>OZ038000.1:10995227-11187727 GCA_964035705.1 Porites rus
TATGTAAGCGTGCGTGGGTCGCGTGGGTGGTTGTGACAGTTTCTGCTTGGCAATTAAAAGTCAAATATAACAACATTGCTATAACATCTCCAACGCATTTCTTTACTAGTTTTTAAAGTTCAAACCATGTCTGATTTATTAAGCGATCGTGAGAGGGTGAGGGTGAGAGGGTGAGAGGCAAAACGTGCCGGCTAATCTTCGAAGTGGCAGCCCAGCAAAAAATTATCGCAGCCGGGAAGATGTTGACGAATCTCAGGTGCCTTGTTAGTTGAAATAACGTATTATCTTCTAAAAGGATGGCATGGGAAAGCTGACAAGAGCGATTCTGAAGTTAATGCTCTCAACTACATCACTCTAGCTCGTTAATGATTTGATCCCCGGTCAACGTGCCTGAATAAGCCAAGAATCGGGGCGACGAATCAATGCTGACAAGTCTCTCCACTTGATATAATTTTGCCCCGGGTTTATATTTCCTTTTGCCTTTAGAAGCTGTTTCAAAATCCGCTGAAAAAGGATTATTTAGTGCAACATAATCTACACGATCTTTGCTTCTTACCGATTGCGTTATGTTGTTTTGCAACCTAACACCTTCGGGCATGCTCCGTAGAACTTTGAGTACACCGCAGTCAGGAAGTATCGCGCGAACGAAATGACTCAGATTTCTGGTAATGAGTACGGGTATTCGCTATGGACTTCAGCAAAGCGTTCGACTCAGTCAGACACGAGCTACTATTTAATAAACTAAACTTGCTGCTCCTGAATGCCTATATCATCAACTGGTATCACAGTTTTCTTTATAACAGACAACAACGTATGGTCCACAACAACCGCCTTCACGAGTGGAAAGGAGTGAACAAGGGGACAACGCACGGTAGTGTGAGCGGCCCCTACTTATTTAACGTGTTTCTGAATGACCTTGAAATCAAGCTAGGTTCCACTCCTGCTCCTTTAAAATACGCAGATGACTCAACCATTGTCGCACCAGTGTGGAAAGGAGGCAGTGATACGTCTAGTGATTTAGTGGAGGCGTTTTTAACCTGGGCTAACTGTAATTCGATGAGCTGTAAGCCCTAACAAGTGTAAAGCCTTGTCATAAAGAAGAAAGGGAACTCTACATTAATTCTATCCTGTCGTACGTAATATACCACAACATGCCACTCTTGATTTATTAGGTTTGACCTTCCAGAGTGACTGAAAATTTTCTGCACACATAAAAGCTAAACTGTGCAAGGCCAACAAATGTCTACACATGCTGAGAGTATGTAGAAAAGAGCGCTACAGCCAGACAGAAATTGTTTATCTCTTCTATAGTATTGTTCTCCCTAACATAACCTACGGACTAGCTGTTTATGGTGCCTCCGATGCGGAAATTAATGTCCTTCAGCAATTTTTAGACAGATGCTATAAGTTGCGCTTTATATCTACACAGTTAAATATTAGATCATTACTACAAAAACAAGATAAAGCGGTTTTTCAAAAAGTTAAACAGCATGATAACCACCCTCTGAAGGTGTGCTTACCTCAAGAAAAGAACAATCTAACCTACAATCTTAGAGGTAAAAGCTTTCAAAGGCGCAAGATGAACACCGAACGTTATAAGAAGACATTTGTAAATAGATTAATTTTTAAATACAATCTTTTATGATATTTTTTGTCAGACATGTGTTACTAGTTTTTCGCATTTTTTTAATCTTTTTATCCTGTAACATTGGATGTGTATTTTTATCTAATGAGCAATAAAGACATTTTTACATTTTTTATTATTAATGATTAGTACTATTGTTAAAATACCCATTCAGACCACCAAGAGAATTAAAGTATTTGAATTATTAAACAGTTTCTCTGTGTTTCCCTTTCTTCCTGCCATTTTCATTATCACAAACTCCCAACCCTATATAAGAGACACATGAGACACATGAAGACATTTTATTCTTACTACAGTAACAATTCAAACTTGCTGCATGCATCACCAATGCATTCCACGCGAACGCCTCAGGGAGTAAGCGTCTTGTTGTAAAACACTTTTGTCTCATTTCAGCTTTTCGTGCAAACTCTACTTTTTTAATCATTAACCTCCTTTATAGCCTAATTCCAGTTTATTATATAAACACCAATGAAATACCAGGTGAGCTTTCGCGCGAAAACTTGATATCTTCACATGAGAAAATAAAGTCTTTCTTTTTCGCAAAAGGGTGGCATTATCGTACAAGGTGATTATAATGCAAGAACAGGTGATATTCAAGAAGTCGTAATGAATGACGATAATATATACTTTCTTGCCTGTCCCTGAAGATTACGAAATTGATTCCAAATTCTTTAGGCATTCGCAGGATTCCGGCGCGGTAAACTCCAGGGGCAGAAACTTATTAGAAATATGTATCGCATTAAATTTGCGAATTTTCAACGGGAGGATTGTTGGTGACCTGGAAGGTAAAAAGAACTGCTTTCACTACAATGGCAGCAGTGTCGTGGATTATGTCATAGGCTCTAAAGCTATACTTAAAATTGTGCGATACTTAATTGTTAACCCTCTAATGCCACATTTGTTAGATCACTGTCATGTGACTTATGCTATTAAAGCTATTCTAACCGGCAGCCCAGTTTCTTCTAGCTGCTCGAACGGATGCACCTTGTCTGAACATAATAGACTATTATGGGATACCAAACTGAAGAGTAAGTTAAAAGAATGTCTGGAATCACAAATAGTTCAGTCTTCACTACAAGCGGCCTTAAGAAACGATAATGATGACACTGCGGACTAATTGTTTAGTGAAACTCTGGTGGAAGCATGTAAAAAAAGCCGGCTTGAGAGTCCAACGTAACAAAACTAGAGCCATGTCACAAAATAACTGGTTCGATCTGGAATGCGAAACTGAAAAAGAAAACCTGAAATCCCTTGGGGAACAAATTTCTCAGGAGCCAAATAATTCCCAGCTGAGGCACCTTTTACAATACAAAAAGAAGAAATTTAAACGGACATGCAGACGGAAAAAACGAGAGTTTGTCAGTAAGAGTATAGGCGATATTGACCTCCGTAATCCTCAAGATACTTGGAAACAGATAGGTAAAATCTTTAATATTAGAAAACGGCAACCTCATGGAACCGAAACAGTAAGTGCGGAACAGTTTTATGAATACTTCAAACAACAAAACGCGGCTCCAACGAACGGCCACCAGACAGATCTAGAAGATACTGGAGTTATTGAGGAAGAGGCAGGCCCCCTAAGCACAAATCGGGGAATTGAACGTAAAGAGAACTCGAGCGACTTAGGCGTAAGAACAACAAAGGGGGGAAACTAACTCTGCAACTCGCTTGGCTAGAGGGACAGGAACTCGTCACTATTCCAAGGTACTAGGATCTGCTACAACTGGAAACAGGGCAGGACTCAAACTTGGACTTCAACAGTTTAATCTTCAGCTCGTGAACGTATATCATACAGACAAATAAATCTGCAAATGTAAAATCGTACAAGCATATAGCTCCGCGATGTAAATCGAAAAACATGTGATAACAGTGCTCTATTTATACTAACTGATCAACTTATTAGAACATCACAAACCAAAAGGGAAGAAGGCTGAATAAAATCAGCAGAACAGCGAAAACAAATCTGGATAAATTCAGTTTAAAAGTTCATACGTTAAACTAAATAGCTCAAAATTAAATGTCAGTCAAGCAACTGAATTTAGGAAGTTTACAAAGAAAGCTGTGTAAAATAATTCGAGTTTCCTTTCCTCAGGATCCCTCAAAATGTCAAAACTAAAACTACGAACGGTTGGTATTTGAACAGACGAAAGGTTTAGTTATTCAGTGACTAAGCTGTATATCTATTTCTAGAAAATTCAATTTCGAAGGTACATATAATATGCGTACAGAAATTTCCTTAGGTGCACAGAGAATAAAGATTCCTGTTTGCACAGACTTAAATAAAAACTTATTCAAAACAGTTGAAATCCTATTTTATAATTTTGTAGTCCACGTGCCACGAAATAAATTGAAAACCCAATGAAATCTACATTTTACCCCTAAAACTATGTAATATCGGAAGAAGAAATTGATTTCGCAATCAAAAAACTGAAATTAAACAAACTTTGTTTGTTTGTTTTTTGAAGCCCCAGGGTGTGATAAAATATTAAATGAAGTGCTAAAAACCGGGAAAGATATCATAAAAGGTCATCTACTAGAGTTATTCAATCGTATTTTAAGTTCAGGTAAATATCCTACGCTCTGGAGTTTTGGCCTCATCGTCCCTATACATAAAAAGAATGATCGATCAAAAGCTGAAAACTACCGAGGCATCACGTTGCTCTCTGCATTAGATAAACTCTTCACATCCATCCTCAATAATTGATTGTATGATTACATGACCGAAAAAGGAATTCTAAAAGTAGAATAAGGCGGCTTTAAAAAAAAGGCACGGTACAGTAGATAGCATCTTCATCTTAAAAATTCGGGTAGATCACTTAGATAGACATTAAAAAGGGTGGGTGACAACATACAACCTTGTTTAACTCCAGTGTAACACGGAAAAGCTTCCGTCATTTTGTTGTCGATTTTGACTGCTGATTTATCTTTTGAAGACATGGAATTTACTATTTCTAAAAAACGCCCTCTAATTCCTTCTTTTCTGAGTTTTTCGAATAATTTTTGCCTGGGTATGCGATCAAAAGCTTTTCTAAAATCTACAAAACACGAGAAAGCAAGTTTCTGCGTTTTTGTGGTTTAGATTTAACAAACTTATCTATGAGTGTTTTTAAATTTACGAAGCTCAACCGATATTCTGCTTGATGACTCTGAAAGACCTATAAACTGTTTATTATATGCGGATGACTTAGTGATCTTTTCGCGGTCAGCAAATGGCCTACAAATACTCTTCAACAAGTTGGAATCCTACTGTGAGAAAACTGAACCATCTGTAAATCTAGACAAAACCAAAGTCATGATCTTTAATAATTGTGGCAAGTCCTTAAATAACTACTCGTTTAAGTATGGAGTAAATAAACTAAACAATGTTAAATCTTATAAATATCTGGGAATGACACTGAACCCGTATGGAAATTTTAGTTTAGCTAGAGAAGAGTTAAAAAAAGTTGGGCTTAAGGCACTTTATGAACTAAGAAAAGGGATGGGTGAGAACTTTAGAGAAAATATTATGCTGACAATTAAGCTATTCGATGCTCTGATATCCCCCATTCTTCTCTACGAAAGTGAAATTTGGGTTGTTGACTGTAACGACCGAATAGATAAAGATCCCGCACAATTAGTGCAAATTAAATTCTTGAAATGGTTGCTAGGTGTAAATAAATACTACAGCAACAATGCATGTAGGGCTGAAACAGGAAAATTCCCAATAAAAATCGAAGCACAATATAGGAATTTTAAGCTTTGGCTAACTCTAACCAAACACCCAAAACACAAATCATCACGGGTGGTTTATAATGATATGAAGTCGAGGATGAACAAGGAATTATGGAGCCAAAAAATCAAACGCGTATTAGACCAGATGAGGCTGGGATACACCTCTGGACAAAAGCACATGAAAATGACATAGGAATCTTGAACATTATCAAACAAAGACTGAAAGACATCGAATTACAAAGATGGTTAAGTGACGTAAACAATGATGTAAGAAAAGACGCCGACCAAAAGAACAAACTAAGAACCTTCCGAAAATCAAAAAATTATAAATGTGAAGATTATCTCCGTCAGGTCACCAACATCCGACACCGGATAACTGTAACTAAACCCCGTCCAAGTAAGACCTTATAAGAAACCGGGAGTAGAAGATGAAATACATTTTTAACTCTGTGTCCTGCGTATCAAGGAAAAAGAAGTACTTTATTTGAATACTTAAACAAAGAATACAGAATATCAGTAAACAGAATGGCACCAAATGATGTTTTTCGGTTGTTAATAAACCCTCCGAGCAAGGACAAACCAGTGCAAAAGTTAATTGCAAAATACGTATTCGACTGCTATGAGAAAAGACGATCATTAGTTCTTTAGGTTAACATTGATTATTGTTCCACTAGAGTATAATTTGTGTTATGATTTTAAATTATTTGGATAAAGTCGATGTACATAGGACTGTATAAGACTCCAAATAAAGCATTGTCTTGTCTTGTCTTGGTTATGAGTTTGGGTGTACGTCCGTCCGAGGGTTAACATTCTCTTTAGATCCACTTGTACACCGTACTTTTAAAATTTCTTGAATTAGCAACAGCCAGGTAAGTATGACCCCTATATTCAAATGACGTCATTTCAATCGCCCCAACGGTTGAAATTTCCTGATATTTAGTGAACTTGCCCTGAGAGAACCGATACAGTGCGGAATTCGTGTTGCGCCGATCAGCCACAGCCAGAAACGTTTGATCACACATGACAAATGGATGAAAGCCCCTCGCTCTACGAGCAGGAATAGACTGAAATAACACAAACTGGTTGCCATTCCACTTGTAAATAGATGAGTTCGTATTCACTACAGAAGATGCAAGGGCAAGAAACGCGTGATCATTAACGTAAAATGATTTTAAATCCATCGCGTTAGGAAGATTTTGCAGGTGAAAGAATTTTTTCCCTGACCACTTATAAACGACTGAATGCGCGGCGGCGTTTGCAAAAGCAATGTAGCTTTCATTATTAATTACAAAAGCAGCAATTTCACGACCTCCATTTGTTTCTATCGCCTGAAACTTTGCAAACCTGTTTCTTCTCCACTCGTAGATGCTTGAGTTTATTCTATTTGTAAAGTCATTGTAGACATTAGATATGGCAAGGAAGGGTTTCTTTGCTATTTCAAAAAAATCAAAGCTGTCTCCTCCGTTCGTTGTAATGTTTTGAAATGCAACTAACAATGTTCCATTCCAACGATAAATAACTGAGTTCAGTCTGTGCGTAATTCCATTAAAACTATTAGCAACAGCAAGATAATGTTCGCCAGAAATTGTAAAATATTTCACGTCAAGTCCTCCATTTGTACCAATGGTTTGATAAAGGAAGAATTTTCCAGTCGAATCGTTGAACTTGTAGATGAAAGAGTCTGTGTTTAAATTTTTGTTACTTACAAAGTTGGCGAATGCGAGAAACAAACTTCCATTGATGTTGAAGTGTTCCACGGCGTGAGCTCCTCTGGTTGGTAAATCTTGGTATTTTTCAAAGTGATGACTGGAACAATCTGGATAGGAAAACGAAAGAATAAAATTCACGAGAGCTCGAAATACTTACGCCGCAAAAATTCATGAAAAAGTAGACAGTACAAAAAAAAAAAAAAAGAAATACTTCATTTCGCGAATTTGGCAAGAAAGTTTTTCGCGGGGTTTTATTTTCGCGATTTCAACAGGCAAATATGAAAAAAGGGCCCTTAAATTTTGCGATTCAAGCATTCTCAAATTGATTTTATTTTTCAAAAAGTCTGAACTTCTTAAAATTTCTAGATAAACTGGAACAAGTAATGTGTGAAATCTTTGCAATTAACGCCATTTCAAAACTGCAGTGAAGATACAAAATGGAACTTTTCATTACCAGTAAAACCAATCAACAATTTGTGTGTTTGTTGAACATAATGTATATGTTGTTGCTAAATTGTTGATATCTTTTTTTGCGTGTTTTGAATTTTCTACATGGGTTTTAACATTTCGCGTAGATTTATGTTCGCGGGCCTTTATTTTCGCGATTTTTTTACAATCGCCAAAAACGCGAAATTAAGTACCAATCAGGTAGTATAATCGTTCTCTTAAGGGGGGGGGGGGGGGGGGGCAAGACGTCGAATTTATCATGAGACGACCTAAATTACGATTTGGGTCGACATTAAGTTCGACTCAAGGAGTCCTGTTCACAAGGCTTATTCTTGGCTCTCTTGGCTTTCTTGGGCTCCCTTGCCTCATCTTCTTTTAAACTTTCTACGTATATGTTTGTTTGTGTGGGATAAATGATAATAAACAATAATCAACAAACAGCTCATAAGGTGCGGTTGCACACACTTTTGTAAAAGGCATTTCTCCCCATAAAGAAAGCCGTGGTATTACCAATCCCTTGGTAAAGGATCGGGTCATTTCGGGTGAATAAAAAAAAGTGAATGGAACTACGTCCGCATCCCAAGGACTGTTGTAACCCAATAGCCTCATTACTATTAGGGGTCATTTTTCATGCATTACTACCTAGAGTGTCTGTTACTTTGAATACTGTGGCGATCAATTGAAGAGGTCGTTTGACGAGACTAGTTTTGTGAATCGCTATATAAATTTAATAGTGTGTTGAAAGTGGAAACAAATTAGTTTTTTTTCTTTTTGTTGACTGAAACAATGTTAAGTAACACTTTCTTGGCTTCGGCAAACAATATTTCACAGAACTGATCCGAGTTTGTTTTTCAGTTTAATTTATGTGATTAAGTTGGCAAATTATAATTACGGGTTCAGGAAGGACAGATTCTCCCCAATCCCGGCAGACTAACATTTTGGGGAACTGAAAATCCACTGCCAATTTCAGTATACAATACTCTTTCCAGATAAAACTTTCCTCCTCCTAAGAAGTTAGCCAGCCGAAATTCCGTAGGAAAGAATGACGATAAAGTGGGCAACAAAACTAAGAAAGAGAACAAGAAAGAAGGATCGAAATAGATTTGCCGAAAAAGGTCTAAGTTTTGGCTCAAGCGCACAATAGGTACTAAAAAACAAAAACGAGATTGACTCGTTTACATCTCAAAAATATTTCCCATTTCCCATTTCCCATCCCATTTCGATTCTATGCTAATTTGTGGAAAACCAGTCCAACTAATAAGATTTTGTATTGCAAGGGTTAAACTTTGTTTACCGTAATCGCAGTCAGGACCATGGCAGGATCTTATGTTCAGTTGATAATTTTAATGCGTAATTTTGGTAAATTTCAATCTGGTATGTTAGTCCTGATAATTTGGCAAAGGCATATAGCTATTTGTTCTAGTCATGGCCTTAGATTTCATTGTTTGCCTATCATGTCGAATACGTGCATATTTTGGGTAAATATCGTTCCTACATCTGGCTCGACAAACTACTTAAAAATTCCCTCACAGAATAAAAAAATTGTACAACAAAGAAACTGAAAACAGCTTCGCCGGGAGTCGAACCTCGTTCATCTGCACGAGCAACTAACTCATTGACCACTGCACTATTGTGCCTCTCAGTTTTTGGTGAAGTGAGTTTGTTTTTTTAAAACCATTTTTCTCTGCCATAGACGCTGTTTGAAAAAACAAATAGCTTAAGCGCGTATAGCAAAGCTATTTCGCATTATTATTTTGCGTTCAAAGGACCGATCGTTGTAGAAAATCAATCAAACAAGCTGTACTGAATTTAGTGGAGAATTGAGAAAAAAACAGAACCCCACACTCGAAGGGATTGATGAGAAGTACGGTCGATTTCATTAGCAAAGAAGATGTAGAATATAAACGTCTGTGACTTCTGAATCGAACCTCCTACTCTGGAGACTAGACGTTGCCGATTTCATGCTCTTGCTGGTCCCGTAAACACAGCCCGCGACACTAATTTTAAAAACAAAATTACACAATTGCGGACACAAAATACCAAGACGGTTTGCGCAAGCAGATACAACAAAGTTCACGCACTTATGATCTATTTGCCTAGCTTTTAATCTTTTCCCCAACCTTTCTGGTTCGAATGGCCATGGTGTCCCTTCCAAATTTGCGCAAGCAACCTGACTGGCACTCGCCCGTTAGTATGCCTCGCGTGTCTCCCTCGCGCGCGCCAGTTCTCTCTTTCACCCACTACTTCCAAGCGCCTGCTACGAAGGCCAGTGACGTCAAACTGGCAGTGATGAATCGGTCACAGACAAACACATGAAAACAATAGAGATCGCCCCTCTCTCTGGGTCATTCCTTTTTCAATATTTCACTAAAAAAACATACCTATCTAAATAGCTTTATAAAGAATATTTTTAATAAAAAGATATGGGTGGTTATCGCTCCATCACCTCCCTACCCCACAGTACTTTTTGCATCCGTCTAAGAAATTGCTTCCTGCCGTCGTGATCAGCTTGCTCATGGAGGAAGAACAATCAATATATCGTTTGAAGAGTTGAAAGGAAAAGACACTTTCTTTGCGCGTGAATTGTCAAGGCAGAAAGGCCTAGAAAAACTCGGCGAGATATTTGAAAGCTAATATAAACTTCGCGTATTGTACGATCAATACGACAATCTGACAATCTGATCAATGCGACAATTCATGCAACGGTTCCATCGTGATCAAAAAATAATCGTGTAAAGCGCGTCGGTTGTTTGTTAATATACTATACTAAACGTCTTCGAAAATAAGAAAGGTATTATTCAGACTTTAATTATAGTTGTATCATTGAGATTAATCGGATCAATTGAATGTTTTTTGCAATAATTACTGAACTAGCGGCTAAGAGCGATTTGCGTAGGGTGCCTCATGCGCTAGTTTGATCAGATTATTACAGATTTCCTATAAATATGGTATTTGCAGTTTATTTATTGGAAACTGCAACTTTGGTGTTGTCCGGGTGGGCCATTTGCACCCTATTTATAATCCCCACCGTGGAGTTTTGGTATGAACGCCCGGCCCCACCGTGGGGCATTTGTAGCTTTTCCAAAACAAAATGACAAATGCCCGACAAATACCCGAAGGGGGATGTGCACGCTTGGAATTGACTGAGCCATACTTCTGGGTCCTGCATTGGTCTGTCGTCGCGAGTCAAACAAATTCGCCGATCAAATTCGGATCGAGCTGCAGGAGTTGAGAAAACACGCTTAATCAAGCAGAGTATGGTGACTGATACACAAGCAAGGAGAATAGTCACAGTCTCAAATATTGATCAGGTAATTTTTGTCTTAATTATGTTAACGCATTGTTTCTTTCCGGCCACAATACAGCTAGCAAACTGCAACGTTCTTATGACTGGAGATACAATCGACCTTGCTAAGCCACTGTCCAACAAAATACTGTACTTTATTCGACCCTCCTGTGCCTCGTTCAATCCATTGGATATATAAAAAAAAGGCATTAAGGCATTCGTGTACCAATTTCCCACTGATTGCATTAATTCCACTAGCGAGGATTCGGACATGGTCGTACAAAGGTTACCATGGCTCGAGAAAAATGGAAAAAATTCTTTGAAAATGTTATCAATGGATTGTGTTTGGCCTATACCTAAAAATAATTAAAGGAAAATAAAACTAAAAAAAATCAACAAGAACTGAATTGCAGTAGAGTCGAACCTCTCCAATACGGACACCTCTATTACGGACAGTTTCCAACGTCCCGACAAAATTCCCATATATTTTCATTAAAAAAACCTCTGAAATACGGACTCTCTCTAATACGGACTGAACGGACACTAAATCTCGGCCCCAGAGAGTAAATTCATATAAACTTAACCTCTTTATTACGGACACTGCGGTAATCAGGAGAATCCCGAATCCCGATCAGGTGAATCTGCACAGGGAAAATCCCGACTAGTCTGATGAGCTATGCAAGGTGATATAAAGCCCAGTCGCTGTGAAACAACGATTTGCGAAAGGTGTACAGAGGAGCATAACCGACTTTTTGAAGGCTTCAATAACCACAGATAGCATAAAGATCTTTTCTATTACATTTTGTACTCTAGTTACTGTTTACTGCACTTGCAAAATAGCGAAAGACGCTTTCAGAATTGTGCTTTACGTTACAACTTCGTACATGCAGCTTTGCGCTGTAGCTTGTTTCGCTTTAAAACAGTGATTTGTCTATAGCTGCGATGTACAATGTTGTATAGTACTAAAAGACAGTGTCTTTGTACTGTGAATTAACAACTTTAAATGCAGCTAGTTTAAAGACGAGTGTGAGCCTGGTTTTAGATACTGAACGCTTAAAACTGGAAGTGGAGTCATTAAAGTGACGTCATCATAGTGACCTCTTTTATACGGACACCTCTCTAATACGGACCCTTCGCTCTGTCCCTTCGATGTCCGTATTAGTCGGGTTCGACTGTAACTGTGTGGGACTAAGAATTGGAGATGGTCGACCATGGTTTGGCGTGGTCTTAACTCAATTCATTTCTAATTCGAAAAAATAAAATTATTATGTGCTGTTATGTGCTTTCACTGACTTAACTTTGTTACCATTATGATTAGCAATTTCCCATGGTCAAGGGTTGATAACACACCATGGTCACACACCACGGTCGAACCATGGCCGACCATGTTCAAACATGGTCGGCGTTGAAAAACCATGGTACCATGGTCAACGTCTTGCCTGGGTGAGCCGGCCAGCTGTCGGTGTGAAATCACAGGCGGCCCAAGCTCAATATGAGAGTACTTGCGGTTGCGTAATTTTCAAAATGACCGTCATTGTAAAGGATTTGAATGGGAATTCAGGTAATAGATTCGAGAAGATAAATACTCGCATGGATTTTCAATAAAATACGCTTTGCTTTGTTTACTTGGTGTCTTCTTGCTTCCTGTGTGGTTATTTTCCCGATCCGTTGCGATTTAAGCGATTTCCTTTATCCCGAGTTTTCACTAATAAAGAGAGGACAAGGCCAAACACAGACAATATGGACAGCCCGCAGAAAGAAGCCAAAAATTCCAGGTCAAAATTTCCCCACGGCCAAAATTCCACCGTAGAATCCTACTGCAAAGGTTTAACTTTCATTTTAGCTCCCTAGCCAAGAAATCGCGTCCCTGTGAGCGAAGCCAAACGGCAGTTTGTTTCCCCGATTAAACGGTCCAACGCTGTTAGAAATCCGCGTCCAAAACCAACACAACAAGTACGATGACCGTTGAAATCGGCTTGGTAACCACGCCACGCTGCCAAACAAAGATTCATCGGGTACACTTTATTTTTCCGATCCGTTGCGATTTAAACGATTTCCTTTATCTTGGGTTTCCACAAAGAAAGAAAATTGTTATGGCAACAAACAATAGCGGATTGAATTCAAACTTTTTACAGTGAAGGGCGAAGGGAAAGAAGGGAGGGAGTAAAAATTAACAGGCCATGCAAAGCTAGCGAAGAGGATTCGTGTGGAAAATTTATGCAGCATCTGGAAACTTGTTTACGGATATCTGAAGCTGACAGAGTTTTGTGTCATCTTATTATGTTTTAACCGCCTTTTCACAATGGATCTACAAAATAAAATACAGCTGGTATCAACGGATTCTTTTGTTATCCGTGGCTGGCTTGTTTATTGGGTTGCGCCGCTTGACAAAAAGTAATCGGGAATCATCGTTTTCAAAATTATAAACGCTTACTTCACCTTGCTGGATGCGTAAGCAGTCCAGGATCGTTATCAAATTTGATAACCATGTGACGTCACAACATGGTGGCCATTTCAAAAGTCGGGAATTTTCGTACTCGCCTTTCTTTATCCAAGATTTTGTCCGATCCTATTCGGTGTAAAGTCGTCAGGTACGAATCATTGTTTTTGCTGATTACAGAGAGATACGACTAAATCGTATTGAAACAGTAAGAAGAAACATTATACTTCCAAATGAGTGTAAATGGTCTAGGTTTTAACGGCCCGTAGTAGCTTTTAACGATCGTTAAAAAAGCTGAATAACAGCGTCTAAAATTTGCATATTTTAGCCGGTAACGGTCGTTCAGAGATGAAATGCTGAGAATGGCAGTAAAATAAACTATTTCCTCATTCTAACTGCAATTTAGTTATAAGGATGGATAGTGGTATTGATGATATAAATATAAGGCAAAAGTGTTTTCGAGTCTGAAATGGAGTGGAACGCTTTTAGGGACATTGCCTCTCAAATGCGGACGTAACCACTCAAACTGCTCGGTAAACGAACTTTATCGAACTCAATCGAACCTAATCGAAACGGTCAGTATAAAACACGGACTGCAGACTGCAGACCACGGGCTTTGGACTGTTTATAAATCACGGACTACAATCACAGACAAAAGTAGTTGGAAAGGTCTTGTACAACTTAATAGTAGTCCATTTTAACCCTGAAAAAAGAGAGTTTTCTCTTTCGCTAAATATCCCCCGCCCCCCCCCCCCCCCCCCCTATTCAATGTTGGGATATAACAGAACAACTAGGTACACAAACATTAACGTTTTCATCAACATTGGGCCAGGGGCAGGGGGAGGAAGGAAAAGAAGAGGTAAAAAAGGCAACCTTCCCAACACTTTTAACGATGATTGTAGGAGAATAGGAAATCAACTTTAAACCCTTATAAAACTTGTTGCATTTAAGATTTGATTGAGATATCTCGCCCTGGAACTGTGCTGATAATGCACTATCCAAACTATATTAAAAAAATAATAAAGGTTATATTTCGGTAAAATCATAAATAGGAGAATTTTGCATCTGACGTGCGTGACATTTCATAGCGTAACCACAAAATCCACTGGGTGAAAACGCTTTCTTTTAAGAACGTCAGAAGAAAACATTTAAGGCATTTAATTTTCCTCATGAAGCAAGAAGACGTTTTCTTTGCGTGGACTATGTAGAAAGAATGGCCACAGGTGCTCTGTTTCACTAGATTTAACGAAAAGTCATGAGGGTATTTTTAAGTAAAAAATGCTATACGATTGCTGTCATTGTCATGTATACATGTATCTTTTTCATCAGCGGCATTATTCCTGGTTAACTTTTGCCGTTTCCTATCAGCGAAATATTTTGAAAGATGTTACAAATAGAAATGGCATAAAGGCTGCCACAATAAAGTTTTTTTTTTATTCCGGCAGTATTAAACTATCCTAGAAGAACGTGATGTTTGTAGTTGCGAGGGAGGAGCGAGATAAGGGCCGAATTAAAATCTTCTAAGCTGTATTTTCGTAAGGTCTGAAAGTAATACGGAACCTCTATAAAAGAGTTTATTCAGCCATGTTCAGCGTTCATATAGAAATTGCTGAGCTAGCGTCGCCTGTCAATCATTCAGTTAATTTGAGAACAGTAAACAACATGGGTTTCCAAATACTCCAGCAGATTACTCCATAAGAAAATGCGAAATATATGCACAATGAGCCAACTTTCAAACAAGAAAAGGGCAAAAACATGTAAACCATTTAAGAATATGGACAGCTTTTGTCTCATTTATCTACGGGAATAAATTTAACAACTTTTTCCCAACATTACTCCATTTAAACACAGCCCCATAAAGGTCATTTGGCAAAGTTAGTTTAATTTTAACGCTATCCATGGAGTAATGTCGTATTTCACTTAGAATTAAGCTAAAATGTCTATCAAAATTCGTTTGGTTAAGTCCTTGCAAAGCCCCGAACAAGTCAATTAGGCTATTTTGTCGTTAGCTCTACTATAAAGGAATTATTTTCGGCTACGAAAATGTGGAGTAATGTGGTGTGTGATGACTTTGCATGTGTTACCCTTTTTAATTAGATTAACGAAGACACTAGACGCCTTATTCTAAATCAAGAGCGTACTTTGTTCTCGTTTTCTCAAACCATTTTCGAAAAGCAGTGCCACGAGGGCTTAACTAGAGTTATTCAGCCGGAGAAAGTGGCCCCTAGAATTCGGCAAATCTCCACTCAGCCTCATAGTTTGCTCGCGTGGCAAATTGGCATGTGCTGAATGATGTAAAGAATGGGGAAGCTGCTATATAAGGAATATGTCAGCTGCAATGTCGCGATCCGAATGATTTTTTTGGGAATTGGCGAACGCACTATATCTTGCTTTAACATTTGGAGCATACCAGCCTATGCTATAGTCAATAGCTTTCACCGAAAATAGTCTTACATTTGTATTTTGGCCTTCTTCCTGCGCCCCGGAAAGAGCAATAATTGTACTTACCAGATTGCAAAACATGCCGAATATAAACAGGCGTGTGCGCCAAAAACTGTCTTAACAAGATACGGCGAATATTTTTTTTCAACAGAGGACTTTCTACGTGTGTTTTTTGAAGACGTTCCTACTGACAAAAAGTCGTCGATTTTTGATTTTTACGGCCACACCCATAATTTTCAGACAATCACAGACAAAAGTAGTAGGGAAGGTCTTGTACAACTTAACTGTGGTCCATTATAATCCTGAAAAAAAGAGAGTTTTCTCTTTCGCTAAATATCCCCCGTTCCCCCACTATTCAATGTAGGGATATAATAGAACAATTACGCGCATAAAGATTAACGTTTTGATCAACATTGGGCCAGGGGCGGGGGGAGGGAGGAAAAGAACAGTAAAAAAGGCAACCTTCCCAACACTTTTGTCGATGATTGTAGGTATAAAATGCAGACTAGAAACTACGGAGTGAGTATGAGACACGGACTACGGACTGTGTATATAAAAAGAGCTTTTAAGTTCGCCAGTAGTTGCAGGCGAAGTAGGTGAAACAACAACTGAAAAGGTCCGTCACCGGCGGGGAGAATAAAAGAAAACACAACCCTGTAACATCTCGTCTATTTGCTTATCAAGTGGCCCAGCCCCACTTCACGCTCTCAAAATTTGCAAAGACGTCTTTTTTTAATTTCAAAATAGGTGACAGTGCACCCTTTAGTCAAAAAACTTACCATAAGGACATGACCCTGCTGTCAAGGAGAAGTCGTCAATTGCTATGTCACCAGTGTAACTGCTTCCCACTACGCCTTCAAATGTTACCTGTCAAAGGTGCAATCAGTCCGGAAGAGTCGCTGTTGTTATTGTCTTGAAATTAATGAAAAATTGTCTTCGAATTTGTCAAAAAACTACAAACTTAACAATAGAAATAAGGAAATGTCGGCTAATAGCAAAACAGATCCTCTTGGAAACACCAAGCGCATCATATATTTTGCACTGCATTTACCACAGGCGGCCCAGACGTAGTATGTGTCACTGAATGAATATATTAATATTCAGATGGACAAATTAATGCCATGAGTCTTCGAAGCTCCCATGAACTAAAATAGTCCAAAAGTCAAAATATAACAAAACAAAGCTAAGATACCTTCAACTGAACGTATCCTTGTCTTTCCTGGCCGGTTTAAGTGGCATTTTGTTGAGTTTTGCTGGACTATTTTAGTTCTTGGGAGTTTCGACGACTCCTGGCATTAATTTGTCCATGTGAATATTAATATATTCATTCAGTGACACATACTACGTCTGGGCCGCCTGTGCATTTACGGACTTACGTGCACCACTATGAGTAAGAAAGAATAATCTTGCTATGACTAAATAATGTTACCAAATGGTAAATCACTTATCTGTGCTTAATTTATAGTTAATGGTAAAGATGAAGTATTATAACGGATGCAGTCAAGTTGACTTTTCAGTTTTTCATTACAGACAGAAGTACAGATACTTATGGTTAAAGTAAGATTCGGAGCAATGTGAATTAGTAAAGTAAAGATTCGGACCAAGGAGTTAGTAAAAGAACATAGACTCGAGAACCGAAGGACGTCTTCTGGATCGGTAGACCTGCGCACCCTTCAGACCAGAAAAGTCTTTTTATTGAAGGTGCTTTCAGTGAAACTGAAATTACTACCAGTTAAGGATCGCAGATAGGAATCTACGTTCACTTGTTTATATAAATTTAACTAAATAACAGCAAATAATGGCCAGCATCGGTGAAAACTATCAGTTGTAACATATTTTCAACGGTGAGCACAAGTTCAGAACCGTTTATTAAAAAATTCCCGGACCCGCTGCTATACTTTAATGGCAATTAAATTAACAAAAAAATTGAGCTATTGGTGGCTTATGGCTCCCAACCCGGTTGGCTTCCCCAATTACCGCTCTCAGAGAACAGCGTTTTACCACCATTGATGGGGTCATTAAAGTTTAAATTCTCATTTTACTTTCAATATTTTCATTATCCTAATTTATTGTTAAGCAATGAGTTGATAAAAATAAAGATTCGGTTGTTGTTATTGTTGTTGAATTAGAAGAGACACAAAAATAACGCATGGCTTACCCTATGCAATCCCTCGATGGCTGATACATTTACGCTGGCTTTACGCCACATGTACATGCCTCCTTTATCACCACGTGCAGAGAACACTAAGTTCCCACTTACGTTGACTTTCAGGCTTTCATTAGTTGCACCAGACATATGGTAATAGAACTGAAGGCACATATTCCCAAAGAATTTCATTAGAGGACTGTACAATTTTGCGTTATCACCTGGTTGTCTTGGACTGGATGCTTCTATATACATGTAATAACCTTATAGGGATGAAGATGGTTAGAGAGTAGCAACTTAGTCTTTTTCGGTGGAGGACGGTCCAATTATGTCATATCATCCAGCTCTCCTGTGGACTAAATATTTCTAAAAATACATGTAATAACCTACAAAGAGGAAAAGATTTAAGGGAGCCAACAAGAAAAAAAATTGACCAGAAGGCACTGAAAAAGTATCCAGTTGACTTAAAACAGTATTCTAACAACGTTAGTTCAGCTTAAATCACGTAGAATGATCATCTGAAGTACCTATTAGTAAGTTCCCAAGTTTCCTTTTATTCGTTTTATTTTTTTATTTGAAGACAGACGTATTATTCATGGTAGAATAAGAGGGCAAATGACAACAAAGCCCAGGATGTAAAGAGTAACTGCAACCTTGTAGTTGCACCGATCTGAAGAGGCAGTCGAAAAAAAATACTCTCGCCTACATTTAATACACCTGTGCAACAAAAAAAACAAACAAAAACGAGCAGTTTAAAGGGGCTATGTCACTCCTGATGCATGCGCGAGTCAATGAAAACAAACTTGAAAAAGTCGGCCAAGTTCTGTCGGAGATTTTGGAAGGCTGTTTTTTATCTGTCTAAATCTCAGCCGTTGTTTGATAGTTAGCAAAGTTTTGTATCAAGAATCGTTCTACGGTGATTACAAAAGAATTTTTTGGCGTTATTTTGAAATTGTTTGCCCGTGGAATTTTTTTACGTGGATTTACAGTGTCCTCTTATCAGCGGTCGTTGTGATGGCAGAGAGTTAACGACGGCTACTCCACAATGACTGATGGAATCTTTGACGGAATCTTTCCTATAGTTCACAGAACCTTTTTGTTGAGTTATTTTAGAGGCTGCTGGCTCTTGGATTTTTTTTGTGCTCAAAGTATGTGGACATACAATGAAGCGGCTATCGAGTTGGCGGCGGCCGGTTTTTTTTAAACGATTACAACAGAATGGCCATGAGTTTCGTGACGAAACTGAACTTCTGGCGAAGGAAAATTTATAAAATTCGGCTACATTCCTTCTTGTCTTTATCTTGATTCACGGCAACGATAAACACGACCCGTTTCGCTCGTCCAGATTGTTCTCAACGGACTTAGAGAGGCACTAGTACGAGTTAGATCCTGTAAATGCCATGTTTTTGAACTGTTTGTGTTCGAGCATATTTTTAGAACATGGAAGTGTTTACTTTCCCTTTTTATCAACGGACTGCTTACAATGGAGTAGTATACCAATGAACTCTTGGTTCTGTTTTTCTCGACGTGGCAGTGATTCGGCACGATCGAACAATTTTGCGCGATCAATGTGTGTTTCCCTAAGATCAAAACACAGACTTGATGTCTCTTGTTCTGTCAGATAAAATCAGTAGCGACAGACAAGTCTAATTGTCAATGATTTGAAACAGCCTTGATCTTTATCTTTGGTCTAGCGTGTTTTGTAGGTCGTTTATAACGAAGACAATATATTGTTGTTGAATTTTTGTCGGCGCTCTGTTTTTATGAACAGCATGCGTTTTTACTTCAAAACTACAAGTAAAATTGTCTTAACACTTTTATTCTTCATCTACTAGCATAACCAGAGAAGAAACGTTCCTTAAATTCTATCGAAATATCCCTTATCCAAACCCAACTCGCTCGTTAACCTCTCTCTAAATTTCGGAGCCTTGGACGTGAGAGAGAACATGGAGAAAGTCACGCGTTAAAAACAATAGAATTTTGACAGTTGAAAGTAATTTGCATAACCTCAGCGCGAATGCTCTCCAGCTAACATAGCCCCTTTAATCTAAGAAAACAACAGCAACAACAACCAACAACAACAAAAAGAAAGGGTAGGAAAGAGTGACATGTAATTAAATTTGCAAGACTTAAACCACAGGCAGCCCAAGCGCATAATGTGTGGGTCCAGGCGTCAGAGGTCATTTGGTCGGAATTTACTAGAATTATTAGTGCTTCTTGTTTGTCTATCTGTACTAGTAGCCTTTAAGATAACGAAGGTCGGTATTTCTTGCATTATTATATGAGATTCGGGCCCTTATTGTTCGAATTTTATCACATGTATTCGAATCTACGACGCTAAGAAAAAAAATCATGATCACGCAAAATGTTGATTCAAAAAGCTCCCTTACCTTTAGTTCATAGCCACTCTGTGTCCTACGACCGGTTTAAACGCCGTTTAGTTGACTTTCTTTCCATCGAGTTCTGAACACTATAGTGTTCAGTAGTGTTCAGTACTCGATGGAAAGAAAGTCGGCTAAACGGAGTTTAAACCGGCCGTAGGACACAGAGTGGCTATGAACTAAAGGTAAGGGAGCTTTTTGAATCAATATTTTGCGTGATCATGATTTTTTTTCTTAGCGTCGTAGATTCGAATACATGTGATAAAATTCGAACAATAAGGGCCGAATCACATGTAATAATGCGAGAAATATCGACCTTCGTTATCTTAAAGGCTACTAGTACAGATAGACAAACAAGAAGACTTCATATCTTTAAGATTTTTGCATTTATTTGGCATCAAATATTACACTAATAATTCTAGTATATTCCGACCAAATGACCTCTGAAACCCGAACCCACAAATAATGCGCTTGGGCTGCCTGTGCTAAAACTAGCGACATTTTCATGAAGAAAATGAAGTAGAAATGCCTAACAACAGACTGTTAAATTTGTTATACGTTATTACAATTCTCGTTGCCAATAGTAGGACTGGCTAGATGTACTGATGAATCAGTTTAGAGCTCACCGGTCAAGTTTCCAGTGGTGTGATCAAAGGAAGGTCCTGTACCAGAAGAAGGTGTGCTTCCCTTGTGTCGAGTCCAGTCAAACTTGTCATTATCGCCTTGCACGAAACCGCACATTGAAACATCAAAGTTGCATATTATTTCTAAGTTAGACAAAACAAAAAAATTCTCATATTAAAAATTGAGCCCTTTTTTTCCTGGGGTCAACGATCACCTCAAAGGTATGATACGATCCTAGAAAGTACAATTACACAGGCTAACCACGAGTTAGTTAAGAGCGGTGAGGCTTAACCTTAACTAACACCTAAGCGTAAGTGCAGGTGTAATAAGAGAACATGCTTTCCAAGTAACATTGGAATTCAGGTCTTCTAAATTGACTAGAAATGCGTCCAAGAATGGCTCGTCTGCTATATTTACTAAGACAAGAGGCGCATCGTTTCCAAAATATCTGGGTTGAAGGGCTTCGTAGCCAGTTGCTTATTTAATAAGTGCGGGCTTTATTCATTTACTTTTTGCTTCCTGTGACTGAGGGGCCTTCGCAGGCCCCCCTCTATAACTTTAAACCCGTTCATGATAAGGCCACTAAAATAATTAGTAAAAAATTGAAATGTTACAGGAGTTATGGGCTCCTGAATGAATTAATTCGCTACAAACTTTTCACCAGTGATTGACTATGAAATGAAGTTTGTCAAAAAGCAGTTTTTGGTAAAATCGATATCACTATGACAACAATAAACAAAAAACTTCAAAATTGATAAAATCTGAATAACAACAGGAAATGTTCGTTGCGGGGTTTTCTTTGTTGACTGAGCCACCCTCGGTCGGGGGAAATTTGACCTCGGAGCCAACAAGCCCGTGTCCAGGTGCCGTCACACAGCGTCTGGTGAAAGGAGGTATTTTGGACCCAGTGGCTCGAGGAAATGTTCATTTCCAGCAACATGCGTGGAGATATTTCGCTTTTAAACGTTTACTGCGGTGCAGCGATGATAGAAGTTTGCCTCTGGTCGAAAAAATCTGCGATTCGATCTGTGATTCGCCTTCGAGTAGACAAAGTCCGGACCGCCGGCTGTTTTTCTGTGCTGCCTTTACTTCGTATTGTTGGTTTTCACTTGACGTCACTAAAATTCAAACCAAAAAACTATCGATCCTACCGAGATTTTACTTTCACGATGTATTAGAGCAGCTGAAAACTAATTTCATACAAATTCTCGCTTCAAAAGGGTTCTTGGTTTTGTGATAGAGTACGCTTGAATTTCTAAGCTTTTGCGTGAGGCGGCATTTACATGACGTCCAAGAGAGCTGTCATGTAGGTTACAAAAATGACTTATTTCAGGAAATTTTGCTATCTAAACAGTTGTCTGTGTTGCTGCAGATTAAGTAGATACAGTCTAACCTCCCCTTACGGACACCTCTATAATACGGACAGTTCGTTTGGTCCCAGAAAAGCCAAAATCATACATTCATGAATAAGCTTTCGGAAAGCCGACTACCCCTGTAAAAATTCCTGAAGAATCGCTAGCTGTCAACGAAACGGTCTGTTGAATACCCTTAGAATGATCTGACTGATCTGACTGCGTGCGAAGGCTAAACAGTTTCTCTCAAAACATAAAAAAGCGTTGTCAAATAACAAAAGAAATGAGCGGAACACTTGTTTTTGTTTCATCGTTACGTTTAAGTTTCGTTGAACCGGTCAAAGCAGCTCATATTAAAGACGCGCTCTTTTACTCGATGGGTTTGTGCACTCCATGCGTCGGTTTCTATTTGTAAAACGATGGAAGTGAAGTAAATGCAAGAGAGAATAATTATTCTCCCCTGGTATGACATTTCTTTTTGAAATCCTGAGTCGCTTAACATGTAAAAACATTGAGGAAACATTGTATAAGATAATTATTCAAATTTAGATCCGCTTCAAAACATTAATATGGAGGCGGGAGTTTCAAACCAAGTCGAGCGTGTCCTCGGGCTTTACGAACGTAAATGAACAGGAGTACTTTCAGAAATTGACGAAAAGCCAGAACTTCCACACAACGTAATCGTACCAAACTTTCATAGAGTCTTCCTGAATAGTCAGAATAACATATCCATATGCTGACACATGAATAAAGTGACCTTCCGAACAAATATTTAGACCCAAACTTAATTGACCTCCCACACAAAAAAGTCAATGTGACCGATTTTCAAAGCGTAAAAGCCAGAACTTCTACAAGGACTACAAAGTCAGCAGCGGTTTTTTATGTTTTACTGACGTCTCTTCTGCAAAATCCATATGCTTATACTAATAATTAGTATACAGTTAGAGCGAAAACGTGAAAATGGTGAGCCACTGAACAGTTTTGGCCACTTTTTCTTTGTTTTGGCCTCGGTTTGCTGATCATCGTTTCAAATTTGGCGCTCGGAGTGCGCTAAAGTTCGGCCGGAACTAACATTGAAGTACAATTTTCAATACCAGGTACCGCGGAGCAGGGTTTAGACAGGGGATGATTGAGTCGAGACACGAACGTGCAAATTGGAATTTACGGTTCTTCCGAACTGGCTGCATCAAAAATTGGCTCATCCTCGTTGTGAGAACCTGTAATACCCACGAGCGGTGCAAAAGGAAGGTAACATCGGATTCAACACAAAATAGTTAAAAATAATAATAATGATAACTCAAAGCAAAGATATACTATACGGTTACTACATCGAGGAGAAAATCTAAACTATTATCTTCTTACCATACATTCAAGTTTCATTCATTATTTCGACAAGAGATTGTGAAAATCTTAAGTTAAAGTTGATCTTCCTTGATCGAATCGTAGCGAAGCTTTTTCCGGTTCGAAAATCCTTCATGCAGTTCGGAAATTCGCACCAATGTACTAATTCCCTTGGAAACATTTACGACTGATGATGATAACGTTTTTCCCTTCTGCACCAGGACATATTCGGTTGGCCCTAAGTGTAACTGCATTGTTTGAGAAGGAACTTATTCCTCTTGCTCCTTCGTAAGCTATAAATTAAACTTCTGAATTTTAGCATTTTTTACCCTTAAGTCGATATAAGCAAAAATATTAAAGATAACCAAAAGTTAAAAATGCGCTATTTCAAAGAGGCAATTCACAAAGGCAGTTCCCTTTTTATGGTAGTTATCAAATGTTTCATGAACTAAAAATACGTGTCTTGCAAACCCTCCTTTTTACTTATTTGAGTCTTTCTCCCATCCTCGAAGACCGAGTAGCAGCGAATGTTTACAAAGTGAGTAGCTGTCATGGTTCTCCGAGGATGTTCCTCTCCTTACCTTGGCAACTGACGTCAATCTCTATGAGAAATTCATCCAGTAATTTCCTGGCTCTTTGCTGCTTTTTATTTATCTCGTTCTTTTTTTGGTTTATGTTATTGGAGTACTCTGCAAAATGAAGTAACAGAGAAGGACAGGAAATTAATACCCTCCCTAGTTTAATGAAAATGAGCAACGGAATTACATCCAAAAGAACTGGCTAAGAGTAGTAAATTTACATTTATTAAGTACTACAGTTATTCATTGTATTTCCTTAGTTTTCCGAATTTTATCGGCAACAAGAACAGGAACAGTACTTTAACATTTATCCATAGCGCGCATGCCACAACTGATGAGTATGCTGGGCACGTTTTCTTCGCTAATGTTTCTATCATGTATATTTTCTTTATTTACCCTCGGCAGTATTAATTTATAGCACTTATGCTAGTGGGGTCGAGCAAATGACTGAAACAAATAATTAAAATCAAACATGACAGGTTAATAATCCCAACTGGCCGGAGGCAAACCAGCTGGCTATTTAAAAGCGTGGTCGAGGATTTGAACTCGGGACTACTGTGAACAAATCCAGCTAGCGGTCAGGGCGGGACTTGAACTTGGCGCCTCCGAATTGAAAGTCCAGCCCCTGATCACTCGGCCAAGCTGCCTCCTCCTCTGCGATTTGTCGCGAGAAACCACTAGATTACACAAAGGTTGAGAAGGATTCCCCGACATATTCTCCTGCAGCTGGTTTGCCAGGGGTCCTACCCCTGGAGCAAGGCGATGACATGTCCATAATAGTCAACTAAAACCAGATAGTGGTCCACTAAAAAATATCGGACCCAAATTTTGACCAGGATCTGTTGGTTCTTAGTATGGAAAACGTTGCAGACTTCACATATCTCAATGAACTGCTTCAGTTGCTTGTTCATCCCTGGTCACCATTAAGATGTTCTGGCACGCCTGAGGGTTGAATCTTTGCCCATATGCGCAATTTAAGTTGACGATTCTCAGTTATATCTACGCTTTAGACTAGCTGATGGATTGTTATCTCAGATTGATGCCATTCAAGCAATGGGAAGATGTATGGAGGACATACGGCACTGGATGGTTATCGATCGTCTATTACTGAATGATGAGAATACGGAATTTCTGCTAATTGGCACTCGTCAACTACTGAGCAAAGTCGAACCACTCCCTCTAAGAGTTGAAGCAATGGATATAGAACCCGTGAATTGCGTAAGAAATCTCGGTGCTTGGTTGGATTCGATGTTGTCTATGGAAACTCATATCAACAAAGTATGGAGGTCTTGGATTTTATTATCTCAGAAGGACTGGAAAATACCTGTCACAAGACTGTCTAGCAACTCTTATCCATGCGTTTGTCACAAGTGGGCTGGACTACTGCTATAGTCTCATGTATGGCCTCCCGCAGTGTCAAATTTCAAAATTACAGAGAGTACAGAACGCTGCTAATCGCATTGCTCTTGACCTTTCTAAATTCTGCCATATAACTCCTGCACTGCGACAACTTCACTGGCTACCTGTCGTAAAGCGAATTCAATTCAAGATCCTGCTTCTCACTTTCAAAGCTATTCACGGTCTCTCTCCTCCCTACATCAGTGAACTTATAACTGTCAAACCCAAATCTACTTACGGTCTCCGCTCAAACATAAGTACTCTGCTGTTACCTCCTACTCAGAAAATGTTCCCTACACTTGGTGCTCGCTCCTTTGCTGCTGCTGCCCTTGCGCTTTGGAACAAATTGCCTGCTTATATTAGAAATGTTGCTTCCTTAAACAGTTTTAAGAAATCAATCAAGACCTTTATTTTTAACGAATCGCTTTAAATTTTATTTTTTTACTTTTTCCCCATTCAATATTGTATTTAATTTTATATAAAATTTTGTAACGCACTTTTGATCACATCTGGAAAGAGCGCTTTAGAAGTTTTTGATTGATTATTAATCAGGGTCTTTTGCATGCAGTGCCGCTGAGACTAGTCTCTGCGATCATTCCTGTTTACGATTCCATCGGTAAATGACAGTTCATATTTAACACTCCAACACGGTAAAATTTCAACACGAACATTTCGTTTGCATAATGTCCAGCATATCGATCAGTCCGGTAGATTACAAACTGTAAGTCCGTATATCCTGCTCAGTTGCTTCTGAAATTTCGGCTTAGTGGCTTGTTATAAGCTTTGATCTTCGTGAACTAGTCTGGTGGTTTCAATCTCTTGTTACATCTTGCTTCGGTTCTGGTTAGTCGTTTGAGATCTGCTCAGCGCATCTGCAATAAGGAGGTCTTTGCCTTTAACATACTTGTCATATCCCCTGATTCTACAAAGAATTCGCTGTAAAGTCATCAAAAAAGCTCTCCTTTAACATGTTTCTTCAGTACGGCAGCAAGAGCCTTTTGTGGTCATTATTGACTGTCACTTTCCTACTCATAAGTGTTAATGTATGAAATCTAGTGAGCCCAAATACAATACTTTGCTTCTCTTTCTAAATTTGGCTGTAGCATTTTTCAGTGTCAGTTAATGCTCTCGATGCAAAGTGTATAAATTGGCCGCCTTGCATGAGGCACGCTCCTAATCCACTTGTTCAGTCACATCGAGGTATTTCAGCAGTGGTGGGTTTAAAATGAGGGTCTGTATTTTATCAAGGCTTTCTGTTTACCTGATTCCCAGATAAAGACATTGCTGTTCTTCAGCAGAGCTCTCAGTGGTTCTGACTTGGCTAAAAAATCTTCTGAAAAACGTGAGAGGTAGGCAACATCACCTCGTAGTCTTCTCAATTCATCGTTGTTGGTTGGGGCCAGCCCGAACTTCTCCTTATTAAGTTTGATATCATTCCGCTGGAATCGCTTTAACAAGGCAAGCAATTTCTTGTCATGGTTAGCTGTTGCTTCTTCAAAGCTGTCATCTTCACCCCAGATCAAGATGTCATCGACTATAGCCTTTACACTTTCCAATCCTCCTTGATTCTCATCAATTATTCTCTGAAATTCTTCAGGTGCTACACTGATGCCAAAGGCGTTCATCCGCCCAAGAGGTTGTCAGCAAGGGGCTTCCTACATCTAATGGTGCAGGCAGTCTTGATAAAAGCTAAAGAAAATACTGTAGTTAGCATTGCCAATTTGTGTATAATCAACAAGCAGAAGGTTGGCAGTTCACAACTGTAGGAACACTTACCCATTCAGTGGGCTCAGTCACTTTCTCAAGTGTACCTTGCTGTTGGAGGTCTTTTACTTCAGCAACAAAATTGTTTTTTTAATACACAAAGAGGGATCTCTCTAAGAGCTGTTTTGTTTGGAATGACGTTATTACTTGTGTACAGGTGTAGTTCGCCGTCAAGCTTTCCTATACTTTCACCAAAGACTTGAGGGTAGCCGTGCGGTCAGAACGGTCTTCAAGGGCAGTGGTGTTGGCACAATTTATTATAGACTCCACTGATGTCTTTAAACACATTCCGCACAGGGAGAATGCTACATGGAGAACCAGAGTCTATCTGTTAGCTAACAGGAATCCTTCTCTTAACGGACAGCAATATAGTAGGCTTGGAAAAACTTTCTTGTGATCACAGTTTTCGGGTTAAGTAACAAATTTCGTCAAGAACTTTATAATAGTGAATCCTCACCATCTTCTTCCATTCTTAGTACAAATTATTTTGTGGATGATTTTGATTGTTTGTGATCTGAGTGTTTCTCTTGTATCCCTTTTTGGAGTTTTTTACACGTCTTTGATCGATCTTTGAGTCTTGACAGTGATTTGTGATCTTTCACTTTATATTTGTAGACTGTTCCCCAGGTGGGGCCAAGTTTCTTGCCTGAAAAGCCATGAACTCCCATTTTGCTGGCACTCCCATTTTCTTAGGCTTATTTTTAGAAACAGCTTTTATGCTCTCCTTTGCAGGAGGTCGGTTTGTACTACACTGGTACTTTTGAACTTTAATTTTAGTACTTTCATAAGCCTTGCCAATTTTAATAGCTTCACCTCTTGCGAGGTGCCTCCTTTTCCTAGGAATCGTTCTTTCTGCTGTTCATCAGATACAC
This sequence comes from Porites rus, assembly GCA_964035705.1. NCBI lineage: Eukaryota > Metazoa > Cnidaria > Anthozoa > Scleractinia > Poritidae > Porites > Porites rus. Next base: position 11,023,364 of record OZ038000.1, read on the forward strand.
TGTAAAAAGATGATCTCCACCTTGTCCACCTTGTCTAATATACGTCGACATAGTTGCAGTCTCTGCAGGGGTTGTCTATCTAGGTTTTTGCACTTGTTCTTTAAATTTCTTTTAGAAGCAACAATCTCGTTACACTCTAGACTTTCTGCTCTCTCTTACCGGTTCGTCCCGGACATCGCAGTTCGTAGTCGTAATACATCGTCACCTTCAAACCAGTCTAAGGTGTCGTAGATCTTTTGGCCTTCAGAACCCAGCAAATCTTGTACCAGTTCGAAATCGATTCACAAGACCTCTTTTGACTATGTAACCACTTTTCTTTTTAAAGGCTCTCAGGCAACGCGATTTCACCGGAACTTGACCAACCAGGGACGCCAGTACAAGAGCTTTCAAGGGCACGAAAGAACACTTTTCCAGTTTATACAGAGAATGAATTCAAACATACAATCGCTAAACCAATTTCCATTTAAGATTGATAGAATAAGAACAATTATGATTTGAAATTGATTTACACTTACAATAATTATACTAGTCATTACCTTGAATGTTTTGCTCTGATTTTATTATCACTGGGAACAAGATCAAGGAAACGGTGATAATTGTTTTGAGAACATCCATCTTTGATCTGCGAAAAAAGATAAAACGCTCAGTTCGTTTTCAAATGGCACTCGTTGACAAGACGATTTAATGAAGAAGAACTTTAAGGAAATTTTCACAAGACTTGTAATGCTCGCATTGGGCGCTCCTGATCATTTATTGGGAAGAATATTGTAAGAAATGAGCTGAAATTTGGCGAGAAGTTTAGTTACAGACGAGTCTTATCTTACACTGTCATCTTGAATGTTCTCCATTATATTTATCTTAGAATTCCCTACCTTCTATAAGAATCTTTGTAAATATTATTGTTCTCAATTACGCCGACACAAATTCTTATGAAAAATATATTTTAAAATGCTCTCATGGTATGAGTTGGCAATACCCATCCCATATGCAACAAGCTCAACCTTTTCTTTCCTTCAAAATATTGTAAGAAGTTTAAAGCGCAATCTTGATGATTTCCAGGTTCATTTATTGGACGAACTTCAATATAGGTTTAATTATTCACTGAGACTAAGACAACTGAAAATAATCCGAAAATTCCATGCTTTTTGTTTGAATATGCTCGACGCCTCTTACTAGCTTCCGGAGGCGTTTCACCCTGCCAGCAGAGTCTTTCTTTCTCTTGCTGGATTTTGGCGTACTTGAGAAAGACTCTGCTCGAATCGAGTGAGATCTTTGTTGAACATATACGCGGCAGGTTGCTAGGATATGGTTTCGAACCCAGGCCTGTGGTTGCGACAGTGGGCTCGGCTATGTCCAACGGATTATCAATAAATGGATGCTCGCACTCGAAAAAAACAGTTTGACGAGAGAGAACAAGATTGACAAGTCCAAAAGTTTGGGCTGCGGTGACCTAACAAAAAGGTTTGACGTGATTCAGGCAGAGCAATCGCCATCTTGCATTTTACCAAGAATTAGAAAGCAGGTTACGTAAAATCGCGATAAATGGTCATTTTCTGTGCTTGACATGTAAAGTAACCCATAAATACGCGCTTTGTATCATTTCATCCACAAGTTATTTGTATTGTTGAAAAAAGTTGAAAAAAAGTGCCTTTTCACTCAAAAATTGCTTGACCGCCTGCTACTTATGACATCATATCGCGTAACCATAGTAACCGACCATCACTAAACTTATCTTATAATGCGCGCGAGGGATAAACGAACAGCTACTGAGAACGTCAAGTGCTGATGTCTCATCTTCTAGGAAAAATATCAAAAACCTCATTGGTGTGGCATCCCTCCCCTCCCCCCCCCCCCCCCCCCCCCCACTTGTACGCCCGAGGGTTTATTCAGTAATCTGAGCCGGGAAGTTTCAAACGGGGGTCATTTTAGTCTACACTAGAAATTTTTCCTACAGTTATTTCTTCATAACCAGCTAGCGTTGTCCAGATTTGGAAGAAGTCTGCGATATCCGGAACAGTGACGTCAACAGTACAAAGTAATCCGCCGAAAATGACCGGCAACCGAGAAGTTCTGGGAAGAGTTTGGGTTATTTTTGTAGAGCAGTACAAAATGGCGGAACATTTCACATATTTAGCGAAGAAGGAATAGCTGAACCACTATCTAAAAACACAGCAAGAATACAACTTGACGGGTGACATCTACTATTTAAAGAATATCTGCCAGACTACTGAAACATTCCATTGTACACTACTTCGAAGTTGTCGAGAAACACTGGGGCAAGCGAAGACCGGCACCTAAAATGTAGATCGATCAAGTTAAGTATTTTTAGCTTGTTTGAAGGTTTTTTTAAGGAATTATTTTAAAGGAAAAATGAAACGATTATTGGATTCGGTCTTAGTGATAATTCTTAAGATCATACTCAGCCTCATCCAATAATTGCTCATTATTGTTTAGGTTACAAGAGTCACAGATGCCTCAATTAATTTATACTTTTTAGCTTTGGAGTGTCCTGATAACTGGAGTAAATATGAAGGTATTTGCTACAAGGTTGTGGATAGGTTAGTTTATCCGTGGAGATTTGATCACTTTATGGCACCAAAACTCTTAAATGGCCAGTGTTAGCGCTGTCTCATGTGAATTAACGAATAGCTTCTTACTTATATCCTGCATTTACCCTTTTTAGCTTTCGTTTTGTTTCGCAATCCCTTTAAACCGTATTTATAACTGTACCCGAAAAAAAGAAACCATTTTTGTTTCTAACACGTTACATGACCAGCCACGCCTGTATTTCTACAAACGTTTACATCAAGTTAGAATTACAACACCAATTTCTTTTTTTCTATTTAATTTATTATAATTTTGTTTTATCTTCGTCCTAGTCTCTCTCTAAAATGAAAGTCTCACGGGTTATAGTAAGGACATGATTGTTATTGGGTTCAAAGCATTCGTTCCGTAAGTGTTGCCCAAATTAGGTCCATGCATTGGCCTGTTCTGCTGAAGTATCTTGGTACAAAGAAAATTATAAAGATACCTGGAAAGATGCATAACAAGGGTGTAATACCTTCGGAGGTGTCTTAGGGCGAAGATTGATGGTGATATCTAAAACAGATTTTTGATTCACTTCAAGGAGGTTACTGGTCTGAAGAAAGTGAAACGGATGTACGTAACGAGTCATTAGCCCTTTTGAGCCCGAAGACTGAGCAGCATGAAATTTTCTTTGTAACGGATCAATGCGTTATAAAACAGAATGGGACACTGACGTGAATTTCGATTTCGTATTCTTGTTCTCAAATGATATTCACTGAATTTTATTATCATAGAAGCAGTTTGAAATATGTTATTCCTAAAAATTATATTAAGATATTTGGAGTTTTCCTAGCGACTTACCTAAGATTTTCCGAGGTTCTTTTTACGCATTTTATTACCAAGATATTGCGGTTATTGCTAAAAAATAAAGCCGCCTAAAAATCTCGGTATAGAGACAGATCTTCCCCTACAATTTTTTAATGAAAGTACTGTACGGCTACTGGATTTTCTTCGAACTTTTAACCGGACCCATTCAGGTTAGCTAACAGTTTCGGATGAGACGAAAAAGTCCCCTAAAACCTCTTTGAGACGACCAAAGATGCCCTAAGGCATCGGAACAGATAAGTAGTTTTTTTAGGGCATCTCCGAATTAACCAAACAGGCTTCAAAAGCATAGAGAAAATCATTTGAGACACCAACTACCGCATTGAGAAACATTCGATCGTTGGGTGCCGCTGAATTTACAATCAAATAAAAACTCATGACTAAAAGAAGAAATGGTTACGCCAGACATGACCTTAAATAACTAAATACCTGAGAAACGGCTCTTCGAGTTTTGATCCTTTGAATACTTTCTTCCGTTGGAGGAAAATATAATTTGTCCACAAAGCGGAGCCAACGTCTTGCAGCTTTCAGCTGTTTATAAAGCCAACAACTGATATCTAAAAAAACTTGCCAAACGTTTAAGCATAAGATATCAGGCAATTTTCGTGGACGCGTTTGCACACTTTTTTTTAATTATCCATTATTTTCCTTTCCTTAGTGTCATGTACTAATTTGTCGACAAATTAGTACCTCAACTGGACAAAGCTCACACTAAAGTGTTATTAATTAGCTTGCTTGACCGTAGCCCGTTCTAATAATGAAACACTTCCTATGCAATATTTTTTTACTTATTTGACGAATTCGGCGGTTCCAAATTAATGCGATAAAGTTTAAAAGGAAGCAAATTCATTTTATTTAGTGATGTTTTCACCGCCGCCGCCGTCGTCGTCGTTGCTTAAGGTCCCTAATTTGCTCCCCACTCCACTATCTCAACGCCTGAAACAGGTTATGCTTCCGCCGCCCATGGATCCTGAAAACTTTGTGACGTACGTATTACCTTCCGTTTACTCCACGGTTGTTCATATGTCTGCAACACTAATAACCGACTAGTTACCAGTTATTTGTAGTATGCAAGTTGTCATCTGTTGTTCAATGGATGTTGAATATTTAGAAGGAACGAATGGTAATTTATGAGTAAAGAAGTAAAAAGAAAGACTTTGTAAAACGTTATGGGCCATTTGTCAATAACGTGCATGTAGAAAAATTGCACTTTATTGAACTGTCCAGGATCTATAGCTGACAGCCGTGTAATTAACAGCACCTGCATATTTTGAAACAAAATTTTACCGTACCTATCAGTCTCAATAGCTAAAGGGGGAAAACTGAGTAAGGATCATATTCTTCGGCATAATGGTGGCCCGAACCTATTTATATGCGTGCTGGTTATGTTTTCGACTTGCGTTTTTCTGAATGAAACCGATTTCTATGATTTTTGGCATACCAAATAAATAATGATGGAACTTTAATAAAATGTCATTTGTTTTGTTGTAGATATAAAAACCTTTGAGATATCGGCATATATTTAAATCCGCATTTTTATTAAAAAAGTGACAGACGACCAATAACATCGCGACGTAATTGACCAATCAGATCAATAACCCTAGTATAATACCATCAACTGACGTGATATAACTCACTTTGACTCTGAAGATGACTACCGCACAGGTTGTCGAAACGTCAGTCACTGTCAACAACAACAGTTCTATTCAGGACTACGTTCACACGGACGATCAAACTCTACCTACTTTTTTTAACCCTATTGTTTGTTTGAAGTTCTTGTTACTGTCACCGCCGTCTAAAACGGTCCTCAATATGATTATAGTAAAACAGAAAACTGTGTGGAAGCACCCACTAAGTTGTAGACTTTTATAGGGTAACTCGGCGATAAAGTCCATCGCTAGAAAACCAAAACATTAAGAAAGTCACATATCCTGTTAGGGACTTCCCCCTAATTGACAGAACCAGTGATACGCAGCGGGGAGGGGGTTTATTCGAACCCTGGCATTTGATCCAAGTTTTAAATTGCCTGAGCGACTAAACATCAGGGCTGTGACGATTTTTGTTTCTATCTTTCTTTCCATCTTTTCCCTTTGTCATCTTGCCACGTAAATGTTACAAGTATGTGCATGAGAATTGAATACGACCACTTCCATGACAGGTTTTAAAAGACCTCAGCCATCTGCGCCGGTTTTGAAGAGAGGAAGTTTAAACTGATGTGCATAGAATTTTCGTCTTCTTGATCCTTTCAGTCTCTAACATTTTTGAACTCATACACGAATAACAGTAGACTAAGCAAAAATAAACAAAACCGCGAACAGTTTGATGTTTAATCTTCTACCTCTGTATTCAAACAGTGCACATTGGCTTTCGTAGCCGAAATACAAAAATATCGCTTTGAATAATGCTAGTGGTTCTTGCTTGATGAAAAAGAGTTCGAAACAAAATAAATTCTTTGGCGCGATGCCACCATCTTTACATTAAAATCGTTGTTTTGGGGCTATTATACGCGCCTAAACTGATAAATGTAAAGAGAAGACGCAACTTGATCATTATGACATGATCATAAACCCTATTTTTGCCTGAAAAAACTATGTCGCCTTTGAGACCTGAAAGGGTCCTGAAAAGTTTGTGACGTACATATTACTTCCGTTTACTCCACGGCTGTTCATCTGTCTGTTCCTACCAGTTGCCAGTTATATGTAATATGTAAGTTATTACCTGTTGTTCAATGGATGTTGAATATTTAGAAGGAATGAATGTTAATTTATGAGTGAAGAGAAAAAATGATTGTGGAAACGTTATTTGCTGTTTGTCAATAACGTGCATGTAGACAAATTGCAGCTCATTTAACTGTTCAGGATCTATAGCTGAAAGCCGTGTAATTACCAGCACCTGCATATTTTTTAACTTCCTATTTTGAAAACAAAATTTTACTGTACCTATCAGTCTATCTTTGAATGAAAGAAGAGAGACAAGTGTTTTATATGCCTGCTGTAAAATTGGGAAGGAAGAAAGCGTCGGTACTCCAGGTAAGGGTATATTTCCAGTCTCATGTCTCCTTGCGATTGAGTGATCTGACGAGAAATTGTACGTCCGCAAAAACGACAGGAACACGACATGCTCTTTATCTGAAAGATATATCAGGGTTAAACCTGAAAACTGGGCAGCGTATTGTTTTCTATCTAGTCAATAGTCAAGCATTCTTTTTTCTTTTTTTTATAAGAAACAAAATTTTTAAGAAGTGTTAATTGGGACTTAATATTATGCCACACGTAAATACAAGATGTAAAAAGGCACCTTAAGATCCGACGATCGCGACGATGGCGAATACGTCCCGCTTAAAAAGTGAAATTACGTTCTTTCCATCTTTATCGTGATTAATTGAGCTTACTTTGTCAAATCTAGGGAGCTCTTCTAGGGTTGAATTTCAAAGATCCATATGCACGTTCAGAAAAAATAAGAACATTTCGTCGTACAACATGAAATTAGGCATTTTCACGTCATAGATATGCAGTGACGGCAAAGAAAATGCACAAAAAAGGGGGTGCACGTGCAAAGTTGTTCTTAATATTAACCCTATTATACGTTTTTGACGATCTCGTAACCGTCGCCGTCGTCGGATCTGGAAAAGTTTTCAAAATTATAGTAAGAAAGGAAAATGTGTAGAAGCACCCTGGCCACTAAGTCGTGGACTTTTATGGGGTAACTCGGCGATAAATTCCATCGACAGAAAACAAAACAAAAGAAAAGCAAGTTGCATATTCGGTTAGAGAACTCGATTGGCAGCACCAGTCATATGCAGCGGCAGGGTGGGGGGAAGAGGGGGTATTCGAACCGTGGCATTTGATCCAAGGTTTTAAATTGTCCGAGTGACTGAACATCAAAGCTGTGACAATATTTGTTTCTATCTTTCGATCCATTTTTTACCTTTGTCTTCTTGTCCTGTGCATGCTAGCAACATTTGCTTCAGAACTGAGTACGACCGTGCGAACTTCCATGACAGTTAAAGACCTCTGCTATCTGTTCCAGTTTCGAAGAGAGGAAGTTCAAGCTGATATGCTTACAAATTTTTTCTTCATGATCCTTTCACTCTCTAACGTTTTTGCACTTCATACACGAATAACAGTCGACTAAGCAAAAATAAACAACAGCCGGGAACAGTTTGATGCTTAATCTTCTAGTTCTGTATTCAAACAGTGCACACCTGCTTTCGTAGCCGAAATACAAAAACATGCTCTTTCAGAATAATGCTGTTTCTTGCTTGATGGAAATCGGAACAAAATAATTTCTTTGGCGCGATGTCACTATCTTTCCATTAAAATCGTTGTTTTGGGACTATTATCCGCGCCTAAACTGAGAAATGTACAAAGAAGGCGCAACTTCATCATTATGACATAATAAACCATATTTTTTTGCCTTCAAAGACTATGTATATGCAAGGAATAGACTTCACTTTCTATTGATTAACCGGCGAAAGAACCCATTTATATTTAGGATGTTGGAAGAACAAGAGATCAAAAAAGCTTGTAAATGGTGTTCTCCCAGTATGTCTCTTACGTTATTTCGTTGGTAAACCCAAAGAAAGTGCGGCCTGATGGGCTCTTGGGATACGACGATTTATTAATCATTGATCGAGGAAATGTTTCTATAAGGGACCAGTCATTATTTATCGCCGGGGGTGGGGGGGGGGGGGGGCTAGTCGGATGATTTTTTGGACCCCTCCCTTTAAATGATGTTTTACTGAAGTGGTCCTCATAACTCCTGATAAATTTCGTGATTCTCCCCAAAGTTTTCGCCGCCCAAAAAAAGAAAATGATCATCAACGACAGGAAGAAAGAAGGAAAGCAAGAGGAAAGCCCGAAAAACAATGCAGGAAGAAGCGACTCAAGGCACATCAGCTCTAGTGAAACTTAGAACCAGTTGAGACTGCAGACATTTATCTCCCAGTAGAATGGACGCATTTATTTTACATGCTTTAAACTGGTATTGTTCAAGCAGGTTTTAGTGGTCCCTTGAATTGAATTCTTCCAAATTTTTTTCTATGATTTACAAAGGATCCCCCGTTCTGTTCTCCTAGAAGTCAAGTGACCTCCCCCCCCCTCCAAAAAAAAAAAAAACTCCGGACCCCTCTCCCTCCCGAGCGATAAATAATGACTGGTCTCTAAACTTTAACTTCTTCCCAGATCTGATGCCATAATGATAACACTCGTACTGCTCGTGTCACTCCTCTTTGCGGTAACAAGGCGTTATTCTGGTAAGTATGTCCATTTACTTTCTAACAATTTCAATTTTAATTTAACAATTAACTGAGAGATTTCTTGCGCTATTTGGTCATTTGAGCGCTATGGTCGATGTTAGTTTTTTTAAAAACTTTTTAGGAGCGGCCGTGAATGTCTCTAGTAGGGAGGGCGCATTTAGACACCCACGGCTGCTTGTGGCACAGCTCGTGTTATCTTACTCGGCCTTCGGCCACGGCTTACAACACTTACAACGACCTTGATCAACCTCATTCAATAATTGGCTTGCATTCTTAAGTCACAAGAGTCAAAAGTGCCCAATTTGATCCTTTTTAGCTTTGGAATGCCCAGAAACGTGGAAAGAATTTGAAGGCTTTTGCTACAAGGTTATGGATAGGCTCGGTTATCGGCGGAGATTTGCTTGGTCAACAGCCTTAAGCGGATGTTTTGGGTTTGGAGGGGACCTGGTAAGCATTTCGAATGAAAAGGAAATGAAGTTTGTCCGTGACATGGCTTTCAAGGACGCAAATCGCACTTCTGTTTGGATTGGGTTGACGTATCGGCATCAAAAGGGTGGATATGTATGGAACAATGGGGAATCGTTTAACATTTCTGTTTCTGTCCAGCGGCTCAACATGTCGAGAATTGTTTATGAAAATAAATGCGTCGAAATCTTGAAAAATGGCTGGAACCTCACCGATTGTTGCAAGGAAAATAAACATCTCCTCTGCAAGAGACCGAAAGGTGAGTTGTTCCCGTGGGAACTCGACGTTGAAAATGATGGGGAAGTTCCAATCGTACTAGGTACGACCAAAGCACAGGTAAAATTTGATCCATTAAGGCGCTTAAACTCTTAAACGGACTTTAGATAGCCTTTACGCCTTTGAATTTTAGGCAGGCTAGATTCCACCCTGATATTTGGCTTTTTCCATTTGTTTTCTCGTTTTGTTTCTCACTCATTTTAACCTTAATTATAACCGTGCCTGGGTTAAAGGACCTTTTTTGTGGTTACAATCCAGTTTTGGTCACATTTTATAATTACCACCGGCCCAAACACATATTAAAGATCCTAATTTTTCTTATATTCTATTTAAAAAAATAGATGAAATATAACAAATGATTGATTGTCGGGACATTTTAGAATATTTTATTCCTTGTTCTCTGATTCTCGTCCCAGTCTCTCTAACGTTTACAGCAATGCCATGATTCTTATTGGGTTCAAACTATTTGCTCTGTAAATATTTCACTTGTGAGGTCCATTGGCCTGTTCTGCTGATTGGTTTCTCAATGGAGTTTCTTGCTACAAGGAAAATAATAAAGATACCTGGAAAGGTGCACAACAAGGGTGTACTGCTTCCGGAGGTGATTTAGTGAAGGGTGATGATGATAATCAAAAACGATTTTTGATTCACTTCATGGAGGTCACCGGTCTGAAGAAACCGAAAAAAGATGTAAGTACCAAATCATTAACTCTTTGAGCCTCATGATAGCATGATCAGCATGAAATTTCTCCATGTAATATTAACGCATTATAAAACATAGTAGCCACAAGAATTAATTGTATAAGGACATGATCACCCAAGGTCAATGTAACTAATTCTTAATACAATTACTCTTCCCACCACATCTGTAGGAAACGTGTAAGGATAGGAAACGGGCATTTAACTTGAGACGTTAGGTTTTTCATGCGGTTGATAGAGCACGCTTAAGGCTAGGGTAATTAATTATAAGAAGAGTTTTCAAAGAGGAATGCGGAGAAATCACATGTTCGTGTCACAGACCCAATTGAATCAGTGATGTAAATCGTAGACAGTTTTAATTCCATTTTCATCTGTATCTGTATCTTGAAAAACGCAAATGTTCAAAAGACCTGACGTTTCTCATGCTCAGTTACTTTGGCATAACCTGAGATCAGGCCCAATTTTTGCGATTCTCATACATTCTCTCTAACGGCCACGGCTAAAATTGGGCCTTATACAAACTCTCTCACGTTTGTAGAACAATGCCACAAGATCTGATTAGCTGTCGGAAACACCGGAAGTTGAAAGCGCTTATTCCTCTCGTGGTTGTTTTCGTGAATGATCCGCCGTCGGCGGAGAGAAAGGTCGATTTTGCTGTCTTTTTTGTTTGATGGTCTTATGGTAGGAAAATATGCCTTAATATGTTCCATGGAAATTCAGAAAATTCATGTGGTTGTTCATATCTTCTCTGGATTTGCTTTATTTGCGGAACTAATGTGAGTGTATCGGGGAGTTGAATCCCTCTGCAAGTTCAGAGTTGACCGCTAACAAGGTGCTTTTTGATTTACCAACAAACGTGTGCCGATCAAAATACTGTCCATCTTAAAAGTGGTTTTATTTGAAAGTCTAGTCGGGAATGACTTTTCTGAGCGGGGTACGCAAACGGAGGCTCATTGCCAAAGAAACCTCAATCGCCAACTGTGAAGTATTAGACGAAAAACATCGCATGATCGCTGTTCAGGGAATTTTTGTTGGCATTATCATAAGAGCTAGTGGCGTTACTCTTAAGGTAACAGACTTGTTGTTTGCCTTCGCTTTTTTGTAAAAAGTAAACCACGGAAACTGGTGTCCTCGCTCGTTGGCTGTTTGCTGTTTGTTAATTTCGATACAAAATAAAATTTAGCGAGCTTTTCAGACCTGCAATAAAAATATGAACACAACTAATTAAAGGAGAACTACAAAGTGTGTTTGTAATATTGTTTTTCGTTTTGCTTATAGCTTTCCAAAGTGATAATGTTTACATGGATTTATAAAGAAATATATTTTTTTAGACGTTTGTTTCTCTAGTAAATTCGCAAATTGCAAGTGTACTCACGGGACTAAATCAGCTAAATTAAATGCACTTGAGAACTCGTTGCTTTGTTCTGAGATAATTTATATATCCTTTTTTAAAAAGTTCGCGATATATTTCTCCACGATTTTTAAAGATTTATGTACTGAAAATCGGGGAAAATTGCCAAGGAAAATATAAAGGCAACAGGAAAAGAGAAATTTCAGTATTTAAATTCGAGCGCGCCTAGCCAAAACATGAAAACTAGAACATCTGGTGTCGCCGTCTTTTCGAAAACTTTTTACCTTCTACGCCAATAGAAATAACCGTCGAAATCTCCTTTAATCTCGCAAGAAGTTAAATGTGACTGTGCTGACTGTTTTATTTTAAGTTGAAAATATTAAAAGGTAAAAGCTATTTTTTAAGTCAGCGAGTCTGCATTTTTCCCACGTATGGAAAATGTGCATATTAAAAAAACAAGGAACTGAAGCAATTTTGGTTGGCTAATTCGGCAAATGTCAATCAATCAAAAAAAGTGGGCGGCAGACGTTTCGTAGAAGGTTTGTATCAGGCTCTCTTTTCGTTTCGCCTTGCCAAAACAAAAATTGAGCCTGATCTCAGGTTACTTTGGCAAGCTGAGCGCACAAACTGAATTATTATAAAATGCAAGTTTATCGTTCATACATACATACTTTCCAAGCAATTCTGGTGAATTTGATAGAAGACCAGTTGTTCCGCCTCTCATCAGCTGAGACGTCTTGATCTAAAATACTATCTTGATTGAATAATGATATATGCCCTTCTTGACAAAAATTATTAACTTAATTTGATCATAATTAACTGCATACTGTCATATAGGCAGTGGTGTTAGTTACATCAGGCGGACAACTCCCGCAGCAACATCACCTTTAATATCATTCTTGGAAAAGTCTTGGCTGAGAAGTTAAAACCCAGGTTTTCACTAGCGCATTAGCACAAGCATAAGGACATACTCACGCGCAGAATGGCATATTTGAGTCAATTCTCAATACCAGCTCTCCTCAACCCGATGATAAACAAGACGGTGGACTCTTAGTCCGCCATATTGCTTTGATTATGTTTGCATGAGGTCTGGGTCAAAGTGACCTTTGATTGGTTCACGGCCTTGTACTTATGCATGTGCTTATGTCAACCCAGTTTTAAACAGTCAAAGCTACGACATAAGCATAAGCACAAGGACAACGAACTTGTCTGTTTTTCTTGTGCTTATGCTTATGCTTATGTCGACCCAGTATTCACTGGCTTACACCCGTGCTTGTGCTTATGCTTATGTGCTAGTGAAAACCAGGTTTAAGAAAATTCTTGGCCGAGAAGTTATCATGAGGTTAAGCCTGGTTTTCACTAGCGCATAAGCATAAGCGTAGGCACAAGCACATGTGTAAGCAAGTGAAAACTGGGTCGACATAAAGCATGAGCACAAGCAAAAGAAAAACGGACAAGTTCGTTCTTCTTGTGCTTATGCCCATGTCGTAGCTTTGGCAAGTGAAAACTGGGTCGACACAAGCACATGTATAGGCACAAGGCCGTGGACCAATCGTAGGCCACTTTGACGCAGACGTCATGCGAACATATCAAAAGCAATATGGCGGACGCTTCGTCCGCCATCTTGTTTATCATTGGGTTGAGGAGAGCTGGTATCGAGAATTGAGTCAAATATGCCATTCTGTGCGTACGTATGTCCTTATGCTTACGTTAATGCGCTAGTGAAAACCAGGTTTAACAAATTGAAAAAAAAAGGCTTTTTTCAAAACATCCTTGCCGCCATGGTGACGATCGAAATCTTACTTCTGAAATGTCAGATTTATTGTCCTTAGTATAAATGTATTCTGTCCATACCAAATATGAGCCTCAACGAGTCTTGAATGACACTCCCATTATCAAACTGTTTTCAGCCACCTTAATTAATTGTGGTTTTTGTAGTAAATTGTTCCATTTAAAATTTTTTCTTTATCCGTTGTAATTCCTTTATACAGCACGTATGGATTGGCCGAAAAAGTGATTCGAATTGTTTGCAAATGGAGAGAAACACTGGAACGATAGGAAAGGCGGAGGACTGTAACGACAAAAAGAACTATATTTGTGAAATGCCAGCGTCAACAACAAGTACGTTTTCTATCATCCACATCGAGAAGGTTACACTTAGCACATTATCGCAATAGCCCAAGCTCAATACGAGAGCCCTGAACAACCTTATTTTACTTAGCTAATTATTCATTCATACAGCAACAACCACATAAGACATTGTATGAAAATTATTACTTTTTCTCCAAAATTGGGCGAAATGTGCATTATGTTTTTCCTATGAAGCTTTTGTTTTGTATTTTCAGGTTAAAGTCTATCAAATTTTCGTGAATGACTTCCAATTTAGTAAAAGCTCCGCTTTTAGGCTTGTCTATTAGTTATAATTTCACGCTTTTGCCCCAGACTTTGAGGTAAGTGACCTTGTCAGAGATACTCGATGGTTTTAAAGGCTTCCATTTTTCTGCATTTATCTTTAGGTTGTTATGAGTACCCTAGCAGGAATTTCTCTTCTCCCATTAAAGTCAGCTGTACTTTTCCAGAAAACCTTTGTTTCAAATATGACAATACAACGGCAAACGGCGAACAAGTCACCATTCAAGGCTGTATATCCGCTGATCAATGCAGACAATTTGATGATCATCATTTGCACTGTTGTGAAGGAGAACTGTGTAATAGTGGTAAGTAAGCTCAAGTATAATGGACACAAAATAGCTAAAAATTGTTACTTTAGGTCCGCTGTGCCATGTTCCTCAGAAACAGAGAAAACTTAGTTTATTTTAACGAGGATCCATGAAGGAGGAATAGCCATGCTTAGCAGCGAAGTAGATTTTAAGAACCTTTTTGTAAGTTTTCACAAGATAATGCACCTGTTTTATTCAACGCATACTCGCACGTTTCCTATTCCTTTTATAATACAATATCTTTCCTTGCAGTTGAGAACACCACGATATCTGAACCCGAAAATCCGATCCGCGCTATTTCTAAAGTCATTTACATCTCACTTGGTATCACCTCCGCTTTTTGCTACTGTCCGTGGCTATTGTTGTCTGGTGCTACAGAAGAAAGAAGCTGAAGACTATTGAAAGGTTTGTGTATCTTTTAATTTGCTAGCCACATTGTTCGGCGTAATTTTTTCTCTAGTTGAAGGTGTATCGAAAACACTTATAAGCAAAATTTTACTTTCCTAAAGTTTAATTTTAGGGCGATGTTATTGGTTATATTACATCCCGTGGCCACTTATAGCGTCGTGCACCGCCATTGAAAGTTACAAAGAAAATAATCAAGCATTTTGTTTTAGCCAAGGGGCTGAAAACCTAAAAAAGACTGTGAGAGAGAAGAGATACTGAAGAAGAATATCTTAGAAATTAAATTGAAAATTGACTTGACTGATGAAAAGATGTTATTGCGTTCGACGTCGAGAGAATGCAACCTAGACTCAACGCCCAGGAGCTTGAGCACAAACATTCAGCACAAACAAACTCAACGTTTAGTAGTCTGGGTGAATTACCGAAAACGATAGGTTGAAGGCTAACGGCTAAAGTCCTTGGTTGACAGCTTTTTTCTGAAATGCCTCTTTCTGTCAGCTGTTTACTTTGACAGACAACAGCTGTTGAGCCTATCTCGGACCAAGTGTTATCTCTCATATCAACACGATATCAAACTATGCCCAGTCGGTGAGGTTGCACTTTTGGAAGGCAAAGGCCGGTTTCGAGAAGCGGCGTTTGACCTCTAATCGGGTATGGAAAATTTTCGTTGTGACGTTTTCTCACTTAAAAATGGGTTAGCGAAGCAAATGTGTTCAGCAGTACCCAAAAGGGCAAGGGCTGGTTGAGTCGGATGAAGCTTCATTCATCAATGAAATTACCCGTGCATTAAAATGAAAAATTTCTCTTAGATTCCGTTTACACCGGACCGGACAAATATTTCAACGAATGATTCAGGCTTTTCCCGTGCAACCCTTTTACACTGTGGAACCATGAAAATTCTGTATCAAATTTCAGTATGATTTGCCATTCAAAAACATGCCCTGTTCGCGGGTTCCGTGTAAACGAAATGCAGCGTTGTGCAAGTTTTTGTCCGTTCATATGTCCGGATCTGTTGAAATAAAACTTGGTCTTAAATGTCTTTTAACTGTCACCAACCCTGTTGGGAATTGCCTCCAAAATAGTTGCTATCCAACACACTCACAGAAGGTTTTTATTCCTTTCCTCACAGTACAACACACTCTCATCACAAAATAATTCTCTTTTGCTATCTCCTATTGTTCTACTATTTTACTATCAATCACGAGGTTTTCAGCTTCACTTTCAATTCCAAAGTTCAGGGCTATCAGGTTCTCAAGTGTAATCTATCACTTAATACCTCTTTTAAATCACGTGACTAAAATCAAACGAAACTTAAATCATGTTTACAAAGGAGATTGGTTATTATTTCCGACACTCTCCCCCATATGTCTACCTTTAGGTGACATATGTTGCATTTATCTCTAGAAACCATATCATACTAAACGTTCTTGTAACTCAAAACGATAACAAAAAACGAAATGATTCTCAAACTCTCCACAGAGTCGGTGTTCAATGTTCAGTTGGCTTGCTCTTTGTCAGCAATATCTTGCATTCGTACTCTCGCTGCCATTTCAGCGTCACGGGTAGGTCTGAACTCTCGAACCTCCGGGTTTAGCTGTTCCTGAGTTGTCAAAGGTGTCCGGTCTCACGATAGTTCTAAAGGCTAGAGGTATTTTAGCAGCAGCTCTGACTTGGAAACGGTGACAACCATAACACTGTTTTATCACTCTCTTGGTCAGACGTCTGAGCCTCGGCACCCAGTGACGCTCTCTGATCCGCGCCATTGTTAAACCGACTCCCCCATGCTACGGACGGCGATGGGCGTCTTCAACGGGTTTCACTGTGTAGGGGTGTTTATCAGCCAGTTATACCGAGTAATGTACCTATACCTGTAAAGGTTGGTCGTTTTCTTTTAAACACAGTCTTTGTCGATCGTCTGTCACATCGTCGCTTTGAATCTCTTGAAGGCGCTTGGTCCAAAACAGGTGCTGGTTTTCAATCTCGTCGGTCGTCAATGGACCCATCATTCTTTCTTGTTTCTTCAGGCGTGAATTCCGTATGAATCTCGCGGTCCAGGCGACAATACTCAATGTCTTGGTCAGGTCAAATTTCCCTAGCAGAACTTTGAGGCACCCAGTTGACGTAGTGGCGCCATTAAAAAGTTCTTTGGTAATTTTAGCCTCTGCTTGGCTCTCAGGAGTGCGGCTTGTCACGATGTCTCTAGGCCACTTTTCTTTTTCTGAAAGCCATTCTGGTCCTTGCCACCACAGCTTGCTGTCATCTACTTGCCCTCCTCGACTTCCCAGATCTGCCGGATTTTCCTTGG
Organism: Porites rus; assembly: GCA_964035705.1. Classification (NCBI taxonomy): domain Eukaryota; kingdom Metazoa; phylum Cnidaria; class Anthozoa; order Scleractinia; family Poritidae; genus Porites; species Porites rus. The sequence goes on from OZ038000.1 coordinate 11,040,253, forward strand.
CGGGACGTGGCGCCAAGCGATCCTTGAATGCTCTTGTATTTTCATCGCTCTGTTTGCTACGAACTGTTTGTACTCGCCGCCACCGTTTATTCAATGGAGAGCCACTGAGCTATCCAGCCATCCATAACGACGTTAACAGGAAACTCTTCAAGCGCCTTCTCTACGTTTGTGATAAGGTTCGTTGCCATATGTGCCAACACCAGCTCAAATAGCGGAATGGTCAGCCCCTGCTTCGCTAGTCGAGCCTTTGCAGTAACCAAACCCTGGCTCACCCCTGATGGCTGTCTCACAACTGCATGCACTGTTGCACACACTCCCTTCTTACTCGTACTTCCAAAGGCATGGAGCTCAATTCTTTCAATGTGCTCTTGGGCACACGTCAGAGCCCTTGTTACCATGACCTCGGCTGGTAACTCTTTCTTCCATCGTGTCCATTGGCTTGCTAGTAGAGGGGATAGCGGTGCTTCCAAGGCCACCTTCACGTTGCAAACATCTCTGTAGATGAAATTTCCCCTGATAGTTACCGGCGCCACGAGACCAAAGGGATCAGATTAGCAATGTTATTTTTGACCCGACTGCATCATATTGAGGCATGGTAACACTTATCTGATCTTCTTGTTTGTCTCACTAGAGTCCAATAAAACTGCCAGTCGTTGCTTTTGTTTGACCGAGCTGCTGTTTAGCAAACATGCGCTCGTCTTCAACCCCTCTTACACTCTCTTCTAACTAGGCAACATTCGAGTGCCACTTGTGCAGCGTGAACTTAGCATCTTCAAAGATTCTTATGGCTCCCTCTTTCATCTTTTTCGCCTCTGGTACTGTTGGTTTCCCGTTGATCAGATCGTCGACATACATACTTTTGCGCAGCTCAGCAACAAGGTATGGCATACAAGACTCCCAGGTTTCAAGATGGCACTCTATCACTCCCCCAAGAAGAAAGGAAGAAGCCATAAGACCGAACAGAGCTCGCGCGAATCTCAACACCTCCACCTCAGAATGTTCGCTTGTCTTCCAATAAAATCTAAGTGCATCTCTCTCTTCCTTCTTTATGAGCACCTGACGAAAGGCCTGTTGTAGGTCCTCAGTGATAAGGACTGGATGAAAGCGCATGCGTACTAAAAATACTCCACAGGTGATTCTGAAGCCGTGGTCCGGCATGCAGAGAAACATTTAAGCTTGGCACATGAGGGTTCGATCGAGACGAGGCGTCATAAACGATCCTTAGCGTCGTAGTTTCAGCTACTTTAATCTTTCATCTTTAATCAAGGTAATTGCCAATAGTGCATATGCCAATCCGGCAAAACGGATCACCGGCTTGTGAGGTATGTAGAATTCTTTTCCCTGCGATGAATCGCTTGCGACTTCTACTATTCCCAAGGACTTCTGTTTTTTTCAATTATCTCCCCATAACTCTCGGTCACATCCAAGCGCTGACGTCTGTTCTGGAGGTTGCTGAGCCTTTGTAAACTCACTGCTTTATTGTTATTATGTAGCAAGGTTTCATACCAGCGTTCTGGGTGTCGTGCCAACTGTTCTCAGAACTCTGCGTAGACTGTGCGCTGGTCATGTTCTGGGGTATCTTCTAAAACCTAAGACGTCTAGCCGACAAAGTTCTGCATAATCCACATGACTCGTTTGTGTCCGCAGCATATTCGTGTTCCCGGTGACATAATAGTCCACCCCAGCTTGGTCTTTTCTGCTACTGGTTCCCCTAGGAGCCCAACGCGGCGGAGCTCGGACGTCTTGATCCCTGTATACTCGCTGGCCCCTAATATCAGGTGTATTGAGAGATATGGCTTAGAATCACAGTCCGTCGTCTCAACTCCCTTTAGATGAACGTACGATTCGATAATCTTTTGATAGTGTGGGTTATTAATCATCAGCAACTCCCGTCTTTCGACCTTGGTAACGTCAACGTTTAATTCTTCACTGCCATCAGTTGAACGTACTTTGATTGTGGAAGTTCGACTTCACGTGTGGTCGATCCCAGCATCATTTCTATTCGACGAACTTCTTTAGCCCGAGATCGCTTGAGAAGTTTCTCCAAAAGCGCAGCTAAAGCATACCAACTCTTAGCTCCTGTATCCAGAAGTGCACGTTACAGTACTCCCTCCACGCTTACTTTCACCACAGGATAAACAACACGCCCTTGGTTCCCGGTGGCTGTCAACAATTGGTCTCCCTGATTACAAATCGATGTATGGTGTTCCTGTCTGCACTTCTGACGATGTATTCTACTCATGCACTCAGCTGCATGAAGTCTTGGCCCAGTGCAAAGCACATCCGCTTCTGCGCTATCATCCTTTTCCTCTCATCTATCGTGGATACGTGTGTGCAATCGCGCGAGATGTTACTCGCGTCATCACAGTAAACATTTGTAAACGCTTGTCCATGGATTCTGCGTCGAAAAAACGAGATTTGTTCTCAGGGCGCTTAGACGGAGTAGTCATGCTTTCGAAGTTATTTCCTTCAGTCGCTGGGTTTACGTCTCTCCATTTCTTCAGAGCTTGGGCCAAACGGGGTAAATCCCAGTCTTGCCAGTTTTCTTGTCCCCTGACCAAATCGGCTTTGATTCCTGTCAATTTATCTAGCACGCTTATTGTTATTCCATTTACTCTATCAATTTTTCCAAGCGTTTCCAGTGACTGGACGTTAAACAGCAGTGTTTTGTAAAAAGAATTCACTTTGTTTTGGTCGGCGCATGTCACGGTGGGGAGTTGAAGAACGTTATTGACATAGGCGTTGACAACGTCGCTCGTTTTTTCCATATTCGTCTTTGATTATGTTTTTTGCTTTTTCATATCCCTCTGTCTTAAGAGGCAATCCATCGGTGTCTACCCTGGATTTAGGCTCCAATAGCTCTTGCAAGTAGGCAAATTTTGTTACAGACGCTAATTCCGTTTTATCGATTTCGGCCTCGAATTTATTCCAGAACGGCGTTGTTTGATGCGTTGTTCATTTGGTTTCTCTATACGTCCACGTCTGCACAAATAGTCGTGTACAAGCCAAACGTTTTAGCGCTGGTATGTTTTTCAGGTTGAAAATATGGTGCTCAAACTGATAACAGTCACCGCTATCATAACGATTACTCACGAGCGCTTTTTAATTATTAGCAACCTTAATCCAGCTTTTATTATGTCCTTTTTCTCCAGATCACCTGATTCACAACTCTCTGATAAGTGGGAAATGCTGCCTGAGCAAATAGAATTTGAGGAAGAGCTAGGGAGAGGAGAGTTTGGTGTTGTTTACAAAGCAACTTTTAGAAAGAGGGATGAGATGGAGGCGTTGGTCACTGAGACTTCCAAATGGCCTTCATCATCCACGAAGCCGAAGGCACCACAGGAGGTGGCTGTCAAAGTTTTACATGGTAAGAAATATTTTAATCTACAAAACAAGAGACAAAGCCGTAAGCGCTAATTGAATTTGTAACTTATTTCCAGTTGTTTATATGCAACAGAAACTAATTCTTTTTTATTTCTTGTTTGGACCTTGCTGAGACCCTAATTGAAAATCAGTCGAAAAAATCCATTTTTTTTATTTCGTTTGCTTTGGTTCCTGTTAGTATTATTGTTGTTGTCGATTATTCCTTTCACCAATGTTCTCCTTCGAAAACAACGGCTAAGGCCTGAGGGTAAATAGGGTAGGAGTTCAAGGTAGCATGCCTCACCCACCCTGACTGTTCAGATAGCGCATTCCCTCCAAGGCTGCTAACTAAGAAGATGGGGTGGTAAAGTGACTATTAAACTGAAATGCACTTAGAAGGTAGAATCTACCTGTCCTTTTGTACATAGGAGGATGCGTGCGATAAAAAGGGATGAATATTTGTCATGCAAATGAAAAATCTAGCACTGAAATAATATGCTGTCACAGGAAGAATGAAGAAGACATAATCATTTTATCAAATTGTCTTTAGATGATCCATCTGAGGCACAGATAGAAGAGTTCACGTTTGAGATTGAACAAATGAAACTGTTAGGCTCACATAAGAACGTTGTATCCATGGTTGGATGCTGCACGCTTGAAGAGAAAATGTTCCTGGTCATAGAATACGTTCCGTGTGGTGACCTTTTGACGTGGCTACGCCGCAGAAGAAAAAAGGTAAGACAATCATTGCAGCGTGTTCTCGTGTTCTGAAAGGGTAGACCACCATTTTTATGACTGTATAGCTACGAGCCCTATCATGTATTGGGACTATTGCAGATTTACATCTGCGAAGATGCCAATTTCATACCCGATAAAGTCCTTGTTATTAAAATCATAAGGATTTTTTTAAAACTTTTTTAAAACTTGTTTTGTTAAACTTTGTTTAACTTGACTTTGAACTGCATTCTCGCTTGAAGACCTATCAAAGTGACAAAATCTCCCCAACCTACCCCCTACTTTTGAAACAAAAAAGCCAGCCACCCACCCTCTTCTAGGTCCGGGCGTAAGCTCTCTGATAAGCTCTCCGGATTTTTTTGGCTTCCCTGGCTTGATGCCCATGTTCAAGCGAAAACTTTGCAGGCACCTTTAAGCAAAGTCACACAGATGTATTGGTCTTTACTTGTTCCAAAACTGATAACGTTGCTTCCTGGAAGTCTAGATCAACGAACTTAAATCCTCCGAGAGATCATATGCTGACAAAGAGGTTCTGAAAGATCAGGAAGAGACCAGAGATAAGGTAGGCTTGTTAACAAAATGTAGTGATTCAATATTTTATCCATTTTTGTTTGACCCTGATATTTTTTCTTTTCTTCAAAGTCCCCAAACCGTTTGTTGCTTGTTCCCTGTGTCTGATTGTGTCTCATTGAACGTAATCAAAGACTTAATTAAGGGCGCCTACCAAAAGTCAGAACTGGCCGGCCAGAACATAGCAGGCAACAGTAATTTTGACAATGAGAAATGCCTTTTTCCAAGAGCTTTTGTTGAAACACCATTTCCTTTGTGCTTGCTATTTGGGATCTAACTGATAGTTTGGATTAAAAGTGAAATTCTCATTATGACTGGAATGGTCTGGCCGGTCAGTTCTGACCAAGGGAAAGCGTCTTAAGACTATATATTAAGACGCTGAAATTGTTTTCATGCTTGTAGAAATCACCAAAAGTTGTTATGTTTAATGCCCTCTGATAAAAGTTTTTGATGTCTTTTTTATGGGGTGGCATAAGAGGGAAGGTGGAACACTCTTATAGGGTGGATTGATCGGTCTTTCCTTCATCCTAGGAAAAACAAGCAGGCAAACGTTTGAAGAAAACGGCAGAGGAAGAGCAGGCTCAGGTCACCATGGAAATGATCTCATTGCGCCAGAGTGGCGACCCAAAGGACATGGCTTCAGCCACTCACAGTCTCCCTAATGTAAGAATTTTATTAAACACACTCAAGCCACAAGCGGCCTTGTCTCCACCCTTGGAGGCCTAGGCGAGGGGCAGTGAGGTGGTTTGGGAGAAAACGTTTGAGCCCCTAGGTACCGACTCTCACCAGACCGTTTTCAAACAATCCAGCGAGTGCTGACTCCCGATTGGACACAAAAAAATGCGTTATATTATTTTGCCCAATGGGCGAACAGGGGCTCCTATTTTCTTTTCGTGCATTCGTACACGACGGCTATTATCTCGCCATACTTTCACCAAGGTTGGGCGCGCAAGGGGAATCTTGGCTTTTCCCACTTTGCCTCTACCAGAAACGTACGAACTGCTTATGATTTGGGAAGACGTTTCAGATGCTATCAGCAGGATCGTTCCAATTTGCTCCTAGACCATTCTGTCACAAGCAGGGTGCAAAGAAGGTCCGTTTTATAGCCTGCCATTCGGGCAAGCTGTAGCTAGCATGTACTAGCCCACAAGTCATTTCAACTAGCTCCCAAACCCTTTTTGATTAGCAAGACTGATTACCATCCTTCTGTAATTTGAATTTCCCCAAAAAACAGCTCTTGCCCGTCGGGAAAAATCACTAGCCCGATAGCAAAATCCACTAGCCCCGGGAAATCGGACACGACTTTCTTTGCACGCTGCACAAGATATCGTAAATGATATTTACGATGGCGTGACCGATAAGGATCGATGCAATCTTGAATACGTGTTGTAAGCTCAAGTTTATTGTTTTAGGATAAGCATCTTTTAAATACCCTTTCATACGTTTCCAAATTTAGTTTTCGGGTAGACAGTTGCAATTTCTTTGAATTCATTGACGGGCTTTATATCGAACTGAAACTTTCCTGACGGCGTGCATTTCTTTGGTGCAAGAGCCAAACAAGTATCATAATGGTGAGACGATAGCTGTCGTGTCCGAACACACCAAAAGAACTCAGGGGATTATGTTTATCGATTGGGCACAATAATACAAAGCATTCTTTGCACACAGTCAGCTTGACCGTTTGGAAATAGTTCAGTAAGGGTCGGCACCCAGGGGCTCTTCCGCCCTTGCTTGAAAACTATCTTTTGCCGTGCCTTTTCTCCCGACCCGACTGACTGCCTCTGGCTCTCCGAAGATGCCTTGTCTCGCGATACGAAGGGTGTAACATGATATATTTCATTCCTAAGAGCATTGGGCTAAGCGAAAGGTGACGTTTCAGTGACTGAAGAGATATCACGTAACAAAAGACTATTGTTATTGAATTAAATATCGTGGTTTATAAATTTTCCATCTTATTTCAGTGGAACTTTAAATGAACAAATTCATCTCCTTTCTGTCTTCTGTTAGTCGAATTACATAGTTTTAGCACAAGTACCCCGAAACTCACGGAAGATAATTATTAGTACATAAGACTTTATAGCATGATTTAAATTGAATTTTAAGCTGAGGGAACTAGCAAATAAAACAATAATAAGAAAAAGGCATTACTCTGCCTAAACTTGTGTGATATTTTAATTTTTGATTACAGACAGTAGCTTCTAACAATGTAATGTTACAATTTTCTTACATATAAATTAATCGCCTTATTTAAAAATCATTTAGCAAAGATTCGCCTTTAATAATGAGGCTATGGACGATGAACATTCTGCACACAAGGAGCAAGTGAACATTGCAGAGCAATGCGACAAAGATGCCGTTCTTGAAGTGATTCCCTCAACTTCCGCTACAAATCAAGTAAGAAGTTTTATAATTATTTACCACTACAAGTAATGCGGGTATCGGTATGCGGGTATTTGGTGTACTTGGTGCATTTGGTGCGTCAGAGTCATGAACCTCCCCACCCTGCAATGCATAGTTCCGGGTAGCCATTGGGCAAGGCGTAACATCGTTAGGCCTGTCAAAGTCATGAAACTGTTGCCTGGCAGACAGGGGTTTTTTTGCCACAGGCTAAGGGAGACAACCCTACAGAAAACAAGCCCAGCGCTGGAAGGTCTGGCGCTCCTCCAGCATCGCTTGCTGGGATTTGTCTCAGTGAGCCCTGCAAAACATTGCTTTGGACAGAAATTGATTATCTCTTCTATAGTATTGTGCTCCCTAATATAACCTACGGACTATCTGTTTATGGTGCCTCCGATGTCCGTCAGCAATTTTTAGACAGATGCTATAATTTAAGCTTTATATCTACACAGTTAAGTATTAGATCATTACTACAAAAACAAGATAAAGCGATTTTTCAAAAAGCTAATCAGCATGATAACCACCCTCTGAAGGTGTGTTTACCGCAAGAAAAGAACAATCTAACCTACAATCTTCGACGTAAAAGCTTCCAAAGGCCTTAGATAAACACCGAGCGTTATAAGAACACATTTGTAAATAGATTAATGTTTGAATACAACCTTTTATGATAGTTTATGTCATATATGTGTAACTAGCTTTTTGCATTTTTTTTAATCTTTTTATTCTATTGTAATTTAGATGAACTTTTAATCTTTTTATCCTGTAACATTGGATATGTATTTTTATCTAATGAGCAATAAGTACATTTATCATTATTGTTATTATTATTATGTAAAATTTAGCACAGGGATTTTGCCTGGGGAGAAATATCCAGTCAAGTCTCATCCCTAGACCTCAGACTTCCAGCACCTTTCTGAGGATATGTACCGATCCGAGGAGTGCCGACTTTTGCATCGTTCTTGTTCGGTTTTTAATTCCTAGTTGCTCCAAGTGGCCTGCCAGCTTTTTTGACACTGAACAATGCACCTACAACCACTGGCACCACTTTTGTCCTTGATTTCCAGATCCTTTGAATCTCTCTTGCCAGGTCTTGGTACTTTTCACACTTTTCAGTTTGTTTCTGCAGAATATTACTATCTCCGGGAACAGCTATGTCCACAATGATTGTTTCCTTTGCCTTCTTTTTCTGAATTACAATGTCTGGCCTCCTGTGATGGATTTCACGGTCTGTTTGGATGGTAAAGTCCCACAACAGTTTAACCTACTCATTCTCTTCTACGCTTTTTGGGGGAATGCTCATACCATTTGTCACTGCACTCAACTCCATATTCCTTGCACAACTCCCAATGAATGACCCGCCCAACAACATCATGCCTCTTTTTATATTCTGTCTGCGCAAGCTTGGGGCAACTACACAAAATATGCTGCACAGTTTCATCGTGGCTACCACACATTCCTACATTTGGATGATACATTTTGGTTTTCGATTCTGGCTTTTACGGCGTTTGTTCTTAGTGCCTGATCTTGCGCGGCAAAAATAAGCCCTTCTGTCTCCTTCTTTAGTTCACCAGTTCTTATCCACTCCCAAGACACACCAGATAGGTCACCTGTCTCTCTCTTGAACTGCCCATGCAGCTGCTTTCCAGACCAGTCCTCAGTTCTTTTCCTTTTCATTTTTTTCCTTATATTCCTTTGGCGTTTCGATTTCATTGACATTCTTCCTCTTCCATGCAGCTTTCAACAACCGTTCCTGGCTCTGGCAGACGTAGACATTGATATTTCTTTCTTCAATATTAATGGCCTCCTCAACACTAATTAGTGCACGCCCTCCTTCTCTTCTTGGTAGGTACAAGCGGCTTACATTGGAACTGGGGTGAAGTGCGCCATGGATGGTTAATAGTTTTCTGGTCTTACGATCCAATTCAGCAAGCTCACTCTTTTTCCAATTTACAATCCCCCTACTGTACCGAAGTAGAGATACAACCCAGCTGTTTTAGCCTTTATGACATTACCAGCATTTAGCTTTGAGGACAAAGTTTTCTTCACTCTCCAAATGAACTCCTTCTTCATACTTCTCTTCACTTCGTCATGCATAATGTCATCGGCCTCCAACACCCCCAGATATTTATTATTTATTATTATTATTATTCATTATTATTTATTATTATTATTATTATTATTGTTATTAGTAGTCTTTAGATAGTCATTTTACGACAATTCTCTTTCGTACACAAGAAGAATGTACATAGGGTATATATTTTAATATTTCATATTCTTGAATCTGTAAATAGTAAAATTTAATAATTATTATATTTATCATTGGGATGAACATAGAAATTTTCTTTTTTTTTAGTTTATAGACAGTTTGTTTACATTTGCTCTATTGAAAACCACCAGACCACCAAGAAGTCTTTTTTTAACTATAGTTATACTAAATTTGTACTTAATTTTCAAATTATTATTATTATTATTGATTAACACTGCAAACTTCCCTACATTCTTGCTCGGTCCTCGCCGGGATAGACAAGGGCCGCGTCCCCTAGTGAGCAACCATGTTGGAGTTGATAAGTAAGCTACTGGAAGACTTTTAAGATGCAAGATAAACACTCTGGTGTCAACTTTTAACATCCGTTCACTCAACTCCATTGAGATGATTGGAGAGCTTACCGCGTTGACAGAGGAGAAAGGAATATCTGTTGTTTGTCTGCAGGAACATCGAAAATTTCACGATAGTGCGGACTGCACTATACTGATGTCGGCAAAGGCTGGATCTTGGCCACTTCCTCGTGCTGGAGGAAGTCCGTGAACAGTTGTGTGGGAGGAGTGGGTATGCTACTAAGCCCCTCTGTTTACAACTCCCTCGAGGGCAATATTGTGGTAGTGAATAGCCGAGTCATCGTGGCAAACTTAAGTGACAACCCTGCTACTACTATTATATGCTGCTCAATCCAACAAACTGTTCGGGTGACAGCGATGCTCTAGACTTCTACAACACACTCTCTGAATTAATAAAGAAGCTACCTGGACATAACCTTAAGATTATATGTGGTAATATTTGAATGCACGTATCAGTCCCTAAGACTGTTATGGGTTAAGCTTTGGAAAAAAGACGTTTATGTTGGATATGGCTACTGCATGTGAGCTTATAATTTATAACACACGCTTCCAAAAGAGCTTTAAAAGTTGTGGACGTTCATGTACCCAAATGGTTGCAAAGCCAAACTTGATTATATACTGGTAAACAGGAAATAGTGGAACAGTGTCTCAAAGACTGTCAGGCATATGATCCTCTCAGTACAGTATATTCAGACCATAAAATTGTCGTAACTAAACTACGCCTCAGTTTGCTAGCCAATGGGAAAACAACAACTGCCAAACGTACCAGTTTCGACTGGCATTGTTTTAGCACCAGCCATTCCGTAAGAGAGTCTTATACTGTGGAAGTTAAGAATCGCTTTGAGGCCCTGCACCAGCTTGAGGAAAAACACTGTGAACGATCTGTATACTACGATGATCAAGGCCCAAATGGATGCAGCTGAGAAGTGTATTCCTAAGAAGAAACGAGTGAAAAAGCGAGTGCCCTGGGAGAAAGAACTTGTCAAGGAGAAAAGGAACGAGTTGAAGAAAGCCTATTTGAAAAATAAGCTTCTCCCCAACTCTGACAATGCGAACTACCTAAAACAAGCGAAAGAGGAACTTCAAGCTGCATATGACAGTGAACAAGTGGAATATCTGGCCCAGAAATGTGCTGAGATTGAAAACGCTGCAGTGCAGCATCAGGCAAAAAAACATGGGATACTATTAATGAGATAACGGAAAGGGCCTCGTCAGCTACAGGTGGTCTTATAAAGGCGAAACTGCTGAACTCTTAGGTCAACGTGAGGCCGAAGACAGGAACCCAGTAAGCAAATTGTACAGGATACTATTCCGATCAGCACTAATGCCTTCACTTTCGAAGAACTCAATACCAGCATCAACACATTTGCCAAAAATAAGGCACCTGGCATAGATGAACTCCCAGCTGAGGTATAGAAAAGTGGCTTACTCAATGACCAGTTGCTAGACGTGTGTAATATGATGCTTGAAGGCAGCGGAAAATCTGAGCTATGGTCCAAGAGCATTATAAACCCCGTACCCAAAAAGGGCGATCCCAGTGAACCTCAGAACTATCGTGGTATTGCACTAATTCCAACAGCAGCTAAGATCTATAATAGAGTACTTCTTAACAGGATCCGCCCCCACTTAGAACCCCTACTGCGCACAAATAAAGACTGGTTCCAACCATGAAGATCAGCAGTTGCTCAGATACTTACTCTTCGGAGATTTAATGAAGGCATAAAGGCCAAGAATCTTACAGCGGTTCTTACCGTTGTGGACTTCAAAAAGGCGTTTGACTCGGTGAACAGAGACAAAATGTTTGAAATTCTGAAGGCTTACGGCATCCTAAATCAAATAGTCTTGGCTAGAGCGTCGATGTATCATAACACTGAAGCCATAGTTTGCTCACCTGGTGGAGAAACAGATTTCTTTGCTTTCCACGCTGGAGTACTGCAGGGTGACATGCTAGCTCCCTACCTGCTCATCATAGCATTAGACTACGCAATGAGATCCGCAATTGAAGGCTACGAAGACCTTGGATTTACACTGACTGAGAGAAGAAGTTGTCGCTCTCCCGCAATTATGATCACTGACACTGACTTTGATGACGATATCGGATTGATTTCAGATAACTTCGATAAAGCCCAACCGCTACTAGAGGGAGTTGAAACCGCTGCCATAGAAGTTGCTCTGCACATTAACACCGGCAAGACTGAATAAACAGGCTACAACCTTCGACACAGGGCGACCTTACTACTTGTCCTAGCTTTGAATTGACTATAGGGTGGACGATTTCAGGTACCTAAGCTCTTGCATAGATTAAACGATCATTGCGTTTCTTTAGAGGTTTAGTTGAATCTGTTCTATCGTACGGGTCAGAGAGTTTGACATTGACTACTGCACTGGAAGGACAACTTGATGGCTGCTACACAAGACCCTTAGGTAAGGGGGGGGGGGGGGGGGGGCGGCGCCCGAAATAAATAGACAACTATTTTAATTTTTACTTTCGACTAAAGGAGAACGCAACATAATAATCGCTGTAGGTCAGGTGTTACTATAGCCGTCATGCTATTTTAGTCGTAGACTCGACACTGGCCGTTGCCTCCTGGGTAAACTTCGTCCGGTGAAGCCACAAAGGCTTTCTTTAACTGTCGTGGTTTAGTTCATCCCAGATATTTTGAGAACAGACTCCTGAAGCAAGGATACGTGTTTGATAGCTCTAAACCTGCCACTTTTAAGCTAAATACAGAGAAACTTCATAATTATCAATTACGTCCACTTGGTTAGACACCAGTTCTTGTACTCACAGTTGGCTCCTCAGGCCACTTAAGGCATGACTATATAATTAAATATGCATAATTTGATAAAATGCTATTTAGAATGGTTCGCTGCTATCAATGATCCTGAAAATTGGATTACTAATGTAGCTTAATGACCTTAGCAATATGAGACATTTTAGAAGTTCAAATTTTCGTCAAGTGACTTCTAATTGAGAATTAACGGTCAAAATATTTACTCTAAAATGGGGAAAGGATAATGAAAGAGCAACAAGTTCTTTTAGGTATGTTTCAGAGGCTATTAAAAAGGTTCTGAAGAATTCGCCTTTTATGTGTGTTTCCGTAAAACAGGAATCGGTAAATAAAGGGAAAAGGGTCACGTGACCTGCTAATTAGTTAAATAGCTAATAGGACAAATAACTTTTCCAACCATAAAAGGTGAATTTACGTTTTACACTGTTTGTGTAACATTTTGGTGGTGAAAATTCCCAAGATTAAGTTGTGCAAACCTTCCTCGTTTAGAAAAACGTGTTTTGTGACGTCATTGATGAAGCAATGTCACGTGTTATTTGTGATCACGTTTCACGCGTTTTTTTTTTCATCAAGCCACAGTTGTAGTTCGCTTTTCAGGATCACTGATTGAAGCAAACCGGTTTAAATAGCATTTTACAAATTATGCATATTTAATTAGGTTGTCAGAAATGCAACATTTGATTTTGCAAATTGACACTTGGACAGAAGGAGCGAAAACACCAGGACTGGTTTGAAGACAACAACGAGGAAAACGCATGCCTTCTGAAGCAAAAGCAGGAAGGATTTAGTAATTGGCTTTAGGAAAAGACCTCGACTGCCAGGCACGATCGTCTCAATTAAACAAGCACCTCAGGAACAAAGTCCAGACTGAGCTGAGAGAGATGAAGGATACGTGGTGGTAACACAAGGCTGCAGAGCTGCAGCAATACTCAGACGAGCACAACTTTAAGAGGTTCTTCGAGGGCACGAAGACTGTATATATGGCCCCTCTTTCAATTTCATGACTCCTATCCCATATTCGGCTGGAACCCTGCTTACAGCGAAGTGTGATATCGTTCAAAGTTGGTGAAAAATCTTCAGCCAACTTCTCAACAAACTCCAAGATATACTTCAGCGCCCGGTTCTAAGCTCTTTTGACGATCCCCCAACACTGGAGGAAACCCAGAAAAAAAAAATAACCAGCTCAAGGCTGAGAAAGCACCTGTTCCTGATGAGATACCTCCCTAACGACCTCAAAGACACCAACGCCATCCACCTGTGCAAGAACAAAGATGACAGAGCATCCTGTGACAGCCACAGAGGCATCTCGCCTTTGAGTATTTCAGGAAATCTCATGGCACTCATCATACTGAGCTGTATCACACAAGACCTCTTGGATGATTTCGTGTCCGAGAGTCAGTGTGCCTTCAGGAGAAACAGATGGACAATCGACATGATATTCGCCGTAGGGAAGATCAAGGAAAATGCCGCGAGCAGAATCAGAGCCTGTACATCCTCTTTGTGCACCTGACAAAGGCCTTTGATACGGTCGGCAGGTGGGTTGGACATGTACCTCCCGAAGATGGTCTTCCTCTCTGAGGTGGCCAGCGGTACACGTAACATTGGACACCCACTAAAGAGCTTCAAAGAAGCCCTGAAACAAAAAACTGAATCGAATCCCACTCCTCGACGGGAAACCTTCGCCACAGACCGCACCGCCTGAAGAATGGCCGTCCACAAGGGCGTTCAAGGCTTTGAAAAAAGCGGCTGAATGATCTCGATCAGACCTCTCGGCTGGCCGAGTTTTAGTTGCGCAAAAGCTGCGTCTTAGCGATTAAGTTGATCTGTACGATTTCTTCGAGTCTTTAAGCTAGACCATTATTTATTTTTTTGTAAATTTCCCTAAGGATGTGGAGTGGAAAGTAACGGAAAAAGACTGGCCACTAAGCAGCCAAGCGGCAACAGGAAAAAGTCAAGCAAAGCCTTCACCCGCCATACCACCTGTAATCGAAAGCATACACGAGGATCTCAGTAGTGATGAAGAAGACGCGGAGGAGAACTTTCGAACCAAACAGCTCTTTTCATTTGCTTGGCAAATTGCTAAAGGAATGGTAATTACTATATGATTATTTTCTGAGCAACGTTGTTTCCATTCAGGTTTTGTTTTCATCCTTCAAAGATCGTTATCAAAGACTATTCCACAAGCAAGAAATAAAGGATAAATAAGTTAATTTTCTAGATGATTAATGGTTTTTAGAGGAGAAATTGTCGTAGTCGATCGAACCAAATTCGGCGTGTTTTGTCTGAACTTGAATCAGCCGTTTAGATCAGTTCAGTTGTGATATTTTACTTTTGATTACTGGCTCCTATAATTTTCACGCCTTCACCCGTGCCTTTTTAGGCAATAATAGCCCCGTAACTGAAGTTTTATGGTACTTATTTTCATTTTTTCTCTTTCCTTCTTAAAATTAGAATCATCTCGCAGAAAACAATCTTGTTCACAGAGACCTTGCTGCCCGTAATGTTCTTGTTGGCCATGACAACCAAATCAAAGTGTCAGACTTTGGGTTGATGAGACAAATCTATGAAGATGTGAGCGGCTCAGCGAAGTCCAAAAAACTTCCTGTAAAATGGATGGCCCCCGAAGCACTTTATCAAGGCCTTTACACCACCAAAAGTGATGTGTAAGTATAAAAAAATCCCACTCTTTTAAACACATTTCGATAAATTACTGCTCAGAAAACCTCAGTCAGCTTCCCTAAAAGTCGTGATCAGTGAGTTTATTTCAAACCGATCTAGAATTTCAGTAGTTATAGTGGCTGATTTCGTACTTGTCAATATAATTTCGACTCGGGACTACATAGTTTGCATATAAGTCCTGAGCGAAAGCGGCGTCTGCGGAATTCTTAATTCGGAGTGTGTGTAAAAAATCATTTAGTTACGATTATGCGGCAGACCCGTCACCTAAATTGGTATTCTTTTCCGATCCCTACTCTGTTAACCTTGCTAGGCCATTGGCTAAGGGCTTTGAGCAGCTGAGGCCTGGTGTCATAGGGTTCAGTCAAGGGCGAAGGCATGGAAAGGTGGAGATACGCCCTTTTGCCTTAAGTTCATCAAGAAAAAAGAAGAGAAGAAAAGTAATGTTAATGCAGTGGGTACATTCACGACCTCTGTGCTTTTCTTTATAGTTGGTCTTTTGGTGTTGTTCTTTGGGAGATGGCTACACTGGGTGAGTAGACCGTCACACACTAATCATTTAAACTTCCAAGGGGAGGGGAATCCCAAGAACTCTCCTCCCTGTTGCCACGGGGTATATGACTTGAATTGTGCGACTGATATCAAAGGACGACACTGGGACGTAAAGAGTGAGTCCTTATTAAATAAGGTTATTGTTACCAGGAAACAGGCTGATACCTGGTGACTTTTATTTGTGGCAAGCTAGGCACTTTTGTTTAGAACTAGGCTCTATGTCTGATAATTTATAATCGGCATCAAATATGCATGCAGTAGTTGTTTTCTGGAAAGGGGAGCCTTATTACTAAGCACCCCGTTTTCTTTGAAGACACATTTCAATGCAATTCTGACCCCTGCTAAATCACTATTCTATTGCAAAACGGCATTACTGAGTGCGGGGGAATGAAGAGTCGTCGACATTGACATTTCTAGTAGAAAGCTATCCAGGGAATGAGTCGTATTTTCAAATAATAACATGTATATTTTTTCTTTCGCATAACGTGATCAGGAGGCGTACCATACCCCACGCTGACCAACTCAGAGTTGTATCGACTGCTTGGCAATGGTTATCGCATGGAAAGGCCTGACATGTGCTCCGATGATGTGTACGTTTCTTGATCAGAATCGTCTTAGAACTGACAAAAAGATTCGATTTTTCCGTGCGTCTTTTTAGTTATAAATAGCCTTGAAAGTTGCAGAGGACAATTCGGTTTCGATTTTGACGTTTTTTTCGATCAAAGTGATTGCTGAACAGACAGACGGCAAAATCTTACCTTAAATATTTGTTTCATACAGTAATATGATAGTGTTATTTAACAGAGATCGACAGAGCAAGAATTAGCCTGCGAGCAAGCCCTCCATTTGGGCGAGGAAAACGAACCGCGTGAGTACGCGCGAGCGGGGGCCCCTCGCAGTCGTGTTTCCTCTCGCGTGTCGCTCGTGCGTGTACTTGACGAGATCCTCCAAATGGAGAGCTTGCTCGCAGGCTTGGCAAGAAACCGACAAGCCTAATGATCCGGCGTGAGTGGCTCCCAGCTGGTCTAAAGGAAACCTCTTCCACTAAATCGGAAAAAACGGTGTCTATACATGTAATAATGGAGTGGAACTCTGGCTAACTTCAATTGTTTTTTTTTTTTTTGTTTTTGTTTTTGTCCATAACAGATATGAGCTGATGGCTGACTGCTGGAAAGAGGAACCTCGCTCTCGTCCCAGTTTCTATCAACTGATCGAAAAACTGGAGGTGATAATGGAGAGGGATGCACCGTACTTGCATCTAAACCAACACAATGAAGATCGTCCGTATTACAACGTGCCACCTGAAGCTAGTGATGATTAAATATGGAGAAGGCGCTTCCCAGTAATCAGACAATTTCAGACCAAACGAGTATAAACAGTTAACCAGTGATGATCATATCGAGAAAGTAATCTTAAAAAGTTTGAATAGGAAGTAAAAGTAGAAGCATAAGAAGAACCGTATTAGCAGTAAGGCACCTAGGATCTAATCAGGACTGAGCCCTTTACCCAGGAATGTTCTTGAAAAGGGGCCTGGATCATAGCGTGCTAGATTTATATTTTTAAGACTGTTTTTAGATTCCTCGATCTCTCACGTAAAAATAAAAACAAATTATGAAGCTGTCACATGCTAGCTGTTTTCGTTTCTTCACAATCTGCAGCGTGCGTAGTCAGCGAGATCATTAAGCGCGTACAGAGTTTTGGCAGAGGAGCTGCAAAGCCGCACACCTTAGGAACGAAGATGAGACGTTTGGAAATTCCCTCGCAGCTTCACCGCCATAACTCTCACACGCGCGGGCGCGTGCGCGCAAAAAAGGGAAGGCCAGCTGATCTAACAGGCAGCCCAAGCGCAGTATGGTTGTTGCATGTGGTACAATATTGCAAAATGAAAGGAAACTATTGAAGATTCGTCCGGGGCGGTAATCGATTCAAGAAGAAAGTTATTAGCAGAAATTAATTAACAATTAATGAATGAGGCTGAGTATGTGATGAAGAATTATGGACATCGAGGACGGCCGAGGCGGATAACACCCTCCGAGATCTCCATAACTCTTCATATGATACGAAAGCCGAATTCAATAATTGTTTTATTATTTATTCAAAATAATTCCTAGTTTAAAAAACATGACTAAAACACGCTTACCTCCATTGATGTTAAGTTTATCTTCGATAGTGCACGTTGGGGGTTGTTCAGCTCCGCAAATATCCTCCAAATAGCAGATGTCGCCCTTCAAGTTGTCTTCTTGCTTTTCTTGCCATGTTTTTAGCTGTTTTTTCGCCTAGTTCTTACTCCTGAAACAAGTGAAATGAAACGAGTTTCAAGTTCACAACCAAAACAACTCAACCTTGTCCCCAGGTCTTTGTTTATTGTTTATTGTTTGTTTGCCAAAAAATTATACAAATCAAATGAAATCTAATTACTTAAACTCTCATGGCGAGGAAGCCCAAGAGAAGCCACCGGGCTTATAAGGAATGGGCTCCCTCAGTTAGATAAATAGAACAAAATATTATCATAATTACACATGGGAAAATCAATGGCAGAGCTACAGTAAACCTTAAAATAAGTATATTAGATAGTCGTACTAATCATAGTTCTAGGCTAAAAAAAGCGAAATGACAAAAAGAAAAAACAAAACAAAACAAATGAAAATAAAAGAGCAAAGGAAGAAAAAAAAATACATATATATATATATATATATAAATTACTATTTATGATAAGAGGAATGCTTTCAGTTTACAGCAAAAGGAAGCGGTACTTGTTGCATTTCGAATTTCAAAACTAAGAGAGTTAAAAAATTTAGCACCTTGGAAACTGATGGAGAACTTTCTTATATTAGTCCTGCATTGCGGTAAATAAAAATGCTCCGAACTTCTAGTGCCATAAGAATGCACCTGGCGTGTCACCAGAAACATGTTATTGAAGCTATATGTCTATATGTCGTCTTCTCGGTTGACTGTGCTTTAACCTGCAAGAACGCTGCATTTTTGACGTCAATACCTCTCTAAACACAAAATCCTTCCAAATTTGGTCATCAGTAACCGGTTATGGTGATGTAAACGTGTGCTTTTAGCCAATCAGAATCGGGGAAATATTTTGAATGAATAATAATTCTCAATAAAAACATCTCTGACGTTATTTAAATTGCGTTTTTTTGCTTTTTGCCAAAAAAAAAAAAAAAAAAAAAAAAAAAAAAAAACATGAATGAGCCGCCGACCGGATCGAATGAAAAAATATTCGTGGAGTTGATGGGACTGAGGGGCCATGAGGATTTAGGGAATTTGAAGCTTATTTGAGAGGGGGTTTAATAGAGACGGGGGCTAATTTAATTTAGAAAAGATGATGGTATCAGTTCTCCGTAAAGAACTAAAGTACAAAGTGGAAAAGCTCAAGCACAAGAAGGTTGGAGGTCATGCACCCTAGGATCAGAACCAAATCCGAACTTCCAGAGTTGGTAAATGAACCATTCTGTCTCAGTCCACACGAAGTTTTACGGTCGAGATCGATTATACAGTCTATCATTTATTAGGGAAGAATAATTAGGGGAGGGGAGGGGGGCTTAAAAGAGGAGGGGGGACTTATTAACTTTCTTCCCCAGAAAAGGGGAGGGGGCTTATTAGAGGGAGGAGTCTTATTAAAGATTGAGAGGGGGACTGAATAGAGGATACGGCATACTTGAACTGATGCAGGACGAAAAATATCTTCTTGAGCATTCTCCATCTATATAATATTGTGATTACTACATACTAAGTAAGTTCAGTAACATCTGTAAACCTGAAAAAGGCTGGTATGGCCAGCAGAAATATTGTTATAAAAAACAATAGACACTGTTTAAATCAGCTTTGCAGTAGTCTTTGGTTCTTGGTTCTTTATATTTTGGCTGATTTGATCTCTTTTCTAGAGATCCAACATTTACAACCAGCAGGATCTTCGTCCACGGTTTTTGCAGTTAATTTAATCGTTTATTATTGTGCAGCAAAACCTTTGCGGTGCTTGAGGCTTCGAATGCGTCGACGATCTGGGGCCTAGGCTTATTTGCGCCCGCAAGGTATGGCGGTAATAATCAAAAATGCGGGAAACGAGAAAATATTCACCATAAGACGGATTGGAGTGTAAAAATACCGAAAATGATGGCTTTTTCCTCTAAATTGCTATAATCAGAAGGTAACCATGGCCCTATCTAGTCCAGAATCACCTGTTCCGCCACGCCGGGTTGTAATAAATCGCACTGAAAACCCGAGCGAGGAGCACGAGGAGCTCAACAAGATGGCGCACGGCGTTGTGGCAGAAAGTCGAAGGTTTGTACCCGTCGTTGGGTTTTCTTTTATGTAGTAAGGTTTCGCTTGGTTGTGTTACTAATGGAGGAAACTTATTTAACTTAGATAACTTACTGAAATTTTAAAATGTGGTTATGCACACGAGCCCAAGCTTAGCTTGATTTATTTCATGGCCATATGCATTGTTTCTGCTTTTTTCAAACCCCACTTTATGGACACCCGCTTAATACGGACACCTCGTTATTACAGACAGTTTGCTTTGTCCATGGGGTAAGAAAACCCTTACATTTTCTCTAAATTCAACCTGCTTATTATGAACACCCCACTAATACGGACATTTTCTATGGCCCCCTCAGTGTCCAGAATAACAGGGTTCGACTGTACTGGTTTCACAACAACAGCAACAACAACAAAAACAATAACAATTTTTATTGTACCTAAAGCAGAATATTATAGTTATTAATTTTACAAGTTGGTAAATAAATCAATTAACTAAAAGGGGTACTGACCTCTTGAAATAACCAATAAGTTCAAAATGCCAAGAAGCCAGATTCAGTAAAATGATTTAAATAAGTTTATTGTGCGGGGTAAAATATGGCAGCATATCAGACTGTATACACATAAACCAGATATACACATATACACTAGCGTGTATAACTGTAAGAAGAGCGAAAAAGCAGGATAGAAGTTACAAAGTACAAGATAATTGGCAATATTAGTACAGCGAAAGATAATGTTATTTTAATTTTGATTTAAATTGAGAAAGAGAAACAGCTTTAATCTTTTCATCAGTTGAGTTCACTGTGAATGTCTGACAACCTTTCTGGTTTGTCTGGCTAAAGTGGTGACCTAGTTGGACATAATTATACCCTTTCTATTTATAGAAAATAAAGTATTTTTAGGCCTGCTATTCCAAACCAACTGTTAACTCACTTTTGTAGCACAATATATGCCATGCCACGTCAAGCTGTTTAAATTCCATGCTTGTTTTGTTTACAGTGAAGATGTCTTCTCAAGCTATGCTTGCAACTCATTAAATCATAAAGGAATTAAACATCATCCGGGGGATATTGTAGAAGCTGGTTGCTTGGCGGTAAGTATGTATACTACATGTTTTTTGAAATGGCTTGAAAATCAAACCAAATTTGTCCCTAGTGTGGTTAAACAAGCATTAAACCTTGTTTGAGTCAGAATTTTCGTTGTTTCCTAGCCTCAACAAAGAGAAGTCATTAAGTCATATTGCCATTCTTATTAGCAAAATTCCTGGATCTCAACAAACTGTGGCCCCGCAATTATATGGGAGAAAAAAATACAACTGTATGACTTTCCTATGATTGCACTTAGGACTTTTCTTTCATCATTCAACAACACAAATCATGAAGTGGTCATTTCTGTCTTGAAAGAAGGACTGTTGAGATCCAGAAATCTTGTTGGTAAAGTGATATCACGCTTTTCTCAATTATTTGTAGGGGACAAAGATGATATATTATCTGAGAACAGTTTATTCTCACAATGTTCAACTGTCTGCGCAATTGATATTTTTGTTTTTTGAAAAGTTGTTTCATTTTGCAGTTTTTACTGATGATTATCTTTTTAAAGTAAATTCACAATAATAATGTATGTTCCCTCTCTTTTCTAGGCACAGCAGCTACCACGAGCTAAATACCAGTTGTTTAAATCGCTTCCACAAGATTTAGTAGAGACAGGTGATGATAATTGACATATTTACTTTGACCAACATCCTGGTTCTGATTCTCTTGCTTCTTCGAGTCTTTGGTACTTCTGGCACTCAAGTTCTCTTAGTTTCCTTTGCTCTGTGGCTCTCTGTTATGCCTGGTTTTCCTGATTCTCATGGTTGGTATTTCTCATGGCTCTTCCTGTTATCCTGGTTCTTGTACATGTAGTTCTCCTGGGTTTTGAGATCCTCCACAGCAAGTACATGAACCAGCCTTTGAGGACTACAAGAACCACAGAAACAGGAGACCAACGAATCATGATGCCAATAAGAAGTAGGAAACCATTTTAAATTCAAGAATCAGAAGAACCCATAAGACCATATTGAGACCTAAAAGAATGATGAAACCAATGAAAAACATGCATGTGCCACTATTCAAATGAGACCTCTTCAACTGTACTTTCACATGGCACCAGACTAAAAAACTAATGGTTTTTTTCCACATTTACATGTAAAAACTCTTTAAAAATGAAACTTGAAATTTTTTGTTGAATTGGACACTTTGGCCACTTCTTGAAAAGAAGGGGTTTATCATATAGTTAGCTGTTACTTACAGCAGCTTTGTCCCCTCCCCCTCCTTTAATCAGATACCAAAGGGACAGAACCAAGTGTCCACTTTACAGAGGTGTCTGCTTTAATTATTTAGGTAAAGTAATATGTATAAAGTTAGATGTCTTTAAGCTATAATGTGCAAGAGAGAGAATTGTTGTGTCCATTTGCACATGGCTAAAAGTATGTGTAACAACTCCCAACAACATCGCAACAACATTGCAACAACATGCAACAGGGTGTGCCAATGGACGCAACATGTAACATTCAACAATGTTGAGAACTGTTGGCTGACAATGTTGCATCCGTTTGCACGAGGCTTTAGGATGAAAAGGCCTTATAGAGGTGTTTGCATGGAGGGTTTTGATCATATTTTAGGTGATAATTTTGTAATAATATTGATTAAGGGAAACGGCGATAAGCCTATTTTTTTTGTTTACATCAGGCAAACTAAGTGATTTGCAACTGGAAGGAGTTTTGTATGCTGTAAGTATAATTGTTAATATCTCATATCACCTTATTAGTATCAAGAACTCTGTCAACATTTGTCGGCTTTTGTATAGCTCTTTCTTCTGTCTACATAAAGCATTTAAAATATTTGGGAAAAGATGGATTGCCAGCTAAAAATAAATTCATTACAAAAAAGACCGTTCCAGCTGCTGCAGCATGAAAAATTCATTTTATAAACTGCTGTTGATTTTTAGTGTCAAAGACATCAGATAGTCCTTGCCAATGGAGAGAGAGCTGGATTCTTTATTGGGGATGGTGCTGGTGTTGGAAAAGGAAGACAAGTGAGTATATTTCGTATATGTACAATTTCATGCTGTTACTACACATGGTCAATGAACAGTGTTACTTTGTTTATGTAGACAATAATCAAGAATGATGGCCATTTTCACTGGGTTGCAAATTTACCTCATTTTCATGATTGCAAAAGCACTTGCCTCATTTTCATTTTAAAACCATGTGATATCACTTGTGTTTTCCATTGCCTCAACCATGTGAAACCACTCAAGATCTGGAGTTGCTATGGCATTTTATTAATCTTTGATCACTTGGTGGGGTGTGACAGTTGGTACGAAAGTGCAAAAGAACATACATGGTTGATCGTACAACCTTGAAAAGTTCTTAATTCTACTACTACTGTCATCTTGAAAAGTCCTTGAATTTGGTTTAGGTCCTTGAAAAGTACTTGATTTCTCTATTAGGTCATAAAAAGTCCTTGAAATTCAAAACCTTGTCTACACCAGACACCTTTTTCTGTAAAATTAGGTTATTTTGCCGAGGAAAATTCGGCTCATCCTTGGTGTAAGAATTAACCTGTAAAACTCACGGGTAACAATGCTTAATTTCTGCACCTCAGATGCAGTTGCACGTCATACCCAGTCATTTTGCAAAGTCTTGTTATGGAAAGGAGTATAAAATAATGTGATCAATGATATGGCCAAAGAAGTCAAAATCGTAAATGACTCCATGACATGTTTTAGCCAATAGGGTGATCAAAGGGGGTTAAAGAATGCCTACGATTTAATAGAAATATCGTAGTCCTTGAAAAACTGTAATTTGTCCTTGAAAAATTCTTGAAATGTCCTAGAAATTTGTTTGTCTGAAGTTGTACAAACCTTGAATATAGAACTGTTTGACTTTTAGCCCATTAAATTTGTAGTCAAGATTACACTGCAGTTGTTTTCTACTGTAGATTGCTGGCATTGTGTTGGACAATTTTGCACGTGGAAGATCCAGACATATATGGTTTAGTATTTCAGCTGACCTACGATTAGATGCCCAAAGGTGTGTTCAGATTATCTTTTAGCCAAAGTCTGGTTATGTATTCAATGGAATTTTGACCTTTTAAGTCAATGATTTTAACCCATTCACTCCTGGGAATTTTTCCAAAAAATACCTTTTGAAAAAGTCTGGTCTCTATGACTTATTGGCAAGGTAGGTTTTATTACAGCTTATAAGACATAAACAGAAGCATTTACACGCCAATGATCCAATAAAATCGCCGGCTTTGGATTTGGATTCACTGATTCTGGACTGTGACAGATTTTTCATGATGTGAATCCCTATAGCAGTTTGTTACGAAATCAGGGATGCTGGTAATTGCTATCTCTGTATAGCTGTAAAATACTATAACCCTAGAAACTAACAATTCCTGATTGTTTTTCATTTGTCAGAGATTTGCATGACATTGGTTGTTTTGTCAAAGTGATAGACGGTTGTCAGCAGCTGGATAAAGAAACCAGGTGCATGAACTCGAATACCACGGGTACATTATTTAGAGTGGGGCTAGAGGGCCATGCCCTCCGCTGCCTTTTTGTCTTAAATCTTGTTAAATTTAAGAAAAAATTCTCTCAATGTCTGTCTTCCAGAATCTCAATTTTTGGATGAAATGCTCTCAGAGTTCTCTCTCTTTTGGAATTTTTTAAATCTTTCTCTGAATACTACAAGTTATCTACACTGGCTGGTGTCTGTTGTTATCATTATGTAACACAATAATATTCTTGGACAAGGTACATAAATTCCTTTTCTTAATAATTATTTTCTAAGAGTTCTTTTTCAAACTAATCTGTGTATGCAAGTTTCATTAATTTTCATTTTCCTTCAATTCAGGTGTATTATTTTTTCCCCAAGTGATAATGTGATCCAAAATCTTTCCAAGCCAACTATTGCTTCCTACAGTGTAAAGAAAAGGAGAAGTCACACTGCCATGGTAGCAAAATTTCTGGGTCTCAGTGAACTGTGGTCCTGCCAATATGGTGGGGAAAAAACAACAACAAAAAATGTTCTGTGCGTTATCACTCTTAGGAATGAAAGGGTCGCTGGTATTTTCCTTCCATCATTGGACAATACAAATGGCCGTCTGTCTCTGTCAAGGAAGATTATTGATCCAGAAATCTTGCTTACATGGTAATATGACATCACACATCTCTCTATAGAACCAATATTCTGTGGTTTATTTGACAATGATAATAGATCAGTAGGAATTTTAAAACAAATCGTATAGCATTGACATTATTTTATTTTACAGAGTATTTGGCTTACCTGCTGATTTTAAAGAGGGTGTTGTCTTTAGTACATACGCAACACTGGTGTCGTCTGTTCAAAAAGGTGAGCATGCAGTATGAATGTCATCTATCACTGACAATAGACAAGGTTCCTCTTTTTGTTGATCTGTTTTATTATCTTTTTGACAGGTGCTAATCGTCAGAGCAGATTGCAACAGCTCATAGACTGGTGCGGTGGTGAGCAGTTTAATGGATGCCTCATATTTGACGAGTGTCATAAAGCAAAGCATTTTGTTCCTGTAAGTAATTTACAGTAGTTTAGCCCTTATTCTTCGCATTCATAACTGCAACAAATGCATGTAAATACCTTATTTAGGGCAAAAAGCATGGTTTATTAGAAACTGCTACTATGTGATCATCATTATTCAAGTTACGTTTTGTATGAAGTGGATGAGAGGACAACAGTTTGTGTTCCCTTTACATTACATATAGTTCACATAAAGCTTGACTGCACAGTGGGTTTCTTGAGAATGCAATTGGTCTTGTTGCACTTGTTAATGAATGCACAACCATTACACTTTCCACACATGCAAATTGACACCAATGATGCATATTAACACCAGAGACAGATTTTACAAGTCATGGATTCAACTAAGTACTCTGCTCACTGTAGCTTATTTCATTTTAGGGCAAAGAAGAATCCAGCACAAAAGTTGCTCTTGCTGTCACAACAATACAGAGGTATGATAAAGTTATTCGACTTCATTTTTGAATATCAATTGTTAGCATGTAATTAACACTCTAATGTAATAATTAAAGTGCTAATAATTTTACAATTTGAAAGAAGCAGGGAGCAGCGATGGAGCAGTTGTAATCGAGCACTTGCCTCCCACCAATGCGGCTTGAGTTCAATTTCCAGAGTTGATGCCATAAACGTTGGGAGGGGAGGTGTGACAAGTGAGCTAATTAAAAGTAACTGTACTCATCTGCTCAAAATTAAAAACGAGCTGAAAATCGGTTGTTTTTACAAATAAAGTCAGGAAGAATTCTCTATATTTTCCGGGCGTTTTTAGTAAAACAATTATTTCGGATATAAGATGATTATAGCCAACTCATATCCAACACGCACTTGTGGAATAATTGTTAAATATACCTGACCTCCTTACTGTCTCTACAGAGTTCCCCCCCTTCCCGTTCAGTAACTGCTGTGCCCAAATTTTCTCCTCTTTACAGATTTATTCTTTTTTCACTTTATAGAATGCTATCCAAAGCTCGTGTTGTGTACTGTAGTGCAACTGGTGTGACAGATGTAAAAAATATGGTAGGTGTAGAGAAAGTATTATTTTAAATAATTGACAATAACTTGATTTTGACTGAGTGTCAGGAAACAGCATGTTACTGTTAAAAGGTATCCAACTTTACTTTGCTAGTTTTTCGCAAAACAATGCACTAAGTAAAGGTTGGCATGTACCTTTTAAAGTACGCTGTACGCAGTTAGCATCTTATATGATACCACTGTACAAAGTTAAAATTTTAAAGTGAAACTTGATCTTGCGACTTGATCTTGTACCGGGGAACAAAGATTTTTTAAGGCGAAATACTATCGGTTGCATCTAAGCGTGGACAGAAGACAAAAAAAAAACATGTTCTAATAGGGTGCCAGACATGACGTGTTTTGCCGCCAAACATCTGAAGTTTGACAGCGTTAAAGCAAACTGTCAAGCCAAAGGTAAGTTTGGAGCCAATCAGAACATTTTTTTTCCTCACGTGTACACCCTTAGATGCAGCTGACGTTAATTATATGATCGTCGGGATGAGTGTACTGAACAGGACTGTTGTTGACAGTGATTGACGTTTCGACAGGTCTTCAGGCCCTATCCACATGTATCGGGATAGTTTTGAAAATGAAGACTTTTTTCTCCATTCTTGCCTCCATCCACACATAAACGGCCTTTTCAAAAACAGACCCAGAGTGGAGATTTTTTAAAACGCCGGCTTCTCGTTTAAAGTGGGCGGTCGAAAACGGAGATTTGTGAACACGATTATGTCATGCACCATAATACTACTAGCATTACGCACACTCTGTAAGGGATGCTATCGTCTTTCCATCGTTTTAGGGTTTCATGTGGACAGGCGAAAACGATTCAAATAAGAGTCATGTAGACGCCTATTTTTTTTTGAAAATCGAGAAAAAATCCCCATTTTCGAAAATATCCGGATACGTGTGGACAGGGTGTCGGGGTCAAAGTCAGTTGTATCACCTCAGTTGATGGTATTAAACTCTGGTTTAAGGTACATGATTTCTAGGTATTCAGTAGAAGAGCACAAAGACTCTTGTTGCGTGAAGTTTTTAAACCCTACAATAATTGCTGAGAGATTATTACGGCAACCATGGCTAGAAGCCTTAGGTTTCTGACAATGTTCCCCTTCAGTTCAACGGTCAATCAATACAGTACACTGATATAGTGATTTGATTATTTCCAGGCATTTATGGAGAGACTTGGTTTATGGGGAGATGGAACAGCATTTAAATCGTTTGATGCTTTTCTAATCAGCATAACTAAGAGAGGTCTTGGTAAGTGGTATAGTTTTCAGCCTAGACTATGAGCATTCTCTCTTTTTTCCAAGTCCGTCGAGGAAAACGCGCGAGACACGCAAATGACCACGCGCAACGCTCTCTCGCGCGCGTACACTTCCCTCACTAAACTGAAGAAAAAGAGAGACTGCTCGCTGTCTATCTTCAGCCCCAATGATGCACATACAAATTCTCCCGACTGATCCCCCTACCTTTCCTTAAAGAATTAGCTGAGAGATTTTAGTGATTATTTTATGGATTCTCTAAACTTTTTCTTGTAATGATGTATGGATATTTTTAGGAGAAAATTGATGTTAATCACGTTTGGTACTCAATAGGATAAAGGGGTTATATCAAGATGACTTCCATATTCTTGTCAAAGTTGAGCTGAAATTGTAACTAAGTATTCACAGTCACCTTTTTCCATACTTGGAACTCTAAAAAGAAAGCTATCAAATGATTCGATCTAAGCCAAGGGGAAGTAATACGTGTGCGTTTCTGGTCATTTTCCAAGAACTCCTGCCTGCCGTACAATGCTTAGCTGTGCAGCGCTTCCTTGTACCGGCTTTGGCAAATTACTCGAAACCTTAGCCTAAAATATGGGTAGACAACCTGTACTATAACCGTGGAGAGACGGCTAGCTAGGCTACTGGCTTGAACGGTGATGCGCCATGGCGATGCTATTACCACGTCTCGGAAATCATGGTCGCCTTTTATATAGCCTGTTCCAGGCTTTGAAATAAAGGAGTGTGGTGCGAAGTTAGAAAACGGGAAAAAAAAAATTAGGAGAAAGAGGGAGAGAGGAACGAATTTCGCCCTCACTCGCTACCCCACCCCTCGCTGTTTTTTCTGCACACATCTCCTTGCGTCGTCCTCACAATCTGAACTCCTGGAACAGGAGCTTACACTTCTCCATCGGCAGAAACGATGTATCTCAAGGTCACTAATATTTAAAATCTTTCCAGGTGCTTCTGAAATGTTAGCTATGGAAATGAAGGCATCAGGGATGTACGTTTCTAGAGGTCTTAGTTTCAGACAGGCTGAGGTAATGCATAATTTTAGAAATAGCGTCGTAATTTTCTGTTGTAACCATAATTTTTTCTATCATACTGAAATATAAGGCTTATTTTTGCAATACTTATTTCTTCACTTCTGTTCCTTTTTTGTTAACAAACTTTGATAATGCTTTTTTGTCGCATTTCTGCAGTTTGTTAATGTTGAGGCGACACTGACTGAGCAACAGATAAAGGTTTATGACACTGCAGTTCACGTTTGGTACGTATGGCAATGTAACATGGTTAAATCTTCGTATTAACTGTTTTAAGTAGACCAAAACTTAAGATGGAATCATTTAGTGGTTTCTTGTACCAGGGCTCCGGGATTAACTTATGTGATTTCGTAGAAATTGCACTCAAAACTTATGCGTTTGTTTGAGTCAAAGCAAAAGGAAAACAACATTCACAGTCGGTATTCTAAGAATTAACGGTTGTGTGTATCTTTCACAATCATAGTGTGAATATGTTTCAGCTTTTTTCCTTTTCTCTTTGAAGGAGCGAGTTAAAGAAGTCATTAGAATTTGCCATTGGTCGCACCACGTCTTCTACACCAAGGGTGTGGTCAGTCTTTTGGTCCTGTCATCAGCGGTTCTTCAAACAGCTCTGGTGAGTATTTAATCCCGTCTCTGGTCCTTTAGGGGCGGATGTTACAACAAAGTTTAAACGTTATTTATTAAACAAAAACCGTTTTAACGCTCATACCTTAGCATCGTTTGCTGTTCACATCAACAAGAAGGCGACAGCCTAAATTAGAAAACCATTTATCTACTTAAAATAAATACCGTACAGAACGGATTAGGATGCCCTCTGATTGTTAGACCTCATTTAAATAGCCGACCTAAAGTTTCACGTTAACATTATTTCCCTCTTATTTCAAGTAATGTTGTGCTCGATGTTCATTCGCCATTTTAAAGTTGTACGCAAGACTGAGTCGATATTGTCTCCAATTGCACTATGGGGCTGTTTGCAGACGCGAGGTTAAGTACAAAACCTAAAAAAAGAAAACTAGTTCAGTTGCATGAGAATACAAATATTATTTTCATGTCAATGGCTTCTCACTTAGCCTCGCTTTAAAACAGAGGTTTAAGGCAACTCGGTAATGGCTACATTCGAGGGCCGCTTGAGAGCTCTTGCAACAGCTAACAGGATTGAGTGTGAAATTAATGAACAAGCAAGGTTAACAAACCCTAACCCTGAAATAATAGAGCTACGGACCTGGTAGAGCGAATGAAATTATAGTTTTTGAAGGGCTTCGTGACAGTGGCAATGTAAGGTAATCCAAGACAGGCTTTGATTCTGGATTGCACGCTGTGGATTCCGTACTCGTTATCACTGGAACTTGGATTTGGGATTTCCAATCGTTGGCGGGATTACGGATTCCAAAGTCCAGGATTCCGGTTATCACACGAAATATTTCCTGGATTCCGGAATCCAAATTACCTGATCTTGGGCGGATCATAATACGTTTCTGGGAAACTGCCCACCTACCCCTCCCTTAAGCTAACATTTTGCCCTAAGTGAGAAGTAAGTGTTGATGTTGGCTCTGGGGAGGGGTATGTGGGCAGTTTCCCAGAAACGTATAATAATCACATAGGGCAATTTTGCCAGTATCATGTTCCACTTTAAGCGCCAGCAGGCATTTTTATTTTGTAACCTTGCTTATATTGGGTCTGATAACAGATAAGATGTATATGACTATTTTTACAGCATGAGTATGAAAGTTCCTACCATAGTGGAAGAAGCCCAGCAAGCATTGCAGGCAGGATATTGTGTGGTTATTGGTCTCCAGTCCACTGGAGAGGTTTGTTTTCTCTTTCTCTCCAGTTTTTTTTCGTACGGGTTACAATTTCTGATACCATAAAAATTCCTTAATTCAATGGTAGCCAGTTTTAATTTTAAAACGTAATGTTTGAGACAGTGAGATCTTCTTGCAAGGTTAGTAGAAAGTACGTACCAAATAATTGTTCGCCCCTCACATTGTAGGTTCCATAGGTAGATGCACTTGATGCAAAGTTATCGCTGCAAGTATTTTATCTTTCTTCAAAGGACTTATGTACGATCAAGTCAGTTGGACAAAACAAAAAAATTGGTTGAAATCATAGGAGGACGCACTGTGTCTAACTCTGTACAAAATAATTCGCTGAACGTATGATAACTTCCACCTGTTCATAGCCTGTGTACAGCCGCACCCTTCCCTCAGAAAAAATCGGAGAAGGGGCCCCTGTACACGGGCCACATTTTCACTGCAATAATGTTCGTTTGTTGGCGCAACGATCCACCTGTGTTTAGGCGGATTTTGCTCATCTGAACTGTGATAGTCCATAGCCATTCTATTAATTTTTGTCCAGAAAATATGATAGACCACAGTTCACTAGACTGCATAGTACATGGGCTAGTTTTGTCAATTTTCATCGGGCATTGCTCCATGACCGACTTGTATTTGCAACTCTAGCTATGTATCTTGAGGCACAAAGTAGATGATTAAGTAAATATGGAGCTTAAATAACGACGGCGACGGCAACGAGAACGGCAAGAAAGCAATAGGTTTAGATTAGCAAAACAATAACTTTGCACATGCATCTCGCTTTTTTGTGAATTGCACGTTTTCTAGAGGACGTGAACACAACAAAACCATTTTTATTACTGACTAAGAATGTCCTTTAGAATCCAACTCCAGAAAAATTCAGCAACATTTGCCTTCAACGACATGCAATAACAACGATGAATTTTGAAACGGCGTAAACTGAATTCACTTTTCGCTACCACCATTGTCGTTGCTGATACTCCCTAATGATCACGAGTTAGAGGGTGCTCGAATTTAGGGTTTGGCGTTTACGACACTGGTGTGTCGCTAAGGGTGTCGTCATCATTCCATTTGTCAGGCAAGTTTGGAAAGTGAAATATCACGTTGTGGTGGAGTACTGAATGGCTTTGTCTCAAGTACAGAAGAAATCATTAGCAGGTTTATCACGCAGTATTTTCCAACTCAGATAATTAAATCGGTGAGTAATTCTGAAGAACCCTGCTTAGCTCGTGGGATCTAGCTCACGCGAGTGCTCAATTACACGAGCGCTTTGGTTTTGGCTTTGAAGATGAGAGAAGATTTTTTTATTCCCCCTAGCAACTTCAGCGTCGCCCAACAATGTTCATGCGCTTTGATCCCACCAGCTACGCAGGCTAATCTCAAGGATGATACATCACACAACCAATGGATAATTTTTTAACATTAATACACTTTGTGCGTTTCACATCTCAAAGATTTGATTGTGCTTCTCCTGTTGTGATTCATAAGCCACTGAAGTCCAGTCTAGTTGTCTTGTTTTTATTTTGAACTATGTTAAGTAAATAAAAAACAAAAAAAATTCAGGGCTTTTGTATATTTTGTGTAGAACGGCGATGTTGTTGAAGATCAGTGGAGTGTTCAGGCTAAAAATCTTCTACAAGGTTTTGTCAAGAAAATTGATCTCCCAGTCAGGTTTGTATCAATGTTAAATTCTTTAACCTCCTTTAAATGGGCCATGGTATGAGAGAATTGCTGTATTCGGTCAATTCTGTGCCAAAATCATTACTTCATGCCCTTACTTATTGAGTGTATACAAACAAATTGAGTATTGAGTATATACAAACCAATTTTTAATCATGAGCACTAACCACTAATTTTTTTGGTGATTGTTACAGGCATAGCATTAAAACTTGAACAATTTGGTACAACGTTTTCAATCTTAAATCCATGTCCATTCTTGCCATCCGTTGCAGCAGACGCCATGAACCAGCTTCAGTGCTTAAAAATATTTCTAAATAACAAATTTGCCGCATTATTTTTGGGATTAATCCTGGGTGGGGATGGAAAGGATCCTGTTATGGACTACTGTACACTGTCTCACTCCACCCAGGTGTATAAATTTGGGTACCAAAAGATTTAATCTTGGGTGAGGGTGGGAGGGATCCTGTTATGGAGTGCCACACACTGTCTCACTCCACTCAGGTGTATAAATGGGTACCAAAAGATTTAATCCTGGGTAGGGGTGGGAGGGATTCCTGTTATGGACTACTATCCCGTCCAAGGAAGAGCAAAAATATTCCTAGTCGCCTCATGCTATGGAGATCGGCAAAATGGACCACCTGGCTCGAACGTAGAATTACCTCCATACCTCTGTAACATACTTTTGTCCTTAGTCCTCTTGATGACCTTATAAACCAGCTCGGAGGACCAGGAAAGGTAGCAGAAATGACAGGCAGGCGTGGTCGCGTGGTTAAAACTGACAGGCAGCCTCAACCTCATTACGAGGCTCGAGAATCAGACAGCAGCAATGTGGATAGTTTGAATATTCAAGAGGTGAGGAAAGTAATCAGAACTATATCTTGCGCCGTGGTAGAAAATGCGATTTACACTCGGTAATTACAGTCATCAGCACAGACGTCATCCTCGGCCAAGACCCTGAGGCAGGCAGTCAGGTAGAAAACTTTCGTCGTGCCGTTTCTGCCAACCCGGCTGACTGCCTCTAGGTCTCCGAGGATGTATAGACGCAAGCATGTAGAGATAAGCACATCCCGAAGATCAAGAACTCTTCCTTTGTCTCTTACATTTAAAAACAGGACCGTCGTTCCAGCGCGAGAAAGACAGCCTAGTTCTTGCTTTTGTTACTTGTTCCTGGGATTACAAGTTTACAAGTGTAGTCCAACCTTTAAGTCTTGCTGTAAATCTGAATGAGACTCTTATGTATGCCTTGAATTCAGATAGCAATCCAGTTTCGGATCTTCGTTTCATTTTCCAGTATTTTTCGCTTTCGCTATGACAACTAAGGCCCGGTTCAGACGCCGAACTTTTCATGAGCCGAACCTACATCGAATTAAGGCCGACCCAAATTGTTTAGACCGGCTGAATTGATTCAGACGCCAATCTTAATTCCGGACTGACAAAGGAATTGCTTGAAGCTGAAGGATTGCCTCTTTAAATACCACAATTTTTAGAGAGTTGTTTGAGTATAATTGAATATTAAACGTTGTGTTTTCGATTGTATTGTATCACAGAGGAACAGTTTTATGAATGGAACAAAACTTGTTGCCATCATATCTGATGCCGCCAGCACTGGTAAGTTGCCTTTGCATCTTGGTTCTTTTCAGGGTTCGTACAGAGTCTTGAATTCTTGAAATCTGCCCAGAAATTTTCTAGACCTGAAAAAAGTCTTGAAAATTGAGGTAAAGTCTGGAAAATTAGTTACAAGTTTGGAGTTTTTTTTTTTTTTTTTTTTCAAAGTTACAAAAAGTGCTTAATAAGTGCATTTTTCCCTGTGGTCAAATCTTATTCAATCTCGCCCGTATTGAAGACATTTGATCACAGAATGAAAAGTTTTATAATTCTCTTATGTCCGCATTGCACCGTGGTTACCGTACGTTTGCAGTGCGTCATGAAAAAAGCTTGGTTCCTGCGTTTTTCAAGGTCTCTATTGATCACCTATTTGTTTTCCTTGTGTCTGGAAAATAAAGTGTATTGTTTTGGAAAAAGTCTGGAAAAAGTCGTGAATTTTGGATCCAAAAATTTGTACGAACCCTGTCTGTTGAAGTTACTTTGATAAAACCTTGCACTTTTTAAATTCTTTTAATACCTGAAATCTGAGGGCAACCTTGAAGTTATTTTCACCATTTGAAGGATCGCTGGCTTAGTGCCTGTTAGCGTTGTGTTGAGTTGCCATTGCTTGGAATTTCGTGCAGAAACTCGAACTTTAGACTGATCTTTCTCGACTTGGAATTCTACTCAAGCAGGAATTAAAAGAGTTTTCCTCGGGTAAAAGGAAGCGCAATAAATACCGTGTATAAGTGACAAGACAAGATAATATCTTATTTGGGGTCTTGTACCACCTGGTACATAGACTGTTTTCCAAATAATTTAAAATTACAACCTTCTATGTGATATCATTTGTTAGACTCATTGAATTATTCTGCACAGGTATCTCGTTACACGCGGATCTCCGAGCAGCCAATCAGTGCCGCCGTGTTCACGTGACCATTGAGCTGCCATGGAGTGCTGATAAAGCTGTTCAGCAACTGGGAAGATCACACCGGTCAAACCAGACAAGGTACATGCACTGCCAAAACATAAACATTCCTATCCCTTTGATATAAGCTATTACCTGGAGAAGAGGCTAGAGTTGCTCGAAGCGTACACTTCTTTCGTGCGTAGAAACCTCCAGCGTGCATACATAACTCGATGGCTTCACGCTGCACGTTTACCATTTTTTAGTTGTACCCTCGCTTGATTAGCCTTGTTGGAAGGGTAGCGTTCTGCCAAGCAGGTTTAAACCCGCCGTTCAAACCCAACACCAACCAGGTTCTTCAAAAAACTGATCATATCATGCTGCCTGTTATTTAAGATCTTGTCTCAGTCCAGATGATCTGATAGTCACGTCAGTGGGCGGTGATGTTAATCCATTGACCTTGTCTCATTCATCCTTTCTTAACAATTCGAAGGGAGCGTAAAAAGAACCCACACTGCTGTTCGAGAGGAGAGTGAGAGGTAGACCTCTCTTGTGTGGTTTATCTCTCATGTGGAAGGGGACTGTCACGGGGCCGCAGCACTTGGCTTCACGCTTTGTTCTCTTTGTTTTTTTAGTGGACCAATCTATAAACTTGTGACAACAAACTTGGGCGGTGAAAGAAGATTTGCTGCGGCTGTGGCTCGACGGCTTCAGTCGTTAGGTAATGTTTAAATGTTTGTCAAATTCGGAAAATCGTGAACATCAGACTTATTTGTGAATTATTCTCACTCAGTTGCAAGGAAAAAGCTAATCAGACATAAAAACAAATAAGCTGCAAGTATCAGCGGTAATTAGTTTGAGAAAGATGATTTTTAGTCTGGCACAGGCGGCTCGAAATGAAAAAATCCGAGTACAACCATCCAACAGGAGTTAAAACTTTGATCATCTGTTTACTAGTCCGACCAGATGCTCTACCACTAAGCTACAGGGGTCACGTGGGAGCTAAGGGACTTGTCAGAAATTAGCAGGGGGGAGAGGGGGTGGAAACAGAGGGAGGGTCACAACTTTTTGAGACTGCAGAAAAGGGAGGGGTCATGAGAAATGGCCGTTAAAAGGGGGAGGGTCATGCAAATATGTGTCCGTGATCATGTAGAGGTTCACCCACAGAAGAAATGAGAAGTTCTTTATTTTGTAAGAAAAAACCTGGGAGAAATAGGAGAGTCGAGTGATCAGCTGTCAGAATCAGTGTCGGACTCTTAATACTGTCATCTAAAATGTATGTATATGGCATTGCAAAGAACAGATTAGAAATATATTTTGAGCTTTCATAATACTGACTCACCCTAGTGTATTGCAAGAACTAGATTTTATCATTTATACAAGAGGGGGAGGGTCATGATATTTTAGGCCAAGGTCAAGGGGAGGGTTAGCAAATTTCACTCCCATTGCAGGGATGGGTCACCTCATTTCCGAACCAAAAATTAAAATTCCCACCCCCCGCCCCCTCCCTCCCCCCCTGCTAATTTCTGACAAGTCCCTGAGTTCACTAAACTAGGTCCATGTGGCAAACATCCTGCATACTTCTAGGACTAAAATGTCGATATGTACTGATGCACATATGATAAAGAGATGTGATGGTAAATTTTGAGCCTGGTGAATACATGAGAAATATGATTTTTCAGTCAGTGACACAGGCCGCTTGGAAGAAAAAAATCCGATTACTCCCAGTAGGCGGTCAAACTTATGACATTCTGGTTACTAGTCCAGATGCTCTACCACTGAGCCACAGCAGAAGTTTTGGAGCTAAGTTCATGTGACA
Source organism: Porites rus (assembly GCA_964035705.1). Taxonomy (NCBI): domain Eukaryota; kingdom Metazoa; phylum Cnidaria; class Anthozoa; order Scleractinia; family Poritidae; genus Porites; species Porites rus. Next base: position 11,076,945 of record OZ038000.1, read on the forward strand.
AACATCCTGCATGTAATACTGCTAGAATGTCTAAAACTAGTCCTAGAAGAAAATAGTCGAAGCTCTCCATGCGACCACTCTCGTCGTCTAGTTACGACCACCTTTGTGAAACCCCGTTTGGACTGTGACTTAAACTATTTAATGAAAAGCTCTTGTAAGCGATCGCTCCAGTAAGCGGCAGTGACCGCTTTCGGAATTACCCAAATAGATGGGTGGTCGCTTACGAGAGCTTCGACTGTATCTAGAACATTCTTGTCCTAGCAGCATGCCGGATGTTTGTCATGTGAGCCTAGTTTAGTGGCCTTAGTCATTTGTAGTTCAGCGGTAGAGCATCTGGACTGGTAGCCAGAAAGTGATAGGTTGTCTTTTGGTTTCCCAGCCAAAAGCATCAATCCATTCAACTAAACAGCCATGACAGAGCCCCTTTAAGTTTTTGTTTTGTTTGCCTACAGGTGCACTTACCAAAGGTGACAGACGAGCAGCGACTGGAGCCGACTTAACGCAGTTTAATTTTGACACGCCTTACGGCCGATCTGCACTCAGGAACATGTACCAAGCCATTACTTTGGTATGTCAGATAGCCTGTTTCAGGATAGAAGATAATGCGCAGTCCTGCAGTAAAAAGTGATGCGAAAAATGCGCGGGGGCTGGGGAAAGAGGGGGCGGTTGGGCGGTCTCTCTCCTATTTTTGCCGCCACTGCTCGTTCCTCAGATCCCGCGCGTCTTATTTTCGCCTGACTTGTTTTATTTACGCGACGTGTGTACTATCTGAGAGCCCGGCACAGGCAAAACCGTAAAATCCCACGTTAAAGCCACCCCGGTTTTAAGCCCTCCCCCGGATCTAAGCCCATCTATTTGCTAACTAAGAGATTTCATATTCCAGATATAAGTCCCCCGGATATACCCCCCCCCCCCCCATTTGTAAGCCCACCCAAGACCCCTTATGAAGTTGTATAAGCCCAGGGTTTTAACGTGAGATTTTACGGTACCGGTATGTTAGAAGTGGTCACGAATTAGAACTATGTGTGCTTGTTGCTTGTGTCATCTACTAGAAAACGTTTTTTATTTGAACGCGGAACTTTTTTGCCTTTTTTTTCAGCAATCCATTTGTCCTGGAGTTGCTTTGTCTAAGGTTCTGTTAGCAGCACAAATTCCCGACAAGCATGAATTCACAGAGTTTAACTCCATCGCAAGGGTGAGTTTTACTTCGTTGGTCGCGAACGTCATAAAAATTCTTGTTTAATATCTTTCCTTAAAAGTGGATTGGAAAGAAAAGTTATGATGTCAGAGACAATTTTGTGTGGAAGTTAGGCAGCGATATTGCTTCATAAAAATTCTGGGCAGCACGCGGGAATGGATAAACGAAAAACGTCATTTTGTGATAACATATTATGCGATCAGCAAAAAATGACTTGACAGGAAAATTAGAAAGACATGGAATAATGGCAACTCAATACCGTACCAGCTATTTTGTAACCACCAACAATTTCTACAGCTTTAGGAAACCTTTGTGGAAACAGGAGATACAGTAGTAGCCTGTTTATAATAATAGTAAGCATTTGAAAAAAGTAAGCTCCATGTTTGTCTTGTCCCATCTAGTTTCTTGCTCCTCAGCATGGCGTATTTGTACCACGTGACTAAAGCACTACAAAGCGCCCATTTCGTTCGGTAGTCTAGCCCGCGCCATAGACGAAGCTAAACTCTGGTTAAGTCTGTCTACGAAAAAGCGCCGAAATCCTTGTTCTGGGCCCCACTTGTGTACCAGGATTTGAGTACGCGCCATAATTGGCCTTTTAAAAATGCCATTGTCCATTTGCCAATCAGGTTGAAAAGAAATTGGAAACGCACTTCCGGCAAAGCGCTTATTCCGTTGTGGGCCCAGAACAAGGATCTCGGCGCTGTTTCGCAGACATTACCTGGAATTGCCTCTAAAAAATATGAAAAAATCAAATCGGCAAGTTTAAATTTACGCAACTCAGCATAAAAGCGACTCTAGCATAGGAGGATTTGAAGATTTTAATCCAGCATAGGGTAGAAAATTTCAGCTGCACTAGCTTTAGTATAGGCTAAGGGTTACAGGGTCCCGGCGGCACATCCCCACCCAAAAAATCTTAAAGTACCCCCCTCCCCCCGGGGGGGGGTTAGATTACATATGCGACGCAGGCTATTGGTAGTCCAGTTCCACATTAGTGGTGACTTATGAATAAAGTCTTTCTCAAAGGTCGTCCATTACATTTACCGAAGTGTCCAAATGACTTAATTAATCTCAAGTTTAACAAAGCCCTGTTTTCTTTCGTTTCACAGCAATGTCTTCTGTCCATGGGAGTAACAGACGCCAGTTTCGTGGTGAAAGACAAAGACGCCAGCGATGTGGGAAAATTTCTCAACCGTATTTTGGGTCTTAGTGTGGAAAGACAAAATTTGGTAAGTACAAAGATCCTTCCTGTTTGGTGGCAATGAAACGTACGTTTGAGGGGAAGTTCTGGGACTACCCTTGTTTCCTAACTTTTTCTGCTATTTGAACCGCTGTCGTGAATTTTATCTCTCGATTTCTCAGTCTTCTTTTATCAGTCGATTTCCCACTCTTCTTTTATCGATCGATTTCTCAGTCTTCTTTTATCGATCGATTTCTCAGTCTTCTTTTATCGATCGATTTCCCACTCGTCTTTTATCGATCGATTTCTCAGTCTTCTTTTAGCAGTCGATTTCCCACTCTTCTTTTATCGATCGATTTCTCAGTCTTCTTTTATCGATCGATTTCTCAGTCTTCTTGTATCGATCGATTTCTCAGTCTTCTTTTAGCAGTCGATTTCTCAGTCTTTTTTTATCGATCGATTTCTCAGTCTTCTGTTATCGATCGATTTCTCAGTCTTCTTTTATCGATCGATTTCTCAGTCTTCTTGTATCGATCGATTTCTCAGTCTTCTTGTACGATCGATTTCTAAGTCTTCTTGTATCGATCGATTTCTCCGTCTTCTTTTATCGTTCAATTTCTCAGTCTTCTTTTATCTTTGTCAGAACTAGCCGGCCAAACTGGTCATAATGAAAATGAAATGTTTACCAAAAACCCATCACTGTCGCGCATACATTTTAGAGATAAACAGATCTGTCCGGATAGTCCTGATTAAAAGTGGAATTCTCCTGGCGGTTGTACTAGTCTGGCCAGCCAGTTCTGACAAATTGTAAGTGCCCTAAGACTTTCTGTTATCGACTTTCCTTTTTTGTTTCTGTTTTCTATTTTCGTGGTGTTACTCAATCAGTCGCGTTTTTAGCGCTAATGGAATTCGACTTTTGAATGAGTCTGATATCCAGATTTTACCGCTCCTTCAGGGTACAGGGAAGAGGAGATGGCTGACACCACAAACTCGGCTTCGGTATCTCAAATATATAACTTTCTACTCTACACCGGTAGCTCGCTAGTATAGAACAGACGCTTCTGCCTTCCCAAGCTCACTAACCCAGTTTACACCCACTTTTCTGCTGCGCTACCTCTCACGCGACCACACCCCTTGTACAAAGCACTTTGCGATTTTTGCTCATAAGAAATGTTTCATTGTCCCCTGTTTTATTTGCAGTTATTCTCGTACTTTTGTGAGTGCCTAAATGCTGCAATTGAAACTGCAAAGCGCGAAGGAAGGTACGTATTGTTTTTGTTACTGACCAGTTAATTTCTAAGAAACTAAGTTCTTCACCCCGAAGCGTCGATCTCTCATATTAAGCTTAGGGTCAATAAAGCTTGGTTCTTACACGATAAGATTTGTGTCGCATGCATCCTCGAAAAATCCGTTGGTCTCGCATTCATACCCTGGACACAAATGAATAATATTGCGTGATAATTCTTAGGTATAGTGAAGGCGTGACAGACGTATCTGGATCTTCAATCACGATGGTCGGCACTGCCCAGCCTGTTTTTAGCGACTTTCAAAGAGGCCTCATGGAAACAAAGTAAGTAGTCTAAATGAAGATATGACCCTTCGCAGTCGTAATCGCAGTTTAAGCAATTGCAAATTTAGCCCGAAGTTGCCATTAAGGCAATTCTTAAGGTCTTTTTTCTGTAGTCGAACCTGCAGTGAGATTTTTGTCAAACTTTGCCGATTGGTTGTTGTTTGAAATAAAATCGCGGGTTCCCCATACTCGTTTTGGAGCAGGAGCAACTTGTCAGTGCGCAATGATTCCTTAAGATACCAAGGGAGCTTTAGCATCGACGACGGTGATGACGGCGAAAACGTCACTGTTAAAATGAATTTGAGCTTTTTTGGCGTGCTTATTCCAATTCAATGAAAATGTCAAAATGTAGGTGAATTTGGGCACCGCACTCAAGTTTAGGTAGAGAAAGAAAAAAATTCTTCCTCGCTTGTTTCCGTCCTCCGTAAAACGTGAAATTAGGCATTTTCACATCGTAGTTGTGCAGTGACGGCAACGAAATGTAGAAAAAAGTGTGATGCACGTGAGAAGTTGTTATTTAGCTAATATAAACCTATGCTTTTTTACCTTTCTCGTTGCGGTCGCCGTCGTCATGCCGACTATGATTATATTTATAAGTACATGCTTTGAACACGTTTCCGACGGTCGTTTCTCTTTCTACGGTAGAAATTAGTCTTAATTTATTCAAGAGGAAGAGCGTTACTGCTCATTTTAAAAGAAGAGAAAAAAATAATAGGTCCCCATTCTCGTTTACGAAAAAAAGAAGATTTAACTCTCTGGGGAGCTCCAGTCTCAAGGCGAAAGCCGCCTTGTTTTAAGTGCGCGCTTCCTATTATGATCTGTTGGCGCGGGCTAATCAAGCGTGAAGTAATGCGCAATGTAATACCAAGGAATAACCTGAAATCCCGTCTCTCTTTTTTCAGACACGTGACTGTAAACGTTGATCGCGGAATAGGCTGGGATTCGGCAGTGAAGCAGTTACAAGACAATGGAAAAAGCAAGTTTGACGGGTTTTATTGTTCCAAAAGGGAACAGAAAGGGAGACGGCTTTACCTTCTAGCGATACAAAAGGAGTCTTCCACCCATCTTTTTAACATTACAAGGTAAATGCAAGGGCGAAAAACTGCTTTTCACGCATGTGAACGCCCTAAAAGTTCAAATTTTAGGTTGGTTGGTTGGTTTAAATACAGTAAATCCTCTATACAGCCCCGCCCTCCCTCTTAAATTAGCCTGTTCCAGGCGTTCTGATAGTGGGGAGCGGTGCAAAGTAAAAAAGAGCGCGAAAAAATAAAAGCGAGCGAGAAGGAGAGGTGAGAGTGGTACTCCCCAGTCCCTCTCTACTTTTCTTCGTTTTTCCTACTTCACCGCTATCCACTATCTGAACCCTTGGAACAGGCTATCTTAAATGAGCACCTTCCCCTCTAATGTTTCATCTGGACTAATCCGGTATGGTTCATTAACCAGATTCAGAGACTTGAGATTTTGATTTCTTCCTGTAAACAATAAAGTACACGCGATTAAGCCTCCCAGGATCTAAGCTAAACGAATTAAAGTGAATTCGATTTATTATGACATTTTGAAGCTTACTTAAAAACCGTTATTATTCATTCAAAGTATTTCCCCAATTTTGATTGGCAATAAGCACACGCATAATTCACCATAACCAGTTACTGATGACCAATTTTGGAAGAATTTTGTGTTTAACGAGGAAATGACGTCAAAAATGCAGTCCGCTACAGGTTAAGGTACCGTTACCGAGAAGACCTGGGGACGAGGTTGAGTTGTTTTGGTTGTGAAAACAAAAATGGCGGACACTTCATTCGTTTCAAGAGTAAGAATTACAGCAGGAAGTGGGCGAAATAATAGCTAAAAACATAGCAAAAACCGTAAGAAGACAACGCGGAGGGCGACATCTGCTATTTGGAGAATATTTGCGGAGCTGGACAAACTTAAACGTTCACTATCGAAGATGAACTTAACATCGATGCAGGTGGAATTATTTTGAATGAATGATAAAGCAATTAATGAATTCGGCTTTTGCAGGATATGAAGAATTAAGCATATCTCGGAGGGTGTTATTCACCTCGGCCTTCGATCTCGGTGGATAACACCCTCCGAGATCTGCTTAATTCTTCATATCCTACTTAGCCTTATTCGTTATTTGCTAAGTAAATGCTAAACGTTTATTGTTCAGCACTGCTATAGAATGTTTCGAAGCGCCTTTTTCTATTTTGGTTATAAACCCCTCCTTTTATTAGCTCTCTTAAAACCCCTAAAGAAAATATGTAAACCCAGGGCTTATAAGCGACATATTACGGTTGTGGAATTTCTACCCAAAGATAATTTCCGCTTTTACTTCGTTTTGTTTTTGTGCAGACCAAACACAGGACGGTCTCCTTTTGAAGAAGAAAAATCTGATCTTCTGCACAAGTACAACAGGATTTCACTGGAAGATGCAGGTAAGGGAGACGGGCCTAGTCAGGTTACCTATTGTATTTACCACCAGGAAGCCGTGTGAAATCAGAAGTGCTGTCCGCGTGTTTTACTCTGATTTGTTTGAAATCTAGTGCACTGCACGGGTGCCAGCCCGTCCTAATTTGTAAAACGTAGGCGAATATACCTGAAGCTAAATTCTTTAAAACTGTAGTTATCTTCAAAAAGAGAAATAAAAATTCGTCGTCGTCTCGTCCGCCATAAAATGTCGCTTTAGGGGGTTTCACGTCGTCGTGCAGTGGACGTTAAAGAAATGTACTGAAAGGCGTGGTGTACGTGCAGAGCTATTGTTTTGTTCATAAAAGGAATTTTTTAACGTTCTCGCTGCCGTCATCGTTGTGGCTGCAGAGCTTTTGAAATGAAAGCCAGTAAATAAAAAAATTTCTTTTGTTGTAACTTCATGTTTTGCTAATCGTTTAACAGGTTACACAAAAAGTAAAACTCGTAAAATGTCAAATACTTTGATTGGCCGGGAACTAAATACTGTTGTATACTTCTGATTCATTAGAAGCTGGTTGGAAAGCACAGTACGAAAGAACCAGAGATCACTGTATTCACGGATTAGGCTGCAAGACTGGACCTTCTTGTAAAAGTAAATGAAAACTTTATTACAGTGGTGTATATCTTAGAAGTCTCCTTAAGAGACCACGAGGAAGTGATTCGACAAAATGATTTAATCCTTCTTTAAAAGAATAACTCCGACAATTTGTTAATGAATGAACGAATAAACTTTATGAACGTGTCAATACAATATCTAGCAGAAGGGAAACCCTCATCTAATAGGAGACGCCTAAAGCGCGATACAATGATGACATTCAGTTGGAATAAAACGAATTTTTTAAATTTACAGTGAGCACGATACAATGAAAAGTTATCAACTTGTTAGTGGCTGGCTTTAAAAAATACGTAACGTTGATGGGTAATGCAGTCCATGATTAAGATATGGTCATGCTATCTTTCTTTATCCCATCCCATCCCATCCCATCCCATCCTATCCCATCCCATTCCATTCCATTCCGTCCTATCCTGACCTGGTCATTAGAAAGAAAAGACAGCATAATAGCATTCCAATATCAATACCTTATATGGTTACTTGGTATTGGCCATTTTGTAGTTGCGCGTCAGGTTATTGGTATGTCGAGAGCACTTTGATCCCTTTTGGGACGCTATGGCTTCATTCATTGGCTTTTACGAGGTTGCGCAAGAAACTGGGTTAAAATTTCTCTCGCAAAACAGTCCCATAGTGCAATTGGACTGGCCACTCTGTGGTCAAGAGTGATATTTCACATATATTTACATGAAGTCAAATGGCAACCATGAGAAAAATGGCTAACCATTGGATCGATCACCGTTTCTGGAAAAACTCCCAACCCCTAACCCATGTTTCTTTCCTAAAGCCACCCGTTAGGGAAAAACAAGAGTTAAGGCGAGTTGGGAGGGACCCAGAAACTGTAAATAATTCAACGAGATCCGTTTTTGTTTGTTCGTCAGCCGGCTGTCGCATTACTCAGATCCATTTATTGTGTGGTGGAATTATTCCTCTTCTGTCTGCGTTGGAGATGGCCATGGCTAAAAATGCTGATAAAATTGGTCTCAGGTAAGTAATTCTTAACCCCTTCGCTTCCAAAAGAACTGATTATCAAAAGCATGAATCGCTCTAAAAGTCAAAGCACTGCTAAAAAGGTTATATTTGAATGGTCATACAATGTATTCACAGTATGTTTTAGCGGTTGATATTTTATTCGTCTGGCGACTTCGGTTCCCGAGGCGTCAGTTTTGGTCATGTCATTGTGTTTGCTTCTTGTCGCCGAGTAGTTTTTCTTTTTCCTTTTTGTTGCAGCAAGGAAAGTCGATCTCTGAGAGTAGTACGCGTTGAGCTAGATAACGGTCAGCGACTGGTAGGTTTGCGTTACCCAGAGCAACTCATACCGGAAGCTACGTTGTTTCTGAAGGAGCAAAAGTTGCTCGACGCCGTTATAGTAAGTAAATATTTATTTGTATAAAGGAAAGTGTAAAAAATTCTCGTCACACACAAAAATGTTTCCTTTTGGCCAAGCACTCATGTTAAAGAACAGTTCCCGACCAGTCCTTAATTTTAGCAGCTTTGAACGATTTGATAACCGCACTCAGTCATCATCAAGAACTCTTCTTAACCCTTAAGTCCCAAGAGTGACCAACATTAATTTTCTCCTAACATTATAAACTACCCGCCTACCCCTCCCCTAAGTCAACATTAACACGTACTTCTCACTTAGAGCAAAATGTTGGCTTAGGGGAGGGGTAGGTGGGCAGTTTCCTAGAAGCGTATAATGATCCACAATATCAATACGTAACCAAGAGAAAAGGTTATAACAATTAATAAAATGTCACCATAAGTTGATCTTTTGTCAAATTCTCTGTTCTAATTCTTTAAAGATATACATGGAGAACAGTCTGGAGATTTTATTTGTCTGTGGATATTGGGTCTTCATAGCACACACCAGAGAATAAGTTTTATTTTTAAAACATCGCAACATGATCTTGTTACTTAACTGATATTTATTTCAAATTTGTAATAACCTGCGAGTTCAGCCTCCTGTCATTGCCCCGGTTTCTGGGGACGTTAGCAAGAGTCTGGCTGAAATTTTTGTCATGCTTTGCTACTGCTTCCAGGCTTCAACTTCGAACCTTGTTAGGTATTGTTTTGACTTAAACGATTATCTTTTTTTTTTTCCTTTATTTTCTAGGACAAACAAAATGGTGTTTTGAGTTCAATAGAACCTTCTAAACAGCCATCAAAGGCCAGCCGAGCGTATGAGGAACCGGAAACGCCCATCAACCAAAGGACGTTAACTAAAGCGACTACCCCTCCTGTAACTATAAAGAATTTCTTTAAACCGAAGACTGTTGAACGACCGCCTGAGAGTAATAAAAGTGCATCAGAAGATCAGGATGTTAAGGAAAAGAGCGGGGGAAATGACTGCAATGAGATCGAAAATCAAGAAATCGAGAACAACGTCAAAAACAGCACGGATGACAAACAAGCAACGACTAAAGTAAGTAAGAAGGAAGTCAAATCAATTTACTTTAGATCGAAGGGAAGAGAAGAGGAAGAGCCCCCGGAAAATAAAGGACCTTTCAAAGGTGCTGCTAAGTGTAATGGCCTTGTGCGCCACCTTTCGGAGCCTCTTTCGAAAGAGGACCTTCAAGGAAAGAACTCTTTGAAACGAACTAGTTCTGAATCGTTGTCAAGGGCGATTAAGCGACAGAAGCAATCGAGCATTTTGTCTTCGTTTGGCAAAAGGAGAGACAAAGATTCTAAGGACCAAATGGAGAAGGAAATTCTCTGCCCTGTTTGTGGAGAGAAATTTGCGAGCGGATTGAAAAATTCTGATATCAACGAACACATCGATAATTGTCTGATTAAATCATAATGAAAATGAATACTAGTTATTTTTGAATCACGATATAACATAATTAGCATTAGTATTGTTACATGAAACTGATATAAATTTAGTTATGAAATTATAACACGTTCATGGTTCTGCAGTTTTTTTTTTATCGAAATCTTTTCAAAGAAACAAGCTTATGCTACATCCCTCTGATTCTGCACTAAAACCTGTGTCAATCCGTAGATTTACGCTCCCATGTACAGTCGAACTCCGCTTTGCGGACACTCGCTTAATACGGACACCATCATTATTACAGACGGTTTTCTTTGTCCTTGGGGAAAGAAAGCCCTTACATTTCTCTAAAATTTGTCTAGAATTTTCGATTACTTGAGGACGGCTAAAAATTTGTAGATGACAGTTCCATTCTGGTACAATTTTCGAAGCTTCTCTTATAAATTCCCCACGATTTTCTGAAATTTTATTTTTCACATTTTACTTTCCAAGCTAGGCTGTTTTTCGTAGAAAAAAGGAACCTAAACTTTTCGGATTCAAAAATGTGGTGGCGAGAGGAATTAGAAAACTTCTCACTTTTGTAATACGTCAAATTTCATCTAAAATGTCGGAAAAATAATACCCAAGCCTTTGTAATTTCGAAAAGACTCATGTTCCCCAAGGATGACCAAACAGATACAAATTTTACGCGTTGTTTAGAATGCATTTCTAGATACCTAAAAAGTACTCTGGATAGCCTGAAAAGGAAACCATCGTTGGGTGCCCCGATTAATAACTTATTCCTTTCTCTAAACGGCAAAACTAGCCATCAAAATGAGAAAACCTGTACTAAATATGATTGATACCCCAATACATTCTAAATAGAAAAAAAAGCTATAATTTTAGGATAAGACAAGAATTTTGTCAGCCTCAAATCGGCAGAAAAGTAAGAATTTTTACTTATTTATTTGCCAGAGAAAAAAAACATAATGATATACATACAGACATGCAATATGTTATAAAAAATGTTATTTAAAGATAAAAGAGGCGTAAATTGTAAGTAAAAGAATTAAAAGTATTTTTCTGGCGAGAAAGCTCAAACAGAAGCCTTGGGGCTTATTATACGAAGAATATTCAGTCCGTGGGTCGGAAAATAACATTTTAAAAAAAGAGTGTTTTCGTCGATAACACAAGCGTCAATTTTTGTTGTCGACAAACCAATCTTTGAAAAGTAACGCTAATATCATCGCCCCTTTCTCGACAAATAAAAAGAAAAACTTTTAGAGTTTACAAATGCGACTTCCCGCACATTGCGGTTTACTAAGTTGCAGCTTACTATTTGTAAGTAACTTGTAAGAAAATAGTAATCGAAATCTTTGGATCACAGAACTCTTTGACAGTTTTGTTAAAAATCCCAAACTGTCGGTAACCTAGGATCGTTGCTATTTAAAGAGTTCATGTTCTCAAAAGTTAATACACACTTCGAGTCCTTAGTAACTGTCAAGCGTGATCATTCAAACAATGGGTATTGAAAAACCACATTATTTATTTAAATGATATTTTGTTTTCCATTTTGAGCTAATGCGCTCATACGATTAAAAACGATTAAGTCAGGGACGAAGAATTATAGCCATATTTTCTATTCTTGACTTTTATGGTCAAAAATTGAAACTCTTCCTCGTTCCGTGGTTTCTATTGTTGGTCTCGTGTTATGCGAGATCAGACAATAAATCTGAGACACACGAACCATTAGACGAACTTGAATAAATTAGTCTCGCCTAAATAGAAGATGGCGCTCACGCTTAGTTCGCTGGTAACTAATGTGAAATCGGCCTTCCAAAGCCACTCAGGTTCCATAAGAAACACAACTGTCGCCTTGCTGGTGTTTGGCCTGAATGCCGTCGTACAGAGTGAAGATTTCTTCCAGTGTCCTCCAGACAACTTTGTTTTCTACGCAAGCTGTTTCTTCATCATTCCTGCTTTGTTTTTGTTTATGGGGACGATTTTCCTTCACAGCGGATTTTGGGACCATGTTCGTGGATGCTGTTATTACGAAGGTCCGTACAAGCGAGGAGCAAAACGGTACTGCTGTTGTTTGTTTCCAAGATGGCCTTGCAGCAAAGCTCTTGTGGAAATCGTATTCCAAAGTTCTCTGTCTGGGTTCATGTGGATTTTCTGGGCGCTCTTACAGCGTGACTATTACATCTGCGCCGCTCTCGGAGGAACGAAAGCAGCTAAATTAATCAATGCCTCAGCCGCGCAAAAGTTACAAATCGAAGCAGATTACGCGAACGCCGGAAGAAATTCACAGACGGCAGCGTTGCTCTTGCTAGCTGGAGCGTTACTTACAGGTTTCGTTGTTGTTTCAGTCCAGCGATGCTGTTATCAGCGTGAGTTCGGCACTTTACCGAGTCCGTACCAGTATAAGAAGCTCGAGTCAGAAGCTGCTGTGGAGGCCTTTAAACTGAACATGGAAAAACTTGCGAAAGGACAAGGCAAGAGGCGTGCAGATATGTACTTTGCGACCATGAACAAGAAAAACCCGTCTGACATCCTTAAGAGTGCCTATGAAAATCTCGTCGCTGTGAACAAATTTGACGAAGCGTTTCCATCTTTGGAAGATTATCAGGAGCTCCAAGCACAGGCGGCTGTCATGGCCTTTAAGGAGCGAGTTCAGCAAGAAGGAAAACAAAAAGTTGAGCTGACTTTCGTTGACACAACGTGGCGCGAATACGAAGAGACTGACGCATTCGCGCTGGTCACCAGCGCACACGAGGCAATGGCCGAACGCTATCCGCGGTCAACCGGCGACAGGACACAACCGTACGTGAAAGAAAAGACCGAAGAGCATGGCGAAGTATTACATACTCTGAATAGTCGAGGAAGAGTTTCTAATATTGAAATGTTCTAAAGGCAGTTTACTGGAGCACAGCTTTCTTTCAACACGCCGACAAGAGTTTATGAAGCAAAGTCAAATTTAAACTGAGGTGTAACAGAGTTCGCCTGTACGCAGACAAAACATAGAATGACCGTGAACTGACTGTAGCCGAGTTTTTTATATCAATTTGGAGGTAGTATGAACCTCTCAAATAACAACAAATTTCAGAGCACAAGTTGCAAACTTTTCTGCTCCTTTACGATGGGGGATTTCCTTTGTTTTCTTTAAATCCTTAACATTATTCAGTTAAAGTTTTCTGTTTTTAAATTATGCTTTGTGTTTTATGCACCTATCAATGGTTTGCCCCTTGATGGGGGGGGGGGGGGATCATGTTTAAAAACTCGAGGCGAAGCCGACAATTTTTACACCTGATAATGCACGACTGCCAGTTTTTTGAACGGCTTTAAAATGTCTGATATAGATCGACTCATTATTACACTGATATTTAGATTTAGAGTTATTTTGGTCTGAAAAATTGGACGTAAAGTTTACCGTGTCTTTATCAGGTATAAAGACACTCATTAAACATTTAAATTTCTTTTGTTGTTTTTCTTTAATGAGTTCTTGAAGTGCAATATCACCAAGCAGGACAGAGTGTTCGTGTTGAGCAGTCATTTTTAATTTGACGTTTAAAAGTAGGTGAGAATTAAGTGAGAAATAAGACAGCAGGCAAAGATTTATATCTTTGGTAACGGTATACTAAGCTAAGATTTGCTAAATCAGTTGAAGACATTTAAGTCAATCCAAGCTTTTGACTTCCTCTGGAGCATCAGTCACGCTAGTAATGAATGATAATCGGCGGTTACCGTGATATTAACGTAGCGCCGGTTATTGCTAGAGTGTTTGAAAAGGTTGGTTATCTTTTCCGCGCCAAGGAGTCGTCCGAGAATAGTCTTGCGCCTTCGCAGTTTGCGTATGGAGACGGAGGCTGTTGCACTAATGCTTTATTGACCATTCAGCACAGGGTTCTTAGTTTTCTTGATAATTCTGCTTGCAAAGGGGTTAGACTCCTCAGTATGGACTTTAGTAAAACTTTGGATATAGTGAAGCATGTCTTACTCGCTGATAAGCTTTGAGGTCAAATGAACCAAAAAATTGACATATTTTCTTTTGTCGCTTTACCTTCACCAAACACTAAAAAGAACCACCCTAAGTGTGATTTGGGTAAAGATTTTTCTTCCCAAGCCTTCATAGAAAGATAAAAGATCAAAATCCGAGCATTTCCGAAAGCTTCACGAAAACGTTTCTGAAATGGCCGCGTGATAAACTGGAGACTACGTGACGTCAATGTTGGTCTTTCAGGGCGGAAAAACATTCTGTGCAAGCTTCTGCGCATCCCTTATCGCCTGCGTTTGTTTGTCTCGTTATGCGAGAGTTCTGACTAAATGAAATTCACGAGGTGCGAACGTTGCTCCTTGTAAAGGCTTTTTTTTGTTTTTGTTGTCGTTGTTGTTTTCTCGTCACTTGAAAATTACTTTGGATTCAAAACAAGCAATGTCAGAGTAAAAACAGATCATCCGTCAGTCTGAGGAGGAATAAAACGTTTTGAACATTTCCAAAGAGGTTTGTATTTTCCTGATAATCGTGCATTCGATTTGTGAATTGATTTCGTGTCCAGTTCTTCGCCTTCTTTCGCCGGACTGAATTAAAACCCGCTTGTATTCTGTCATTAGTAGTTACGGTTAGTTGTTTTACATGCCCAGATTTATTAACCTTTGCAGAACCAGCTTTATCCTTGTCTTCAGTCGAAGAACCGTCATGCTAACGCTTGCGAGTGAACAAACTTGAGCGCTTAAAACTTCCTCGGAACTTCAGGCCCCGGTTGTTCAAACGTCGGATGGCGCCATCCACCGGATAAATCACTATCCAGCGGATAGCGTAATTGATTTCCGTAATACTTATCCGCTGGATAGTGATTTATCCGGTGGATAGCGCTATCCAACGTTTGAACAACCTGGGCCAGAAGGCCAGCAAGCTTACTTGAGATGAAAAGACTACTTCGATCATTTTTCTGTTGCTCAAGTAATGATAGTCAGAGTTTTTTTCCTTTAGTTTTTTCAGTTTAATTACATAGTTTTGTTATCTTTCTGTACGCAAATTTTCCTTTCACTCGCTGTGAAGTAGCGGAGAACGACAACTGCCGGCAGTGACTCCAAAACAATCGACTCTTTGCCCGAGCTGGATTTGGCGGAAGCAAGCAAAACAAATCCTTATGTGCCGTTTTCTGTATTTTCTAATGATTCAGTTTGCTGAGTTTAATTTGCTTGAATGAAGACCCTCGCATGGACCAGTTATTTATTACTCAAAGAAAGTAGCTAATCTAGCTAAGTAGTCGGAATCATGGCTTGGCTGCGAAGCTTGCAACTGATCTTTTGCTTTTAAGATCTTTAGGTAGGTTGTTTCCGTACAGAAAATTCACTTCTTCTTTGTCAGCAGGTATAAGAGCCTTAAGCCTTATGTTTTTTTTAAAATGAAAATTTGTTGTTTTGCAACCTTATTGAAGCTTTTTTTAGTTCACTTAAGCTGAATTTTATGCATGATGGAATTGTTCTTTGCTTGTGGCATCTCTTTGCCAGCTTAGAGTGGCCTCTATGGTCCTTAAAGTGACCTCAATCGGTACTTAAATCTTATACATAATTGGAAAGAAGTTTTTGCAATAATGTAACTTCAACTTTGTTTGAAGGAAATCTTACTTACGCGTAGGTTTTTAACAGGTGTTATGCATGTTCAACTTGACCACACAAAGCAAAATTAATCTGCGCGAAACGATCAAGTTTAAAAAACTATGGTTGCTTTGAGAACGATCTTGGGGAAGATTTACTAGATAAAGATTAACTCTTTTTCTGCCCACATATCAACGTCAAAACTTCTACATTGAGGACGTTGTTTATATTTTAGTGATCTGCGAAGCTAGAAATGTCCGATCGAGCGTGGGTTTTACTAGTAAAATATCAGCTCGAGTGCGACAAAGTTCAGTGACTTCAAACACATTGTGGGCAAACTTGAATTTCTTTGGGCAGATTATTATACAAAGATATTTTTTTGGTGTCCACGGCAATGCATCTTAAAAAAAAAATCGGACTTACGCACGCACATTTCCAGTACAACTCGAGGAAATTAGTAAATGTCGTGTAAGTCCGTTGTACTATGATGTATTCTTCGAGAAAATTAAACAGTAAGAAGGTTATAACCACAGCTTGCAACTTTTGAAGACAAATTGCCTGTTCTTTCCAGGTTTATGGCCGCACAAACCACTTCTGCGCCAAGTCGACTCGAAAAGCTCTGTTTTGAATTTCCTGCTTTTTTCACCTGACCAACATTGACGTCACAAGCTGTTTTTTCCGACAATTTTTCCGACCGCTCTACGAAGATAAGGGCCAAAAAATAGCAATTTTTAATCGCGAATATCTCGGAGATACTTGCTTGAATTGAGCTGAAACTTCATAGTATGTTTATTTGGTTCATATTAAACATATTTCCTTAGAATTGAACTAAAATGAAAAATGTCGAATTTTTGGTTCATTTGACCTTTAAAAGTCATGTTCTCAATCCTTATATTCAGAATTGGTGTCTTAGTTTTCTTTCTGATAGGCAACAAAGAGTTGTATATAATAACAGCTTCGTCGGAGAATGGAAAGATGTCAATAAGGGTACGACACAAGAGTCTGTCAATGTTTTCCTGAATGATCTTTAAATTCAATTAGAAGGTGTTGACATACTTTTTAAATATGTTGATGACACGAATATTGTAATCCCGTTGTGGAAAGATGGAGTTGATCAGTCACCGGAAGTGGTGGGCAATTTTTTACGTTGGTCTGAAAAAAACTCCATGTCATGTAATCCTGGAAAGAGCAAAGAACTCACCATGCGTAAAAATGGGTTTTAGAGGAACTGTGTAAAATACATAACCTTCCGCAATGCAGCGAGCTTAAACTATTAGGTGTGATATTCCAGTACAATTGTAAACACGCAAGTCACGTGCGTTAAAAGCTTGTTAAGGCTAATAAATGCCTGCACGAAGTAAGAACTCTTCGGTAAGAGGGGTACAATCAGGATGAGCTGGATTATCTGTTTCAATCAATTGTTATGGCTAATTTTTTGTATGTTTTATCGGTGTACGGAGCCTCCTGTTCTGATCTTAACAACATTCACCGTTTTTCAGGTAAGTGCTATAAACTCGGGTATATATCGAGGAAATTGAATGTAAGGGAGGTTCTTGAAAGATCAGATTGCCGTATTTTTAGAAAGGCATCGAGAACAAATTCGCCCCTTGTGCCGGAAGATTTTACCAGAAAAGAATTTCACAAATTACGTGCTAAGAAAACCATGCTTTTATCATTCTATAGTGGCAACAGAGCGCTTCAGATCGTTTTATGTGAATAAACTGACCTTTAGCTATGATATTAATTCCTTGATGTAAATAGATGATGAATAATTGTTCTAAGAGCTCTTAACTTTTTTTTTTATTTGTTTAACTTGTAACTTGAGATATGTATTTTTATCTTTTGAATTTATTAGACATCTACTACTAACAAAGACAAATTTCACTACTAAATTTACAGCTCAAAATTGCAAAATACCATGCCACAGTACTACGTTTACACTATTCTGCAATAACGAAAAGGATACAATATAACAGAAAACTACTCTAGTGAATTACAGCTCAAATAATTTATTTACAAACTACAAAAAGACAGCACTAGATACATACTGACTATCTTAGATTGGTCAAAGCACACTCGTTCATCTTTAATCACAGGGAGTCCAGGCTCACAACAGTCTCCTCGAGGCCAAGTTGTTATTGTATCGGAATTGCATCATCAGTTCGAAAATACATGGAAACAAATTCGGCTTCTCAGTAGGTGAGAAACCTGAAAGAAAAAAAAATAGAAACTTGCCAAAATAGCATTCATAGGGTAGTAGAGTGATTTTACTTAACCCGTGAAATAAGCCGTTGTCTTCTTTTGTTTACCTCTTGCTATTTTGCACTTTTTGTTAGTATGTTTCACGATTCAACTAAAATCACCCTAAACAGAAAGAAAACGTCACAACGACATCTCTTGATAAGGTATGTGCATTAAAATAACTGTTAATGTGCATTTTCACAGATTAATCGAACTCACCATAAATTCCCATGCAAAGCCTTTTTCCTTGGAGTCTGATGTGAGCATGGGTGCCCTGTGCTTCAATTAACACGATTCAGTTACTACCACAATAGGCGGCGGGGCATGTAGTCGCTGTGCCGTTAAGATAATAAACGATGTAAGAACTACAGTTTCTTACTTTTATAAAAGCCGAGGAATGGCAACAGTTCGGCTGCACACCGACAACATCTTTGAAACAGACCTTTCTTGTTACTCTGCCATCGCTCGCTGAAGGATGATCTCCATCTAGCCAACCAGGCTTAACTGTTCCGCAGGCGTCCATGGCAGGACAAGAAGTACGCATTGTTGTCCCTGCGTCGTTTGTGAAACGGTACCAGTTAGGTACAAGTTCATTATCGCATAAAGTCCAAAGTGTCAGTGAATTTCTCCTCGAGTCCGTCAGTTTGAGGTAGTTTTGACATTCTAAAACAGTGTTATCAAGAATGAAAAACACAAACAAAGGGTATGGTAAAGCATGTCAACTCAATGAATTTGAACATAGTTAGCAGAGGAGACTGGTTAGGAAAGCCGGCAAACATCAAAGTTAAAAACAACGGTACTGTAGGTTATGTAGGAAGCTCCCTGACCGTGCACAATCCTTAGTTTCTTTTGTTGTTGTTCACAAATTGTGACTGAATAAATTAATGCGATGTTTCTATTGGCCAGTGAAATCAAAATGATAGGAATTGACGTTGTGCACGGTCAGGTCCAACAAAGCTAACAAAAACATTCAACAAAAGATGTCTAACGGGTTTCATAACCACTCCACTTCAATAACCACGGTTTGAAACAGTAATAATAATAATAATAATAATAGTAATGATAATAACAATAATAATAATAATAATAATAATAACAAAACAATAATTCAAATAGAACAAAATATGTTTTAGAATCCCAGCTGGTAGGAGGCGAACCAGTTAGTCTACGCTGGCCATTTACAAGCGTGGTCGAGGATTTGAATTCGTGACTACCGTGAACAAATCCAGCTAGAGGTCAGGGTGGGACTGGAACTTGGGGCTTCCGGATTACAAGTCCAGCGCTCTAACCGCTCGGCCACGCTGCCTCCACGCTCCTCAACACTGCCTCCTACGTGGCAGGCGCGCTTGGTTTTTGTTTTGTTTTGTTTTGTTTTGTTTTTTTTTTTTCCGGTTAATTTTTGTAGAGCGCTCGACTGAGGGGAACACGCGAAGGGGAGAGGATCCTCCTCTCTTTTTCTCCCCTCGTGAGCGTGCGCGCGTATCCTCGAAATTTCTCCCTTCGCCCTAAGAAAACAGGCTTTTCGAAACGAAGGAGGTAATTTTTAAACCAGGGATAAATTTGAACCACAACAGGCGCGGATCTAGGATAAATACTTACCGATTTCCTTCGCGCGTTCGAGAGAAAAGTGGTCTCACCAGCCAAGATTTAGTTAAGATTTATTGCGGCCTCATAACATAAGTACTGGAATATGCTTCCCTTATATCCGTGTATTTCAGTCCCGTTACGATAATTAATACGTTGATGGCCAGATTAGTTCAGTTGTAAAACGTTTTTCATTATTTCTCAGGATTTTTAGGGCTGTCAAGCCAGACCAGCCGATTCCTGATACGCGGCAATGACAGGTTTTAACCAAAACTCTCGAGAAACGCCTCTATTTCTTTTTCAGAATGAATTTATAGGTCCGGTAGGCCAGTTTTTACGTTTGGTAAGCGGCCTTGAATCGGTTGGCATTAGCTATCATCTTTCCTTGTTTACGAGGAGACATATGTATAGCTGGCGGAATTGTTTTTGCGCTAGTGAGAGCCTAGGCGGCTTTTGCCGCGAGAAGCGAGCGCCAAAGGGATCTCTAAGCGTCTTCTCCCCATTCTCCATCAAAGCTCCTCTAACTTTGTTAATTCGCACTAACGATCCTGCCGGCTAAGCATGCAGGTTAAAAAATACACCGTGGCACATCACTTCTGTAAGAGGTCTTTCAACTCTTTTCCTGGTTATTGATTTAAACTGAAACACTGAGTCTCGTGTTTATTGCAACTTTGACTTTGCGCTTAAAAGACTGGGACGCCGTTGTGTCGAATTGAACTCTGGGACTGGTTGGGGGGACGAATTTTTACCTGGGGTGCCTACTATTTACACAAACCACCCGAGATTTCCCATGAAAGAAGCGAAAAAGTAGGACAGAACACCGTCCTAGATAAGACTTTAACTTTGAAGTGGCCGATATCAAATGAAATTTATTGACCCACCTTCTGGTCGGCAGTTAAATCCGTCGCCAATATATTCTGGTTTACAAGTACAATGGTATGAGCCTTCAGTATTTTCACAATTCGCGTCGCTGTGGCATTTGTGAAGGTCCACTTTGCATTCGTTGACATCTGAAACAAAATTTCCAGCCAAATTTTAAACTAGAATGATCTATTTCCGACGGAGTTACCGTTAGCCTCTTCAAAGTGAGTTCATTGCTGGCCTCCTAAACACGTACGTAGGGATCCACTAACCTCTCTGTGGGTTACTGGGTTACCTGTGGACGTCGTTTTCGTCAGTTTTTGTTGCGCGTTTTTCACTAAATCGTCGGTTTTCCAACGAAATCTTTGCATACAAAGAATTATCATGGGTGGTTACGCTGCGAGCGAGTTTGAGCAACCACGACAACGTTTAAAGACAAAACAAACGAGAAAATTAAAAATCAACATCACGTTTAATAAGCAAAATATAAATTCTGAACCCGTAGCACACTTCAGTTTTTTAGTAGATTCCTTCGCCTTAATCGCACCTACTAACGCTGTTAAACTTGATTGGAAGAGCAATGCGATCGTCTTTCTAATTTCTAAGATCGTCGATTCATCAACAGCGTCGTCACGACTTCCATTTTATGGGAATTAATATGGATAGAGTAGTCTCGCTCGCAACCGTTTCTGTCAACGCCAGAAACGTTGCTTGGGAGGCTGCCGACAGTGAGGCACAACAATTTCTGCTCACTTTCCGCGTCAAACGCATCGTGGTATTAAGAGCCCTCATGAGGACGCATTACCCACCTTCACAGTTTGTTGTTCCGTCTCCAGCAAATCCTGGATTACAGTTGCATTTAAAAGATCCTTCTTCATTTTGACACTTTGCGTTTGTATGACAGTTATGAAGACCATCCTCACACTCGTCTATATCTACAATACAATTCGCCTCTTTAGAAACATGAAAGTTTCATCATACCAGTTTCAAAACTATTAACGTTGATCTTGAATGTAAACACGGCTAGCATACACTGAAAAAGCTTTCCAGTACCGAAAAGTTACTAACCGCGGACTTTCGAGAAACGGGCGCCCGGTGGCTTCTTGGGGAAATGAGGATGAATTGGAAGTAAAAGAAATAAGGGTCGGAATAAAGGTGGGAAACATGCGTTCCGATACGCCCACCCTATTTAAGACCAACATCTTGGATTTTCCCTTCCCTATTTCAAATGTCTGCACCTCAACCGCTGTCCCTAGTTCTAGAGAGAAGAACAGATTTTTTCTAATTATTCAAACCCAAATGGTAATGGTTAAAAAACTACACCCAATTTCAGACCAAAAAGCTAACGATGGCCTTGTTGGCCTCACATGTCCTGTGCAGCTCATATAAATGAGAAGCACTCTAG
Organism: Porites rus; assembly: GCA_964035705.1. Taxonomy (NCBI): domain Eukaryota; kingdom Metazoa; phylum Cnidaria; class Anthozoa; order Scleractinia; family Poritidae; genus Porites; species Porites rus. The sequence continues at coordinate 11,098,416 of OZ038000.1, forward strand.
CATCACAGGCAGGCCAAACGTACTGTACGTCTGATACCGGTTTAGTGTGAATAAGTTAGTGCTAAATACGTCTAGTGTTTTACTACCTCCGAGTACAAACTGTACAAAATGCGACCAAATGCCATTGAAACTGTCCAGAAATAGCAAGCCATGAAAACGTTTGGTCAAAGCATAGTTAATTAAAGTGGAATGGTTGGAAAACCCTTTGTTGTAAGTTTTTGTTAGCTTTTTTGGACCTGACATTGCTCAACGTTCAATAGCATTCCTATCATGTTCAACTTACTGACCAATAGAAACATTGCATTAATTTATTCAGTCAGAATTTGTGAACAAAAAACAAAGGATTGTGTACGGTCGGGGAGCTTCCAACATAACCTACAGCACCATTGTTTTCAACTTTGATGTTTGCCGGCTTTCCTAACCAGTCTCCTCTACTAACTATGGTTAAAGGTACATGAGTTTTGTTTTGTAATATTTTGATTCTTAGGGACCGGTCATTATTTATCGCCTGGGGGTGGGGGGCGGAGGATTTTTTGGGGGGGGATCACTTAATTTTTAGGAGAACAAAAGGGAGATCAGTCGTAACTGAGACCCCAAAAGAGAAGATTTGGAAGGATTCAAAGGGGGGACCACTCAAATTTGCTTGGAAATGGAGACATGGGGTGGGGGGGGATCGCGAAAGTCATCAAATGTTATTAGGGGGGATCACTTCAGTGAAGTAACATTCACAGGGGGGATGGGCTAAATTTCACCTTGTTTAGCCCCAATAAATAATAGCGATAAATAGTGACCGGTTCCTTAGGGTCCATTTAGTCCCGCCCTTTATACACGCTTTGGCTGTACCGACGCATAAGATCGGAGCGTCAAATTCAGAGAGGAACAGAGGAAATGCCGATTGAAATTAACCAGGATAAATCAATAGATAATAATACGATGGTAAAGGAATGTTTATTTGGAACTACCGTATTACATATTTGTTGCCGGCACTCCTCTTCAGTGGAAGATAGTCCATTTTCCAGCTCCGACCCTCTTCTGTCGATCTATAATCTCATGAATTTTTACCGGTATTGACAAACAGTACGTCTGGGCTGCCCGTGTTGGCATTAAACCAACATGGCGGTAATGAAGCATAGATTATCTATAGCTGCGCGTGTACCTTTGTCGCATTGATCTCCAGTCCAACCCGGTGAGTTGCACCTACACATGAAAGACTCGCGACTGTTTACGCATGTTGCATTTTGCGGACAGTGGTGGTTTTTACAATAGTCGGCGACTGCAAAGCAGAAACAATGATCCATAGTATTAATAGTATGGTGCATCCTTTAGAACCATAACCAATTCTCCCTGCACGTATGGAGGGCTTAGGCAAGACATTGCGTAGTTGACCGAGAAATTTCTTTTTGCTCTTATCGACTGCAGTAAATTTGTGGATTTACCACATGCTTCATTTCGTACAAGCCTAAACCCCTCGGGGTTTTTTGCAGTATAGAGCGACACCTGTGCGGATAAGAAAAATCCGTAACGTACACTAAGGCGAACACTCTCTGCATTCATATATGTGGGCTCTCCCATTCCTCGAAAGGACCCGCAAAGGACCCGCATCAAAAAAACAAACTGAGAACTTTTAGGAAATTTAAACTTACCCATGACTACGAAAATTACCTCACAAATGTAAGAAACACCAATCATAGAGTAGCAATCACAAAGCTAAGATTAAGCAACCACAAACTAGCAATTGAAACTGGACGATACGTTAAACCCTATCAACCACCAGACCAAAGAATCTGTCCATTATGTAAAACTGGATTAGAAGACGAGGAGCATTTTTTGATGAATTGCATAGCCTATAGGGATCCTAGGAGAGAGTTGTCCAATACGCTAAAAAAGGAAACTAATCTTATTCTTGACTCTATGACTCCAAGCTCTGCCTTTACAACGTATATGATCGCTTCCGCGAAAGAGATAGACGCGTTAATTATAACCTTGTTTAATAGTTTTATAAATCTGACGAATGTACACCTCTGTAATTATTGCACTAAAATCTTTGTTATCGTTGTAAACACATGTGTCTGTAGGCGCTCTGTTGATAATAAAGCACTTATCCTATCCTATCCTATCCAACCATGTAATTTTAGTAATGCATGCGATATACATGCTAACTGATCAGATAGATGCTAAATCATATTTGAAGTACTTTACTTAAGGTATTTTACCGCCCCACAGACGGTAAGGACCCCAATGCAGTTACCAGAACGACCTACTTGGCGTTGACGTGCTCATGTCACAATGTACAATATGTGAGGTCCCAGATCCCCTTGGATCCAACCAGTATTCACCACTGACCGCATGTTCTCCTTCACTTGCTTTGATCTCTGCGCACGATTCAGCAGAAAGCTCGGGAATGGAACCTAGGCGCTCTAGAGATAAAACAAACCACAGCTAAATTAAATTCATGTTCAATTTTGTGCGCTTTTTTGCTACTTCTGATCGATTTATACCGTCTTCAGCACTTATACTGTTTTCATTTCCCTTCACTGCTTCAATATTTTTCAAAGTTTTGAGTTCTTTGATTGAGGTTTTCTTTAGAATACCATCTAACTTGAATTTTCGAAGATTTACCGACCACTGGTGATTGATACAATAAATAACTGAATTATCTTGACCATTCCGAACATTGACAAAGATGTTCCAACGACTGCCAATGCGAATGCGAGATTCAGTTCTGTGCGTCTTCCATATTAGTTACATGAACGCGTGGTTTAAAAATAAATGTATTTCGGTTTGAATTTCCCTACCTCTGTATGGGGCTTTTGTGACGTAATATCTGTCACTACTCTTGATAAAATCGTCTGGCCTGGCCTCTTTGGTTCTGGTATTCAACTCACATATGTCTTGGAACATGACGTAGTTATAGCTCTGGCATCTGACATCAGAGTCACAGGCCTGTTTACAGTCGAGTGAGCCTGGCCTGGCCTTGATTCTCATATAGGTGTGTCCTTTGAGCATCATTTGGTAAACGGAGTAACTGTTTGTACCACAATGCTGAGCAACACGTTTGTGGAACATCAGAAAACTTATAAACACAACGAAAACAGGTTGACCAGCCATTGATGTCGAAGGCATGCACTGAGCTACTTGGGTCTTCCTCAGCGTAGATTGAATCAAAAAGAAATAAGCTGTCGTTCAAAAAGAGAGACATATCAAACTGATAAATTCTGCGTTCCAACTTTTTGGGTACTTTCCCAAGACTTTTAAAATCTATTAAAGTGAGCATGTCTGTACCCTAGTCAACCTGCCGTAATAACCAACTCATGTAACGTAAAGCGGAAAAGTGCCAAGGTAAAGTCTACATACTAGAACTAAGTAAGGAAAGCAATACTTTGCCACGCGCAGTGGATTAAAAAAATAAACTTACAAAAGATCTCTTACGGTTTTCCAGATTATACCTACATGATATTTTGAACTAATGCCCAAAGAAAAAAAACCTTTTCGAATTCCTGTGTACGGAAAGGAAGACCGATTTTTAGCCCGGCCACAAAATTGCCGGGACGATAACTGCGCGAGATTTTAGTTACAACTGAAAATCTGTAGAATGTCGCCCACTCAATTTAACGCCTTTGTTCAACAAACAAAACAGAAAGAATTATCTCAATAATGTGCCATTTTCATGATTATAGAGAATCGGACTTCTAATGACCTTCCAAATCAAAGGCCAAATTAATTAGACGTTATCACCCGGTCATGCAGCTGTTCAATGTAATTTAAGCCCATATTCACACTATAGTATGGACGCCTATACGATATGTAGCTTTCCACTTTAGAGGTCGGTACCGCTCCGTTACAGAAATTTCGCCGAAATAACCGTTCCCTTATCCGATTTGGTTTTCGTGCCAGCGCAAAAGCTATCTAGTATGGTGATAACATAGTCAGGAAAAACCGCAACTGAGTTTGATGAGAAATTCTTTCAAAAAACCATAAACCATAACAATAATACCATTGTCAAACTGATGATGAAGAAACAAATGACCAGTACTTTGTTCATTAACTGAAAAAGCAGCTTTCTGTTGCTGAGATTCACAGTGTTTCCTTTGAGCAAAATCTTACGCGATTTTTTCGTTCTCTAAAGCATCGCTATCATGATTTGCAAGCTAGAAATATTTTATCTTCAACAAAACTGACTTAATTGCGAAGAGTTGAGATGAAAATTTGTCAGTATTGTCTACTTGAATGTAAGCCATTGCATGGGGTATAAATTTTTTTTAAAACTTCGTAACTTGGTGCTTAGGAGCAATTTTGAAACGGACAGGTGGTCAGATCGGAACATTTTTAAGTCTATCTTCAAATGTCCTTGGCTTCAGCCTGCGATTAGGCTCTAACTTCTTTTTTGCTTGGTCGTAAAGACGCATAGGAGTTGTTAGGCTTCCGATCAGATCTCATCTTCGTTTTGAATTCAACCACCGATGGCAGTTTTCGGAACTCACGGCGTAAAAGAAAGCAAATAAAGGACACAGTGATTAGGGAGCTCTAGCAACGACAATAGAGGATGTTAGCATCGACAACGAGTACGAGTTCTAGAACGAGATCAACGATTTTGCATACTGCGCATCCGTTCTGCGCATCTCCACGTTTTCAAGTCGTCCTGTCAAGTTGCACTACGACGAGTTCTCACCAAAAACTCGAAGTGGGTAGAACGACTGGGAAGAGCTGGTTTTCAAAGGTAAATTCCGATCGTTTGGTGCAGTTTCTTTTCGTTTCTAGCCTCTCTTTATCATCTTGAACATTCCTTATATTATGTTTTATGTAAAATACTGCTTTGAAGTCGAGGAAAAGCAACCTAACGCGATATTTCCTACACAGAGTAAATTTGCATTTACCCGGGAAAGTTTCATGTCTCTCCACAGGCCTCACAGGCTCACGAAATAACCCCGAAAATTTCCATTATTTGATCGAAAATATCCCAACAGTCGAAGATATCAATAAAGAATACTTACTTCTTTATCCAGTGTGGTTGTTGTGTTGAATTTGATGGGAGAATACACAGCCCTTCCTCTGTATAGGTCGCTGTTCGATTTTCGCACACAAATTTTTCCGGTAGACGCAAAATACGACCAAGGTAGGGAATGACCTTGTCGCTAAAACGAAAGCGGCTGAAGCACTCTTCCTCGGAAACTTCATTCAGGTCGAATCTTCGATACTTTCCATGCTCAAATACAGGATAATCTGTGCTGTTTACATCATATAAAGCACAAAATTCTTCTTCGTCCAAAAAACCTTCCATGTAACTGAGTAACAAGCAGTCTTGAACGTTTTTTAGAGTCATTTTTTGTTTTCCAAATTGTTGTGGAAGCGCTACCTCGACTCAAATTTGGCGCACAGTCATGCGGAATCCCATAATTTTATTTTCTATAAACTCGAACTCGGTGTCATCGCTAACATAGAAAGCTGAGAAAACGACTTCGAGTACGAGTACGGCTTGAAGTCGTTCTCGTACTCGTACTCGTTGTTGATGCTAACATCCTCTAATGGCGACGGCTGCACCGAGAACGTCAAAAAAGCAATAGGTTAGCAAAACAAGAACTTTGCACTTGCAGCACACTTTTTTGTCCATTTCTTTGCCGTAACTACATGACTTCGTAAAATTTCCTCAAGGGACGCTTTATGGAAAACGTAAACACAATACCACGAACTTTTATATCTCCTTCTAAACTTGGGTTCGGTCTCCAAGAATTCAATTTCCAGGAATATTAACCTACATTTGACATTTTAAGCAAACCGGAATAATCGCGACAAAATTTGAAAAAAAGCGAAGTCTTTTTAATAGTGACGTTTTTGCTGTCAAACTTTATAGCTAACGTTGGAACCTGCAACTTGATATCGCATGTTGTGGTCAATTGACAGCTGTCAAAACAGGGTATCCGCTGATAGGGTATCACATGACCGTGTTGCGGGCTCAGGTGTCCACCCATCGATGTTACGTGTTTTTAAAGTTCTCCGCTGACAAGTTACTAGTTTTCAATTGATCGCGCACATTATAAAAAAGTCATCCTCGCCGCCAAAAAAATAAAAGAGTCGTCGATTATTCTATACACTCTCCTTTTTGGAATACGTTTTAAATACAGTCGTAACGTTCATAAGGCCTAGCTGTAGTTTAAGTCTAGCGCAAATTGGGCCATTCCATTTAATACCCACACTCTCCTCTCCCCATTCGGAGGAGATGTCTCTGATGAACCCTTTAGAAATCATTTTTACCCTGGGCCTCCTGGAAATAACTACAAAACGAAGACCTTATCAATAACGTGTCTGTTGGACCGTGGAGAAATGCTCGATACAAAAACGGAAACTCACTATAGGAAGTATATAGGTTAACTTAGAGCGAGTAGCACAGAAAATTCGACATGATTTAGGTCAATCAAACAGCATTTCATTGTTAAGTTAAATCAAAGATTACATGTTTAGCACTGTTACAAATGAATATCTTATGCTTACTATCGAATTTCAGGCAAGTGAAAGTTTTTTTATAACGTTTCATTAGACTGTTTCGATCTTGCAAAATTCCATTTTTATCGATCCAACATAAGAAATGTCAACATTATCTGAACACAGCAAACAGAAAAATTCTTAGCATAACTGCTGTTCATTCAAGCTTGCAAGTATCTAAAAATCGATTATAATATTCTGTACTGATTTAGATTGGTTTCAGAAATATCCACAACGAGGTACACAGGTTTGGGTTTTCTATGGTTACTTCTTTGTTTGCAAATAACTTTTTAGAGACTGGGAGATGGGTGTCAATAATTTATTTTATTTTGTTGTTTTACATGACTTCTTTAGCAGGCAACTCTGTTTCTATATTTTCTGCCTAACGTTTTGTGGTAAACGTTTTAAGCAAATTCATAAACAACAGCTATTGAGGTAAAAGACAAGGCAAAGTTTATGAAGGTATGTACTTTTTAAAAAGTTAATAGAAAGTTAATAGTTTGAATTAAACTTTGACACATATTTATAACGAAAATGTTATGTTTGTTCCAACCATAGTTAGAAGAGGAGACTGGTTAGGAAACCCAGCAAACACAAAAGTTCAAAACAATGGTGCTGTAGGTTATGTTGGAAGTTCCCTGACCGTACACAATCCTTTGTTTCCTGTTCACAAATTCTGATTGAATAAATTAATGCAATGTTTCTATTGGTCAATAACTTCAAAATGATAGGAATGCTATTGAACGTTGTTCACGGTCAGGGCCAAAAAAGCTAACAAAAACCTATAACAAAGGGTTTCCCAACCATTCCACTTTGATTAACTGCGTTCCTACACAGCTTTAAATTCTTTGATTGAAAAGCATTTTGAAGAAAACGGTCGTTGGGTGCCGCTGATCTTTCCTTGGCTTGTATAATGCAATCAATATCAAACAACCTTAAGTTTTTCAAAACTACTTAGACTGCGTAGCCGGCGGAATTGTTTTTGCCGCGAGAAGGGAGCGCCAAGGTGATTTCAAAGCAGGGCGGATAAAGGTTTATCCGCCCTGTTTCAAAGTGTTCCCTCTCCACTCTCCGCTCGGCTTTGCAGCTCCTCTAACTTTGCTCGCGCTAACGATCCCGCAGGCTACCCAGGCTTAAGAGCTATTTCTTGATTCCTCGTGTAGCGAAGGTTTATAATTTTGTCGCGCGCGGATCATAGTGGCCTGTTAACTCTGGTGGCTCTTATATATTTGAAAAAATCTGATAGTATCCGCAATGTCGTCATCAACGAGACAAACCTAGCGGGCGCTCTTTTACTGTTTTTGCGGCCGTTTTTGCGATCAAGAAATGCTTTTGGCGATAAATTTCGACGGCAAAAGTATTTTAAAGAGAACATTGAATCAATTTGGACCAGTTTTTTCAAAATAAGGCGAAAATCGAAATAAAAGGACATTTGTCAGTTCGTCTCACTGACGAGTTTACTTTGTGGGTCGTGGAATATGCATATTTTTCGGAAGTGCGTTTCAGCGGGCCTTTTTACCGCCAAATCCACATTATAAATTGGAGCTTTTCCCGCCGATGAAACAAAAACTGGTTTGCACCTCTGGCATCGATGGGCCGTTGAACCCGAATTGAATGTCATGTTTTTCTTTTTTTTTTTTCATTGGGAGACCGAAATATTGCTAAAAATGCCTTGCAAAGTGCGTCTAGTGGGACAATTAAAAATAAAAAAAAAACAGAGAACGATGCAAGAGTCCTCCGACGGCAAGTAGATATTCGTGGCTGGTCACTCATGATCATCCAGTTTTCAACCCCATACACGGCGGCGGCGGCTTCGGCGTCGGCTGGCGGCGGCCGTGGTTGTAGTGGTAGTGGTAGCAGTAGTAGAAGTCTCTTCTGGCTGACAATTAAATCCGTCGCCAGTGTATCCTGGTCTGCAAGTACAATTATACGAGCCTTCAGTATTTTGACAATTTGCGTCGCTATGGCAGTTGTGAAGGTCGTCATTGCATTCGTTGACATCTGAGAAAAAAAAGAATTCCAACTGAGTTTTAAATTAGAATGGGCCATTTCCAAGTTGCCTAAACCCTTTAAGTCCCAATATCCACATGCAAATTCTCCAAAGTGATCTCTAAAAGATTCTCTCTTAAAGAATTAGTTGAGAGAATTTCATAAAAGAACAATGTATTTTTTCTTTGCTGATCATTTTATCAATTCTCATAATCTATTAATCCCTTGACAATGTATGGATATCTTTAGGAGAAAATTGATGTTGGTCACCATTGGGACTAAAATGGTTAAGCCTCTACTACAAACCTAGTCTCCACAATCCAGGCACCTACATACGCAGTTACGGATCCAGGGGAGGGGGCCCGGGCCCACCTTTATTTTTCGACCAAAGTGAAGCCGGAAGGGCCGAAAAAAAATTTTTTGGAGACCGCCCCCCCCCCCCCCCCCCACTTATCTCAGGGTCTGGATGACCGCCCCCGCCCCCCTTATCTGAAGGTCTGGATCCGCCCATGATACGTACTTACGGATAGAAGAGCCTCTCTGTGGGTACCAGAAATTATGCTTTTACTATTTAGTTTAAATTTGATAAAACGCCTTAATAGCTAGAGCGGTTTTCATTTGAGTGTCGAAAAGTAATTGGTTTTGCACTTTCCACACGATGCGATTGGCTTAAAAGATTCGCGCCACCTTTTCATCCAATCAGAAGTAAAACCAAAGCCAATTGTGACGCGCTCGCATGCATTTTCCCGCGCTTTGCGTCAGCCACATGTAATTACTTCGACTTTTGATTGGTTCAATGTATTGTCTGTGTCCTATGTGATTGGCCAGAGTAATTACTTTGGTTTTGGTTTTACGACACTCAAACAAAAACCACTCTATGCGACAAATGACTAAATGGCAAACTCATTCACCCTAGTTACATATAGAAAATTTAAGTGCATAATTCATGACATCTATAAAAGCTCTGACATCTATAAAAACTCAAATAATTAAAGGTCAATTTATTCTCGCTTGCCGCGTCAAATACATCGAGGTATAAAGAGCATTTATGCAGACGCATTAGCCACCTTCGCAGTTTGTTGTTCCATCTCCTCTAAATCCTGGATTACAGTTGCATTTAAAAGATCCTTCTTCATTTTGACAGGTTGCGTTTATATGACAGTTATGACGACCATCAGCGCACTCATCTATATCTAAAATACAATGGTTAACTGGATTAGTATGAGATTCTTCAAAACTGACTACCTACCCCTCCCCTAACTCAATACTTTGCCCTAAATGTGAAATGGAGTTCAACTGGGAACGAAAGAAACAACGATGGGAAGAGGTATATACATCAACCAGTTAGTCCGCTGATGGACTCAGGGTACCTTGTTGTGGTGGTGGACTATCTGGTCTTTGTCTACTAATCATTCTCTTCATATTTTTATTTGCAGCAAACCCCAAAACTAGCCTCCTTCGCAGAGGAGACTGAAAACAAGAAAAGGAGAAAAAAAGTGGAATCCTATATTTTCCAAATTGTTAATAATTTAACAATTTGGTGATGGCCGGCGAGTAGCGAAAAAACGGCACTTTTCACCAATTTCTCTTCTCTGGACTGGTTTTCTGCTAATCAGCATAAGAATGGCTAAAAATGAGTTTTGCAACAAAAAGGCAACTTTTCCGACTTATAGGACGTAATTAAACATCCTTTTTTGTTTTTTACGCATGCGCACAAGCCGGAGTTTGGACTTTTTTTGCCAGTCTATTTCGATCTTTCTCTCACGCTTTCTTATTATTTTTCCTTCTGCTTTTCTTCTCTATTAGTAATTTTCTTGCCAACTTTATCGTCTTTTTTTTGCATGGAATTGTGGCTGGCCAGCTTTTTAGGAAAGGGACAAATATAATCTTCAAAGAGTAGCAGGTAAACAGCGAAATTGGCAGTGGATTTTTCCTCAAAATGTTATCTTTCTTGTGTGTGTAACTCTGTTAAGATTGGTCAGAATATCCAAACGAGATATCGCTGGAAAGAACTATTTTTGCTGACGTTGTTGTTTACCAATTAATTAACTTCAACTGAAAGCTAAATGAGTCCAGGAAAGAAGATATGCATCGTTCCACATGGAACGAAAACGAGCAAAGTAGTCGTCGAACGGTCAAACCCTTTCCCTCCCTTATTTTCATTACATAAAGAACGCTCATGCAAACGCATTACCCACCTTCGCAGTTCATTGTTCCATCTCCTCTAAATCCTCTAAATCCTGGATTACAGTTGCATCTAAAAGATCCTTCTTCATTTTGACACGTTGCTTTTATATGACAGTTATGAATACCATCAGCACACTCGTCTATATCTATAATACAATGGTTAACTGGATCAGTATAAGATTCTGCGAAACTGACTACCTACCCCTCCCCTAACTCAATATCTTGCCCTAAATGAGAAATGGAGTTGAATTGGGAATGGTAGAAACAACGATAGGAAGAGGTATATACATCAACCAGTTAGTCCGCTGATGGACTCAGGGTACCTCGTTGTGGTGGTGGACTATCCATCCTCGGAGACCCAGGGGCAGATAGTAGGGGCGAGGGAAAGTCTAAACGGGCGAAAAAATGTGGCACGAAGAAAAGTAAAGAACGGCGAGAAGAGTCCCTGGGGACAATGTCTTACCAGACCAATTCCAAACGGTCGCCGCCGTTCTGGCTTCTGATTAGTGCCAGAAAACTTGTGTTTTTCTGGCACCAATCAGAAGCCAGAACGGCGGCGACCGTTTGGAACTGGTCTGGTAAGACATTGTCCCGAGGGATTCTTCTCGCCGTTCTTTACTTTTCTTCGATCCATATTTATTTTTTCGCCCGTTTAGACTTTCCCTTGCCCCCACTATCTGCCCCTGGGTCTCCGAGGATGGGAGTATCTGGTCTCTGTCTACTAATTATTCTCTCCATATTTTTATTTCCAGTAACCCCCAAAATTTGCCTCCTTCGCAAGCAACTTCTGTTACACTGACCGTGAGGAGACTGAGAAAAAGAAAAGGAGAAAAAAAAAGTGGAATCCAATATTTTCCAAATTTCTGAAAGTTTAACAATTTTGGTAGACAGCCGGCGAGTAGCGAAAAAACCGCATTTTTTACCAAATCTTCTTCTTAGGACTGCTTTCCTGCTAATTAGCATAAGAATGGCTAAAAATGAGGTTTGCAACAAAAAAGACAAATTTTCCGACTAATGGAGCGTAATTAAACAGTATTTTTGTTTTTCACGCATGCGCACAAGCCAGAATTTGGACTTTTTGCGAATCTATTTCGATCTTTCTCTCTCGCTCTCTTTTTTCCCCTCTACTTTTCTTCTCTATTAGCAGTTTTCTTGCCAACTTTATCGTTTCTTTTTGCATGGAATTGTGGCTGGCCAGCTTTTTAGGAAAGGGACAAATATAATCGTCAAAGAGTAACAGGTAAACAGCGAAATTGTCAGTGGATTTTTCCCCAAAATGTTACCTTTGTGTGTGTGTAACTCTGTTAGTAATGGTCAGAATATCCAAAACGAGATATCGCTGGAAAGATCTATCGTCGCTGACGTTGTTGCTTACCAATTAATTAACTTTACCTGAAAGCTAAATGGGTCCAGGAAGGAAGATAAGCATCGTTCCACAGGGAACGAAAACGACCAAAGCAGTAGTCTAAGGGTAATTATTAACCCTTCTCCCTCCCTTATTTAATTTCATTACATAAAGAACGCTCATGCAGACGCATTACCCACCTTCGCACTTTGTTGTTCCATCTCCTCTAAACCCTGCATTACAGTTGCATTTAAAAGATCCTTCTTCATTTTGACACGTTGCTTTTAAATGACAGTTATGAGGACCATCTACGCACTCGTCTATATCTACAATGCAATGGTTTACTGGATCAGTACGAAATTCTTCGACACTGACTTTCTGCTCCTCCCCTAACTCAATATTTTGCTCTAAATGGGAAATCGAGATGAATTGGGAATGGAAGAAACAGGAAAGGATAAGGTATACACATCAACCAGTTAGTCCGCTGATGCATGGACGCAGGGCACCTCTCGTAGCTTCTCGTGTTGGCGCAAAGATATGGAATGAGACGCCAAATAGCTTTAAAACATATCAAAGAAGAACTTCAGAAAAAAGAATCAAAGGAGCTTTATTAAATGTATTGAAAGCCGAAGAAAACTATATAGATAATGGCAAAATCGTGGCCAAACTTAAAGCATAATTGCAGTTTTTTTCTCTTTTTATTTCTAGTACCTGTTATTAATTAGTTTCCCTTTTTTGATTTAATGTGAAACCTTATTATACTTAGACATTTCTCTTTTTTTTTTTTTTTGAAAAACTGTTACTTTGTTAATCTCTCTTTTTAGACCTTTTTTTTTTTTAATTTGTGATATTTATCCTCTCTTGGTGAGACTGACCTGCCTCGATTAGTTTTAGCTACCTACAGGTCAGTTAGATTTGATTGTAAAGACTTTTTATGTATAATAATCTTGAAACGCGGTAATGGACTATCTGATCTGATCTTTGTCTACTAATTATTCTCTTCATATTTTTATTTCCAGCACCCCGAAAACTATCCTCCTTGGCAGGCAACTCCCGTTACACTGACCGTGAGGAGTCTGAGAACAAAAAAAGAAGAAAAGAAAAAGTGGAATCCAATATTTTCCAAATTTCTAAAAATTTGACCCTTTAGTGACGGCCGGCGAGTAGCGAAAAAACCGCATTTTTCACCAATTCCTCTTCTTTGGACTGGTTTTCTGCTCATTAGCATAAGAATGGCTAAAAATGAGTTTTGCAACAAAAAAGGCAAATTTTCCGACTTATTGGGCGTATTTGAATAGTTTTTTGTTTTTCACGCATGCGCACAAGCCAAAATTTGGACTTTTTGCGAATCTATTTCGATCTTTCTCTCTCGCTCTCTTTTTTTCCTTTGCCTTTCTTCTTCGTTAGCAGTTTTCTTGCCAACTTTATCGTCTAGTTTTGCATGGAATTGCGGCTGGCCAGCTTTTTAGGAAAGGGACAAATATAATCTTCAAACAGTATTAGGTAAACAGCGAAATAAAGAACGCTCATGCAGACACATTACCCACCTTCGCAGTTTGTTGTTCCGTCTCCAGCAAATCCTGGATTACAGTTGCATTCAAAAGATCCTTCTTCATTTTGACACTTTGCGTTTGTATGACAGTTATGAAGACCATCAGCGCACTCGTCTATATCTATAATGCAATGGTTGACTGAATCAGTATGAGATTCTGCAAAACTGACTACCTACCCCTCCCCTAACTCAATATTTTGCCCTAAATGGGAAATGGAGTTCAATACAATTCGCCCCTTTAGAAACGAGATGAGAACCGGACCCAAAATGTGTCCAGCAATTGTTTCTGGGATAGTTACTGGGAACGCGGGGATAGCTATTGGCTAATTCTTTTTCTTATCCCGAGTAACTGTCCCGGAAGTCTTTGCGAAAGTTAACTCGTCCCTGGTTGCCTTTTGGGGAAATGGGGCTGAATTGGAAATGAAAGAAATAAGGGTGAAAAAAGGTATACATGTAACATAAACAAGTTAGAAACGCATGGACTGATCAAACAACGTGAAATAGAGTAAAGTTGCGATATTTCGACTGGCCAATTTCAGTCTTCATCAGGTTTATTGAGATATCACGAATTCACTGTAATATATGTGAAGTAAAATAATGACCGGAAATTAGACAATATGACGTGGTATGGTGTGGCTACTTAAAAGACAAGAGAGAGAAAAAAAAGATATACTATATGTAGTTACAGTTCATCACGTTTATTGATGCCCGGGGGCTCAATTTTCTTCGCTCTATGGATAAGGTGGGCTTTACGTGCTTTCCTGAAAGAATCACGCCCATAAACAATTTGGTCCGCTAATGGGCTAGGGGTCACCTTGATGTGGTTGTAGACTATCTTGTCTTTGCCTACTACTATGAAAAAAGGCGCGACGGAGCGTTTTTCCCTTCACGCGGAGGCTGCAGCCACACGAAGGATACATGTGTTCCGAAACTCTATCCCTATTTCTGTGCAACATCTGGGATTTAAGATGTCTGGACCTGAACCAGTATTCTCAAAAGACAATAAATAAAAAATGTGCAATTCTAGACCTTGTTTCTAGAGGGGACAAAGCCTTACACTTATTAAAACCCAAACGGTTAAAATCTATACTTTATTCAGACCCATGACGAAAGTTCAAATGAGTGAGTGGCCTTCTGGCATTAAACCAACATGGCGGTAATTGTGATGAAGCATGCATAGCTTATCTTTTGCGGTATACCTTTGTCACATTGGTCTCCAGTCCACCCGGGTGTGTTGCACCTGCACGTGAAAGACTCGCGCCCATTCACACACGTTGCATTTTGCGGACATTGGTGGTTTTTGCAGTAATCAGCGACTGCAAAACAGAAACAAATGGCCCCATGTAAGGTAATCCGGATTGGAATTACGAAATTCAGCTCAAGGAATCCGAAATACGGCTACCGATTGGAATCCGGAATTCAAGTTCCCGGATCCAGAATCCACAGCGCGGAATCTAAAATCCAAGACTGTATTGGATCACTGTCCTTTAGGCGAAACAATATAACAATTAATTAGTGCGGTCCACTCCTTAGAAAAAGATATTTGTGCATGACTAGGTGAACATGGTTGGCGGAAAATGTTTTTGTCTCTTGTCAGCTTCTTTTCAGTGTGTCTTTTATCGACTGCAGAAAATGTACGGATTTACCATGATAAGTTTAACTTCGTATTTTAATGCGCCGACAAATGGCGCAATGTACATGCGTGGATAAGTGCTCAATAATTACCCTCCTACAGGCTCAGGGATAATCACTGGAACAGTTTTTAATAAGAAATTTTACGTAAGTCGCAGCTAGCTTTCCACCTGGAAACCACTCCATTTTAGTGCTTTCTCCGCATTGTTTATTGATCATTGATCTTACTGTAAAATTAGCAAGGTTATAAACAGATTTTGTGGATTGTCATGCAGCTACAAGAACTAAAATGACCTACTTGGCGTAGGCTCGCTCATGTCACAATGAACAAACACGGAGGTCCCAGATCCCCTTGGATCCAACCAGTATTCACCGCTGACAGCTTGTTCTCCTTCACTCGCCTTGATCTCTGCGCACGATTCAGCAGAAAGCAAGGGAATGGAACCGAGGCGCTCTGGAGACAAAACAAACGACAGCTAAATTAAATTCATGTCCAATGACAAAGGTCCTCGGAAACTTTTTGAAAACGTTCACTTTTTGTGCACTATTTGTATTCTGAGCAATTAATACCGTCCTATTCAAGGAGTAGAATAGAATTGAAAACTTTATTGATGTGTCGGAGCCGTTTAGTTTGGGAAAAAGCCCATACTAATGTTGGGGACAAAAAAAATCGGGGCAGCTTAAGCGCTTAGATTGTTTTTACTTCCCTTTCTTACTTCAATATCTTTCAATGTTTTATGTGTGAGGCACTTATATCGTCTCTGCCATATAACCTGGATTTCCGAAGATGTCCTAAGGACTTTCGATTGATAATAGGCATTTTCCTCTTATCGTGCATCCAATCTTATAGAAGACGAAGTTCACTTAATTTTTCGTTGTCCTACAGACTCTATAATTAGGAATAAACAAATTTTTACAAAGTTAAGACTCGGATTCCAAATATTACCCAGTCACCTGTATAAAACGTTAATATGATCAATGAACTGATGAACTTCTCTAATAACTTAATCAATATACAATTCATGAAATGTATTTCAGCTGGCTTTGATCTTCGTGACAAATTAATACCATTATACTACTACATGAGAAATTTCTGCAATTTGATTGGCTTAGAGCAGTGGTATTTCAGCTTAATTTGAAATACCTACATGTGAAAATTACAAATCTTCTATGGGTAGTAGTATAAACAAATAATAGCATGATTTGTACGTGATATTTCGCATAAATACCACTCGTGATATTTCAAAATTGTCTCAAATTTCACTCGCCTGACGGCTCGTGAAATTACGTATAACAATTTTGAAATATCAGTTGTGGTATTTATGCCAAATATCACTACAAATCATGCTATTACCTATACAAACTCAATTGCCCTTTGATGTGATTTTAGTTCTTCTTCTCAAAATAGCTTTTGCAATACTGTATTTACTTGTATGGTCATGCTAATAAAGCTCGTTGTTGTTCATAGTCGGAAATGTCTCCACGATTCCGAACATTGATCAAGATGTTTTAACGACTGCCGAAGTTTTCAAAAGACGTCTCGAAAGGATATAAAACATAAACAGAGGTAATAAACAATATAGTTTTCCCCATTTTCATATCACGTTGACGTTGGTGAAAGACGGACTTCACTCATGACACACCCAAATTGCACAAGATGGTTTGAAGTGTTGATGTTTGGGCTCAACTCATATATGACTTTTTTTTAAAATTCAATGGTAACGCTGGAAGCACCAGATAAATGCCCAGAAAATGCTTACAAATCGTTCTCTTATTGTACAATTTGCATGTTCTTCCTTTGAACCCCAAAATAGCAACTTTCAGGGGGATGTTCGCGAAACAGTTGATAACAAACGTTTTGAAGAATTGTAAGCAAATTGGCAAATCTACCTACGAGTGAGATCACAATGCGCGGATTTTGACCGCGCACAAAACTCGCGGAATAAAATGAGCCGTTTTGTAGCTACCTATCCCGTCCCTAACTCTTATGGCTCTGCTGAGGTTGGACAAAGTACTGACGCCTACAGCTGGTTCACTAGCCTTATCAAGCTAATCAGCTGCCTTGTACCAGGGTGCCTAAGGGAATATGGAAAGATTTAAGATTAATGCAAAGGGTCGAGGGAAAGGTGAACCAAACTGGCCCAAGCCACCTTGCGTGCTTCGAAAATCCGTTTCCAAGCTTGTTCGCGATTTCCTAGAACGCACCCGCGACGGTACAAGGCAATAAAATGAGGTTGATTGGTTGCTTGTAGCTATTTTTTTTCACTAACTCTGTCGGTTGCTTCCTGCCCCATAATCTGCGTTTTTTATTCGCAAGCATACATTCACTAAACAGAACCACTGATAAGGTGTTGTATCTAGCCACCATTTGAATATTTCAATTATTTCACATAGAATGCAAGATTCAGTTGTCTACATCTTCTTTAGTTACTTATACGCGTGGTTTTAAATAATACGAGTTGCGGTTTGAATATGCCTACCTCTGTGTGGGGTTTTCTTGAAGTAGTATCTGTCACTGTTCTTGATAAAATCGTCTGGCCTGGCCTCTTTGGTTCTGGTATTCAACTCACATATGTCTTGGGACATGATGAAGTTATAGCTCTGACATCTGACATCAGAGTCACAGGCGTGCTTACAGTCAAACGGCGAGCCTGGCCTGGCCTTGGTTCTCGTATAGGTGTGTCCTTTGAGCATCATTTGATAAATGGAGTAGCTGCTTGTACCACAATGTTCAGCAACAAATTCGTGGAACATCAAAAAAGTTATAGAGACAACGAAAACAGGTCGACCAGCCACTGGACATGTCATTGGTGATGAAGGCACTGAATTACTTGGGTCTTCTCCAGCTTATATTGACTCAAGACAACTAAGCTGTCGTTCATAAAGAAAAACATATCAAACTGATAAAAACTAAATATATATTGTGCTCCAACTTTATGGGTACTTCCCTAAGACGTTTAAAATTTATAAGGGAGTATGTCTTTACCCTAGTCAACCTGAAGTAATAACTAACCCAAGGTAAAGAAAAGGGTACAAGGTAGACCTAGATACTGGAAGTCAGTTTTAAATTGAACTAAGCCGTACGGAAAGCAACACTTAGCCACGCTACAGTGGATTAAAAAGCATACTTACAAAAAAGAATACCTACATGACTTTGACCTTAAGCCCGCGTAGAAGAAAACCTTTTTTCTTCTGCAAAGGATTTACGAACGATCACGCTGTGTGAGATTTTAGTTAAAACTGCAAATCTTTAGAATGTCGCTCACTAAGAGTTAATTCTGTACACTAAACACCTTTGTTCAGTAAACAATGTAAGTAAATAGTTATCGTAATTATGAGAAATTTGAACAAGTATAGAGAATCGGGCCTCTAATGACCTTCCAAAATTAATCAATTAAACGTAATCTCGTCAGCTGTTCAATGTAATCCAAGTAAAAAACCGCAATTGATTTTGATGAGAAATTCGCAAAACAAACAATATATATCTGTTCAATAAAACCAAAACGGTCAAGCAGCTTTTTCATTACTAAAATTTAAACTATTTTGTTTGAACATTGTCTTTCAAGAATTTTTCTCTAAACTAATTGCTATCACAATTTGCGAGCTAGAAATAAATTTTACCTTTAACAAAGGCTTATAAACAGTAATTGCCAAGAGTTGATGAGAATTTATCATTATTGTCCAATTGAATGTAAGCCATTAGAGGGTGTATAAATTTGTTAAAACTTAGTTACTTAACTCTTAGGAGCAATTTTGAAATGGACAGGTGGTATTAGAATATTTATAAGTGTGTCTTCAAATGTCCTTGGCTTAAGCCTGAGATTAGGCTTCGTTTCGCTTGGTTACAAAACGTATAGGAGCTGTTAAAATGTCGTCTAATGTCAGGTTTCATGTTTTAATTGCCGCAACTCTGCGTCTAAGGCAAGGCAAACAAAGCAACCTCGTTCCCAGGGCGCTTTTCAAAGCCAGGGAAAAACGCCCTGGGACGAGGTTACAAACAAAGGACATATTTACATTAAACAATCAGAGGTCGAAAATAAACTGTTTTGATCAATTGGCACTTCTCTATACTATCTAGGGTTTTTTGTTTTTATCTCGGAGATCCAGTCGGGGCAGGTGAGGCCTACTCCTGAATCGGATAAGCATGTGTATCACGAATGGTTCCTTAAACCTGGCCGGCCCAATTTAATTTTAATAAAAATAAAATTTATCGACAAAACCGAAAAAAAGAAGGAGAGAAGCAAAGAAAAGATAACGCAGTTGGTTTGAGCAGGCCAAACAGATCGATTGAGAAAGCACGGAATTCAAAAATGAACCTAGATGAACTGAGCAAGTTTGTCGGTGCGTTTACAAATTAAACGTGAAGGATACTTTACAGAAGCTTTTTAAAACAGGTCCTGTGCTTTTAGCACCCTATTAAAGGACCACAATACCAACCGGAAATCCCTATATCCAAGCACTGTACGCGACACGTACCCATCACCCATCTGATACTTAAAAATCTCGATACATTTTTGCGGGCAAACACAGGACACCCAATACCGTATCGGTACACGACATTGCGACTGCGTTGTCTGTCGTTGAATGCTAAAAGAAAGCTTAAGCACCAGCCGCAGCTTTGAGTAACGGAAGTCAAGCGGAAATTAGGCCTTTTCCTTTCCACTCCACTGTTAAGTGTCTTTATTCCTATTCTTGGTTTGCAACCACGTGACAAGGCGGCTATGTTAGGGGTCAATGCAATAGATTTTTTTCTCAAAGAATTTACATGAAAATAGAGTGTAGTTCCCAGAGGAGAGAAATGCTTTTGTTCTTGACTACCAACATGACTGCCTTGACGTCACGAGCAAACCAGCAATTAATAATTAAGAGACGATCTGACTGACTTCTTGGGGATAGCCTGAGTATCAGGCGTTTCTGGGGAAAAGGGGAAAGATGAATCTCCTCTCCTCTAGCCCCTTAGGAAGGCCTGATACTCAGGCTATCTTGGGGAACGCTCTCAAGTTTATAAAGAGGAAGAAAAATTCGTCGTCGCTTGCCTACGTCCTCCATAAAACGCGCAATAGGCCTTTTTCAGTCATTTGATCAACTTTCTGTAAACACGAAAACAGTTCGCTTTTGAAAATTTTTGTTAGCAGGAACTGAAAGAGCATATTACAGTTAAGCAACCTGTAAATTTTCAGCCGTATATCTCAAAAGTGGCGATCGCAACGGCCGCCGAAAATTAGAAGGATTTGTAAAGGAAAAAGCAACTCTTGTCACCCAGTTTTAGCGTCTGATGTATTCACTTCTTTCAAATTTATCAACGCTTTCAAACGACAGAATTAGTGGTACGACCCATTCCCATTCCGAAAACGCACGACATCTTTTAGTGTGGGCGTACCACGAATGGTGTGTGGATTTGTAAGCGACATCACCTTATAATCCATTAATCTTTCCAAATTTTTTCTTCTCAAAACATTACATTCTGACAATTGTACGTTGTTTTTCGAAGCGTGCAGATGAGAGCATCGTGTCGTTTTTCATCCCCAGATTCTGCGCTACCATGACCCTAGCCTGTGCCAGGCTCTCAGATAGTACAGTGGGAACGTATTAAAACGAGCAAAGCGAAAATAAGACGCGCACCATTTGGGAAAGGGGGCGGTGGCCCTCGCGCGTTTTTCGCATTTCTTATTACTGAACGACTGTCCACCACCATCTCGGAGCCTGGAACAGGCTACTATGACCCGCAACACGTGTTTACAAAACTATTCTTTCGTCACCTTCAGTTGTGTTTAATTTCGCACGTGAAGTTCAGATCCGAATTCTCATAAGATCTTCCATAAAATCAACTTTAAAACTAGCTCTCTAGAGAGAGCACGTGTTTACAGTTTTAACTTTTTGTTATGTCTGTTTTGCACTTGCGATTTTATCGGCTTGCTATGCCATATAAGCATGAAACGTAAACCAAACCTGTTTTGTCGAAAAAGATAAAGTGTGATTTCTTGCATGGAAGAAAAAATTTTACGTGATAAACATTATTCAATTAACCGCATGTTCATCAAGAGCCTCATTTGCATATTATAAAAATCGTCTTGATTCTTATCCCCAGTTTCCACGGTCTCCGGTAGGAACGCATGGCCTACAAACTAGGTCCCACCACCGACAAGTAAAAAACGAGAAACGCCGCTCAGCTAACCTCAGACGGAACACCACGGAAATTAAATCGGAATGAAAAAGGTTGGTTGGTCTTGGTTCTGCTTTATGTTGGACATATTTTGTCATTTTTCCATGTTTTTTGATAAAATTCTAATGAAAGGCTTGTTCTTGTGCGCGTGTACATAAGTAAAGCTTTTTCCATGCCAGCTTATGGCCATCCGTTCAAACGGGCACGATCGTACAAAACTGCTGTTTCCGCCCTTACAGATCCTCTATAATGTCTCTAACTTATACAAGCTACTTACGGAAAGTTTTCTGCATATAATAGCCCGATATATTTATCGTGCCAACAGCAATCTACTATTTCACATATCTTTCTCAGTTAATAAGTAAATGCGTGTTAAGTGGGGGACAGTGGGGTGGGGGCAGGATGGATAGAGAAAAGAGCGGACGGTGGGTTTTCTTAAAGGGCAGAAAGCGGGAGAAATAGAGGGAATCTGCAGAAAACTGCTTAATATTTTGCAATCAAAGGAGGGCTGAAGAGGGGAAATCAATAAAAATTTGGAGGGAGCCGGAAAACGAGATACAGGAGGTAGGTGGTTTGGTTCCCCTTTGCCCTCCCACCCACCCACCCCTTCCTCACAATTAAGAGTGAAACATGTATAAAAAATGAAGAGTGTGGAAATCTTACCACTGGTAAAAGAATATAGGAAATTTAAAAGAAAGAAAGAAAGTTATGGCAGTCAAAGCCAGGGTGTCTCGACTAGTTTTAGTGAGTAAGTTTATGCGAGTTGTTATCTGAGATTTTTGACAGTACTTCTTTCTTCACCATTTAGATAAAAGGATTAATTGCTGCCCCACTT
The DNA here is from genome assembly GCA_964035705.1 of Porites rus. Lineage (NCBI taxonomy): Eukaryota > Metazoa > Cnidaria > Anthozoa > Scleractinia > Poritidae > Porites > Porites rus. Next base: position 11,120,596 of record OZ038000.1, read on the forward strand.
GCTCCATTTGATGAAAAGGGGTAGGTTGATACAGTACCTCCAAATGTATTTTATTGAGGGGACAAGATGTTAGGATTATGTGGGAGGAAATCTGTATTCCTTATAAGCTCATTGGCTTCTCAGAGATTTCCCCACCACAGTCACTCCATCCTAGCTCTATACTAATTTTAATTTAATGTTATTTACCTAATTATTATATTTTTTTATTTTACTTATTGTAATTTATTCTGTGTGGCAAAATAATATATTAATAAATAAAATAAAAATATAAATTAATAAAATCCTTTATTGACCAAACAGTTTGATAATGACTTCTTATGCAGTAAGTAATAAGTTACAAAAATAAAATTACGAAGTGTTTTCAGTTGATCTTGATCCAAGGCTCTCTCTCCTTTGGCAAGGTGGTGATGATGTCTTTTCACCCCTCCAATATCCACAGGAATACTCCAATTAATGTCTCATACAGTCTCTCTCCAATTGCAGTGCATGCTATGTCAAAGGCAACATTTCTAGCATCTCAATAATAATAATACTATTTTAGTCAATATTTGACTCTAGGCAGAAATTATATTTTGTGGCAGACTTTTATTGCTACACTTGGAACTTTTGATGAGCAGTCCAGTGGACATTTTCATTGTTTATAGCATTCATAAGGAGACATTAGCGTAAAAACTTTCATTAGCCCATTTTTTATGGCAAACGTATGGCGTACATTTCTCCACAGGGAACTTAATTTATCATTGGTAGATGATTATGTAAGCCACCTTGAAAATGAGAATATCAAAGGAGTATTTGGTAAGAATATTTAATTATGGGGTTGACTTTTGTTTGAATCACAGAAAACATTGACAAACAATATTCTTAATACATAATACAGAATTCAGTCGAGTTGGGGGTCATACTCTAGGACATTTAGCAGTTAAGTGGCAGATCCAGGGGGGAAGAGTCCAAGAGGTACCAATCCAACACATCCCCATTAATGATAGCCGACCTTGTTAATCCGGACTTTGAGCGCTTTTGTTGAGTCTCAGAGTGACTGTCACTTTGTGTGCTTGTCATCATCTTCGAATCTTGAATTTTTTACCGGTAGGTCTCAGATTTTTAGACAAAGGTCTCTATGTCTCAGGGAGCCAGCGATTTTACCAATGGTGATCACCCCTGGATGAATAAGGAGTGAATGCTGCAAGAATTCCAGTGGATGAGCACCCAAGGAATCCTCTCGGATCTGTCAGCAGAGAGCTTTAGCAATGACAACAGCGACAGCAGCGAGAATGTCAAAAAAGCATTAGGTTTTTTTAGCAAAACAATCAGCTTTGCACGCGCAGCACACTTTTTGTGCATTTCTTTGCTGTCACTGCATGGCTACGGCTTGAGAATCCCCAATTTCACGTTTTATGGAGGACGTAAACAAGCGACAAGGAATTTTTCTTTTTCTTTTTCTTTCAAAACTTGAGTGTGGTCCCCAAGAAATCAAATCCAGGGAAATTCGTATACATTTGACATTTTCAGCGAATAGGAATAAGCGTGACAAAGTTTGCAAAATGTGAGTTCATTTTAAAAGTGATGTTTTTACTGCCATTGCCATCGTCGATGCTAAAGCTCCCTACCGTGGGAGGGGGAGGGGGCTAAATGAAAGTTGGCAAGGGCAGAGAAGCTGGCATTCAAAGGTGTCTCGATCATGCACATCACTGTTATGAACAATAGGTTGGCTTGCATACAGAAGACCACGAGAACACAACGTTGCACGTGCAGATAACAATAATTTATTGAAAAAAATTGCTCACAGCGTCTTGATGCAAGCATAATTTTGGTAGCATCAATTAATAGATACATGGGTGACTGGGTGGATGGCACTTAGAGTTGGAATCTTTATTTTTCTTACCACCTCTGGAAAAGTAAAAATGATTCAAATTGGAAGATATGAAAAATCAGAAGTAAAGTGACTCATGGAGGGAAGATGATTTTTGTGTTATGGGTTATTTTCTAAAAACTGAGGGTTTGAGGAATGTGGATTGTACTGTACGTTAAGAGATGTGACCACTCAACAGTGGAAGGCATCTCAGCCCTTATTTAATTCTAATTTTAATTAATATTTTTGACATTTTCCAAGTTATTTAAGTATAGAGTGTAATATTTCTGCTACTGGCTTTATTGATATAACACTTAAATACTTCACATACATTGAAACCTCTCCTTTGGGACACCTCCATTCAGGGAATACAAAATTTGGTCCCCAGAAAAACGTCCACATAAAATTATATACCTCTATTGGAGGGACACCTCTTATGCAGTGCAAGGGGACATGTTTTCATTGTTCCAAGACCTGGGTTTGACCTCCATTCAGGGGACATGTCCTTAGCACTCAAAACGTGACTGACCACAAAGTGGGTTGACATCTTTAAGGGAGCACAGCATGATGGCAGAGCATTAATTCACAAACTGAACTACATCACTTAAATTGATTTACAGCACTTGTGTGAATTCAACAGATAATGTCACAGAGATTAGTTGATGATGATTTTTATATATATGTATATATAATTGTCTTAATTTGTTGGTTAATTTTTAACATACCCCATCCCAACCTCTATTCAGTGGGTAAATGCAAGCTTCTATTCAAGGGAGACTTGCCTCGGTGCCAACAGTATCCCTCGAATAGAGGTTTTACTGTATGTATATGTAACATGACAGTCACTGTAATTTACGCTTTTAGTTAATGGTACTTCTGGTGAGGGTATTTTACTGACAACTGATGAGAGAAAGAAGCTTGCTGAAAAGTGGATACAAGCATCAAAAGAAAGGTCAAAATTATTATTGTTCAGAATGTAATAAACTTGAATGTAGGAATATACCGAAGCCCCTTTTATAGTCAAACCCTGTTAATATGGACACCCTATATATACTGCTGTTGAAAGTGTCCGTTAATTAACAGGGTGTCCAAATCAAGTGGTTTGAATTATTTTGGAAAAAATGTAAGAGCTTTCTTTCACCAGGGACAAAGCAAAGTGTCTGTGAGAATGAGGTGTCTGTATTAAGTGGGTGTCCATAAAGTGGGATTTGACAGTATTAATAGATAATACTATATTCAGGAAAGTTTTCGTTTACACTTAAAGTATTTGCACTTTTGATATTGTTTTTAATTTTTAACTTGTCAACCCTAGCATGTAGTTCAATTAATAAAAAAGATCAGCCTGGATTAGTTTTCATCTCTCCATTTATGTCCATGGATTCTGGATTCTCACAGGGGCTGAGGGCTGAATTATGGCTGGAATCCTTGAAATTGATTCCAGGTTCCAGTCATTTCAATCTAGTACTCTGAATGCAAAAATTCATATTATTGACACCCGTTGTTTTAATCAAAAGAAAGCTTGCCCATGCAACGGAGCCTTCCAGCTAATGAAGTCAGTGAGTTGACATTGTACCGATCATCATCATTGGCTCCTGTAGCAATAGGGTATTTATGTAACAATTTTCCACGAGTGCACATTGGATATAGATAACCCAGGCTATTATCATCTCTTATCCAACAAGCGCGAGTGGAATAATTGTTTATTAAAAACACCCACAAAATATTGAGAATTCTTCTGTACTTTATTTGTAAAAAGACCAGATTTTCAGCTTGTTTTTAATTTTGAGCAGACAAGTACAGCTACCATATTTGGAGAGCATGGTATAATGGCTCATGTACCATGATGGCTGAGCCAATCAGAGCTCTAGAGTTGCATTATGCAAAATATGATTCAGTTTTTAATGATAATTATTATATTTCAAAATGGGTAACCCAGGCTCTGTGATAGTGCCACAGTACGATTCCTGTAAAACTACAGTATTGGTTATGGGTACTTATGGGGTAAAGTTGCGATCCTGAAATTGGTAGGAAATACCAATTAAAAGTCAATGAAACTTACTCTGCAGTAGTTGTTGTTGTCCTTAATGCTCACACGAATTTTCGTGATGATATGCTCAAATTCTCCCTCCATACAATGAATTGGACAAGGTAGGTGGCAAGAGATGAAATCTCAGCCGCCATCGCTCCCTTTCCAACACCTCCTTTTTCACGAAATTCGAAATCCAACGGTTCATAAACGAGCTAGGCTCGTAGAAATAGGACTGCCCCAGATCTGTAAACCAATGAAACTTCCCCAGCAAGCAAACGTGAAGAAGATAATCCAAAAATGACCAATCCGACTTGCGCCAAGTAGACCAGTGTACAAAATCAACCCCACCCTGGGCTCCCTGAGTGGCTTTCTGTAAGTTACTGGTAGCATTTCCTTGAGAGATATCGTTTACATTTGCTAAAAATAATGAAAAAAATAAACATATAGCAGCTGATGTCTGAATTTTGTAAGTTTTAAACTCTGACTCGAAAAAATCCAACGTTTCCCATTTTTACAAAAATAGTCAAAACAGAAAGCTTAATAGACCACGAAAGACTGACGATACAGCCACCACAAGAACAACAAAAAGCATTAGTTAGATTAGCAAAGCATCAATTTGGAATATGCATCATGGAAAAAGTGGTGTCGGAAAGGGAGCGATAGCGGCTGAGCTGTTATCACTATATCACCTTGTCTATTTTATTGTATGGAGGTAGTATTAAACATATTATCAAGAACCTTTGTGTCAGCATTAAGGATAGAACAACTACCTGCACAGCAAGTTTCATTGACTTTTACTTATGTATTTGCTACAAATTTTACGATAGTAACTTTACCCCAAACAAACACTGTAATACTGTGGTACTATCACTGAGCCAGGGTTACCTGTGATAGTAGTAAACCAATCAGAACACATGGCACTGAATATTTGGTTAAGCACATGCCGGCTAGAAGAAAACTGGACCGAATTAACTTTCGCAAAGACTTCTGGGACTGTTAAGAGAAACAGGGAAAAAGGATAGCCAATAGAGACCTTATGACTGATGAGAGGCCATCTTATCGCAAACGGTGGTTTGCGGCTAGCGTCTATCCATATTTGGAACTTAAGATTCGCGGGTGGTAGCTCGCGGCTTCCATGTTTGTTTATATTTCATTGATAATTTGTTGACTTCTAGTTTTTATGAGAGAATACGTTTCGATGAAAATGAATTCGATAATAAGCAAAAGAGGTCTAAAAAGTAGCATACCTTCTCAAACGTGGGATTGTGATGTTTTAGAAGGCGAAAATCCCTGCGGTAAATCAGTTACCTCTAGAGCGTTAGTCTAGACGTAAAAACATGAACCGCAAACCGCAAACCCGACTGCAAAGTCACTTTTCTCACGTGACTTGTCATTCGCGGTTTGCGGTAACTGCTCAGAAACCTCGATCTTAAAAAAAATATTCGCGCAAGGGAAAGTTAAATGAAAAAAAATTCATGCACGCCAATTAATCGAAAACAATATTCATGCTATGGCCTAAAAAAAATTCATACAAGGAATTTGATAACGAAGAAAACTTCCTGCGGCTCGAAAATTCCCCTCCCCTCCCCCCCCCCCCCCATAACGTTTCTAATGGTCCGTCCCTAAGGTCTCTTATAGCTGACATAGCTGACCGGCGCGTCCCCAGTAAAGATCCCAGAGCAAGTTAGGTCCAGTTCCCTTCTAGTTTCTAAAGTGACGAATGCCCAGTAACGTAAAACTTACAAATAAAGAAATAACACAACATGAGATGATCGAATTAAAAACTGATCTAAATGGCTTAAGTTTTTTCCCTGTCCAGGCTTGATCCAGTCATAATACACATTGGATGCCCTAACTTAAAGGATTCTCAAGAACTGGTTAGTACAGTTGTGCAAAACATATTTTATTGTTGTTGCGGCGCAAAAACCTGTAGTCTGCATCCCTGATGTAATCGAACCCTGGTTAGTAACGTCTGCGAAGCAGTGCAGGTACCCATGCCCTTTTCCACACCGGTTTTCAGTCCTGGCCTCGAAAATCCACACCCGTTTTCAGACTTGGCCTCAAGGACTTGTGCATAGTTTGCCAACTCAATAGGGAACTTATGCAACGAAGACGGCGACAGCAACAAGAACGGCAAAAAAGCAAGAGAGTTTTATCACGAAAACAACAACTTTGCACGAGTCACGCTTTTTTGTACATTTCTTTGCCGTCGTTGTACGACTACGCCGTGAAACTTTCCAATTTCATGTTTCGTGGCGGACGCGAACGCACAAAAACGATTTTCTTTTTCTTTTTCGAGAATTAGATGCCACAAGAATCTTCTAACATTTGATGAAATGAACGAGAAGGAACAAGAGAGATGAAGTTTAAGACAGCATGAATTTTTCTTTCGCTATTTAAACTTGAGTTCGGTACCCGATGAATCAACTCCAGGGAAAAACGCCTACATCTGATATTTTCAGCGAATTGGAATAAACGCGACAAAGTTTTAAAACGCGAATTCTGCTGTCGCCGTCGTCGATGCTAAAACTCTTTAATTACTTCTAAGCTCCCACCTTGTACAAGTGCAACCGTACTATTTGAGCATTTCTTAGTATTTTATAGTATCGTTTGACACTAAACGTTCTTATGCATTTGGACGCCCCCATATAGTTTCCTTAAAAAAACCCACCCAATTTCAGACAAAAACGGCTCAAACTCCATACCCATTGGGGCAGCACATGCCTACAAAGCTATAGGGGAGTAACCTAACCGGGGTTTTCTTTGGCAAAAAACGTCGGCGTAGGAGGCTAGATTTCCCCTAGGGTGTCCAGTGCCCGGTTTTCATAATGATACGTGCAAATTTTTCGAAATCCTCCCAAGCCAAAAAAAAGAGTATCTAGTGAATTTAGAGGAATTTTATTATTGAACTTGAGTGACTAGTTATTGTTGCTACAAAACAAAGTTAGCTTATTCTTTTGAAAGTGTTGCTTTATTCAGACCTAGCTAGACCTTTAAATAATTTGTGTAATTACGAATACCGCCTCCTTTTAAGGCTAAACACGCTGAAAGTGCAGGGGCGACAGCCATTGGATTAATGCCTACGACCTACTACATTCCTAAAACCGTAGGTTTGTATTTTATCTCTCCGTTTCACTGTCAGAAACTGTTATTGAGTGGTGTGCTATTGTTCTCAGTAAGCTTTGAGTCCGTAGACGAAGACAATCTCTTAAATATAGAAGCTTTTGAACTGGCGAATATCATACGGTGTGACCATTCAAATGAAACCTCTTCAGCACTACTTTCATATGGTACTATCTATTTAGTATGTAGTTTAACTTTTGAGTCTGTGGATGAAATCCCATGGTGTTACCATTGAAATTAAACCTCTTCAGCAGTACTTTCAAATGGAAGTATTTATTTTTAATTTGTATGTAGTCTAACTTTTGAGTCTGTCGGTCGAAATCCTATGGTGTGATCATTCAAATGAAACCTTTTCAACAGTACTTTTCAACAGTATTTATCGTGTAGTTCTAACCAGTGTGTCTATGGGCGAAATCCTATGGTGTGTGGCATGACAAATGACACTGCTTTTCAGCTGTACCTGTTGTTATGTGTACAATGTTGATCATCCCTGACAAGAGCTCCGACTAGCGTACCGGGTTTGACCAAGTAGAGTCGTCTGCTTACGAAAGTTTCCATAAAGATCAGAGAGCTTAGACCGCTGATTTGTGTACTGTTTAAAAAACGAGCAGGAATGTATTATTAGGTTAAGAAACTCAAGGCGACGCCCAGAGTTTTTACACCTGATAATACACGACTGCGAGTTTTTTGAACGACTCCAAAATCTCTGCCACAGATCAACTCATTCTCGCACCAATATCGATTTGGGGATATTTTGGTTTAAAAATTTGGACGTAAAGTTTGACTGTGTATTTCTTTTGTTTTTTCTTTATGAAGTATTAATGAGTTTTTGAATGATTTCTTTACTTGTATTAACTCATTTATACGTGCACGATTGCGTTATCTGATCTTGTTTCCATTTTTCTTGCTTTTCTCCTCAGATGACCTTGTAGAATATGTTCTGCAGGTTGCCAACTGTGCGCCCAACACTCCTTTGTTTTACTATCATATTCCAGTGTGGAGCCATGTCACATGTAAGAAACGATAGCTAGGTTACGTTTTTACGTATACGTTAAACAACACTTAGCCTGTTCCAGGCGTTCAGATAGTAGAGCACGGGAGAAAAATTGAGGAAGAAAAAAAAAACCTTTTCCCGGTGTACAACTTAACTCGCTCCCCACTTACCGCCGCGCTCTACTATCTGAACTCCTGGAACAGGCTAATCAACACTTAAATTAGCAAGCGTTTAGACACCAGCTGGGCCAGGTTCCTGAAGCGCTAATCCAGGCTTAAATTTTGTTCTGTTTTCGTATTAATCTTCCTATGTGTTGCTTAGAGTAACATTTTGCGTGTGTTATCATTAGGGTATCCTGGAGTGAAGGCCCAACATTATTTTAAAAGCTCATGTTTGCATGTTCTTAGACAAGAACACCTTGATTAAAATTTAACTTAATTCTGGGTTAAACCAGAAACTCATAAGGGTTTGAACAACCCCTTATGAGTTTCTGGTTAAACTTAACCATCTTTCGAGGATCCGGGCCCTTCGCTAACCCGGGCTTTAATTTTATCTGCCGCGGGTTTCTTTTTTTCTGTTGTTACGTTGTTGCTCGCAAGTATTTTATCGGATGATTTTCTCTATTCTTTATAGAGCATCCAATCATCAAACTGTAGACAAAATGAATTAACCTGAATTGGCTTTTCAGTCTGATTTCAAATTTGGCGCTAACCTTGGATTATTAGCTGTTAACCCAGCTTTGAGCAACTCGGCCCAGCGCTTCCCACATAGCTGGCGGCTTCCTTCAGCAGCTTGGATGCACGTTTGTCGGAAATGAAATTTCCCTCACCGCACTTCAAAAAAATCATGTGGAGCTACACAGGCTAGCAGCGCTTACAAAAGTATACGTCTGTGGGTGGCACACAAGAAAACGTAAACAGATATTAAAGTATCGGCTTTATACAGATCTATTCTCTTCGGAGACCTTTTCAATTCATGTGCGCCAAGTAAGGCCTAATATATACGGGTGAAACGTGTATCGGCGTCAGCTTTGTCAGCTCAGGTAACCGCGAGAACGAACCGGGTTAAGAAGACGCACATTTTCCACAAGGCTGAGGTTTATTGTGCCATCTCTTTCAGCGATCCTGATTGTAGGACGTTTTGGGTCGGTCGACGATATCGCTCTCTGAGAGTAGGACGCAGCTTTTAAAATTTGTGAAAGTTGCATTTTAAGGTGGTCCGTACTCCCCCCGGACACACTCCCTGCATCCACCAGAGATCTCCTCGATGTTGAATTCTGAGCGCTCTGTAAGATAAGTCTGCTTACGACTTTGCCGCTGATTATTTTTTGCTTCGCAGTTTTAATGGAAGACTTCCTAAAAGCCGCCACCTTAAGGATTCCAACTTTAGCGGGAGTGAAGTTTACTAGTACAGACATGTTTGACTTGGGCCGTTGTCTTGTCCTCTTTGCTCTTGATGAAAAAATTCAAATCCTCTTTGGTGGTGATGAGGTTTGTCTAGTGTATTTAGGCATGCTAATTAAGCGCTAAACTCTTTTAATTTACCACAGGGAGCCCAGACTCATAACAATCGAAGTTAAATGATAAACGGTCAAAAGGTACATAAACAAATTCATAAAAAGGATGTCTGTGTTGTCTTCTTACTGTTTTCGGCAAAAAAAAAAAAAACTAATCGGTTTTCTAGTGATGGGTAGGTGCTAATCATATCAAGTCATGCTATGATGTGGAGTAAAGAGCTTAAAGTTTTATTTCCGTTTCATTTAGATTCTCATAAGTGCTTTGGCAATGGGTGCTTGTGCTAGTGTCGGAGGGTAAGTCAATAGTTTCTCTTCCAATTCCCTCCCCTCTGACTCACCTCTTTTCTCGCTCATACTTGTTCCCAATGCTCACTGCGTCAAGGCAGCGACTTCTACCACAGTGTCCCCAGAGGAGTTCAGTTTGTCTATGAACACCCAAAACTTTTAAAACCACCTCTCTTGTAAAAACCCATTCACAGTGGTTACTTCGATCACGCTGTTATTGCGTTTCATTTCCGTTATGCATTATATATACCGGAAACCTAAAGGACTGAATACACCAAGATAGCCTCGCTTTTTGAATGCGTCGCCCTTCGTTCCCACCTAGCATTAGATAATATTTTGCCAGGTTTGTAACAGGATTGCACGACGGTTTAATAGATCAAAATGGGGGGAAATGCATTATCTGTATCAACTGTAAAATTTAAATATAATCAAGGACACAAACTCTTCTGCACCCTGTGCTTCTACCAAGAGAGGCTAAAGCCTATAGGCTTCCGAAGTAGAAGAGTCACTGGTCACCTTAAGTAGCGGTTTTTCCACAATCTTTTTATCCGAAGGGACCTCACTCACGGGTTTTTGTTTGCAGTAGTCGTTTCTACTTAAGGCTTGTCTAAATGCTTTGAAGTTGTTGTTAATAAAAAATGTGCCCGTGGGTGGGGGGAGGGGGGGGGGAGTGGGGAAGGAGTGACTGTTTTAACAGTCTCCAAAAGTAGGGGAGGTAGCCGGGTTTGTAGATCCTACTTTCCCAGCATCCCCGTTGACTCCTAGTTCCAGTGGTTCTCTCTCCTCCGCAGAGGTCTCCTTGTGTCGTGGGGAGGTTGGGGAGAAGGAAAAAGAAAGTGCGCTGTGCACGATGGGAAGGGGATAGAGAGAAGAGAGCCTTCCTGACTTCCCACCTTCCCCCGCGCTATTTATTTTTCCATTATTGCTGTTTTTATTGGGATCCCCAGCCGGAGCCTCTGCGGAGGAAAGAGCCAGTCGTTCAAAACCCATTTCCCCAGACCAAGAAAAGGCAAATCTCCGAAGATATTGCTGTTTTGTTTTCAGTTTTGTGCTGAAGTCATTATTTAGTGCTTTCACCCATACTCAATATGCTCCTGTAGAGTTATGAAGAAGATATCACCCAAATTTCACCTGGGAGCACTAACCATAATATTTTTGGGTGATTTTAAGTAGGCATGGTATTAAAGCTTGAAAAAGTTTGCCCAACTTTTTTAACCAAACCTGGAGCCCTTTTCTCGAAAGTCCCGGTAACTTTTCGGGCCCGGAAAGCTGTTTTATTTTTTCCGTGTTTGTATTCAAGATCAAAGTTTTATTTATTTTGAAAATGATTAAATGAAACTATCAGTTAACGATGCAAAATTCACCGGTTTGTGGGCTAGGAACTGTGCCACTGTTCAACATGTTTTGATTTTAAATTTTGCCTTTCGGCCCGAAAAGTTTCCGAGCCTTTCGAGAAACTGGCCCCTGGACTGTTCTTTTTAGAATTAACTTGAGGCGGAGGCACATTTAAGCTTTTCTAAAATATCTCAAAAAGTGTAACATAAAAAGTGTAACATTCAAGGAACAACACATCTTTTTTGTTAACCTTTCAGAACTTATAGCTTTGCTGGACGGCTACACAATCGTATTTTTGATGCTTTCAACAGGGGAGATATAGAAACTGCAAGGAAAGAACAGGTGACTGATGCTGACTGTCAATGAATTTCACCTTAGCGGAGTCTTTCTGTCAAACGCAATCACAGGGAGCCCAGACTCACAACAGCCTACTGAGAGCCAAATTATCAGGATTTGTATGGGAATTTATCGTAAGATCGATAAAACGGTTAAAATGTACGTATAAAGCTATAGAAGTGTACTTGTACATTATTCATAAAGATTTGTCTGTGTTGTTTTCTTACTGTTTCCTGTCCAATAGACGACATTTAGCAAGTTTTAATGTTTTGGTTCCTCTAAAATGGCTTTTATAGGGCAGGAAACAATGAGTAAACAACACAGACACAACTCTTCGTGAGATATATATTATTTAATAGCCTTTTATGTACATTTTAACCGTTTTATCGATCTTACGATAAATTCCCATACAAGTCCTTATGATCTGGCTTCCAGTAGGCCGCTGTGAGTCTGGAATCCCTGTGACGCAATGCGCAATTATTATCTTTATCTTTTTACCAAAAGATTTTTAAGGATACTGTGAAAGCTAAAGGTACACGAAACATTAACTGCCGTGATAAGTACACTCAACACCCGCGTATAGGAACTAAGAGAACTAACAACTTTGGAAATTAGAACCCATTATATAAGAACCTGAAATTTCTTGTAACCCGGTGGCCCACAAATGAGGAAAATGAGAAATAATTGAACTAAACATGACAATTTTTTTATTTTATTTTATTCCCCCTCATTACTGGGGACCGAGAGGTCAGCTATAGGCCAATTTTTTTCCCAGTCTGCCCTAGCTTCAGTAGCAGTCCCCATAAGTCTTCTCTAAACTTTACTCGGCCAAGTTTTCTTCCAATTTTTAAAGTGGCGCATTCACTTCTTTCACATAGACCATAATGCACCTTGTTATCCCGACCGACCCCCACCCCAATATTTGTATAGTCGCTGTTTCCAATTTCCCTGGGTATTACAGTCGTCCCAAGAGAAATCCAAGACAATGGTTATGCAAAATTTTGGGAGTTAAGCAAGGTGCATTATGGTCTATGTGAAAATGGTGAATGGGGTCAGTATTTAAAAGCTTCCACGTAACCGATCTTATTTGAGTTTCTTTCTGTACTGCTGTGATCATTGTACCTGAAAGAATAATCCAACTGTCCAATCAGGAATGGAAAGAGATTAAGGTAGTGGGCGCTAAGCACAAGAAAACGAGTGTTCAGTAGCAAGCCACGTGGTTGGTTGAGTCACAAAGTTTCATTAACTTTGGTTTTCCATTCCTTTGACATGCAGTACCGATCTCAAAGCATGGTGAAAATATACATGAAATACGGTAAGTGCCAAGGTCTTTCGTTGCATGAAATGGCCGTTTTTGAGCCGGATTGCCCGCGTGTGCTCTGGCTCGGTGTCGAATTGTACTATGGGACTCTTTTGGGGGATAAATTTGTAACCAGTAAAACGCTTGAATGCAGAGGTCCACTCGACGCGTAAATCAAATCGACTGCTTCTTTGTCCGATCTCTTATGTAGAGACGTTGAACTGTACCTTATTAATCATTTTATGGTGTAATAATTTTGATCTGTCATGCTATCTATTCTTCTCATATTTAGTTTATCATTAACCTCTCATGCAAATTTAAAGTCAAATTTTAGAAGCCGTTATAGTATTCTTTTTCAGTGTAGCTCTGGCCCTGAAGAAGGCTGATTTTGTTAGCCGAAATATTGACTTCAATTCAATTCAATTCAATTCTATTTGACCTCAAATAAATCAGTTCTTTGCCGTATTGCCGGGCTTGCATTCAGTTTTGTTTTTGTACCCACCCTTGAAATAGCCAACAAAGGAGGCCATAACTTGCCCACAACAGTTCCATATATAGACACTTCTATGGCCCAGTCCTAGCATGCGCGGCACCCTCAAAATCGAAAGAAGACTGGGAAGAGGGCGTGGTAACCATGGCTGCTTACCATTTGCAAAAAGTTTCCGGAAAATGCGGTTGGAAAGTAAATGAAACACGACTTTTCGGGGCGTTTTAGTGGAAACTTTCCGGGAGCAGCAAAATGTCTGAAAAGGTAGTCCTGTTTTCCCAGTCGGAATATTCCAAACGAAAATATCGTGTTCCATTTCTTCAAAGCCATCTTTGATACCAGTTTTAGGCCTCCGCGGCCGTTTTTCGATAAATGGAACTAATTTGTGCAAATGGTAAACGCGATCCCGGGACGTGATCAACCGGTTCTAAATTTTGCTTACCGTCTACCCAAATCGTGAACCGACCGGTTTGCTAATGTAGATGGTGAGCAACCCATGTTTTACTTTACTATGGGCGAAGAATATCGTTCGTTATACCTTCGTCTGACTCGGATGACCTCGTAAACTTGCGGTCCCGTCTCCAGTAGGCTACACAAAAATGGGGTCCTCAGCTTAGCTCTTTCGTGCAAAATATATTGACACTTAATTTACATACGGTAGTCGTTTATATACTGAGGTATTCGTTTTATAGGGCTATTCGTCATAGTATATCGTGATGTTCGTTGTACAGGGGTGTTCGTTATATGTAAGGGATATTTCTCGGCTGGTATCACTTGATATTTGTTTTTACGTTCTTAGTGATCCCTGGCATGGTTCATACGTTTCTGGGAAACTGCCCACCTACCCCTCCTTTAAGCCAACATTTTGCCCTAAGTGAGAAGTGAGTGTTGATGTTGGCTTAGGGTAGGGGTAGGTGGGCAGTTTCCCATAAACGTATAGTGATCAGTTTTATCTGTGCTTCTAGGTGGGCATGCGGGTGTTGGAAAGGCTATCATGAGATTCCTAGGCTTGGATCTAGGTCCCTCTCGACCACCCCTTTCTCAGTTATCGGCGATGCAAGAAGCGGCCCTTAGAGAGGAGCTGGAAGAAATAGGTTTCTTCGCATGGAAATAAAATATGCACCTATTCCAGAGTTCTCCTCGAGACTTGATGGCAAAGGAATTTCGTCTATAAATAATCATCGATACACTATTTTAAAAAAAAACAAATCCATCTCCATCTCTGAAAAATCACTACAGGAACAGGTATTAACAACTCTTCCGAGAACAACACTGAACAAACTGCTTCGGTTGAACATGTTTTATTAAACTGTAAGGATTGTTTTTCGCGTCTGGAATTAAATACATCTAAAATTTTAACATATTCCAAAAAAATTTACCAAAGTTGACAAAGTTCATCGATTACGTAACACGAAATAATTCTAGCAAATCTTTCTTGAGGGCAACCGTATGAATACTTAATATTCTTAATAGCTGACAAAGAAAACCTTGAAAATTTATTATATTTGATCTAAGTTTAATGCTAATTATAGTACATGAAATAAAAATATTTCTCAAATCTTCTTGTCTTCATTTTCTTGGGTTTTCATCGGGGTAACGTTTCTCTCTGACCGTTAATTCTCATGAGCTTACTTTGACTTTCACCCACTTTCAATTAGTAACAAACTCATCGCCCTAGAAAATTTAATCTTAAAATTTGAAAATTATATTGGCGCGGTTTCCACTTGAGTTCCGTAAGACCAAACAAGTTGCTCATGCAAACTTTCAACCAATCACAGTCAGTTAGTCAACACTCAAAATGACCAACCTCGTCCCCAAAGTCCTCTCCTACTCGGCCCCACCTCTCTCTCTTGCTCCGGGCACCAAGTAGGAGAGGAACCTGGGAACGAGGTTAAAAAGTGACCACAGCCGGGAAAAAGCGTTCGACAATAACGAACGTCTTCTGCTTCTTATTGGTTGTGAAAGTCCCGTGTTTTTTTAACCAATCACGAGGCTTTGCAGTACAAATCCAAAGTATGCGTTGGAGACTCAAATGAAAACCGCTTTATTGTCATTTTGAAGGCTCACATGGTGAAGTGTCGTGTATAGTCGTACTCTATCGTTGGTATAACAGCTTGAACAAATTTGAGAAAGATAAGTAAATACCTGGAAAAAAAAGTTAAGGAAAACACTGTGATAAAAGCTTAATTAAGTGGATTAAACAGTTTTATCTAGGTGGCGTGGGGTGTCCGTTGTTATCGTATAAATCAGGTCTCCGGGAGTGCTGTGAACTATAAGGTCTTCTCCACTATCCTCAGAAATGTTCGGGAATAACCTCGCACGACAGATGAACGACTTAAATTTATTCGCACTTTCATGCCTGTTTCATGAGAATAAAGAGCTTAAAGACATTTCCTTTAGCGCGTTTCGAGTTTCATGGAACAACACTGACAACGGCAAAATAACCTCCACTACCCTTCTACTGGGGAGTTTTATAAGGTCATGATGATCGACCCTCCTTCCTCCCGTGTGCGTCGGTGTTTAATCTTCGGTTTTACCTCACACATTCTAAAAATCAGACAACAGACAACAGTTTTCACTCAGAGGATACATATGAACACCAAGCTCTCCACCACCATCAGCTACAGTTTGAATAATCTTCTTCATTACGTCTGCGTGCCTGTCCACAAAAAAAAAAACAACAACAAAACCACATGGCTTCAAAGAAAACGTCAAAACGTTCACACTTATTATACCGGAAATAGGAAAAATAGCCTTGTTTTTCAACCAAAATTGTTTAACAGCAGAAGTCTAAGTAGCCATGTAGGGTTATCAAGCTCTAGCCTGGGTCCAAAGGTTTTTATTCTATTCTTGTACAACCCATAATGTCTCCACGTCGGTACGAACTCAAGCAATGAAATTGCACAAACACTTTTACCACTTCAAGTATAGTTTGCGCGTGGACGAAAACATTTGGGGTGAATGTTATTCGTTCTTTAAGCCAAGTACGTGAAATTATTTACACCTCAACTGCATAAACTTGTATCGAAATGAACGGTAACCCTTTTATAGGCATCGCGTGTACGTCTTACGAAACCATTAATTCGCGTTTCTTCGTATTTAACAAAATGTTGTACCATTTGATCTCAGTTTCACTCTACGTTGAATGTACTCATCACATTTGCCTTCATTTCATTCCAAGCTAAAGGCAATTGTGTTGATGATAAAATTCTAGTGAGTCACCAGCAATAGAGGTGAATAAAACGTCCGAGCACAGGCCACCCAACATGTAAACAATAGATTGTTATCGTTCATTTTAATTTTTGGTTCAGACTTTCTTCCAGTTAAGGTGCTTGCATGGTGCAAGTAAGTCAGTGTGTTACTTTGCTCTAGTCCTACGTACTCGCGAGATGCGAAGTTCTGTGGCTACCCCAAAACCTACGACCTGCTCGCCACGTGAGTCACCTATACATGTAGCTCAGACTCATTATCATGGAAAAATAAAATTTGATCCAAGAATAAAACTGAACCACAATATATCATTAAATCATGTTTAAGCCTTTCTCTCCCCGGATGAATGATGGAGTTTTTGCGGTTGGCTTGACGTTTATGGATGAAATTCTATGGTGCGACAATCGAAACGAACCCCTTCAGCAGTACTTTCACATGGTACTATTTATTTAGTACGGAGTTCTAACTTTTGAGTCTGTGGATGAAATCCTATGGTTTTACCATTCAAATGAAACCTCTTCAACAGTACTTTCACATGGTACTATTTATTTAGCATGTTGTTCTAACTTTTGAGTCTGTGGATGAAATTCTATGGTGTTACCATTCAAATGAAACCTTTTCAGCAGTACTTTCACATGGTACTATTTATTTAGCATGTAATTCTAACTTTTGAGTCTGTGGATGAAATCCTATGGTGTTAACATTCAAATGAAACCTTTTCAGCATTACTTTCACATGGTATTATTTATTTAGTATGTAGTTCTAACTTTTGAGTCTGTGGATGAAATCCTATGATATGACCATTCAAATGAAACCTCTTCAGGAGTACTTTCATATGGTACTACTTCTTTAGTATGGAGTTCTAACTTTTGAGTCTGTGGTGTGACCATTCCATAAAGTTTAGTCTAGTTTGACCTTCGCTACTTTTGGAAGTGAAAGGGTGGCTTACCTGCAAGGATGAACAGATGCCATTGTCATTGGCAAATGTGGGTGTGCTTCCACTGTAACAGTCTTCTTAGCATGATCCTAAAACCAAATTATTGCAACAACATGGGTATAAATTAGCTACCCATTATTGTTCCATTATTGTTACCAATATAGAATTACCCAGTTAACCCAGTGGAAGTTAGCAAAGCCTTTTGAGTTACAACTGGTTGATTCCAAGGTAATTATGCTGGAAGGTACAAAACAAAGGTCACAGTTCACTTGTGCACTAGGTCACTATCCCCACAGATAAGCTAAAACTCTATTTAGGATTTTGATTAGGGCTGGGAGTGTTGTTTATTTACCATATTAGAGTACCCTAGCCAGCACTTGTGACCTGTGATGTGTGACCTGCATTTTGTGCAGGTCTATGTATTACCCAAAATTTATGCTCAAGTGAGGCCCTGCCAGGGGGAGAGGGGGGGTCCCATGTCGCCCGTCTGAATTTTAAAACATCTCGTGTTGGTGTTTATAAATGCTTGTCACTTATTGTCAGCTTTGCCGTCACTGTCTCAATTTGGCTGAGGGAGGTTGTCTCTTGTCGCGATTTCATTTTACATGCTGTTGCTACTTTTTGGGCCACGTCACTTGTCAGAATTTACCCTGGCAGGGCCTCTCACGTGCATAACCTAGACATACACCAGGCCCAGAAAACTGCTGAAAAAATTGAGGTTTCCAAGAGTCTTTCAGATAATAATTAACAAAACACAACTGACTGGTTTGATTCAAGTTTCAACTCCTACAGGTAATGAACAAATGAAAATAATCACATAACGTACATTTGCACATGAACAAATTCTGCACAAACCTATAATGAAATATGCATGAGTATATTATGTGAAAAATTGAGTGAACTACAGCGTTCACATAATAGGCCCGTGAAAACATATAATGACACTTCCATCACATTTAATGATATATTATTTATTTATGATGTTATTAAAAGATCTTAAAACTAGTTGCTTCTTCTTTAGGGAACAAAGGAGCAATGTAAGAAACACGTGCTTACTGAAACCCCTGAAAACTACATTGTATTAAGTGGTTTACCTGACTCATGTCTTCATACATTTCCTCTACAGTTAATGGTTGGCGGTTCTAAAAACAAGCATAAAATAATAAAGGCAAATTTTTCCTCAACACTTGCACTGCTTTCAAAAAGGAATAGGCGATTTGCACTAAGGGGTCACGTGACATCGTTTTAACAAAAATAAAAGTTATATGATTTTGCCTTCGAAAAACGATTAGTAGGTCATATCTTAAACAAAATAATAGTGACTTGGCTTTTCAAGCCCGCACCATTTTCTTAAAATGAGTAAGTTCGTGGCTCGTCGTTCGTAGCTCGTGATTTTTAAAATTATGAATTACCTCTTTCCGAACAAAAATTTTGCACTTAAACTTCATGGAAAATGTTGAAAAGATGATGTGGTAACGTTTACAGGACATCTGAGCGTAACTATCAAACGTTAAACAAGATATAAGCAAAAAGCAGTTTTGGCCGCCATGTTGGAGGGCAAGAGCCATGCCCTCCAACATGGCGGCCAATACAAATCATTCTACTTTATTGAAAAATCAAAGTGCCATTAACTGTCCTCCTTAAATGCATTTCCTCTCAAATTTCGGGTGTAAGATAATTTTTATGTGCCCTATCAATTTTTAGCATCAGCAAGATTCCAACTCATTGTTTAAAGGAAGCATTGGTCACATGACCTCTTCTTGCAAGTCGCCTATTGCTAAATTCAGGCTTGTGTGTCATTCTCTTATTTTATTCTTTCAGGGCTTCATAGTTTTTACTAACAATCCTCAGACACATCCTTCATTAATACTGATCTGGCTGAACACAAAACAGTTCCGATTATAAGTGACATTCTCATTACAAAGAAAAAGGTCTGGCCACGCAGTTCTGACAAATGGAAAGTGCAGGACGACTTTATTTAAGTCTGAGGTCATTCCAAAGATGTCACTTGCCTGTGGTACTTTTTTAGGCCAAAGAACATTGTTGGCATGGCAGCGTAAAAGTGTCATTCAAGCTACAGCACAGATCCTGTTAAGGGTAGTCGTGAAGTCACTTAAAAACATTATTACCTCATTATAGCCAAACAGCCATAACCTTGGAGTCTGATAATATTTGTCATAAGTGATGTACATGTCATAGGTTCTTGTTTGAAGAATCCCACCAGAAGCACTTGCATCCACAGCACCATCTCCTGTCTCATTTTTGGATGCTGGTTTAATTGATAAAGTGGCCTAAACAAAAAAATAAAATGAATTATTTTTAATACCTGACTTTGAAAACTGTTTTCAAACAAACAATACTAGAGGAATTAAAGTACCTCATCACTTTCTAGCATCCCACTTTCTGCAAAAGCTGAAAATTTAAGAAGAATGTCTGAAGTTAGTTAAATTTATTTCTGGCTATTCAAGTGCTTCTGTAATTTGTACAACAGCTATACTTTGTCTATCTCATGAATTTAATTTTCTTTTTTTAACTTTGTGCGCGAACGATTGGCCATGAAGATAACAAATGCAAGTCCAAACAAATGCCCATTTTAAAGCCATTATAATGAATATTCTCTACATCAATATAAAGTTGTTCTTTATACCTAGAAGTAATTTTTTTTTACCTTCCATATCAACTGCTTCTTCTTCATCATCTTCCTCGTCGTCATCATCATCTGCTGGCGTCATGTCCTTTGCTGCCTGTGAACATAGATTCAAACATGGTAATAAAATGCTACATCTGATTGAGCAATCAGGGTTTTCAACAGTTTTTGAAGTTGGAGTTGCGTTTATTTGAGTAGGAGTTGCAAGGCCCGGAGGGCCTTGCTCTCTAGGGGGGTCTGGGGGCATGCCCCCCCAGGAAATTTTGAATTTCTAGACTCTTGGAGACGCATTTTCCCGCATTTTGAGACGCAGAACTAGCAAATTTTAGATATCGAAAATACTGATAAATTTTGATGCTTTTAGTAACTTTAACCATAATATTAGGGTACGCTTTAACCACAATCAGGGTTTTTATGTGGCATATTGTTCTAAGTTAATATTTAATGATTTTAAGGCTTTAGTATGTTAGTCATTGTATAGGAATTTATTGTACCTGATGATTTTTACCGTGTATAAATAATGATTAAAGATTAGATTAAAGATTAAAGATTAGTACATAATTTGGGTGGAAAAAAGTAAAAGTGATTAAGAAACAGCGAAGGTAATTGAATTTTCAATAACCAACAAAAGCTACTTGTGTATACTTTGTTCATGTAGACCCATGTACTTGGATAGCTGTTTGTCCAGTCTAGACAGAAGCATTTTTTCTGGGCCTTCTCTTGATGCCTGGGAAAGGCTCACAAACATACTAAAGCTATACAGGAACTATTTTAAACTCAAGCAAAATTTACAATTTTGAATATCCTTATTACTTATCGATCACAAACACCGTTCAGTCCTACTTCATCATTCAATTGAAGTGAAATATGGTAGTATCTACAAGTCAAAACATGGAGATTCTTTGTCTTCTGAGAAAAAGACTTTCAGTCAGAAAAGTTCTCACTATCATCGTCATCATCCTCCCATCCACTGTCATGTGCTTCACTGTCGTCCGATTCGCCATGCTCTTCATCTAGGCAGAAGACTTTTGCTACCACTTCTTCTTGTTCTTTCTCCTCAATTTGAACTATTTCCTCTTCCGTTTGCGTACAGGCATCTGCTAGGGTAATCTTCGGGAAAACATTACATTATTACCTGCAGCATCCTTTTTCTTTTTCTTGTTTGTCACTGTCAGCGACCACATCTCCCGTAAACCACGCTGTCGCTTTTCTGCCATTTTGCCGTATTCTTGGAGACGAAATGTGGCGTTTTATATAGAGTGGCTTCAGAAACCGCTAACTACAATGTTCCCTGTAACTGAGACCCAGTCTTCGACTCGTCCTCAACGTTTACTCAACATATTACGCAGAGAACGTATTTTAAAAGCAGACTCAAGCGATGTTTTGGCGAAATTCTCCAGAAAAATTTCAAGTTTGCTTGCTCGTAACAGCTTTGTGAACACTTACCACTTTTTATCAAAGGTTTTATTTATCATATAATTTACCTAAGGGAAAGTAGGCGTCGCAAATCAAAAGTTGCCGTCAGATGCGACGGCCGACGGCTGATTTTGAAAACACTGGCAATGTCAGTGTTCCACAGTCAAGTGAGCGACCTACAGGTTCAGCAATAGGCTCATTCACATGACTGTCTCTCCTTATCTTGTCAGAATCTAAAGTCATTTCTGAGAATGACTCCAGTGTACCCACAGTAGCCTGATCACCACTTGGATTCACATGATGGTGGGTGTCCACCCACCCACCATCTTCATCAGGTTCAACAACAGCCTCATTTACATGACTGTCTATCCTTACCTTGTCAGAATTTAAAGTCATTTTTGACAAAGACTCCTGCGAACCCGCAGTAGTCTGATCACCACTTGGATCTACATGATGGTGGGTGTTGACCCACCCACCATCTTCATCAGGTTCAACAATAGCCTCATTTACATGACTGCCTATACTTACCTTGTCAGAATCTAAAGTCATTTCCGAGAATGACTCCTGAGCACCAGCAGTAGCCTGATCACCACTTGGATCCACATGATGGTGGGTGTCCACCCACCCACCATCTTCATCAGGTTCAACAATAGCTTCATTTTCCTCTTGATGCTCCATTTCTTTACATCGCTTGTAGCAGGGAACTGTGAATGAGGTCAAAAGAAGCTTAGGTGAGGTGCTGAGTGCTTAAATGGGGTGCTGAGTACCTACTAATGGCCAATTACAGGTACAGCCCAACCTCCATGTGCAACAACAACTCATAAATGACTACCCGCTATAAGCAACTACCAATCCAAAATGCCAATATTTTCCCAGCCCTAATAATAACAACCTACATGGTGTATTTTAAATGGCCATCTGTCCTTTCCGAAGCAACTGCAGCTACTTATTGGGGTGAGTTTTATAATTTATCACTTTCATCGCTCTTCATGGGCTGATCTCTTTGATCTCTTTGTATGTACTACACACACTGATACAAAGAACGTTTACTGTCAACATGGATCACACATATTGTAACTTAGAAATTGCATGAAATAAATGCTCTTCCAAAAAGAAGATATGTCAAGACCTCTTCTCAGAAGGGACCCCAAGGGACCCTATGTCCATCGATTCTCACAAGCGACCATTTTCCATAGGAAACCAATACATCTTTGCATTTTAGCTAATCACTTATGGGTTGACCAAAAAAAACATTGTTTGGCTTGCTAAAAGATTTTTCAGTTGTCTGCAGTGTTTGTCCTCAGCTTGTAAGATAATTTTATGTAGCCTGCGAAAACATTTGTTTCTCCTCGCTCTTTGCCACTGAGGACGTTTCGCGCGGAGGAACGTCTGTGACTCAGGGACAGAAATTCCAGACTGATGATGTAAAATCGGTCTGGAATCCGGTCAGAAGCGCTGATTGGTCGACGGCGTAGCTCCATTGTTTTAGCTATTGTTTACGAATGACAGACAAAAGACAAAGGCCATGAAGGTCAAATGTAAACACGAAGAATATCAAACAAAACAGCCAATATTTGTGGAATATAGTCTTCTCTTGAAGAAGCATTTGAGTTTTGCTGGAGCTCGTTGGCAGATGAACACAACACTTTACCAAAATCGACCAGAAGACAGGGAAAATTGGTCAAATTACATTTGGAACCCCATGACTACCGGATTTATTATATAAACATTGGTTTACGTCATCAGTATGGAATTTCTGTCGCTGAGTCGCAGATGTTCCCCTGCGCAAAACGTCCCCAACGGCAAAGAGCGAGGAGAAACGGATGTTTTCGCAGGCTATATTTTATGAAGCCTGTGATACATGCAGGCTTTAACAAAAGTATGTGTACAACTCTACTGATTGTTTTTATACAGTAGGAAAAGGCCACATACCAAATTTGAATCTTGAACTATTAACTAAAGAAATATGCTCTATACCACACCAACCAGGACTTTGCTCCTTCAACCAGTAATGCTTCCATCCATTTTTCCCACAGAACAATCAACTGAAGATAGATTACTGATGAAGAATTCATAGTGCCAGGGCTTCTGATATTTCGCGCAGTCGCAGAGCTGCGAAATTCAGGTAAATCCGCAAAATCCCGCGAAATTCACAAAAACACGCAAAATGCTGCAAAATTCGGTAGAAATCTTATCAAATACATGTCTGTCCAGCATTTTTGAAACTTGTATCAACTAGTCTGGGGCTATTTACTTGCCATAAACTTGCAAATTTATCTCGAAACTTTGTCACTGATATGTGCAAACAATGTCCCAAAACTACCAGGCGTACATTATATTGCGAAAAACTGGGCACTAGCCATGATGTTAAAGGCTTTGCCATTGGTTCATTTCTGGAGCGTGTTGTTGTTGAAAGAGCAAATGACGACCTCTGTTAGATAAAAAAAAAAAATGCTGGTCTGATCAGCGCAAAACTGATCGATTTCTAGCGAAATTTGCCCTGAAAATAACCACTAAATCTGTTGTTTTTTTACCGATTGCTTTCCAGCCAAGTTTGCACCGAAAATTCCCGCAAAATCGGCCGATTTTTGCTCGACTTTGTTCCAAAAATTCCGCGCAATTTGACTTTTTTTCTGCGACCTATCAGAAGCCCTGTAGTGTTAAAGGTGCTCACCATTTTTTGTATACAAAAACTGCTTGTCTTTAGGAAGATAACCCTTTATTTTCGTCTCATCAGGCCCTGAGTCCCTTGAAACAAAACATAACACAGGACGTTTGTTGATCCCAACATTATGAAACAAACAAGTCATAGAATCAAATCAAAGGGTGCCTAACGCTAACTTGCAGATTCTTATTAAATTACTCAGTATTTTAGATATGAAACAAGATAAAGAACCTGCAATTAGTCTACCAGTATATTTTAAGTCTGTCAAAAAATGAAAATATGTTTTACGAAAAAACAAACAAAAAAAAAGGGCCAAAAAAAGACAAAAAAGTTTCCAACAGCGAGAGTCGAAACCCGGACCTCCAACATGTAAGTCAATGCTTTATCTATTGCACCTCAACAACTAATATTGAAGACTCCAGTTGAATTAATCAGCTTTAACATTTTTGCCCACGAAATTCTGCTGCTCGATGCTGTTTGAAGCTGGCAGAGCTTTATTTGTGGAGAATTGAAAGATATATTCAGGGAAAACAAGCTGATGATTTTGAGAGTTAAAGCTGTACTTTAACTCATTTCATCACATTTGAAGAACATATGGCAGACAAGTGTCTCGTAAAACTGTCGCAAAGTCTCTTGCAGCTTGTGATTCTCAGTGTTTACAAGAGGAGAACAAATTATTACACTATATGATTCAGCAACAGTATTAACATTTCCGTTTTTATTGATTTGCCATATTGCTAAGTTGAAACATTCAAAGTCCATACGAAGACAATCATCTTGTGACTCCTTGAAATGTACAAAATCAGCACATCGCGGAACAGGAACGATCTATGACAGTTGTCGTTTTGACATCACGTGCTTTCGTGCGGGCCGACTGATTTACGAAAGGTATCCACATCTGAGTGACACATTTGCATATTGCAGTGCCCACAATAACATGTTCCTTACGCTACGCGTAATCCACAATTTAAAAATGCTTTAATTAAAGTACTATTTCTGCATTAAGTAATAGCACCTCGAGAATAAGTACACACCATTTCCATGTTGGACAGTGATGAACTAAATGATCTCCTGCTGCCACAAACTGCAAAGGAGTAAAAACAGCAAAATGGTCAGAGTAACTTCCAGGCCCCGGGGCGGGGGGGGGGGGGGGTTACTCCCTTATATAAGCCATATAGGAATACGCCACCCCATCAGGTAGGGTTTTTGCACTGTTTTGGTCTGAAAATGGGTATACACTTTGCCCATTTTGGTCTGGAATCAGGTTGGGTTTTCGAGGGTACTACTGGAGTGTATGAACATTTTCATCGTTTCAATTCCAAATGAGTAAGGAAGAAAGAGAAATATACGAATTCAAAATGATTTTTAATAGTTTTTGTGTTTGTGCCCTAATCTAAGTGATGACAACATAATTTCTGCCTCAAGGCCAGGTCTGAAAACGGGTATGGATTTTAGAGGTCTAGTCTGAAAACAGGTGTGGATAATAAATTAAACTTTTTGGTCTGAAATTGGGTCAAGATTTGAAGAAGCGGGCGGCACACCCCCACCAAGAATTCCCAGGAGTATCCCCCCCCGGGATTC
Organism: Porites rus; assembly: GCA_964035705.1. Classification (NCBI taxonomy): domain Eukaryota; kingdom Metazoa; phylum Cnidaria; class Anthozoa; order Scleractinia; family Poritidae; genus Porites; species Porites rus. The sequence goes on from OZ038000.1 coordinate 11,146,306, forward strand.
CAGACAGTTGAGTATTTTTAGTTTGTCAGGGGTTAAGGGGGGTTTTTCTAAACTAAAATTTACCAGAAAACTTATGACTGTGATCATGCATGAAAAGGTGGCTAAATTAAGAGTGGCTTCTAGCTGACAATTGACATGAATGATGACATGTTTATTTTGGCGTAGTATTTGCGCTTAAAGCACTGCTGTAAGCAATAGAAATCGAAAGATTCGAAAGTGATACCATTAACCCGTTTCCCGTGCCAGCCCTCCCATTTCGTGAGCGATTCCAATCTAGATCAAACTGCACTGGAATGAAAATACTATATACTTACTTCCTCAGGAGTAATGACTCCAGTTTCTTGAAACTTTGACTCCTGTGTTGATAGATTGGAAACGTGTTAAACCTCAAGGTCATTAATAGCCACTTACGGGGCACATGCACGCTCCTGCACACAAGGAACGCGATCGTACCTTTAACACTGGAGTGAGATATTCTGCTACTCCAAGCGCAGTCCCCTTCATCTTATTAATGACATCTTGCATTGCCATGGTGGAAATCAGCTCTTAGACTCCTTATAGGAAGTATTTATCAAACGACACGACCAGATACAAACCTTCATCAAACAGTAACGAGACTAAAGGTGCATATCCTCACAAGAACATCCGCTGACTAAGAATTGCTTTTGCAATACATGGTCGTCACGCAACACATCACATGGTCACACAACGTGGGGTGTTCTCTTTTTTGCCTTCAACTCATAGATTTAAGAGGTAGGTATCATAACCTAAAGGACTTTACCAGTTTTGTTCTGTTTGAGGTCTGAGATCCTGGCTCAGTCTAGGCGGTCTAGGCGTCCGGATAGTGGAGAGCTGTGCGAAGTCAGAGAGTGGGGGAAAAAGTAAGGAGGAAGAGAGGGAGAGGGAGTGCGCCGAGATGAGGGAACTCGCTCCCACCCCCTATCCCATCCCCTAGTTGTCTTTTCTCTGCTCATATCTCTTTGCACCGTCCCCGCCTGGAACAGGAAAGGCTCAGTCAATTCCAAAGTGCCCAAACCACCAGCCCCCGCCAGCCGCCCCCAAGGTACCCTGCGAGCAGAGGCCCTTCGATCTTTTTAGATAAGTCTGGAAGAGGAAGGGACCTTCCTCTTCCCGACTCATCTAGGAAGATCGAAGGGCCTCTGCTCGCAGGGTACCCCCAAGGGAAACAGAGCAAAAAAAATCCATGCTGTAAGTAAATGACTTGTGAAACAGTAGCGACTTCTCTTAATCCCCAACAGGGAAAACAGCGACCTTAGCGGTTTTCCCAATACTTTAGGCACTGGAAAATAAAGCAGTCCTTGTTTTGCCAAGGCTTGTCCTTATGAAACGACAAACGGAAATGAATAATTGCAGATCCATTTCTAAAAGGGTTCTTTGCTTTAAACCCTCTCTCTAACTCGTCTTCTCTCCAGTCATCAGCTGTAGAGCCTCCCGCCTAGGGACAGAAAGAGGAAATACCCTTGAAAAAACGAGTTAAACAGGTGGGTACAGCAGTACAAGATCGATACATCCCAAGAAAAATTTGTATGGTCTAAAAGAAAGCAAAACAATTTGAAGCAGTTGAGATTCACGGTAGCCCCTGGGGACAAACGGTCGCCGCCGTTCTGCCTTCTGATAAGGCAGAAAAACACAAAAGTTTTCTGGCACCAATTAGAAGCCAGAACGACGACGACAGTTTGGAACTGGTCTGGTAAGACATTGTCCCCAGGGGCTCTTCTCGCCGTTCTTTTCTTTTCTTCGAGCCATATTTTCCCACCCGTTTAGACTTTCTCTCGTCCTCATTATCTGCCCCTGGGTCTCCGAGGATGGCGTCGAAAGAGGTGGAGGAAGAAGGGAAAATGGCCCTCTCTCTCCCCTTTCCAGTTCCAATCAACTACCAACCCCCCCTCCCTCACCTTCTACCTCTCATTTTGGCGCCTGCCACGTGGAACACACGTATTCAAAAGCGAGATGGTTTCTGATCAGATCAATCATGTTCCCCTGAGTAAAGAAGTGTCAAAAAAATACCCGGGGGGGGGGTAATCCCTTATAAGGGCTTAATGGGGACGTGCGGCCAGCCAAGGTATGTTTTTCGGGATTTTTGTCTTAAACAGGGTATCGAATTTATCATTTTTGTCTTAATCAGGGTATCGAATTTATCATTTTTTGTCTTAATCAGGGTATTGATGTATGAATTTTTGGCTTAAACAGGATATCTTTTCTTGGACGATAAACAGCCAAATTTTTACAAGCTCTAATGTTAATTAAATGTCTTAAACAGGGTATCAAAAACCGGAATTCTGTCTTAAACAGGGTAGGAAAATCAGCGATATTTGTCTTAAAGAGGGTCAGGGTATGAGGGGCCGCGCCGCACCTCCCCACCAAGGGATATATCGAGTACCCCCCCCCCCCCCGGGAAAAAATACTAACATCATTTATTAACATATATGTTTAATGTTATTCACTCTTATTATTTCAGTTTGTCAACATTCCAAAACAGCAGAACATTAGACACACACTTGATCTTAGACTTAAAAGCTTTGCCTCGTCATTCCGGGAGGCCTGTGTGTCTGGGGTCACGTGCAAGTTTGTCTCCTCACCGTTCGGTTCGGCTACATCACCGAAATCCATTGAATAAGAAGGCCTGGGAAGAAGCCGTATACAGAAATATTATGCTCATGTCTTTGTTGGCCTACGATTAACCATGAAAGATTCATCCTTGAATGACTCAACAACATTGCACAACAGAAGAACTTGAAAAACAGGTTCGAGCCCAGCAGCTAAATTTTCTTTATTTCATTTGGCTTCCGAGCCTTCCGTTTTAACGAATGATTTAAAATTTAAAAAGTTCACATTTTCTGTTCTGGAAAACTTTACCGTAAATATTCTGCGTTTGATCGTGGACATCAGGTAGACATGAGTCCATGTACTTCCTTTAATGAAAATGTCTCTTAATTATGGAATAGTTCCTTTAGCTTAATTTCTATTATAATAGTCCTTTTAATGCCTTTTTGCCAAAGCATCCATTCGCAATATAATTCTTTATTTAATCAAATCCGAATAAAGTCAATATTACTCTCTGATTCTAGTGATTCTTCATCAAGATTTCCGCTAGTGTCCCGCGTGTTCTGTTTTCGTTCGAGCTCATCCGCTGCTGATAAATTCTAGTCCCCCTCATTTTCGCCTTCCTGGACTTTCTTTTCGCCACCGTATTCATTTCTTCTCTCGCCAGACTTCTCAAACTCCTCACCCTTGACATGCTCGCTAGCTTCATACTCGTTCTTCTCTGGTTCGACCTGAGCTTCTAAACTCTTGTCTTCTTCTTTTTCGCCAAACTGGCCTTTCATTTTGTCAGTGCTTTCGTCTTTTCTTTCCACGTCATCGCCCTTCTTGCCTTTGTCCTCTGCTTTTGTTTCCTCTGATCCTTTTCGCTCACCGTCGCTTTTTTCGTCGTCGCTGTCTTCTTTCTTTTCTTCTATCTCTTCCTTTTCACCCGTTAGAGCTTCCAATATATCTCTAACAAGCTGTTCCACATATAAACAGAATTCTTTGACAATGCCTGGAATTTCCTGTGCCTTTTTCCGATTGTCGTTGAATTTCTTTATCTTGCCTGGCAGTGAGAATACAGCTGTCTTTGTCTTGAGGAGGCTATGGAAGTCACGCTGTGGATCAATTGCTTTTATTCTGTCCACGCATTTTTCAACGCCGTCCTGCACGTGCGGTTCTAGTTCCACAGCTTCTTTTCCAGACAGCTTTATGTTCTTGAGTGCTTCCACCGCATCACGGTAAGGCTTGGGAGGCTTGACGCCTTTAATGGACTTCACCTTTATCTCACCATCCTCCTCGTCGATGTAGATTGTTATGTTTCCCTCCTTGGCGTTCTTTTTCAACTCTTTGATGTAATCCTTAAACTCCATCTTCGCATCAAACTTGCAAACGGTCTTCACGACGTTTTCAAAGGATTCCCGCGCGGCTTGAATGCGTTCACGTGTCTCCACGAACGGATTAATGGCTGAGGCTAGTGAAATAAACACGCTATCGATATCAGCAAGCCCCACGGATTCAAACTTCAGCTTTTTGTGAAATTCATCTTTCTTCTTCTCTTTCTTTTTTTCACTTTTTCCAGAAGCGCCGCCCTCATCCTTTTTCTTTACTTTCCCCTCGGATGTCTTCTCTTCATTCGAATCGCCCTCATCACCTTCGGCCAGATCCTCTTGCATTTTCTTTTTATCTTCTTCATCAGCAAACGCATGATAAATTTCCAAAATGATCTCTTTCGTTTTGCGGTAGAAGTCTCGCACCATTTTAGGAGCACCTCTGATCTGTTCCACATTGTTGCTGAACGCTTTTTTCAATTTCGGAATCTTTCCGAAATCCCAAACACTCTTAAATTCTCGCTTTAAAATGTCCTGAACATCCAGGCCTTCTGCCCGGTTAACGGCGTCATCGCTTCCCTTTTGAATAGTCAGCGGCATCGCTTTCAAGTCTTTCCCCAATTTAAGAATGGCATTAACAGCAGTAACCGCATCCGAAATCCCTTTTACTATTGCCCCGCCCTGTTCGTAGATGGTCAAAGCGCCTTGCTTTATCTTCACTGTTATCTTCTCATCTTTAAGCTTCGTCTTTAGTGCAGCTATATATTCACCGATGCTTGCCTTGGGCTGGATTTCTCCAAAAGATTGCACAGCTTTCTTAAAGGAGTCCTCACTCTTTTCTAAATCTTCACGGTTTTGAACAAATGGGTCGAACGTTGTTTTGAAATCCTCGAAGATGCAGTCTAACTCAATAATGTCGAACTTTTTGAAGTCAAGAAGTTTGCTCTTCTTCTCGCTAGTACCTTCGGCGCCTTTCGGCTTACTTTCGGCGTCTTTTGATTTGCCTTCCGTGCCTTTCGGCTTACTTTCGGCTCCTTTCGACTTCCCCGATGATTTTCCGTTGGATTCGTTTTTCAAACTTTTGGGCTCCCGTGGAGCAGGTTTGACTTCTACGTCAGGGACAACAGTAGGTTGAGATTCAGAAACTGGTGTTGCCTGGAGGGAATGGATGCTGTCTTCGTAATCAGATTCAGATCCATCTGGAGCATTTCTTTGGTTTTTAAGTAGTGGGCTTTTTAGTGGTTTCTGAAAAAGTTGATTATAACTTCGTTAAATCCGGGTCTTAAACAAAGGCAAATCGAAAGAAAGATAGAAAGCGGCAATTTGGTCGTTTTAATTTTCAGCTCGTTGATAACTATGAGCAGTGATGTCCCTTCACTCAGTGACAAAGGCGACTAGGATATAAAACTGATCCAAGTTCTCTCAACAGGAGTCGAACCTATGACCTTCTGTTTACTAGTCCAGGTGCTCTACCACATAACTACAGGAGACTCGTGGAGAGTGGACGGGAGTGGAGAGGGTAGCACTTGACAGTTACAAGCAAAACTGATAACTAGGGGTCCTCATGAAAGCAGAGACTTCTCAAGTTAATTAAGGCACGGGTCCCCAGTTATTAAGTCGAAAAGTGAGGGGGTGGTCTATCTTTCGATGCATTAGCAGTAGCAGGTCGAGAACTTGTCAGACACATACACTGCTAGTTTTTGTCTACTTGGCCTTAATTAGACTGTTCACAGTCCCCTATTTTTTCGTGAGATCGTTTAGATATACCGCGTCTTACCGTCACGGGTATCTTGATTTTCAAATGTACCGAGGGGGAGGGCGTCGGGGATTATAGCTCTTGGGGGGGGGGGGGGGAGGGCGAGAAACATAGAGGGATTGTAATAACATCACGGCAGCTCGCGTTCACGAAGCACGTAGCCTGCGTGGCACGCGTTTGAAAGGGAAAGGAAAGGAGGTTTTAGGCGCGAGGGAAACGCGAGGGGCGCGCGAGGAGGAAGGGAAGGAGGGAAACGCCTGCCAGGAAACCATTGTTTTCGCCATCCCGCCCTCCCTCCTCGCGCGCCTCTCGCGTTTCTCTCGCTCCTAAAACTCCCTTTCCCTTCTCTTTCAAACGCAGGCTACGAAGCACGTTGTACCAGCAACGCAGGCGTTTGATTGGTCATCAGACAATAGATGTTAATTTGCGTTGACAACGGGTTTAATCGAAGTTGCCGACATTGACAAGTCGTTGACAAGTCGACGTTTCCATAAACTGTACGCTTTCATACCATAATGCACATCTTGCGCAAGATGTGCCTAATCCTTCCTTCACACGAAGGATTTTTGGTATTTTGATTAGGAAAATGTTTTCTTGTGCATGTTTGCCCATTTTATTTCGAGGAATGGCCTAGAAACATAAAATCACTGTTTCGCAAGAAGATATTTGTAAACACGCGTAATCGATGCTAAATGTGTTTTTCATCAGCAGCGGAGTTTCTTAATTAATGAATGGTAAAAGGCGTGAAATTCCTGTCACGCCTCCTGAACGCGAGCTGCAGTGATGTTATTACAGTCCCCCTATTTTTCTCGCTTTCTCCCAAACCGTCCCCGCCCCCGAAGTAGTTTTGACACTCATGCAAGATGGCAGCCCGTAACGCAAAGCGCTCGATCTCGAAGATCTCACGGAAAAATAGAGGACTGTGAACAGTGTAACTTGGCCTGCACCAAATATGCAAATGAGGTCATGTGACTCGCCACGCTCAGAAAAGCTTTGAACTAAAATGGGCACACTTTTTCTTGTTCCATTAATTAATTTTTCTACTGGTTTCATGCTTTTAAGGCCGTTAGATATGTCATTTCTGCGCTTGGCAATGTCAAGATTTTTTAAAGGAAAAGTATATTGAGAGACTGGATACTAGTCAGAAAACCCGTTTATTTTCAAAATAAAGAGATATATCAAAGTTGCTAAGTGCAGTTTTGTAGCGGCTTATATTTTCTATTTTCTTGTACCAGTTAAATAAAATAACTCTTGCTGAGAAGTGTGCCAATTTTTTCTTAAAGATTTTTTCAGACTTTGTGGAGCTGTATAGTGAGGTCACGTGTCCTAATTTGCATCATATTTGTGTGTTCTGAAGTATAATTTTTTGTGATTCATAATATTTGGTGGTAGTTGGGCTTCGTTATAAACAGTTCATATTATCAGGAGCCGATTACTTATCGGCTCCTGATTTATAGACCACCCCCTTCATTTTTTTGCTGTTGACCCATGCCTTAATTTACTTGAGTTTTTAACCAGATGATTGTTTTTGCTTTCCAGACAGGAAAACTGGTGCCAAAGTAATACTGGCGTAAGCATTTTTTTTACCTCTTGACCTTTGTCTTTAGAAAGCAGTGGTTCCCTTTCATCGCTTCCAGAAGGCTGAAAGAAAGCGAAAGAAATAAAATGTCTGTGAGTATATATTTGTTATTGCGTTCGACGAAGGAGAACGCTTACTTTTCGAGTCCTGCGGGTAGCGTTCTGGGTGCCGTGACCCCGGATTTCAGGGTTTGGGCGCCATCTTGAACCGGCTGGCCCATTTTGCCTCGATCTCATGGCTTCAGTTTTTCTCGCCCCGGGACTGGTTTCTGATGAAACATTGGCGAGTTTGTGTTTGCTACAGGTTTGTTTGTGTTTAGCACACACACACACGCACACAAGTCAATATTGAGCAAGATGATATTTTTAAGTGCCTTTTTGAACAGGATTTTCGATAGTTTATTGCGAATAGAAAGGGGGAGTTCATTCCAAAAGTATTTTCCAATGACGGAAGGGCAAAACTTTCGAATATTAATTCTTGAGTGGGGTATGTGTAATTGCTGAGCAGATGCACTTCGTGTAAAATAATTATGTTGCTCAGATACAAGAAATGGTGGAAAATTACACGGCTTATTATCAGAGACATAATGATATAAAAACAAACAATTGTAAATTTTAACAATATTACGAAATTTTAATAAACCTAGATGAACATAATGAGGAGTGATATGATCTCGTAAAGGAACGTCACTCATTATTCTAACTGCGTTATTTTGTAGACGTATGAGCTGTGATAATGGATTATCATAATTATTTCCCCACTATAAGCAGCCATATATGAGATATGGGTAAACAAGAGAAATAGTAAATACAAGAAACATGCAAGAGAATAGTAAATACTAGTTAAACATACTTTTCTTCAACGACCTGCCACTGGAAGTCTCCAAAAGTACTGTCGAAATTTACGATTACGATACAACACAAATTGCATGTGAACGTACTGTTGAGGAGGTAGAGACTATCCTTATTCATGAACTGAGGCTTCTAAGCAGACGGGCCGGTGGAAGTAAAACGGTTTTAAACCATAGCAAGACAGAGTCAATGATTGTCTGCAGCAAGCCGAAGTTTCGGCGCTTGGACGGTGAAAATGTTACAGTGAGAACCGATAAGGGCCAACTTGATTCTGTAGTGGAAAGTTAACTACTTGGCATAAAGTTAAACAAGTGTTTAACCTGGGAAAATCGTATGGCTTACGTTAAAGGAAATATAGGGAAGCGACTTGACCTGCTGAAAAGAACACAGAAATTTCTTTCCCTAAAAACAAGAACTCTGTTCTATAACTTAATTATCCAACCCAAAACTTAGTCTGCTACACAGCCGTTTTTCGTGTCGTCACGCAACGTGAGGAGGAGCGTTGCGTGACGACACTAAAAACGGCTGTGTAGCAGACTAGCCAATACTTGACTATGGGGCGGTTGTCTAAGGATCCAATGACAAACGGCACGTCCAAGGTATTGTCAAATTGCAGAAAAGATGCGCCAGAATGATCCTGGACAAACAATGGGACACTCCGACGAAACCTCTATTCAAAGAACTAAATATCTTGTCATTTGACAAAAGACCTGTCTGGAGTACTTGCGGGATAAGGCCCTCAACAATCTCGCACCAACTTGATTACACAAGAGCTATGTTTAGCTATGTCTAGTGACATTCATAATCTCGGCACGAGAAGAGAAAAGCACAATTTGATACTACCAATGGTTAGTACTAGTATGGACAAAAATGCTTTCAGGTCTTCAGCAGCTAGGAACTGGAGTGAACTCCCAAAAGACATCAAAGAGACCCAGTCAATCAGTACATTTTCGCTGAAACTTAAAACGTACCTTTCATGGGGGTCTGGATGGGGGGTGGGGGTACAAATGTCAGTTGTCAGTTAAAATTTTGGCCTTTCGTCAGTTGTCAGTTAAATGATTATTAATAATTAACTATGAAACTTATTTGTTCATTTTTGATCCGAAATTTAGCTAAAAAGAGGTGTTCTTACTAGGATTTTCTACACCGCCAAAAGACCCACAGAGAAGCTAAAAGGGGGTCATGAGGGAGAAAAGCGGGTCACAGTATACGAGAACATCCTTAGAGATGGCAGAGATTCAAAACGCTTAATTCAGAACGCAACATTTCACACATGAGCATGCGCATGCACATGGACACCGCTGATTGGGTGTTTTCTAAGGACGCCATAACCAATTACTGTTTTCGTACGCTTTTTTTATTTTACCGTGGGTACCAGGGGTTTTTCCCGCGTGCAGCGGGAATTTTCGGTGTTGGCCGAAGGCCGACACATCTAGGCCGAAGATGTGTCGGCCTTCGGGTCACTATACAGACTTGACAGAAACCAGTAACCGCGCTAGAAAAGTCTCTGGCACCCAGGGTATTTTTATTTGGGCGTCGCCCAAATAGAATAATCGAGATCAAGCCAAGCGACGCTAATGTCTGCCACGCGAACGACTCGCACAAGGTAAAAAGCATGCTGAAAAGAAAGCCTCCACAGTGTCTTGTCCTTCTTTGCGCCCTTGGGACCCCTTGGGCTAATTATAGTGCGGCATTTCCCGAAAAAGTGCGGCAATGCTGCAATGCCGCGGTCTGGCAAGAACACTGTAAAAAGGAATATATAGTGTAAATTAAGCATTAAAAGCAAAAACTGATGCAATCGTTCCTTAATTTTTATCGGTTTTGCTATTGAAAGCATTTCAAGTGGCCCTCCATTTCTCAAATCTTGTATTACTCTCGTCCACACTAACGTTTTTGTTGACGAGAGTCCAACATTTCCAACCATTAAGCCAATCAAAATTTATACCTTTAGAATTTAATATTGGGACGTAGATCATGAGAAAGACGAAGAAAGACCGTATCTGAATCATAGCGGTAAAATTTAAAGTTTCTTTTATAACGCCTTCATTTAATAGCAGCCAACGTGTATGCTGGCACGTTCTCAGAGGAGCGTAAATTTAAGATCCATCTCCAACGGATGATCCATGACACGTGATGAGTTTTACGATAGATCCAGTTACGGAATTTGACATTTAAGCGTCTTGCTGCTAATATTATTTTGAGCGTGACGAAAAGAGTGGAACAATACTATGAGAAAGGCCTTTGTCAGTTGACCCAGGGGGGGTACTCGGGATTTCAAGTGACGGGTATGATCGAATGGAGCCAAAAGTCAAGACCCAAAAAAATCCCTAGGGCTTCCGGCAAAACCGCAAAAAATCCCTGGACCAAAAATTAACCCTGAAAAATCCCATGCCGATTCCAGCAGACTGTTGTATAACACGTACGATGTAAAGCGACACCATAGTTAACTATTAAACAACAGCAAAACACGTTTGTTTGTACCTTATTCGCAGAACTACGCAGCCAGGGCACTACCGATTCTTTTTAATACCCCCAAAAAATCCCTACTCAAATCAAGCTACCTAAACCAAATTTTCGTACCCAAAAAAATCTCGGAATCGAAAATTTCAAACCTAAAATCCTTCGCTCATCCCCGTCACTTGAAATCCCGAGTACCCCCTCCCCCCCCCCCCCGGGTCAGTTGACAGTAAAACCCAAGACAAATGTCAGTTGTCGGTTAAATTTTAGGCGATTTGTCAATTGTCAGTTAAAATTTTGGCCATTTGTCAGTTGTCAGCCGCCCCGCGAAAAAAAATTAAACAAATTAGCTGGCTGCACATTGAATGTGCACCCAGCTAATTTGCATAAGAAATTCAAAACCAAGGTCTGACAGCTCTAGGCTCTTGAGGTGTCGGCTGAATACCGTAGGACTTCCGTAAATTGCCCACAAAAGAGTAACTCAAGCTACCATGAACTTAGTCTGCTACACAGCCGTTTTTAGTGTCGTCACGCAACGCTCCTCCCACGAGGAGCGTTGCGTGACGACACTAAAAACGGCTGTGTAGCAGACTACCATGAACTGAAATGAAAGTAGACTCTCTTTCATGTCTCTAATATTTGTAACTATTTTTTTTAAGTAGGACTTGCTTGATTTTGTATATATTTATTCATTACTTAATTTTTGTTTCATTTTTGGTTGAGGGCCACGCGTACATTATCTGTGGATATCAAGTGAAACCTTCGTTAAAAAAGTATCTATCTATCTAATATTGTTGACAGTGACGTTTCGTGAACCTGTGAGGTAGCCAGTCAGTTATGCTACATACAGTTTACTACAATTCCAAAAAGAATATGATTGCCTGAATAGACGTGTCAGCTCAAGAAAGCTCATGCCAGTGGTCCAAAGGCACGTTTATTCCGGTTTGCCCAAACTTCAGAGACCAATGTGAGTTTGGCCCTAGAATCTCGGGTAGAAGCAACAGCAAATCGCTCGGACCAGCGAAATGCCATTGAGCATTTTAAAATAACTAAATGGTTGCCAGTGGGATTTCAATCAACCATTTTGTCATTGTTCTTGAATTTCTTGCTTTTCTCTTAAAATACATGTAAGTTTACCGAGGGTTTACGTCACAAGAAGTAAAGCGAATCAGTAAATTCATATAGTCCATGGTTTGTTAACGGGGTTAACATTGTAACACGAGCAGACTATTTACTTAAGTGTTTGACGCAAATACTGGAATTTTACATCTGATCCTGCACCGACGCGATACATACAGATTCTTTTTGCTCACAGAACTCGGCAACTGAGTAACTTTGTAATCAGAGTTAAAATGGCATCACAGTACCATCGGTGCTTTTGAGAAGCAACAACTTCCGCCTCGTGACTTTACGGGAAGACATCTTGCATGTGACTAATTCGCCCACAGACTTTGCAGACAACAGAGACGCTTTGATGACCTACAACTTACCTTGCAACAGCAGAGAAATTTTTTGAAGCACATATTTTGTACGTGACCACGACCAATGCACCGTAAAATATGAAAAGCTTAGTTGAATGGCTTACGTTTGTATCCCAAAAGCCTAGAGTTTCTGAGAAATGAGATGCCGGAAGTCACGAATTAAATAGCTTAGGAATGGGTATCACCCCGACCAGGTGTTTTGGTTTAGCAGGGAGGGAGGGTGGGGGTGACAAACAATACATAAGGACATTCGAACAAATAAAGATCATAATAAACCAAGGGTAAGGAGTTTAACTAGGCTAGTTGGGGCTAGTTAACCAGGCCTCTAGCATGTACTGCTAATGGTCCTGACATGCTTTCCATTAGTCACGATTTCTCGTTCTCCCAGTGTCCGTCGCTTCTTTCTGTTGTTTTGGTTACGTGCTTAGCCACAAGTTCGTTACAAATTAAGCCAAGTGGCCTTGGGGACGAGAATGAACAGGGTTATGCAACATGGAATGTAAATAAGAACTTCTTATCATGGCGCGAGGTGGAGCACGATTAAGACATGCTGCACTGCATATCTTTGTCACAACCACAACTGATTCTCATTTTTGACGACTTTCCTAAAAAGGTCGCAAGCTTTGAGTTTCGAAAAGGCCGTACCGTAATCCGGCGTAAGCCCAGTTTATTCAAAATGGAAAATTGTTAAAAAAAAAAAAAAGCGCGTGAACTAATATTTTCATGATAACTGACCATGCCGCACTACCCCAGCCCCATTTCCACTATTGATTGCGGATTGGTGAAATCCTAGCCCAGGGGTACTCAAAGAAGTTTTATCAGGGGGAGGCTCCGCTCCGAGGTTCAACCCCTTACCCCTTTTATATGCCATTTTTCGACAGAAAAGGCACCCGTTTCTTATACCTTCTATTGACAAATGGTGCCCCTTTCACATACCTTGTTCACAACTCTGCATGACTACTGTAAATGTACTCTCTTTAAAAAAACCAGAACGTTTCCTCGACTTCTTCTAAGCCACAAAATAAATCTGTTAGCCCTTTGAAGAATTTTTACAGACCGAAATGACAGATTTCCCTACCCTTTCATATACTTTAATAAGTAAAATCCCTACCCATTCATACACCTGAAGCCTGAAAAAGGTGGCCCCTTTCAGGCGGGGTCTCCCCAAATGGGCACAGTTATGGGGAGTACTCTCCCCTGGGAATCTTAGCCACTCAAAAAGGTGGCGCCGTATGGCCGTCACGTGAAATGACGCAAGACTATCTGGATGAAACGTACTAGTACCAGGGGGCATACCGGAATCGCTAAAAATTGATTAGCTTTAGAGACCCACCCGGGGAGGTTTCTTGGAAAAAGTCTTTTTCTCATTTATTTCCCGTCTTACCAAGGTAAGAGTATTTTAGGTCGATAACGGAACAACAGACTTTAACAACACAAACTAGAAGAAATACCATAACAAAAAAACAGATTTTTATTCTAAAACTTTTTACAGCGTTATAAGATCTTAAAAGAAAGGACATTTTCTTAACTTTCCTGGAATTTCAGAAACCTGTGATGACTCAGATTAACGAGCGCAAACCGGTTAAATTGATCAGTTGAAAAACCGCATCATATCTTGTCTATCATGTCTTCTGAATTTAACACATATGTTGCGTTACATTGAAATTATATATGACAGAGATTTTTCTTCGGAAACCTTTCTGTTCATCTTTTACCCGGTCTCGTCCTCCTCGGCCAGGCTACAATTGTAGTTCGCGCTATCATTAGTAAGCGGACGAGGCTTGGATCTAAACGGGAATCACAACTTGACCAGTGACGTCAAATTCGAACTTGCCTACGTACGAGGCTGCTCCTATGAGCGGGTAATCGGTTCACATCAGAGGTCAATTTATAAAACTTTTACAATTGCTATATTTACAAGTGTAGCTATTGTTTTCAGACTCTAAAACAATGGCTACCCTTGTAAATTACACTTATAAAAGTTTTATAACTTGACCGTACGGCAGGCTATAAAAGATCCTTATGCCAAATTTTCCTGTAAGAAAGTCGATGGTGCGACGAAGTTTTACGCTTTTTTCTTCCTTTGCATGTTTGGAATAGCGAGGAATGGCGTAGAGTGAAAGGTAACAACTCTACTGCCTCATCGACAGCGCTGTTAGAAATGCTGAAGCCTTAGCTTTTCACGAGATTCAGATTATTAGGGGAACAGTGCGAAATATGGCGGAAGGAAAAAAACTGCTTTTCATTCTTTTGCTACCCTTTCATTACGCTCTATTCCGCCACTTTCTGAGCGCGTGGAACACCGAGGCCCGACCTCGTTCCAGGACCTCGTGCCTCTCCAAAAGGGAAAGCGAGTCCTCGTAACGAGGTCGGAACGCGCCTGGTGTTTGGTTGAAAAGGAATGTCGGGAAAAGGTGATAAACTTTCCAACGCCTAGCACGCTTGCAACAAAAGGCTGCCAAAACAATTAATGAGATCGCTGAGAAGTTTATTTAAAGTGCTATAACATCGTTTCAGTGATTTCGATAACTATGTACAGACTACTGCGTCGGCATTAATTTGTGTATTATTTCTGATTATTTAGTCTCAATTTTTGATACCGCCAAATAAAAATTCAATTTCAAAGAAGTATATTTCGTATATTTTGAGGTTGTTTATAGTCTTAAAGTAGACAAACTACTATGTAGCTAGCTATAAGTTACACTCAAGGAAAGATCTTCAATATTTGCCTCTGTAATTAGTTACGGCCTGTAAGCATTTCACAACTTCTAAAACATTTTGCAACACACCGAATTGTTGATGTGAAGAGACCCACTTTGCTAGGGTCACCAAGGCAACCTGAACCTCCTCGCTTCTCATAAAGACACGAGGTTCCTTGAATATCTGCAGACCTTGGCTGGCGTCTAGAACCACCCTCCCTCTTCGTATTCCAGCCAAGATTTGTCGTCTTTTCAGCTCCACGACCACGCTTTTGGAACACAAAATCTTGAGATCAAGGGCCAGGAGCGTGGAATAAAGTTTATTGCTTGACATCAATTGTTCAAACGACATGTCGTTATCAATGACGTCATCTTGAGACATGGTGACGTAATCTCGGTCTTGCTTGGTCGCCAGTACTTTAAAGATGGCGCTAAACAGCTTAGTGATTGCTGTCTGATTCTGCAGGGGGATGCGTTTTATGGCAGTGCGTATCACAGACTTTGCTTTCTTCACCGGGGGAGGAATACAAGCATTAATAGCGGAAATGGCGACACCCTTGTGAATTTTAAACTTGACTTGTCTTTTCTCCGCGTCCAGGACGAGGCAGCATTTTACGAGTTCCACGAACTCACACGGTTTGTTGACGCTCACTGCGTAGTCCTTGAATGACAGTTTTGCCTTCAAACTGCAGACGGACATAGCTTTCTTCAGATGCTCCAGAATTGTCCTGAACGCCGTGTTGACATCATTGGTCAATGGCGAGTTCACAGTTTTGACTGCGGTGGGTCGCTGGAAAAGGTCCTTCCTTTCCACCGGCTGGGAAAAAAAAGTCCATTTTAGTGAAGGAAGTTTTTCATACGGTATGCTAGGCTATACGGTAATGCTACTACTTCCGCAATATACGCCTCGGATACTGATGACCTCTTTAATTTCAAATTGATTACTGATTAGCAAACCTTAGACCATAAGCTGCCGAGTATATTTATAATGATATAATAGCATCTAATTTTTCGTCACGTCGGTACATGCCATCACTACGTATACTCTGATACTTAATCAAAAGATCATGGGCCAAAAGCTAAATCAGCAATACGCTTGACACTGTTTATTAAAAGCCGTCAAAACGTTCTAGAGCACCAGGTAGACTACGTTTTACAAAACTACAGATAAAACTTTGAACAAACACTGAGTCCGTTTAAAAAAGTCCAAGTCTGTCTTTCTTTATTTCCAACTGAGTGGTAGACAGAAAAACTATTAAAAGTATTCCGCTCCTTTTGTGGCCTGTCTCGAGTCAGTAACCCTCAAGTGAGATTTAGGTGGCGAGCGTTCCCTTCTTAAGAAAAGTATTAGCCCCAAGTATTACCAAATTTTTCCACTTCTCTTTTTGACGATCGGAGTATAGTGGCAGGACCAAAATTATATAACAATCAGGGATATACTAAAAGACGGATTAGTTGCTGTCTGAATGCTTACCTCTGTTTTTTGTTTGACTACTTTGGATAACTTTTCTTGTCTTTCCTCTTTCCTCTTTACTCCATTCACGCCCCTCACTAGTTCATTTCCTTTGCTGAGCTTTGTTTTCCAATGTTCTGTACGCTGTACGCCGAATACTTTTCCTGAGTTTTTGAGGCCTACCCTTCCTATTACTTCCATTCTAAGGCTGATCTATTTCGTCTTTGGTCGTTCTTCCGAGAGATGCTGATTTACTGATGATAAAACCAGCCGGGTAACCCCTTCTTATACTAATTAATAGAAAAGGAAAATTCCCTATAATAACCAAATCTGTCCATTTCAAGTCTTGTGTGAGCCCTTTGTGACTGGATACACGCCTATTGAAGTTTCCGGTCACGCTATCACTTAAGCGTTAAGACTTCCTGTCTATTACAATTAACCTGACCAATTTTGGCGTTCAATATGTTTTCGTCTGTAAAAGCTTCGGAAGTGAGTTGCGCGTGACATAAAAACGATTTTCATTGCGATTATTTATCTCCCATTTATGGTCAGCATATTTTCGACTTATTTTTTCTTATCTTCAATTTACCATTGCTTGATACTTGCTACAGCAGCAAAGGGCTTTTAGGGTAAAGTGTGAAGGCAACATTTTTCCTGATTGTACAAATTTAAAACGGAGCGCGCAACATGAAGTATACGCGCGAGGGGGTCCTTCCTCGCGTGCTGTTCACGCGTGTCATCTCTTTCATTCTTTTTGCCAAATGTGGTTCCGTCAGTCAGCAACACTTCTTCATTTCTCGTTTCTATAGAGTCATTTTTTTCTGGTTGCTCTCCTTGGCCGGTAAAACCAAACCAGGAAAAAGCCATATCAAGCGAACCCCGCTTTGACTAGTTTCCTAGCGTGAGGTGGTATAATCGGGAAATTTTGGATCTCTGTGATTTTTCAATAGAAATGATTACAGAAGTCCTATAATTGCAACATCGCCCCAATAGATCGTTTTCACATGACGTCAAGGCGGCCATATTTGTGCGCAAGACAGTGAATAGGAGGCCATGTTTGTGTACCAAAAAAAACCTGTGGGAATTGAACCTGTTCACATGTTAAAACTTTCTTTTATTCCAAGCAATTTGCAAAGCTGCTGACCACGCGACTGAAAACGATCTATACCGGCTTGGAAGCTAACCAAATTTAAACAAAACATGCCTTTGTAATAATACTCAAAACTCAAGAAGGAGGCAGCCGCAGGATTACAAACTGATTCATTTGATTGTAGCAGTATTACCTATTTTTTAAAATCTGATTAATTTTTTAACTAGGGTGCGTTCGATTGAGAAATATGGATTTATATTTTAAAACCCAGATTCCGGATTTGCAAAAAAACGTGAAATCCTTTCCTTTTTTGCTTGGAGCCGGGGGGTTGAAAATCTGTTCTCAAGCCCGGCGGCAAAGAAACGGCGAAGAAGGCGATCCATGACATCCTCTGGATTGAAATTTTTTATTGAAATTAAGCAAGGGGTGATACTAGGGAGAAAAAGAACTTGATGCCATTAGTTAAAAACATATTTTTAGATTTTCATCTAATCACCCAAAATAATCATCCTTTTCGAAATCTCAGCCTCGAGTTTATTCCTAGAGTATTCTTAAAATTTTGAAATTTCGGCCTCGATATTCTTATAAAATATATTCTTATAGAAAAAAAAAGAGAGTAGGTGGCTTTTTCATCTGATCCTATACTGTTAGCTACCCTGATGGGTCCAGACGAAAGTTCAGGGACGTGGAGTAGCCGTATATACATTCATTAGAATAATATTGTGGACGATTTACCTTACAGCGAAATATAAAAGTCAGGAGACCATTTTTTAACAATAATCGCAACATCTTGGAGAGAAAATAGGAAAAACACAAACCTCCGAAAATCGTAAAAACCTCCTGCCGAATCAGGCTTAGACGAGTACTGTCAGAGATCAGGGTAGCCTCCCACGCAGACGTTCTTACGGATTCGTCACGCAATCTTTCCCCCCCCCCCGTGGGGTAGGAACGCGTGACGAACCCCTAAGAACGTTCGCGTGGGAGGCTAAGATCAGGGGTGCGCTCACCATTTGACAGAAAATTTCAGAAATTCGGGATGGAAGGTGAATGGTAAGGTCACTTTATTTTCGGAAATTCCAACCGAAAACTGAGAGGTACATTATACGTTTTGTGGTAGTCTGCTCATTACGGTTGGTTTGAACCAACGGAATGTTGCTTACCGGGTGATGGGCTCCTGTGCTTACCATTTACCAATTTCTCGGTTCCTTCTCGGCTCCAGACTCACGCTACACATATTTGCCTCCTTTTTGGATTCAAACCGTAACGGATGTGGCAATTCTGCGGTAAACTGGTAAATCGCTTACCATCTGCAGTTTCAACACCCCAACCGGATTTTTCTGTGAAATGGTAAGCACCCCTATCCAAACAGTTTTAGCCTTTCTCGAGTTTTAGAAATTTGCGCAGGCACGGTACCTTGCTCCTTCGAACAGTTATTTTACAGAAAAAAAAAAAAACCACTTGGTGCACCTGCTCCGAGTGCGTAAAAGCGAGGATCATTGTTGCTGTCAGTAAATATTGACGTGATCTTTAAATCTGTCTATGAGCCATTAACCACAGTCGAATTAGCTTCCTTTACGAACACCAATTATGCAAGTCTCCGTGTCCTAATTCTATTGTTCTGCAACATATGCATGTCGCTGTTTAAAGTGCCGGTGTTCCCTGGTTTGGGGGATTTTAAAAGCTTGATGATGCCGAGCAATTTCCCCTTGCTACTATAAGCATTACCCCTGGTTGCTCTCATAGGAAGTAAAATAGAAC
Organism: Porites rus; assembly: GCA_964035705.1. NCBI lineage: Eukaryota > Metazoa > Cnidaria > Anthozoa > Scleractinia > Poritidae > Porites > Porites rus. The sequence goes on from OZ038000.1 coordinate 11,165,305, forward strand.
CCAAAGAACCTCCTAGCTGTTTAACTCCCTGCTTGTCCCAGCAACTTGAAACCTTACTCACAGCCCTGTGCACCATAGAGAAGGTAATTTTTCTGTTCTTTGCGACGTAGGCCAGTATACCACAGAAAGCGGTTAGTTGCCGTAGCGTGCCTTTTTCAGAGTACCTAGTCAAGCAGTCGACTGTACTAGATTGGCTGCAGGTCGGGTTTGGCTCAGTGTGTCTCGGTTCCCAAGACGTACGTCCCTTCCGAGCTTTCACTCTACTTTTGGCCTAGCTCGGATCAAATCATGCATATACATGTTGTCCGGATTATCCTTGTTTTTAATTTTATTATCCTTTTCTCTGGGGCGTGCGGGGAGGGGGCGGGGGTATGGTTAAGTATGATAAGTATAATAATGAATTTGGAACAGAGGAAAAAAAATTAAACCAAGGATAAAACATATACACCCGACACCCTAGGCCTAAGGGCCTGAAACCTCGGTTTTATTTAGAAACAATTTTTGACGGTTTTTGATATCTTTTCCACCACATCAATCTGGATCGAGATCGAGAGAACCAAAGGCTTAGCCTTCGAAGAACATAGCTTACTTTTATAATAAAGTAATTTATTGCAAATTTTTGCTCAAGATCATCCCCCATTTCCCCCACGTACGAATACTAATTTCCGGAAGTTAGGTGACGTCACCTGGGTCTAGCGATAGAAATGTTCCTACCCCCCTATAGGCGGGCTTGGGCAATTTTTCTTCCTTTTCCCGCTGGTTTGTTCATGCGACATGTCTTACGATTCTTTTAGTGATTCAAGGTCAGTAAATGTCTTGTTTTTTGCTACAATTAACCTCTCAAACTTTTTAAAATATGTGAAATTAAATAATTCCACCATCAAATTGTTGTTTTGTATCTTCAACCTTAATCTGGGACCTTTTAGAGACAGAACATCGTGTCTTCAATTGCCATTTGCAGAGACCGTCCGCCATCTTTGATACCACGTGTTTTAGTCGGCTTTTGAGCATTTCTCAGTAGCGTGTATTGTAAATCATTTCGCGATGTTTGATATCTTTCCACAGAAAACAAGACTCCGAGAAGAGTCGAGAGGAACAAAATGGGCCGCCGGGGATGGGGACTGACGGGTTGATCGAGGTGCTGTTCTTGTTTGAAACTCGAGTTTGTTTTATGTGAATTGAGATGAATTTTTAGAATAGGTTAACTTTTTCCCATACGATATTGTCTTTTTTTAACAGACTACCTGGGATGAAGTTCATGAATCGTTTGATCATATGAAATTGAAAGAAAATCTACTGCGAGGAATTTATGCATACGGGTGAGTTTTTTTTAAAAAAACTGTTTGTCGAAATAAATTGAATTTGAACAAAGTTCATTCAGGCACATGAGCTTTTAAGCGTATATCATTATAATAATGTAATACCAGTTTATGGCGTTTGCAGCTTTGAGAAACCATCAGCAATTCAACAAAGAGCAATAGTCCCATGCTGTAAAGGTTAGTATAAATATTGTAATTTTATTGAACATTTTCATGACTTTAGCTTGCTTTATTACTTTACAATGGAACGCAAGCGAAAACTTAACTTTCCTATTTTTCAAATGTAATAAATTACTAATGGGGCTCTTTTCAAGCTTTAAAAAATAGTGACCTCTCTTTATTGATTTTACGTTAACGGCGAAAAATCAGCCTTCGCTGAAAACTTTCTCTGTTACATTTGACTGTTGACGTTTCTGGCTTCTTGCTAGAAATGGCATCAGATACCATGGCTAGTGAAATGGTAATGATTTGTTCGTCCGAACCAGTCAAATGTAGAAACGCTTGATGTTATTTGTACTTGAAGAACCTTATTTTACTTTGAGTTATAACAACAGAATTGAAATGATGCGTAACAGGCAAAGTAGAGACAAAATATATCTTAAAAAACCCATGAATTTCTATTAAAAAAGAAAAGAAGAACCAGAGGGGGCTCAACAAATCAACAACAGTTTTCCATGGTCTGTAGTGTTAGGGCTAGGTTCCATCCAAACGCTAAAGTCGTTCCAATGCTAAAAAATAGTTCAGCGATCTGGCGGTTGATGGTTTCCATGTGATTGCTGTGATCGCCATGATCCACAAGAAGGTGAACGAAGATCAAGGAGATCTGTGTCTGACAACATCTTTCACTCCATTCAGTTCACATTCATGGTAGCACCACCTCTCTTCTGGAACTACAGTCATACCTTTTTACATCTTCCTAAAAGAGGCCAAATTACAGTGGAACCTCAATTTAACACACCTCTACGTAATGAAGTCCTTGGTGTACTAAACGATTTTCTTCAGCCTGGCCAAAATTACAATAAAATGAATGGAACAGAACTTTGATATAACCAACCTTAATTTAATGACATCCTCAGTATAATGAACACCATCCAGAAAAGCAAATGCAAAATATACCTGGATTATAACAAATAAATGTCAACACATGACTGAAAGGTAGCTAAAGATGAATGCCAAAACAAACCAACGAGGACAAAATTTATGTGTACAGTACTTTTAAATAGTTTTCTTTGCCTGTTCTTGTGTTTCTAGTGCCGTAGCTACGTTCAGCCCTAAACTGACACAATAGCTTTGTTTACAAATGTTTATAACAGAAACTGGTCAGATCCAGAAATACTGGGAATAAGTTAATCGTTAACTATTCCTCAATATAACGTACAAATTTCCCCAGCCCCTTGGCACTTCATTAAATCAAGGTTTCACTGTACCCAGACTCGTACCCAGTGGCTTTTTATGTGTTTTTTGGGGGTGAGAGAAGATTGGGGTCAGGTTGAGGCGCATGGGAACTTATCAGAAGGGACGAAGGAAAAATAGCGACCGGCAGGTTTTGTTTCAATATGGTGGCTTGGGAAGAAAGCTCATTGTCAGGCGATGTAAGTAAGGCCTTAAATGAAGGGCCATTAGCTTGCCCACACTGCAGCTGTATTGCAAATAATGTCTTTGAAACAACTTCAGAATACCCGGCCACAAACTTTTGTGTCAAGTTTGGTGATATCTTCCAAAAAATGAACAGTATTTCAAGCTTTATACATACAAGGCAATTCAAGGTTCGGTCATTCCAGCTTCATTTTTGGATGTAGCACACACTTATTCAGACAAACTTCGTGGGGATGAAACAAGAGCCTTTCTGGGACGCATTTGCCACCACCATTTCATGAAGGTAGGAATTCAAGAAACAGTGCTCTCTTACATTGATTTGGTTGATTCTACATGTATTAACTTGCCTGTTATAAATTATTAATTATAATTTCTTTCTGCAACATCAAGATGACCCATCGTTTGTGGAAAGCTGGCGGAAGCTGCAAAACTTATTGGGCTTTGTTTCCTGCAGGGCTGCATGGCTAGTTGCATGGCTCCATGAAACGAAATCTGCAAGTCGCTATTTTTCCTTCGTCCCTTCCCAGGAGTCCCTGCACACCTCAACCTAACCCCAATCTTCCCTCACCCTAAAAACACATAAATAGTGACTTGGTACGAGTTTGCACTGTACCTGCTTTCTCAGCATTCATGGTGGCAGAAATCTTGAAATGAATGAGCATCCACGGTGCTCTTTGTTATTTTTGCTGTGGTTATGATCGCTGAAGAGTGGTTTGCATATAATTGCTGCAATTGCCATGGAACATTTTTTCTAGCAATAGCAGGGATCGTATGGAAACCAGGGTTTATCGACCATAGAAGAGAGGTCAAAATTTTCAAAACTTAAGTGTAACCACCTGCCTCAGATAAGTGGTTGCCAAGCAAGGTTTTGAACCTTTTGATTCCATTTCTGTTGTTGATTTAAGCAATAGAAAACGTTTTCCGTGTTTGCATAGCCTGATATAAACATGAGAGGGGTAGAATTCTCCCAACGCCTCGAGTGTTTATATCAGGCTATGCAAACACAGGAACAAAGTTTTCTATTGCTTTTATAAAATAACTTTCCCGAGAAAAAAACGCAAAACTCTTTGTATGGCACTGATTAAAAGAGAAATTCTTACCAGTCGCAAAATCTTGTCCACGAAGTCTTGCACGCGTAATCAGTTCTTGTTTTGCAAAAAGATGCTTTGCAAAATACGGATTTTTCTCGCTTAAAACGGTCAGCTTAAGCGAAGAAAAATGTACACACCTTCTTCGTAACGATTTTCCAAGTTTTAGCCGACGAAGGAATGGGTAAATAAAGTAAACGTTTTGAGTTTTGAACTCGAAAACTTGTTCAAATTTGTGCTTGCGTGACTAGCACGCGAAAAGCCAAACAACTTGACGCCACAGCCATGTTTACATACTCTGATGCAAACACTCCTCTCGGCCAATCAGAGCACGCGTACTATCTTAGTTATTTTATAAAAGAGTATAGGCCATGGAAAATTCTTGTTGATTTGCTTCTAACAATAACATTGACAGTTTTTGATGTCTATTATGGTTGAAGATTCTAAGAAAATCGCATGTGCTAGAAACAGAAAACAAATTGCTTCTATTAACGATAACTGTTGACCAATCAATGCATGATAAATCTCTCGGTTATTGTAAAATAACATTTAGTTGTAAGAGTAGTTTTTAAAGCAATAAGCATACTGTAAATGATAAAATTGATGCAAGTTTCAAATCCAGGGGATGACGTGTATTCATGCAAAGTTCAGATGGGGCTGTGCTTTGTCATACTTTTTGTAAACACTTTCCATAATTTACATAAACTAGCAGTAGCCATTGGGTAGGAAGTGCGGGCGAACATTTGGGTTCACCTTGGAGTAGCGATTGATGAAAACTGCTTTAATAATTGTGTAGGTAAATCAGAGAAAGCCCTTTCACAAAAGGAATCACTGCAGATCATGAAAACTGGATTGAACGACATAGTAGACAGGACTTATATTTAATTCAAGGATTTTATTCACAGTTGGTTAGATACAATTAGCCTGCGAATGGTGAGGAGTGAGAAGAGATGGCTCTATTCGCTGGCAAAGATACATTGAAACAGTAATGTGTGTCACCAGTAATAGTGTGTGTACATGCGGTCATACTGCAAGAAGTCTTATTATTTCATCGAACATTCAGTCCATTTTCAATGACCAAAAACCCTTGATATGCAATAGATAATATTGAAACAGCTAAAATTAACACCAGAGTTTAAAGCTTATTGAAGCTTTTAGATGACAAGCAACGTAACATACTTGGAAACGTTAAAAATATAAAAACCATGCACTGTAGTGAAACGTGAATAAACTTGATTAACATTGATTTCTAGACTTGCTAACACTCCTCTGCTTTCATTTTCCTGGGTGAATAGATTTCAGGCCTAGAAGGTGAATCGAAAAGTCTCTCATTTAGTACAGTGCTTGTGTACCTGCATTACGTGTGCTTGCAAATCATAATAATGATTGTTGTGTCACTTGCATGTGCATTCATGTGATTAACGTGACATCAGACGAACCTTAAATGCAACACCAGGGCCTTCGTGGCGACATATCATGCATTATTAGTCGGTACAACACGGGCAGCCCAAGAATGTGGACAGATTCGGAGAAAAGCTCGCTATAGAGTCCAATGAATGCCACTCACCAAGAATAGGTTGTGGGCTCCTTTTGTTGCCTGTAAAAAATTCCTAAAAAATTCCCCACCCTTTAACCCTTTAAGCCCCAATATCCACATACAAATTCTCTAAACTAATCTCTATACATTTCGTTCATGGATGGGTTGAGAGAATTTGATAAAAGATCAAGGCATTTTCTCTTAGGTGATCAATTTATTAATTCTCATAACCTAATCTCTGGACAATCTATGGATATGGTTAGGAGAAAATTGATGTTGGTCACCATTGGGACTTAAAGGTTAACTGCATATACCCAGCAACTTGAAATTTTAGTGACAGCCCTGTATTTTCGATGAAGATGGAATAGTTGCTGGTGTTGAAGAAGTTGCACCTTTATTGTTAGGAGAAAATATATGTTGGTCACTATTGGGACTTAAAAGATTAAGGAGTGTTATGGGATGCCCAGAAGGCATGAGCAGGATCTGATATTCTCCCATAATACTCCTTAAATCTGATAAATTCATGATAGCCGCCATATCGGTAAAAAGGTCTATTTTCAGAGGCTGTTGCAATTGCTACTTTTGAGACATACGGCTGAAAATTGAAGGGATACCTAATGTATACTCTTTCAGCTGAGTGAGTTCTCCTTACAAATCCTTAATTCTGAAATTTTTAAACTTTTTTAAGTCTCTCCTTTATGCATTTCAGGTCTCAAATTGCCTGTTATTAATATTATTAAAAGGAGTCTTGAACCCTGTAATGCTTTTAAAGGAAAAAAATTTCACAACAGATTGAAAATTTCGAAATTTAGAAGGATTTGTATGGAAAACCATTCAAGCATGACTGTGTGGCAAAAGTTGTTTTTCTCATACAAATCCTTCTAATTTGCGGCAGCTTTTGCAATCACTACTTTTGAGGTATATGGCTGAAAATTAAGATACCTTATGTATGCTCTTTCAGTTGTGCTAACAAAATTGTTAGTACTGTTTTTATGTTTACCAAAAGTGAACACGTGATCAACTAATGCAAAAGGCCTATTGTTTTATCACACACCAATAGCGATAGTTGTCCATGATATGGACTGGGTTTGAGTCTAATAATGCCGTGTCAACTTTTTTCTTTCAAACAGTTTCTCTTATTTGCTTGTTTGGCCAAGCAAGAGTGATCCTTTAATGTAGGCCGCCTATTAAACATGATACGACTTTCTTATTGCAGTTTTGTTTTACAGGACTTGATGTCATTGCTCAAGCGCAGTCAGGTACTGGAAAAACTGCCACATTCTCAATTGCTATTCTTCAGCAGCTTGATGTAACATCTCGCCGGTGCCAAGCCCTTATTTTGGCTCCAACCAGGGAGTTAGCCCAGCAGGTATTTGTACTCAGTATTTCTTCTACCTAAAAAGATTAGGGACCTGACAATCCTTAAAATGACATTCATTACCTGTAATACTTCTTGTAACATATTAACAAGTATGTTGTTGCAATATTTCAGTGTGTGCAGGGGTTTCATTAGGGGCCAGACACCAGTGAAATTGACCAGCTGTGAATGCAGCTTTGCCGGCTGCTTAAGGTGTTACAAAAGGCTAAAATGCTTAGAAAAACAAGCATTTTTGATGACTTTCCCCTATTTTGGTGAAAAATTATGTAGAAGGTTGTTAAGTTAATTTCCTGTAGATTCAAAATCATAATTAGAGATCATAATTAGCAAATTAGCTAATTGCTACCTATTTGATGCTCTTTAAGGTAGCTCCAAAACAGTTTTTTGTGTTGTTTTTTGTAGATTCAGAAAGTTGTGATTGCTCTGGGTGATTACATGGATGCCCGGTGTCATGCCTGTATTGGTGGAACCAATGTCAGAACGGACATCAAAACGTTGAAAGAAGAGGGAACTCACATTGTTGTTGGAACTCCAGGCAGAGTTTTTGACATGATATCAAGAAATGCCCTTCGTGAGTCTCTCCTTGTTTTATAGGTGCTACGAGAAGAATTGTTATATTCCTAGACTTTCACTCAACTAAACAGGGACAGTCATTGTCTGATTCTTTGTCACATGGCCTTGACTAAAATCAAATGTATCGCGATTGTGATACATTAAGCAATGTACCCTGCTTGGGATACATTACAGCATGTGATCAAAGCATGGTGGAAAGTGGCGTGACAGAAGGCAGGAAAAAAACCCTGCCAGTTTTCTTTTTCGTGAATGAACACAACAACACAAACATGAAGCCTCAAGCTGAAAAGCAACAATTTTCAAAGTTATCCAAGAAGAGAAACAGCAGCTAGTGGATGAAAAAAATGCGGATAATATAAGGAAAGTACTTTGTAAATCATTCATTCAGTGGTTTTTGAGAATTAAATTTGTGTTCTTAAAAGTACCAAGTCTACTGTTTTGATTCGCTCTGCTTAAGTGTATTCTTTTGTTGCTGCTGAAGTACATTGAATTGAAACTCTAGAAATATAACAAAACACTTAATGTCAGGTCCCTCGGGAAACCAGTTAGTTTCGTTTTCCCTCGTGGACTTCATCTCGGGAAACATCAGGACTCTTGGGAAAACAGTACTAATTAAGTGTATATTAATACCCTATTCTCTTGTGTACAGGTTGTGCCTTATTTGGGTTACAATGGCATTGTAGACTGATTTTTGGGCAAATAGTAATAATTGTACTAACAGAAATTGCAATCTTTGTTGTCAAGAAACTGATACTATCAAGATGTTTGTTTTGGATGAAGCTGATGAAATGTTATCAAGAGGCTTCAAGGATCAGATATATGATGTTTTTCAAAAGATACCTTCCAGTGTACAGGTGAGGAAAAGATGCATTCTGGCCTTGTGTCATCATATCAACTCAAACAAGTGTGGTCCACAAAATAAGCACCACCTTTATCAGCAAAAATACATGTACAGTCAACTCCCTCTAAGATGGACACCTCTGGGACCAGCAATAAGTGTCCGTCTTAGAGAGATGTCCGTCTTATAGAGAGTCAAATAAAGGAAATAAAGAAAGGCAGGGACCAATTCTGGGTGTCTGTTTTACAGAGGTGTCTGTCTTATAGAGGTGTCCGTTAAGAGAGAGTCGACTGTATTAATAAGTGCCATGCGGCAGGTCGAGCACAGTCTTGACTGCGGGGTGGAAGATCATGGGTGCGATTCCTGGGACCAGACCAATACTCGGGGTCTTTAAAAAAAAAAAGGGAAATGAAGGCACCCCCTGTGCCCTGCAAACAGCTAGACCTTTGCGTGGCTCAGATGAGCAGGTAAAATTTTAGAAGGAGACATAAAAAATAGAGTCCTCAATTGGTAGTTTCGTGCTAAATACATTAACTCTAAAATAAAGAACATTGCATTACTTCATTTCTGAGTAGGGGTTGCATTCTTCCAATAACAATGTGACACTGATTAATTTGTCACACTCTTTAATGTTGAATTAATTACTACCATTTTAACTTATTTTAGTCTATGCTTGTCAGGTTTTGTTGCTTTCAGCTACAATGCCCCAAGATGTTTTGGAGGTGACCAAAAGATTTATGCGTGATCCAGTTCAAATCTTAGTCAAAAAAGAAGAATTAACCCTTGAAGGTATCAAGCAATTTTACATCCATGTAGAAAAAGAGGTGGGTGAATTATGTTCCATAGTAGATATATTTTTAAAGTTGAAACCTTCGTAAAAGTGATCACAAAATGCCAAAGCTTTTGTCTGCTTTGTAGAGTTGGATTTTGTTGTAAGTTAGGTGCAAAATTCTTGAAAATTTTTGGCTTGGCCCATTCATCCCTGGACCGTCCGTAACTGTCCATGTGGATCCACGTCTCTTCTATCACTTTTGATGTCATCAGTTTTAAGGGTCATGAACAACTTTGTCAGCTAGCTTGTGCAGGGTCAAGAGATCTTTCAAACCACACAAGAACTAGCCTTGCCAAAAGGCGAACTCACTGGGCTGCTTACACTAGACAGGAACAAGAATTGCCGAAAGGCGATTTTTAACTGGGCTGCCAATGGGCTATTTTTTCTGAGGGGAAGGGGCGGCTATACATACTCAGGCTACAATAAAACCTTGTCGCCGACCATTGCATGAGAGAGAATCTCATGTGAGACTGAAACATAAACTCATTCAGAACATTGTACCCTTTTGAAAGACGTTCATAACAAAAAAAATGAGTACCATTTGTAAGTGGGGGCTGTATAATAACTTTTACATTTTACGATTATGAATAAAAATAAACAAGTTAGTCATTAATTCTAAGCAGGAAACGATTTGCATTATTTTCACGCACCCCTCCCCGAATCCCTCTGTCTCCCAAAATATAGTGTGACAGTATAACGTGACTAATTTTACGTAACCGGAAATTCCAAAAATAATTGTCATTCTACGAGTATAAAATGCGACAGGGTCAGCTACTTGCCACTGGGCTAATTTACATGAGACAGAAATATATTGTATTGGATGAAACCCTGATCTAGGGGCCTCACTGATTGCACTGAGACTTAAAATAGACGATCCTAGTTTGCGGTTACAGTCTACATGAAAATGCACTAATTTTTGGACAAGATAAAAAATATTCAGTTTTAATATTTTCCTTTTGGTAGTTTTCTCTAACTTAAAGGAATAATATCCTTTGTATTTTGTGACCTAAAAAGTTTAAAGATTTCTCGCTCACATGTTGCTTTCAAATCAGCACGCACTTTAAACAATGTAAATAGATGAAAAGATTGATAACATATTTTTTTACCTGAAACTGATATGAGTTAAAAATTCGCTCGAGTTCACTGTTTGTCTCACGACACCCATGACTAACTTTTCTTCATGGCAGATAACTATGCCGCTTTATAACTCCTCCAAAGTTTTTTTGCCAGCTAAACAATATGGAAACACCATTCACAGTCCTTGGATATTAAAAAGACTGAACGTAACGCACAATGTGCCCTTGTTTACCTCTGATCACATCTCCAAGCGAACTCTCTCTTTCCAAGCGATTCATTTCAATGCACACTAATTGACCCTTATATTAATTAAACCCCTTGGTTCATTCATATTAAAACTGCTTTTGCCCCTCACATTTACTGTGTTCATTCGTATTCAAAACACCTTTAGGAAAATAAAGGTTGTGTAAGTCGTGTATTATGTTTCGAGATAAATGGACTGTACTCTTTTTTAAGTTCCCATTTTGCGGTGACTTCAGTTTACATCTCCATAAAGTGGCGAAAATTTTCAAAGGCATGTTTTTTGAAACTTGCTTATACTGACATCAATGCATCTGATATATGGTGCTTGCTGAATGGGCAAAAACACAGAATTGTGATCACAAGATCATGTACAAATTTAATGATAAAAGCTTAGCAAGATACAGATACAAACAAAAGCAACCCCCCTGAAACCTTGACCTGCGCTACACTTGTATGCTCTACTCACTCACCGAACCTTGTCAGTAATAGCTCTTATTTTCCTCAAGTCGGTCTTTGTGAAGCTCCCAGATGGGATGTTCCGGTGAAGCCTTGAACTTGTGTGCAAAATTCTCAGAGTTCCTATTTTTGTCTGTGTCTTCTTTATCCTCAGTATCCAAAATTTAGAAAGTGGCGTGTGTTGCATTAAATAGAAGGAAATATTTAAAGGAAAAGCCAGTCTTCTAACATGGCGAAGTTGTCAGGATTCATCTGACATTCATCAGCAACTGAGTTGTTCGCTTCACTGTGTACAACAGCTTACAATCAAGTCTTCAGCCATAGTGTCATCAGCTGGTGAAATACTTTGCTCATAACTTGTGCTTATTAATTGCTCATGTACTACATTGATCAATAATTCTCTTTTTGAGTTCACGAAGCGGCCCTGGCGTTCCAAACCTAACGCTTACAGTCATCTTTTAGTGTGAACCTACCGTGAACGGCATGTGGGTTTGTATGCAACGTGAGCATTTCTCTGAGTTTCCCAGTGCCAACAACATCAACTGACTTAAACTCGAACAATAAAAAAATTATAGAGTGACTCCTATGATCGAATCCCTTCGAACAACGCAAATAGCCTTCTTCAGGTTCGCAACGCCTTCTGGGTTTCTGGGGGCAGAGACGAGGTACAAAAAGTATTCGTGCAAGGGTCCGTGCAAGGGAAAATCGTATGAAACCATTTGTGAGAACATAATTTCTCGGTACCAGACCCTTGTGTCTTCCCTCCCCCGGGAGGCCATTTTTCTACACAGATGACCGAAAACCGAATTTATAACTGGGCTGCACAGGCAGCCCAGTAACAATGTATTGCTTCAAAAGGATAACTTTACTAATACAGACAGCCAACTGCCCATTGATCCCAATCTACGGGCCTCATTGATTGCACTGACACTTTAAATAGTCAATCATAATTTGCGGTCTACAGTCTGATGAAAACGCATAATTTTTTTTCCACAAGATTAAAGTAATCAGTTTATAAGATTTTTCTCGTTATTTTTCTGCGACTTAAGGGAATTAAATCCTTTGCATTTTGTGACCTAAAAGAGTTTAAAGATTTCTAGCTCATGTGTTTATTTCATCACTTTCATGCACTTTCAACAATGTAAATAGATGAAACGATCAATAACACATTTTTTACCATAATGTTAATAAATTATGAGTTGAAAATTTGGTTGAGTTCAATGTTTGTTTCAGCCATGAGTAACTTGTTTTCAAGGCAGGAAATTATCCTGCTTTATAACTCCTCTGAATTTTTGTGCTAGCAACACAATATTGAAACACTATGCACACTCCCTGGGTATTAAAAAGACTAAGCAAACTGCTAGAGTGGGTGTGGTGTGTGTGTGTGTGTGGGTGTGTTTAGGCAAGGGGGGAGGAAGGGCTGCAAGGACAGGTTGTTAACCATTTACAAAAAGTTTCCTGAAAAATCCTGTTGAAGAATTAAATGGGACATAGCTTTTTGGGTCATTCCAGTGGAAAAGTTCCAGAACAACAGAACATCTGGTATTCCTGTCCAAAAGGTATTCCAGATGGTATGTTTCAAACAGACAATTTGTGTTCTATAATTTTGTTAAAACCCATCTAGTTTCAGGCTTTCATGACCGTTTTTCAGTACAAGGAACTGAGTACAAGGAAATTTACAAGTCCTGAACTTTTCTTTCCATTTGCCTTAACTGTTTAACTAAGGAGTCTGCCCATGTAAATGGTAAACAACCAAGATGTCAGTAAATGACATGTAGTAGTAACTAAAAGGAGAATAAAGAATCATTTTATAAATTTAGATCCTTTTTTTTAGGACTGGAAACTTGAGACCTTGTGTGATTTGTATGAGACTCTTACAATTACTCAAGCTGTGATTTTCCTGAACACAAGAAGGAAAGTGGACTGGCTCCAGGGGAAAATGATGGAAAAGGACTTCACAGTTTCTTCTATGGTATGTCATATTTTATAAGGTCATAAAGTACATATTGATCTTTGTGTACTGTTTTTTTGTTTTTCTATGAACAAGCTGTAAAAGCAGCAACACTAGACATTGACCCCCTTTACACGCGCTAAAAAAAAATCGGCACAGCACGCCAAATTTTTGGCACCGTGCCTTGTTTACCAGTGCTGAGACTACCTCTTTCACACTATTCTCCAGTAACGTTACACCTTTCTCCTGCTACTAGAATTCTTAATGAAAACCTTGATAGATGAGAACATTTAAAATGAGGAGGAGGAGGAGGAGGAGGAGGAGGAGGAGAAGGAGTGGAGGCAATGAGGAGGCAAAGCCATTTCTTGACAATCATGAGCCTTAAATAAAAGCAAACTCTAAATCTACAATCTACATAATCATCATGTTGTAACTGTTTACATTGTTTACTTGCTGCATTTCTAATGAGGATATCATTATTCTACTATGTTTTGTAGCATGGTGACATGGATCAGAAAGAGAGAGAGGTGATCATGAAGGAATTCCGTTCTGGTTCCAGTCGAGTGCTCATCACTACTGATTTGTTGGTAAATGAATGTTTGTTTTTCCTCATCGAGGCAGTGCTCTGTAAGAGGAATGTTGCTTTCATGTGCTGTGGGTCTTTATCAGAATCATTAACGTGCTGATTGTCTTCATAAGATACTATACAACAGTTGAAGCATGTCATATTGAATAATTTACGCAGATGATCAGCAAGTTTGTGGTTCTGATAAAGCAGCAATACATATAGAATGGATAGTGAACTTACCACATTGGTTCACTGGTATGCCATAAAATTATTAATGTGTGAAGGTAAATCCTGAGAGGTCTTTAAGCTACATGTATGATTTTGGATGGGGGAATTGTGAGTCACTGAAACTGTTTCCTGTTGTCTTGTGCTGTGGATTGCAAGGATGGACGTGGATTGAAACTTAAAAGCATTTGGCCAATTTTCCCAATTTTTAATGCTTTTCATCATGCAAAAATCACCTAAAATTATTTTGGTTGGTGAGACTTTATTTATATTTTCTTCATAACTCTAAGTAATGACCTTAGCACAAAATTAACCTAAAACAGCTATATCTTCATGACATAGCCCCTTTGAAAGACTAAATCTAATGTAATGTGGATTCTATTTTTACAGGCACGTGGTATTGATGTGCAACAAGTTTCTTTGGTTATAAACTATGATTTGCCTGGGAATCGTGAAAACTACATTCACAGGTTAGGAATGAGCATGGAATCTGTTCTTAACAATATTTGGAGTTTCTTTTGGTGTTTTGGGGTAAAAATATTTTCTTCGAGGCTTGGCAGTGTCTTCATATCATAAATTTCCCAAAGTTCCCTTATACAATTTTTCTTATACTGAAGAACAAACATTACAAAATGAAAATTGGCAAACAGTGATTTTCGAATAAGTTTCTTTCAAGTGGTAGATGCATGACGAATTTTACAGTTTTATGTTTAACAGAAAAACTGAAAAAAAGATTGAAAAGAGTTCATATGATTTTGGGGGACGCGGTTACAAAATTACAGACATTTGTATGGATCTTTAACCGTGTTCCAAGAATCATAACTTGATCCCTGTTCAACTTTAGAGCACCAAACCCTGTCAAATAACCAATCTCAACATGACCTTTTATATGGTTGTGTCAGTTTATCGATTAGTTTAAATTTGAAACTCGCCCCAGTTCCCTACGCAACTCCGAAATTCTCAACTTATCGAAAATTTTGCTTTTTAGGATTGGTCGTGGTGGTCGTTTTGGCCGTAAAGGTGTTGCTATCAACTTTGTTACCGATGAGGATAAACGTATTTTGCAGGATATTGAAACGTTCTACAACACAGTAATAGAGGAAATGCCTATGAACGTGGCGGATCTTATCTAAATGATGAAGTAGCGGCTACCTTGTTAGCTAACAGAGTAAAAAAAATTCTCTGCAAAAACAAACTAAAAATTGCAAAAAGTATCAAGCAACGAAAAAAAAAAAGGATTGATTGTTGTCACGTTGTGCCGACCAGAGCGGCGCAAAACTTCCAGGATATGTCATAAGATATAAAAACGTATTGGTTTACAGCAAAAAAAAAAATGGAAACAAATTATTTTTGTTTGTGTATTTGTACACAGTGCTTGTAACAAAATACAGCTGCCAGATCTGACCGGTGTTACCAGTTTTAGGCAAAAATAACTTGTACTTAATTATAAGCTCTGGCAGATCTGGCAGATGTTGCTGCTTGTGTCTCCAGGTTCTTTCTGACTTAAACAGCTTACATCATCAGCTTTGTATATTGACCTCGTAAGGTGGCTCTTAATATTTTATTATGTAGTATGGACACGAGAGTAGGTATAGATGATGCTGTCATGCTCCCCCCTGGTCAATAAAACAATATTATTAAACACTGTTTGTGTTTGTGTTGTGGTTCTAAAAGCAGTGCCTGATCCAGACCTTGAGACGGGGGGGGGGGGGGGAGGAGGCGGTCATCCAGACCCTGAGATTAGAGGGGGGCCCCCAGTCTCAATTTTTTTTTTCGGCCCTTCGGGCCTCACATTGCTCTAAAATTAAGGGAGGGGGCACTGGGTGGATCCGCTACTGAAAACTACACTTTGTGAGCAGAGCTTCCATTTGTCGTCTCTTTGATCAAGGTCGGAGCAGAAAAGGAGGCTCTGTCTGCCTGAATCGCGTCAAGCTTAGAAAGTCGCCGCAGCCCGAATTTCTGGACTAGTCAATCTCGTTTTCTCTGGTCAAACCGGTTTTTAGAGTGCGAGCATCTGTTTATTGATAAACCGATGGTTACTGATCCCACTGTACTAAGCGCACGGGTATTAGGCCCGGGTTCGAAACTGTATCCAAGCAGCATGCATTGCATGTCCAATAAAGATCTTAAGGAGCGTTCACAAAAACTTGTTGGGTCGGGGGGATGGGGGAAGGGGCCTGATGAGAAATTATCTACTATCTGAAACATTTGGAGAACCCCTACTTGCTGCATTAAACATTTTCAGAGATCCCCTTTCAGTATCCCTAAAATTTGAGTTTGAGACACCCCCAACCAACCTCTCAGTCCTAATTTCTTCCTTGTCCGCGTTAGCCTGCGAAAACAGCCGTTCCTCTAGGGGACCAAGCTTCGAAGAGCGAGGAGAAACGGCCAACGATGTCCCATGTCCCATGTCCCAACCTCGATCCCAGGGTAGGAGAGAACCCTGGGAACGAGGTCGGCTATGTCCCTGTAAATTCGTATGTTGTGGATAATAAAAAACGTTTCCTTACTTTTGCTGGTATCAGTAAAACATCCAATCAATCGCTGCTCTTGTTACCCAAAAGGTCCTGAATTCTCTCGGTATGTCTTATTTGCTCAAATCGAATGACATGAGGTGTTATAGAGGAGATGCTCTATATTTTATATGACATGGTTGAGAAAATTATCAAGAGTTTATTTTATTTATATTTTCTTAAAAGGGTTTTCGGATGGCAAAAAAGTTACAGCTTATGTATTTTAGAACGGGGTGTCAATTTGGAGTCCCGGGCGGCACATACCCACCACCCACCCGAAAAATACCCAAGTGCCCCCCCCCCCCGGATTGTGTCCCCTCCTCTTATCGCATGTTTGTGTCTCGGGTATATTTGTTCCAATGAAGTAACGAAGGCGGTCGTGTCTTTCAGTCGGTACATTTGTGACTTTTGATGTGGTGCAATAGACACAAGTAGTGACTATTAACTGTTGAGGATTTCTCTGTTTAAATATATTCCTTGCCCTTCAACAAAAACAGAAATAAGGCCACATTCTAAGCTAGCATGTCGTCGCTGTTGCCGCCGTCTTCAATCGTCGTCGCTGCAAAGAGGACCTCTCAGTACCCCCTGAACTTTCTGGAAGTCATTCGCTTCTCATTTCCGGTTCCGGTAGTAGGCTCCAGCGACCCATCTCTCCCGCCTCGCACACTTTTGCCGCTGCAGAAAACATAAAAAATCTCCTTCGCGAGCTTCGCTTTCGAGAAAAATTGTGGGCAAGTCGAGGTTACCTTAGCCTCCCAGAACTTAATCACGCGTTCCTTCCCCACAAACGCTGGGAGGATTGCGAGACGATTGCCGCTTGATTGTCCCAATCGCCTCTAACCAGTCTTCGCGCTTCCAGAACGTCATTTGATACACGTTTAAAACGCGGGCGCGAAAATCCGCGACCTCACGTCGATCTCTCTCCCTCCACGTTGAGCATAGGCTTACTTTCGCCTTAGCTTAGCTTCTATATACCTTTTAATCCTGGTTGCAAATGTCTAATTTTCTAGATATTCCGGATTCGGATGATGAGTTGGACCATGAAGTCTGTTTTGGGGGTTATAGAGGTGATATTGTGGGCATACGTTACTATCGCGGGACTGTGAACAACAACGAAATGGTGTCGCTCACACGTGAACCTCACAATCCGTACGATAGAAATGCTGTTAGGGTGGATAATGTTTATGGAATTCAAGTGGGACACATAAAGAGGGAGCTTGCTCGAGCACTAGCGGATGTAATGGATAACAGACTGGTGCGATTAGAAGGGTAGGTTTTGGCAAAGTTACCTTTACTTATATGTGATAGAGTCGACGGTGTGTCGCTGGTTTCTTCAAAATTTGTCACATGTTTTAACACGTTATTTTATGTTAACTGTTGTTTAACCGTTTGTGGAACTTACGCCTTTATGCATTAATATTGATTTACATATCTGCGCATTTTAAAATATGAGCGAGTAGGAAGAGAGAAATAAAGAATTGCGTTGCAAAACTAGATGCAAGGCGTACATAGAACTGATATGATGTAATGTGAGAATTTCTCTGGCCAGTTCCCAGGGGTATTTAAAAAAGTTTGGTTTTATATTGGCACTTGAACAAATTCCCCAGAATGCCAGTAGCTACAACACTAGTAGTTTTTAATACAGTAAGTGGCAGCTGACCGCAGGGGGAAGCTGCTGATTGAGGGATACCATACACTACTATCCCAAAGAAAAACAAAACAGTTAATTCGTCCTGCATTATTTTTTGAAACTCTGAACTGATTTTCTGAGTTCACGCCATATTTCTGTAGAAAAATAATCCTGGGCCCAGTTGTTTGAAGGATGGCTAACATCCACTGGAAAAGTCTGTGTCCGATGGAAAACACCATTGGTATTGGTTTCCCGAGCACTTATCTGGTAGATAGAGATTTATGTGGCCCATGTTGTTCAAGCTTTGGACAGTGCTATCCACTGGATATTGTAGCCGCGAAAGCAGCGATATTTCCATTGTCACTTTTCTCCGCCAACTCTTTTCTCAGTATGTGAAACAAAAGCAACAATAGGGGAAAAAAGGCATCAAAGGCATCTGAAATGGTCAGCAGTCAGCAGGAAAGATGGCAGTAATTTTTCAGCTCCATTAATTTACAGTGAATTTAGCTTATTGAAGCTGCCTACATTTGTGCTTTAGTATTTGCTGACCTGTAATAATTATTTATGTCTATTTAATGCTGAAGTCAACTGGCTGCCTGGCCCCGCTAAAAAAGATAAAGGCGCATAAGAGCCAAAAGCCCAAACAGCCGGAGCTTATCCCGGTTTCCTTAGTATGAAGCATGCTTAGGAGCATTGCCCTTTTCCCCCCGTTGGGATGCTAGTCCATCGCAGGGTTACCCAAGGCTGTGCTCTAAGGGAAAATAAAGGGAGCCCAGTGCTCTGAACCTGTAAAATCTAGGTTGCCAGCATATGATTTGTATGAAAAAACTAAGATTTACTAGTCACCTAAGAGCAAAAGTTGGGCCCCAGGGGCCACCGGTTTCTGCTAGAGCACAGCCCTGGTTACCCCAGTAGTATATTGCCGGTACCCAGTTATACTTATTTATTCATTAGAATATAATCTTCACCAAGAGGCCTGGATCACTCACAGAGCAATTTCCACTACGAGGTCCAGGAAAAAAAAAAGGGAAATTAATAATACAACTTTAACAAGAATGACAATACTTTAGAAACAACAAAAAAAGAAACTGAAATGTAAAAACAGAATTGGGGAGGACGTCAATAAAAAAATCAAGAACGCATACGATCGAGCATGCTTTTCAATGGCCGACTATTGTGGCATTTATTACACAAGCACTCTTAAAGGTCTGGGGGATGTCAACATCATAAACAGACCTAGTGAGATACAAGTAGTGATTAAAAAGATCTTTTTTTAAGTGCACTGCTGAACAGTAAAGTATTCCCGATTCTTGGGGCTCTACAGGGAAAACTGTTCTCAAAGGTGACAGTGTTGGCCCTAATCGTATTCAACAGCGTACCCTTGGAGGAGACAGTATAGTGCGCCTGGGTCTAGTAGAATTCATGACTGAAATAAAAGGATATGATAGACTAAATGTGGTTAAATGTAATTTAGGCAAAGTTAACCTCGAAGCAATGCTGGTCAGCAGTTTCCCCAACTATACTAGGGGTGGCCGATGCCTCTAGCAGGGGCACCTTGTGACATATATTTGCAGTTGCTTGTTTGCAGTTCTTCGCAAAGTGTTGTTGCAATAGCTTGCTGTTTGCGTACCTTTTTGTGCTTTGGTTTTATCCCATCCCTCCCTCCCTCTTGAGTTATGGGCCTGGTAAGTATTGGTCGTTAAGTATTCCACTGAATTTTTCAGAGTGACGGTGCCTGATGTGGGCCGCTCGCAGGGTTGCCATGGATACCTCCTCCTCATGCTAGAGCATTGCCCAGCTCCACCAACTTTGTAGGCACTATTGCCCAAGCTCATCTGTTGGTGATGAGTTTGACTAAACATTTTGATATGTGCACCAAATCTAAAAATTCATGCACCTGGCCACCTTGGTGAAACAAGACAAAATGGAGTAAAATTCCTTGTCTAAGGAAACAACACGACAGGCGAGGCTTGAACCCACTGCTATCCCCTATAGTTATTCCAGGCAGGCAGTACTCTGATAATAATTATTTCACTTTTAATATTTTCATTGTCTTCATTATTGTTGAGAAAGAGTGAGCAGTACAAATAAAGATTGATGTTGCTCATGCAGGCAATATAAACACAAGTTCTCTTTGTAAAGAAACATTTTCAAAGAAATTTGTTCCTGCACCACGCTGTCATGGGGTTGCAGACTCTTGCCTTTATTCCCTTTAAGGACTTTTTAGCCCCCAAATTTTCTGCAATAACAGGAGTTGACTATAGTTTTACAACAAATTAATGATTTTGTGAAAATACACCATTTGTATTTTTAGGGTTGTTCCCTTTGGAAAAAACAACATCTATACCATGCCTTGTGATATTACATTTTGGGGCAGACCAGAAAATGAACAAGAAGTTCTCCAAAGGATGCGTCGGCATGGCTACATGTTACGAACTTTCAGGGAACCAATTCCACCAAAAAATGGAATGTCAAGTGCTACCTCTGCTGCAATGATGAACATTGGCAGACCACCTTCTATTAAAATTTCTCATGATCAGGTAGGTTTCCAGTGGAGTCAATGTATAAAAATATACTTTAGTGGTGTTGTGTAGCCCATTTGCTTTAAAAAAATTATGTCAGACATAACTGCTAACATCTGGCATTAAAAAGAAGTTTGACCGGGAGATCAGATGAACATCAGACTTGAATGGTTATGTCTGAAATGAAGAATTGTGTAATTGGGATTTGTTCCAAACTTGGAAGGATAAGGTTGAAGTCCGGAATTCACCTTTTTGGGGGCTTAGATTTGTTGTGGTCCTGTGTTTCTGTACACCATTTTGCAACACCAAGGTTACGGTAGTTTATGATTACTTCAATTATAAAACTTAAAACAAATTTTGTTGTATCAGATGACAAGAGAATTGGACAAACTGTTTCAGAAGATAGGAGAGAATAGTAAAGTGGCTACTATTGAACCAGCAGAGGTAATTTATTTTTTTTTTATTTGTTGTGATAAAGTTACCATTGAATTGATGGGAAAGCTGAAAGAATGGTGGTGAAGCTATATGGCAGTGGAAAATATTATCATTAATAGTGGTCCATCCGTAATTTTTCCCTTGTAAATTACAACATGTTTTAGTGAAACTGTTGTCAGAATGGATTTGAAGTTCCTGTGGATGGCTTCCTATCTCTAATAATGCTATGGAATGCTTACAAAGTTGTCAGTGTATAAGGATTATCCCCACGAGGGATTTTCTGGGTAGAGACCAGCAACATTTGGTACCGTAAAATTCCGAAAATAAGCCCCAGGGCTTATATTTTTCAAAGGCCCTTTTTGAGGGGCTAATTTTTGGAGGGGCTTATATTCGGAGGGGCCTATCTACGGAGGGAAATTTGGGTTTCAAACTCGATTGGGCTAACCTTGTAGTTGGAAGTAAATTTACCGTGTTTGCTTTGTTTTACTTTGTATTTGAGGGCAATTTTCCAAGTACAAGCCCCCGGGGGGGCTTATATTTGGAGGGGCGCTTTAACTGAGGGTTTTTTGCATTACTGGTTTGGGGGGCTTATATTTGGAGGGGCTTATACATGGAGGGGCTTATTTTCGGAATTTTATGGTAATTCATTTGCAGGCTGCCCACTCCAGATACAGATACTCCTTCGTTCCTCTTGGGTGTCTACTTATGGAAACTTTTACTGTTGTATGTTAGTGAAACTTCATCAATGATAATCTTCTTTTCTGTTTAGGCTATAAAAACCAAGCTGTTTCCACATCAGAAAAGAGCTCTTGCTTGGATGGTTGCTCGTGAAAACTGTAAAGAACTTCCACCTTTCTGGAAAGAAAGAAAGGCTGGTAAAGAGATTCAGTACTTTAACACAGCCACAAACTTTGCAACAAGCAGTCGACCAAGCTGCTTACTTGGTGGAATTCTTGCAGATGACATGGGTCTTGGAAAGACTCTGGAAGTTATTTCTCTCATTATCACAAATTTTTACAATGGGAAGCCACTAGTTACTTTGGCAGATAAGAAAGCTGGTACAGCCAAGTCTTTGAAGGTTAGTATTTTATCTACATGTAGGTATGTAAATTTTTTGTTCATTTTTTGCCAGGTCATTCTCTCATCCATCCTTCTCTCTCTCTCTCTCTCTCTCTCTGTTTGTTCATTCATCCTTCTGTCCTTTCATTCAGAATTGGTTAAGCTACTGTCTAGAGCAGTCATACCACATTTGGGAAAGCATTATTGTCCCCTTGGTTACTGTACATAACAACATGGGAAATATGTTCCTTTTCCATTTACAGAGACAGAAATGATGTAATCTTTGTAATGATCAGTTATTAATAATAAGTTCCTAATGATCACTTATTCCCTCTTTTTAGCGTAAAACTAAGCGACCTAAATGTAGAAGCCAGAGAAAGGCAAGAAACCACAAAAGAAAGGATGATAATTTTGTGCAAGACGACGATGAAATAGATGAAGTTATTTTGGATGATGAAGATGAGGAGGGTGATAGTGATGTAGGTGATGAAGATGATGATGAATGTCCTGGTGATGTTTCATTTAACATGACTGGAAAAGAAGATCCTGATTTCAGTCCTGGTATAGATGCTCTCAAGAAGGA
>OZ038000.1:11192727-11242727 GCA_964035705.1 Porites rus
CGCCTTCTGTCATACCACTTTCCACCATGCCTTGATCACGTGCTGTTATGTATCCTGAGCGCCGTACATTGCTTAATGTATCACGATCGGGATACAATTAATTTTTTTCAAGGCCATGTGACCAAGAATCAGCCAATGGCTGTCCTTGTTTAGTTGAGTGAAAGTCTAGGAATATAACGGTGTAATTTAATTCTAGTAATTTCGTCACAACCAAAATGTTCACTACTACTGATTGAAGTCCTTTTCTGAGAAAAAGTACTCATATTTTTTTATTTTGTTGTTGCTCAAGGACCAGTTTGAAGCTCATGTTCACGAGGACTTGCTTAATGTGTACACCTACTACGGTTCTGAACGCACCAAAGACACCAAGCTTCTTGCTGAGCAGGATGTTGTTCTTACCACCTATCAGACATTATCTTCTGAATTTTCTAAGGTATGAGTCTACATACACATGTATTTCTTTCTTGGGAAGAACATGCTAGAATCCGGCTGGGTACAACAAAATATACGAACCACTGCGGAATTTCCCTCCCACATTCTGAGTGGTTAGACCCAAGCTTGCCTCCCGCTTGCTACTCGCCGTGCGCACTGCAGTGAGATTTTTACGTGGGAAAATATTCAAAGCTACTCGACTGACTGGCCATTTGAGGTTGTGCGAGAAAGACTGGGACTGAGTCGCTGTTGTGTCAAATTGCACCATGGGACTGTTTTTGGGACGTCATCATCAGTCATGGTTTCAAGAGAGAGATTCTGGAAACGAGTCTGCTTCATTCATTGGCTGTTACGAGGTTGCGCAGGAAAGTGGATCGAAATTGGTCCACCAAGACAAACAGCCCTAGCAATTCAACAAGCCTACCAAGCACAAACTCAAAAAAGGTCGTTTAGTTTAAAAGTTTTTTCGTTATTTCTCGTGGTAAATTTGTCTCGGGTAAAAGCGTTCACACACACGGTTCTTTTTTTTTTCTGGAAGCAAAAGACCTTTTTCTGCAAGAAAAAGGCTCAAACAAAACGCATCTTTTCTTTGAGGATATTTTAAAATTTCAGAAGTGATTTTTCTATTATATACAGGGAAAATCACCGCTTGTGAACACGGTGTGGTTGAGGGTTGTTCTTGATGAAGGTCATGTCATCCGCAATCCCAGCGCCATGATGTCCAAAGCCGTACATGCACTGAAGGCCGACCGCAGATGGGTTGTAACTGGGACTCCTATCCAGAACTCCATGAAGGACTTATTCTCCATCATCAGCTTTCTGAAACTGGAGCCGTTTACCGACAGACAGTGGTGGAGACGAACAATGGAACGGCCGATCAGTGAGGGCGATGAGACTGCACTGGGGTATAGCCATTTTCATACTTACAACAATTTTTGGACCTTGAAATGATCTAAAAGTCTGTTATTTGATTGGTTTGACGGTTATCGAATACGCACGCATAGGCTTTTGGTTGGTTCAGCGAACTTTCTAGAAGTCAATCAATACTTTGCTTTGACGTCTTTATTTCTTTATTCAGCAAAACTATTGGAGAGAATCGAACGATGCTTAAAATTCACTGAGGGTTTTTTTTGGAGCCAAACGAGTAACTTCCTGAATCATGAACTCATGTTACGGCGTTTTCACCGACCAGTTTATTTTTTAGCAAGAATTTG
Organism: Porites rus; assembly: GCA_964035705.1. NCBI lineage: Eukaryota > Metazoa > Cnidaria > Anthozoa > Scleractinia > Poritidae > Porites > Porites rus. The sequence continues at coordinate 11,194,374 of OZ038000.1, forward strand.
ACGCCAATTTAGACCAGTCTTCAAAACCTACAGACCTAAAAATGGTATTTTTGACCTTCTTAAGGCGTTTAGTTTTCCTTTTTGATATCTTTCACTTCGAATTCACTCATAGACGGAGCGCACCTTCCTTTTTCGCAGGGAAAAGTACCTAAAATAAACCTGTCTGTCAAAGTGCCGTGACATATGTGTAGGCCGAATGTGGGAGATGTTCGCTCCGGGTCATGGGCTTCTGGTGCTCTAGAGTTTTGATTCCAATGTAATGCGGTGTATTCCCTTTACCTTGTAATTGTACTTTTTACCCTGTTACAGACGTTTACAGTTGCTCATGAGGAGCATTGCTATGCGGCGTACCAAGACTCAACAAGTGGACGGAAAGCCACTGGTGGAGTTACCAGACAGACAGGTGTTTATACAACCAGTTGAGTTGTCACTTGAAGAGAGAAAGCTGTACGACTCCATGGCAAAAGAGGGAAGGCTGGTCATCGGAAAGTAAGTATTTTGTAACTGAATCCAGTGGCGCATCCAGGAGAGGGGCCCAAGGGGACCGCCCCCCCCCCCCCCTTATTTTTAGAACAACCTGAAGCCCGAAAGGCCGAAAAAATTATTATGTAAGGGTCTGGCTGACCGCCTCCGCCCCCCCCCCCCCCCCACCCCCATAATTTTCTTCTTACCTGTTTACAGACCCTCTCTCTTTTCTTTAGAGATCGCTGAGCGCGCGTTTCCATGGTTCGTACAATCTTGAAGAGGTCTTGAATTTTAGAGTCGTTTTGAGAAGTCCTTGAATTCGATTAAGGTCCTTGAAAAGTACTTGATTCCTTTATTAGGTCTTGAAAAGTCTTTGAAATTCACTAGCTTGTTTACTCCACAGCACTGTCTGTGAAATTACATTATTTCGCCGAGGAAAATTTTGCTCATTCTCGGTGTAAGAACCTGCAAAACTCACGGGTAACGTAAAAACATTTTTGTGCATGAACAATATTTTATTTCTGTTTCTTTAAATATTTCAAATGCAATTTTTCTACCTCAGATGCAACTGCCAGTCATACCCAGTGACTGTTGCCACTGTTGCCATTTTGCCAAGTGTTGTTACGGAAAGTAGTATGAAATAATGTGAACAACGTAGATGAGTCCATTCAGTGTTTTAGCCAATAAGGTGTTCAAAGTGGGTTAAAGAATACCGATTCATTGAATAAATCTTGGTCCTTGAAAACTGTAATTTGTTTTTAAAAGTCCTTGAAATTTGTTTGCCTGAAGTTGTTTGAACCATGTAATTATCATCTTATCCCATCTTCAGATATTTCAAGTCTGGTACTATTCTTAACAATTATGCCGATGTGTTGGCAATTCTGATGAGGTTACGTCAACTTTGTTGTCATCCTAAGCTGTGCGCTGCCGCTGCCGCTTTGTCCGCTACTGAAAGTAAGTTTCGTGATGTCATAAGCCCGCCTAGAAGGCTCACTAATTTGAAGTATCGCGCGTTTATCTTGGTGGCCGCTTGCGCGAGACGGCGATAAAAATGAGGCTTACTTTTTCTCGCCCTTTTCTTCTCGCCAGCTTTACCAGATCACGAGATTCCTCAAATAAGCGAGCCTGATCGCAGTCTGTGAAATTGTCAGTCCCAAGTAACATTCTCTCACGCTTACTGTCTGGCAGCTGCATTCCTATACCTTAAGGTTCCGAGTGCTGTGACTAAGATCACTTTTTTGTGACAGTATACGGATCCAAACTGTCTCTAACTCAAACTTGAGGCGAAAACAATCGTTATCTATACATTAAAGGCTGTTTGGATTTCGGACGCAATAAATGCTATAAAAATGTTAATGCTTTAGCTGGACTTTTTTTAGAGAATTATTGTTCATTTGAAGAACTACATAAAGCACCTGTTACAGTGGTTTCATCTTATACCAAGAAATTTTTTTTCTCGCTGTCTTGGTATCGGATAGAACACTGCGTTCCGTACTTGATTTATCGCGTCAAGGATTGTGGTTTACGCGCGAATTCGAGTGACTCTGAAAAAAGCTGCCTGGTTCAAGAAAAATCTGATTGAAAGATCATCACGATTGCGAACTCATGTCAAAATGTTTTTCCCCCAAACAGACTGTTCCACCCCTGAAGAGCTTCGAAAGAAACTTGTGTCCACGTTGATTACCCTGTTGAGCTCGGGCGCAGACGAAGAATGTCCGGTGTGCCTGGATTCCCTGTGCACTCCAGTCATTACACACTGCGCACATGTGTTCTGTCGAAGATGTATTGAGGACGTAATCAAGACTTCGGAGTTGAATCCTCGTTGTCCCCTTTGCCGAGGCTGTATTGGAATGGATGTACTAGTGGAAGTACCCCCTGAGGCTGAGGAATGTATTGATGAGACCGATGGCGAAGGAGAGTGGCACTCGAGCTCCAAGGTTTGATTTCTCACAGGGATTACCAAAACATAGAGCTGGCTAGCATGTGGCCCTTTTCTCGAAAGTCCCAGTTACTTTTCGTGTCCGAAATAAAATATTCAAACCAATTCTAAAGAATGAAAACGCACATCCTAGCCAACAAACCAGCCCATTTTGTTTTGTGAAGTGATAGTTCTATCATGTCATCTGCAAAACCGTTGAAACCTCTACCTTAAAAATAAACAACAACAGCTTTCCGGGCACTGTAATTATCAGGAAGTTCGAGGAAGGGCCGCTGACGCGTTAGAAAACCCATGCTATTTAGAAGTAATGACTGTTTTGGCTGAGTTTGAGTTCGCCTGTCCACAGACGTTAGGGAACTTAAGTACCAGACGTTTTCTATGGGCCGACGGCAACCGGAAGTCAAATTTACTTGCGGTCCACGTTTCCCGCCGACATTGTCAGTTCTAACAAGTAGTGGAATTAACTTTTCCTTCATCCCTGTGAACAAAGACATCAGGGCGACAGCCTGCGAGCAAGCTCCTTATTTGGGGGATATTGTGAAAAGCCACGCGCACGCGCGAGCGGCAACCGAGAGGAGAAGCAAGAGCGAGGGGCGGGAGAAAGAAAGAAGAGCTTGCAACGATCTTTGATAAATTTTCATTTCTAAGCTGGAAACCGCAAGAAACCGCATAGCGTGAAAACGTTCCCCGGAAACAACAAATGTGTCAGCCGCCTGTCAGCGTCAGTTACGCAGGATCCTTGAGAACAAATTATTACACTATCGCACAAAGACGAGACTTTTTCCTCCTTTTCCTCCGCCCTTAGCTGCTCGCTTCGCTCACCCAAATGCCAGAGAGCTTGCTCGCAGGCTATCAAGGCGAGGTTGGGTTCATAAATGAAAATGTGTGCCACTGGAGTGTGATGCGGGAGAGAGCCATAGTTGACACCTTGTGTAATTTTCTTTTCCAGGTTGATGCGCTGATGTCTATATTAACCAAGCTGAGAACTGAAGATCCCTCGGTGAAGAGCTTGGTCATTTCACAGTTCACCTCCATGCTCAACATACTAGAGACCCCTCTAAACGCCCAAGGGTTCAACTTCGTCCGTCTCGATGGTAAAATGTCTCAGAAGCAGAGAGCGGAAGTGATTGAGTGGTTTAATGAGAAGAGCCCAGATTCCCCTACAGTAATGTTACTGTCAATGAAGGCAGGTGGAGTCGGATTGAACCTAACAGCCGCTTCCAGAGTGTTCCTTCTTGATCCTGTATGTAGATACACAATTGTTATCTTTTTTTATAAGAGAGGTGGAGGATATTCTATTTTTTTTAGTTTTGTCCGCAGTCAAATAAAGTTAAGAGGGAGTTTTAGCAACGACGACGTCGACGGCAATGAGAACGTCAAAGCAGCAATAAGTTTATTAAGTAAAACAACAAGTTTGCACTTGCATCACGCTCTTTTGTACATTTCTTTGCCGTTACTGCACGACTACGACGTGAAAATGCCTAATTTCGCACTTTATGGAGAAGGCAAACAAGCGACGACGAAATGTTCTTTCTCCTTTTAAATTTGAGTGCGGTCCTCAATATACCACCTCCAAGGAAATTAGCCTACATTAGACATTTTCCGCGAACTGGAATAAACGCGACAAAGTTTGAAAAAACGCTAATTCATTTCAAAAGTGACGTTTTCACTGCCGTCGCCGTCGTCGATGCTAAAACTCACTAATTTCTCCAGAGTCAGAGCGAGCAAACGGGCCCTAAATTGTCCTGTTTTGACATCGCAGTCATGATAATTATTAGCATCGTCATCATTATAATCGTCATAAGCAGCGTCACCATCAACATCACGTAGCCTGAATTTCATCCGATTACTTCGAGTCGTTATTACTCCCTCAGTAACGTCTGAATCGACCAGCCGTTAATGTCGTCCAGTGACGTCACTACTCCTTGACCTTTGCTTTAATTCATGCAAAAAGCAAAACACGATTTTCAAATGTCTGAATGTTACAAAACTGCTTTATTTTTTTTCGATTGTAGTTCATGTTTAACGTTCAAACTATCAACTGCATGCGGTACAACTCTGAACCGGTTGTACTAAATTCTATAATCAAACTCGGTCGCAATCACGCAATGAAATAAACACACACACGGAACACTTAGTTCCAAAACACAATGATTTGCTTTAATTGAAAAGAAGCTATTTGGTCCTTGACGAAGAAAAAAACAAGGAGGCAAGAAAGAAAAGCTAACAGAATCATCACACTTGACGGTAAAAATAGCAAGAAGGTCGAATTATAACATTGATCTCAGAAAACTTCGCGTAAACAAAATCACCGGCCGCCGAAACCACAAAGCGGCTCTGAATGAAAACTCACCTACCGACTCTCCGTGATGATTCTTCATTCGCAGTTCAATTTAACATTTCAGTTTCGAAGACAAGGCAATTTTGCTGTTTAAGATAAAGATTAAGCTTATAGAAATGTTTGAACTAACCGAAAGAATGCCAGGGATGCGATCCGCTGAATATCAAATGACAATCCCGCTAAAATTTTTCATAATTATACATAATTATGCGAATGTTTAGACAATCAACCAATCAAAATCACTACCCGGTTTTCGGGTAGTGAGTGACGTCACTGGACGGCATTAACGGCTGGTCGATTCAGACGTTGTTGAGAGGAGAAAACGACTCGAAGCAATCGGATGAATTTCAGGCTACAACATCACGTAGACAACAAGTAAACGCTAAAAGCTTTAAACCTCGCCAAGTGCAAACATCAAACCGGAGAAGTGTATCGGTATTTCCGCAAAACAAACAAAGAGTGATCAACGTCAACTTTCTTCAAACAACATCCATACATCATCAAGAGGAAAGGTTATGAGAATCAATAAGATGATCACCAAAGGGAAAAGGCTTTGATCTTTTATTAAATTCTCTCAACTAATTCTTACAGGAATTGATGGAGATCGGTCTTTGTGAATATTAGGGCTTAAAGGGTTTTAAAATTTGTTTGTCATTCTAGGCTTGGAATCCTGCAGCTGAGGATCAGTGTTTTGATAGATGCCACAGGTTGGGACAAACTAAGGATGTTATTATTACAAAGGTAGGGTTCCTGTGGCACAACTCCAACAATCGTATTATACTTACAAACATAACTCTTATTTAGTCTTCAATCTCTCTTCCCTTTTAGCATTTAGAGTATTATATTTTGTTTTCAAATGCCTTGTTAGTTGTATATCGATGAATGTAAATGATGCTCTATCCTCGAACCCTTTTACTTTAATTTGCCCTGGCCTGCAGACTGACAGTATCTTGATTTTGCAGCGGGGCGTCCGCCCTCCTTTTTAAACATTAACAATCCCTTTTGTCGGTTTTTCACATCCAAGAAATCTCTGTTCGTACGAATCCATAATACTTGTAGCCCATCGTTTTATTTATACTTAGAATACTTTTGAAACAAGTTGATGGAGGGATTCCTTTAGGCGGAGCAAAACATAAGTTTCTTCTTCCTTGGAGTCTAAACATGAATTCAAGAGCCGCAATTTTCCTGCAAGTCCTCGCACAACAGTGTTGCGTTAAAAGACGAGTATACGTCTTTTTACCCACTTTTACTTTACTAGTTTGTTGTGAAAGACTCGGTGGAAGAGCGCATGCTCGAACTGCAGAAGACCAAGAGAGAACTGATGGCTGGAGCGTTCAAGACCAAGTCATCAGCGGAAGAGAGGAGACAGCAAAGGATTCAAGACGTCAAAACGCTCATGGATTTCTAGCTACGCAAATTCTTCCCATTTCAGATGGACGCGGAGAGCAAATTTTCGATAGATATAAGACAGAATTAGCAAAGATAAACCAACGTTTAATGAACGCGAGAGCACGCAGAAAGGAAAAGCTTGACCTTCAGTGCGTAATTTGCCGCTCAGTTTGGTGTTTAGATGGGCACGCGCCGTCGTCACCGTCTTCTTGAGAGACACACGTCAACTGGAAGTGAGGCACTTTTTCCTTTGGAATATGCATTGATGCTAACAAAGTTGTATTGCTTAGTATCCGTTCTCGTATAAAGACAATTTTTTGTGAGAATTAAGAAGTCCAGTTCCGGTTGACGTGCATTGGTCAAAAACGCCTTTGCTTTGCTTTTCCCATTAGTAGTTGCTCACTGTTTTGGGCTGGGTAGGATGGACGTTGTTAAGTATCCTGTTGACAGTAACGACCAGCGAGAAAGCTGGGATATTTCCGCGTAGATAATTTCGGAAGTCTTCAATTTGTTCGATACTATACTCGTTCTTGTGTTTGTTTGAAGGCTGAGAGTCTGTCTCTACAAACTGAGTAAGGTACTCTTGTCCTGCTTTTCTGATAAGTTTGAATTGATGTTGTGGAGGTTTTACTGCAGAATGGTTGCTCGTGAACAATAATCGGAAAAATACTTTTGAACATATTGAATAACGAAAAGCGAAAGAAATGAAAATGGGTCTCTTTTTATCGTTTTCTACTTGTTACAGTTTTGTTTGGTTCACTAGCTAAACAAAGAAAAGATTAAGGGTTTTAAATATTCATGTTATCGCTAAGAATTTTGCTACCAAAAGAAAAAATTATTTGTTGGTGTTAGAATCATTATTTATATATTTTTATCAGAGATCAGAAAAATAACTTGTAATTAATGTTATAAATGCATAAAAGATACCATTATACCTATTTTTGTGTCTCAGTTATTTCCTGTATGTATGTAATGAAAGAACATGTCCTCTTTTCGAAAGCTACCGACGGCGGCAGACTGTTATAAAGCTGAAGCTCAAAAAAAACCCTCTCGATCTCCTTCATTTCCCACCATGTCATGTCTGGAGTAGTTGTTGTTATGATGATGATGATAGTAAGTAATCAACTTTATTTAATGAGGGTAGCCCGTTCAGCAACGAGGCTAGTATCCATAGGGGCCCTTAGAAATAAAAAGTATACTCTTTAAAAATTCCCAATGTATATACAGGACTAAAATAAACAATAACACTGCAAAAAATCTAGCTAGGTCAATATAAAGTGTGCGCTAAGATGTAAGAAATTAAAATTATAAGGTAAAATTCTCGGTTAGCATCTTTTTAAAACTATTTACAAACGTGGCACTTTTAACATAATTGGGTAAAGAATTGAACTAAATAGCCCCTGTATACTCAAAAAAGTTCTTTTGCCAATGTTACGTTTAGGCTTTGGTGGGTGCAGATCATTGCTTCTCCTAGTCGCATGATTGTGCAAATCTGCATTCCTTTTAAAATATTGGGTAAGATACTTAGGTACTAGATTATTTAAACACTTAAAAACTAGAATGCATTTATGCATTTTTCTTCTGGAAGCTAGATTTAACCAGTTTAGCCCACAGAAAGTGTCATTTGAGGTGTTCTTCCGTAATATAATTCGAGCTGCATGGTTCTGTAGGCGGTGTAACGCTTTGCAACACCCTTCTGAGATTTCCCCCCACGCATGATGATGATGATGATAATTATATTATTATTATTTCCTTAGCCTTTCCTCGAGTCGACATATTTCATCTGCTCTTACCATGAATAATAGCTCCATGCTCTTTCTGAATTTTTCAGGGGGGGGCCCACGACTTAGCGAAATTTCGTGTACCTATGATCCACCGATTTATGACATCACATCCGGTTGCAGAGTTGCTGCTCTGTTTTCGCGCGAAGCACAAAGATGGACGCTCGATGCTAGTTGGTTTCCTCGTTATTTTTACCCACAGACTAACGGAATTATGTATCTTGAATGCCGAGAATATTAAGAAGGTATATAGCTGGCCTTTCAAACAAATGTCATGACCAAACAAAGAAGTTTTAGTATTATTTTAACGATAAATATCATGCAGCTGCGAGGAATGTCATGGCGAGTCTTGCGATGTTTCAAAACGAGTGTCGTTAACGTTTTACGGCTTTTGCGGCCTCTGATTTAGAGAAGTCATCAATCAAAATATAATTTCCTAAGCGGAATAGAATGGGGAAAACGCCGATGGCCACAGTTTAAAGTGTTCACCGCTGGAAGGCTGGATCACGCCCCGTAAAGTTGCAGAAACTTGCACTCAACTGCATGGTTTTGAGGAATGTCATGGTGAGTCTTTCGCTGTTTGTAATCGAGCGTCACTCAAGAGTTTGGCTTTCGCGGCTTCTGATTCGTCAAAGTCATCAATCAAAATTGCCTATTCTGAGCGAAATTTCGTGGAGAAAAAGCTTATAGTCACAGTTTAAAGTGTTAACAGCTGGAAGGCTTTATAACTCGACGTAAAGTTGCTGCAAGGGCTCAGTCTTCTGCTGTTCGAAGACTCTCTGGCATAATGTCGCATAGATAAGGTTAGTAGGTTTGCTTATTTTTCTTTTAGTGCACGTGAGAGAATTACAAGGAGCGTAGAGTAGCGAAATATTAGAGTTATTCAATGTTAGAGCGTGAGCTTTTAATAGTTAAGAGAATTAGATAATTTTTTAAATGATTGATGAAAGGGGACTTCTTAAAGAACAGGTGGTTACTATTAGAAAAGGGCAGTAAAACATCCGAAAGAACTACCCTTTTTCTCACAGCACTTTCTACTGGATCTCTAGAACTGTATTTTGTTGTGTAAGAAACACATAAAATAGAAAAAATGTGGTAGAGAATAGACCGTTTGCTTTGGGAGGTGGTGCCCCAGGAGAGGTGGAGATGTTAAGAGGGCCTACACCAAGAAGAACAATATTATAACAAAAACAATAATCTTGATGATCAATTATTATTACTAGTAGCCTTTTTTGAGTACGATAGTATACCAGAAAGATACCACATGCCTGCAATTGCTGTGATCATAATGTACTGTTTTAGAGGGAGGCACGCAAGGTTTTTGCTTAGGGGATTTCAGGGGTGGTAACAGCACACCTACACTAGTGTATGACAGAGTGCATTTGTTGCTTATGGGGGATTGTGAAACTTAATGACAGCAAACTTAATTTGCACAGATAAGCAAAATTGCATTGCCAGTTATTTTCTCTCTGTGTGGTAGGGGATAGACAGTTCAATTACATGTGAAGGACTGGAAGTATATTTTTTGCCAATTTTCCCTTGCCGAGCCTTAAAATCCATATTGTACGACAGTTGTGCATAAGGGATATTTACATTATTTGATTCTAGGATCCTTAAAAGTTGTAAGGAGAGGGGGTCTTCATGGCCAAAACAAACAAAAAGTTTTTTATATGAAACTTGAATGAAATTTCTACCTGGTAGGGAGTTGTTGGGAGAAAATGGCCTTCCTGGAAAAAGAAAGGATATTTTTTGTTCTGTAATATGAAAATTTCATCTTAAGACTTGCACTTTTTGTTACTAGAAACAATACATGTAAGCGATGGAACCAAAATTCGAAGGTTACTGCAATAATTCACTTCAGTTGAATGGTTTTTCTGTTTCCTAATAACAATATTTTTACTGTGTCACTTTTTAATAAGGTTGACAGTGGTCTTCTTTTATTACAATGTTGAATGGCATGCCTGAGGGGAGGGGTATGTACCTGTAGCTGGTGGGGCAAAAGGGAGTATCCAACAGAGAGTTCAAACCTTTTTAGGACAAACAGTCACCCACTGCAACTTTGAGTGAGCCAGTGATCATTTTTTTTCTTTTGGCCATACATGGACAGTATTTTTATTTTTTGCTTTATACTTCAATTTAAATTTTTTCCTATGTTTTTGGGTATGAAAATGTATGATAATGAGTATGACACAAAGGAAACTAAAATTATCCAGGGATAAAATTGAACCATAATAATAATGATATCCAGCTGTGTATAATTAATATGTATACAACAGTTTTTCTTCTAGTGTTAAAGGAAATACTGAAATTTTATTCACCTACTTTATTTGATTGATCAATGATATTATTATTGTTCTAAAAAAAAGAAACATCAAAATATTTTCAATAAATTACATGTGAATTTTAGAAACGTGCAAACCAGCCCTGAGACATTCAAGCTGTATTTATTTCCTTTTTCCAAAAAAATATCCACATTCCTTGTTATTGACTAACGTCCTTTGATCCTGTATTTGGCTCAAAATCTTAGTGCTTAGATTCACAATGCATTTCTGATTCTTTTCCAGTATCTACTGAAAAATACAGTCAAATATATACCATCTCTTGTTAGTTGTATCCTTGACAACAGACTCTCAATGCAATGTTCAAGTTGTTTTAACACACAATCCCCCAAGTGAAGGTCTATGAAATATTGCGTAAATGTAGATAAATTATTATAAACATCTTTTTTGTGTCAAAAAGTGTTGACACTCCTATTTCAATCTTCAAACGGCTTGATTTGCATAAAAAGAGTGTTTTTTTTATTGTTCAGTAGCTCTCGGCTCAAGTTCATATCTTGATCCCATCAATGTATCTTCAGCTTTTACCAGAGGTTTCAGTGGTTTCAAAACAAGTCAGTGACCACCGGAGTTCCATCGGCTACTTGATTGTTTGTTGCCAGCAATTCCAGTGCCCCCAGCCTCAAGATTCGGCTGCCTACTTTAAAACATTTTGAAATCTCTGAAAGTTATCTACTGACGGTGAGCTAGTATAATTTTACAAAGGAACCCTAGCATAGGATCAGAAAGCCAAGCCAAGTAGTGTAGGATAAAGACTGATCATCTCAAAACCCACTCCCTATTCCATGGCACATACCTGTATAGAAGTACCATAACCTTCTCCCTGGGTGTTAAAGTAACAGTAAAGAGGGGTTTCAGGTGTAGCCTCTTGTCTTTGTTTTATTTTTCTGATTTGCTACAACCTTTGCTCCTCTGTAGGGAAAGATGGTTTGGCAAGAGAAAAGCAGAAGACAGTTTGATCAAAGGATTTATTAATTCACATTTTGCTATTCCATCAGTTAAGAGGATTTTCTAACCAGGCCCGGGTTGCTCGAAGCATGGTTAGTGCTAACCAGCGTTTAATACCATGGAAACCTACCTGGGTATACATTTTGATACCTCTTAACCAACGGTTAGCACTAACCAGGCTTCGAGCAACCGGCCCCAGATCATTAAAATAGTCTGGAATTTACTAAAGCTGAAAATAAAAATACATGCTGTTCTTGTTGTTCCTTTAAAAGACAGCCTTAATTATTGCAGGTCTGAAAGATGGAGTTGTAAATAAGCTCATCTCGCTATGTTAATTTTTGATAATCCTTTTTCCATCAAATTTAATTACTAGTAAAAACCTGCAACTAAGAACCTGTATTTTCCCAAGTTAGCCCAAACAAGTCAGGTTCTTACATAAAAACCAATTAGCACAGATTTAGGCTATTTAGGTTCAGTCTCAAATAGGTCCTTATTTTCTAAAAAAAAAAATACTTTGTAGCTGTGAGCTAAAAGTATTTAGTGGCATTCAGCTCTTTCCTTAGTATATGTAAAACCTGTACGCCATCACATTGCAGTCAGAGTAATAATGAAATAAATATTATTAGACACCTATGTCTCAAAAGAGGACCCTGAATGATGACTTACCTTACTTTCCCAAGTGTACACTGTGCAGAAGCTTTTTCTAAGAGATTTTATAAATAATGGTAATAGGACTGAGGGGAGTCCAATTCGGTCTGTAATCATACACGTGTTACAAAATTGGACAACCACGAAGCAGGAGTCGGATTTGTTTAATCATGAGTATGATTACAGATTGAATTGGACAAAACAAAGTCCTGTAACCGTTACAACTTCCAAGAAAATATATGCATTCCTTTTTGGACAAATAGCATTTGTTCATACTAAGTGTCCAAAATAAGGGAAAATATTACTGGTGGAGACACTGCCTATATGTTGCATATTCATCCATTTTGGATTAATCCCCAGTTTGTTTGGGTCAGTGATTGTTGCTATGGTTATTGTAATAACTTCTGTGATTGGTGGATTTAGCTGAGTGCACTTAATATGATTAGCTAATGTAATTGTCTGATTACAGGCAACTGTCCGACTACAGCCAACTGTCTGATTACAACCATACACAATGATTAAAGAAAAATAAAGCAGTTAATGCACCAATCAAATTTGAGGAAATTGTAATGGTTATGATTAATAACCTGTTTCAAATTTGAGTGCTCTTTTATAAAGACAGCCTAGCTGGAAAATTAGCCTGACAGGTTCTTAAAAACCAGCTTCTTAGTAATGGATTTTCCCTGTATCCTTGTTGAGCTTAATACTGCACATCACTATGCTGGGTGTCAGCCCATCCCTTTTTTGTTTCTCCATGTCGATGAGGTCAGATAGGGAATTTACATTTAGTCTTCTAGACCATGGTGCCTTTAATAGAAAGCTTTCTTCTCCTAATCAGGATCATATTAACAATCCTTTACTCTAACTGATTAATTGAAGGATGAAGAACACTAAGGGATGAAGTTGTCATAACACAACCACCAACTCCTTTCCACAGGAGGAACAGAATGCTTATGGATGGAAAATAAACATGCGAAACTGATTGAAGTATAGAGAGTATGCACATGACATCACGGCGGCCACGTTGGTGTCCCAAACTAATCCTGTGGGAGTTGAACACTTTTCTTATGCAAATGATTTCTTTTGTTCCAATAAATTTGCATAGATGTAAGCCACGTGAGTGAATACTCTCTATGAAATTCAACCTTAGTTTGGTTTCCTATAGTTGCATCTAGGGTGTTTGCCTTCTTATCTCCAAGGGAAATATGTCCAGCAGACAGTGCTGCACACCCCCTCCCCCCTTAGAAACCTTGATTTCTTCAAAGCTTCCTAGCGCAAGATCATTAGTTTTAGTCTTTCCTTTGAAGTTTTTTAAGTCTTACCAAAAAAACTACAGTTAACACAGTTGTCTAGTTAAATATTGCTGATCCCTGACAAGAAAGTGAATGTCAGGGAAACAGACACTTATCCTTGAGGTCCTTGAAAGAGAGTTGGCATGTAAAGTCAGGAAATGTCTTACCAAGGACCAGCTTCGAAGCACGCTAATGTACACTGGCCTAGACACTGTCAGAGGATTCCATCTAAACAGAATTGACATCCTGAACCAGCTCAACATGATTTCAGTGTCTTCTGTTGCTGCAGATTTTCCATAAACCAGAAAAGTGTATTCCTCGAAATGTCAGCATTCTTCCTTCCTTTTAACTTATTTGACAGTGAGTTGTACTTAACATTAATGTTTTATGGCTCTGTAACTACATTTCCATCCTCATGGACTTTCATCTCTCTTTACAAGTTGTGTCACGGTAGACATACTTTTTAATACTTCTTGATATTCTCTTGTTTGTGCTCTTCTGTCGTCTATTTTTGTCTTCTCAACTAAGCAAAATAAAATACATAATTTAAACATTAATGCCCAGAGGACTAACCTGTGCCACAGACAGAACCAAACTTCTGGTTAAGTCCCCCTGTGAGACAGCACTGAAATCCTGGTTCTGGGCACCCCGTGGCCCACCTGTGAACTAGCACTTGCATATGTGCTATGATTGGCCTCTTAAAAATACCATTATCAGTGCGCCAATCAGGTTGAAGGGAATCTCGAAACACATTGGGATTGGCGCCCAGAATTGGCACGGCTTTGCAGATGTTACTAACTGGCAATAGATTATGTCTGCAACACAGGCTACACTGAAAACCAGACTCACAGTGTAGGATTTAAATGTATATTGTTTATAAATTCAAAAGTAGGCTTATATTCAAGTCTTTAATTATACACAAAATTCATTTTTATATCTTAGATAATCGTAAGATTAACTAAGGTGCAGTACAGCATTATGAATGACCCTAACCGACACTTATTAATAATTCATAGCATGCAATTAACATCAAGAAATACAAGTATTAATTACCAAGCCAAAATATGTGTTTTGCTGCAGGAGAACTTATACATTTCTTCTAACGTGTTCTAAAATAACTAGACCTCTTATTGAGTCTCATATTACACCTCTAGTGATCCCTCCAGAACTTCAAACGTCTAAAACAGTTAAAACAGCTGTTTTGTTTTTCACTTTAAATTCATTCTTTTAGAAATTACTAATTAATTACATAACTATAATCTCTGTAAATCGTAGTTTTTGTTTTCAAATTTAAAGGTCAAGAACTAATCAACACGTGTTCGGGAGTGATACATTTTTAAATAAGTGTTGTAGTTATCAGTTAAGATAAGGATTAATTTCAAACTAGTCATTTTGACATGACAAATTGGACTACTTTTGGGCTTAAGGTTTGTTCTAAACAGAAATCTTTAAAGGCAAATTAAATGCTAAAAATCCAACACTAACCTTCCAGAAGCTCGCAACATGTGACCGTTTCGAAATCAGTTGAGTAGAGCTTTCAGCAACTTTTGGTCAACTGGCAAAGCCTTCCAGCTGTTAACACTGTAACTGTGACCATAGGCTTTTTCTCCACGGTACTTCGCTCAGGATAGGGTATTTTGATTGATGACTTCGGTGAATCAGACGATGCAAAAGCTAAAATCTTGAGTGACGCTCGATTAGACACAGAGAAAGACTCACCATTACATTGCTCAAACCGTACAGTCGAGAAGAGCTTTGAGCAACTTTACGACGAGTGATAAAGCCTTCCAGCAATCAACACTTTAAACTGTGACCATCAGCTTTTTCTCCATTCTATTCCACTCAGGATAGGCTATTTTGTTTGACAATCTCGGTAAATCAGAAGCTACAACAACCAACCCTTTGAGCGGACACTCGTTTTGAAACAGAGAAAGACTCGCCATGACAGGACAGTTGGGTAGAGCTTTCAGCAACTTTACGTCGAGTGATAACGCCTTCAAGCAGTTGACACTTTAAACTATGCCATAAGCTTTTTCCCCACGGTATTTCGCTCAGGATGGGCAATTTTGATTGATGACTTCGATGAATCAGAAGCCGCGAAAGCCAAAATCTTGAGTGACGCTCGATTACAAACAGCGAAAGACTCACCATGACATTCCTCAAAACCATGCAGTTGAGTGCAAGTTTCTGCAACTTTACGGGGCGTGATCCAGCCTTCCAGCGGTGAACACTTTAAACTGTGGCCATCGGCGTTTTCCCCATTCTATTCCGCTTAGGAAATTATATTTTGATTGATGACTTCTCTAAATCAGAGGCCGCAAAAGCCGCAAAACGTTAACGACACTCGTTTTGAAACATCGCAAGACTCGCCATGACATTCCTCGCAGCTGCATGATATTTATCGTTAAAATAATACTAAAACGTCTTTGTTTGGTCATGACATTTGCTTGAAAGGCCGGCTATATACCTTCTTAATATTCTCGGCATTCAAGATAAATAATTCCGTTAGCCTGTGGGTTAAAATAACGAGAAAACCAAATGGCATCGGGCATCCATCTTGGTGCTTCGCGCGAAAACAGAGCAGCAACTCTGCAACCGGATGTGATGTCATAAATCGGTGGATCATAGGTACACGAAACAAGTACCGGGCGCTATTGGAGTCGTGGCGCCCCCCCTGGAATTTTTCTTTTCCTTTCATTTAAACGTTCTGAAAAGGACTAGGAACTAGTTTACCTGCCCTTTGGAGGGAACGTCATGTATGTTGTAACGAACCGAGTGGGCTGCTTCGTTCATGGCTGGCTCCGATGACGAGCGAAGAAAGGTAAACTGTGTTGGATTTGCAGGTTTTTGATCTCTTTTTAAAGTCTTAGAAGCACTTTGTACTGGCTCCAGTTATTTTTATGTCGTTTTGAAGCACTTAAGAATCAGTGCTCTGAACGTTCAATAATGTTGTGCTATGTTCGACAATTTTTTTGCGAGGTATCGGGTTTCGTTGTCCTTGGATACAAGGAATTATTGTCGCATATACACTCCTTTTGCCGTCCAGTTCATATTTTGAAGTATAAGTGTAGTAATTTAAACACCTTTTGAGTGAAGGAAAGGTACCATCTTAAAAAAAAATCGATAATTTTTCTTCCTTTGCAAAAATACCAACGTTAAGTACATGTTGATTGACTAGATCACGTTGGCGCTTTTGCGGTAATTCAAAATTTACAGGACAGGTGCATTGAATAATTTGTTTATGCTTTATCGTTTGCACCGGATTCTGGAACAAAAATCTAAGATTACCAGGTAGAAATGAGATAGACCGAGTAGAGACAAAACATTTAACGAAAAGTGATATTAGAACTTCCCATTTTTCCAGATCAATTCCTTCTGTGAAAACACATTTACGTAATTTACAGGTTTTAAATCAGTACCTTTGTGATTTTCTCTGTTGTGAAGAAAGGTTTCAGGTAGAAAAAATGAGAAAAAATGAATTGCAAGACTGCCCTGTTGTTAACATTGTTGTGTACTTAACATTGAAATTTATGGAAATGTCCCAATTAAACAGTTGTAAAATCAGCATAACCCTGTCCCATTTTTATGGCCCTTTCCGTTTTGCCTGACCACTGTTCAATGTGAGCAACAGACACACACGAAGTTGTTTTAAAGTATTGTTTGGGTTAAACTTGAGAATAGCTGGCCACTGAAATATTACCCAACAAATCCTGCTATGACAGTCCACAGTCACGAACACTGGATCAGTTCTGCTACCACAGTAGCACTTGTAATCATCACTTGTCTAATTCACAATCAGAGACTGAACACTGTAGTAGCAGGTGATTTCAAAACTTAAAAAGTAACTTAAGCCCAGGACGGGACCATGGACCAGGGTTTTTCGGTAAAGCACCTAAGTTGCTCGGTATTCTGAAGTTGCTTCTTTATTATACTACACTGAGTGATGAATTTTTTCTCTCTAGCTTGTTGTTAACCAACCCTATGATGAAGCTCTTGAAGTAAACGACGAAGAGGACGTTGCCAGCACATTTACCCCTAGTCCAAGACCTCCTGGACCTAAAACCGTTGGAGGTTACAATCCAGGTAGAAGGATGGTGTACTTGTAGGATGTTGCTTTGCTGTTAAAAGAACTTTGCTTACTGATACTTTGTCCTGACCTTTTTCTTGTTAACTTTTTTGGATTTTTTAGTTTATAATATGATTGCTTGCATTAAATATTATCATTTTTTTTAATGTGTGGCACCTGTATAAGTACATAATTTTGATTAAAAATTTTTGCGTGTTTATAGCGATTGGATCCATCTCCATGAATGACCAAAGTGACGATGAGTTTGATCATGATGACTTAGTTGAAAGCAAGGTTAGTATAATCTGGCATTAGGGTAAAAATCCCATGCTGCCTCATTCCATTTTTCCTGTATCCCTGGACTGTGGTACATGTGGGATACTATTCAGCTTTATTTCAGCCTCTTGTTGTCCGCATGGGGTAAAGTACTAAATTATGTTGAATCTTGAGAAGTACCGGTAGTAAATTTTGTTTTCCTGTACATGAGCCTTAGGCTTTCCTAAAACTCTAGCAAGCGTGACTCGTATGAACACTTTACAAACCTGTCCGTCAGTACGAGACATGAACATAATGTTTATTCTATGTATTCACACATTATCTTCCTTTACACTTGTATCTGTAGGATGCCCCTGGAGGTTATGCCCGGCCACAAGAACCAGGGGGCAAAGAACGACTTGGGAGACCAACCGGCCAAGAAGTGCTGAGCAAACAAACAAATGATGATGATGACGATGATGAAGGAGATGATCAGAGTGACAGCACGGAGGATGACGATGATGATGAAGATACCCATGGAACTGCTCTAGAGGGGTACAGCATTTTTTAATGAATCAATCTACCACCATTTTATGATCTTTATTAGATACAAGCTCCTGTTAGCAGACACCCAGGCAGATACCTTCCCATTTGTTCACAAAGACACAAAGCCCTACACAATCTCTACCTCTAGTTAATTGACACCTCTGTAACACAGACACCTAACACTTTACCGTTATTACAGGAAGGATTGATTGTGTGGTTAATTGCAACCAGTCCAGGTTTCTATACGTGAAATGCATTGTTTTATTCTCTCAGGGCCTATGATCCAGCTGATTATGAACACCTTCACGTCAGCCAAGAAATTAAAGAGCTTTTCCAGTACATTACGAGGTACGTAGTTATTAATTTTGCTGTTCAAGTGATTTCTGTGGAGATGATAATAATATTTGCATCATCTTTGTTCTTGTATAACTCCTAAGGTATACACCTCAATCAATTGATTTGGAGCACAAGTTAAAGCCATTTAATCCAGATTTTATTCCTGCAGTTGGAGATATTGATGCATTCTTGAAGGTATTAGTTTTTTTCATATGGTAGAATTGAAGAGGTTAAAATCTAATTTTTTTAGTGTTTACATACATGTAGTACATTAGAAAGATATTATCATTATTATTAATTATTATTATTATCACTCAATGTTTTTTCTCGTTAATTTTTTTGTATAGCTCTTTGAACTGAATCTGTGAATCAGCTCACTTACCATGTTTCAGCTAATTTTCGTGGGGACATTGATTGACCAGTTATTATTTTGTTATCAATGCCTAACCTTCATTCATCAGTTGATACAAGATCCCATTTGGAAAATACCACACTCAGAAACCCTACATTGAATTTTCCCACAAAAATGATATACCAATACTGTATCCTCCATCTTAACATCAGCACTGCACTGATGAGGCCCAGAAGACCAAAACAGTACTGTCTGTAGTTAGTTATATTATATAAAGTATATATCTAATGATGGTGTTTTGTTCACTTTGTCAGGTAACTCGTCCAGATGGTAAACCTGAGACATTAGGTTTGGTTGTACTGGATGAACCCATTGCAAAGCAATCAGATCCCACAGGTACTGTGAGAAAGCAGAAAGCTATTCATGCATAATTGAAAACGTTTCTTTTTAAAAAGGTATATATATGACATTTAGTTTCGTCATATTTGATTTTGTTGTTGATTTTGATTTTGTTTTGTTTTTGTTTTTGTTTTTTTGTTTGTTTTTTGTTTTTTTCTTTCCTTTTTAAGATGTGTACAGTAGGGTTATATGTGAGCTTGTACTTAATGATATTCTTATGTCCTTTTTTACATTGTACAGCGCTTAGAACAGCGATGTATAAGCACTATATAAATTCCATTATTATTATTATTATTATTATTATTAATACCTCTTTTCTTTCAGTTCTGGATCTGACGATCAGGACCATCTCAAAGCAGACCAATGTGAAAGCTATGGTATGAAAATTAATATTAAATAACTATATTATTGAGTGATTTTTTAAAAGGAATTAAGTTATTGAACTCATGAAAACAATTTCTTGATTTCATTATCATATAATGTACAAAATGTATCTGCTCACATTATAGACAGTACGCAGCATTGAAGACCCAGAAAAGAACCCTAAAGCTGTGGATAACTGGATTGACAGTATCAGGTGTGATCATAATTATATGTAAATTATACTAATCTATCCCATAAATTGATTACCATATGAAAACAGTAGAGGTCAATCCTATTATATTATATTATTCTATGTTATGTAATGTTATGTTATGTTATGTTTGTTACGTTATGTTTCTCATGTTTGTTATGTAATGTTACGTTATGTTTGTTATGTTATGTTCTGTTATGTTTGTTATGTATTATGTTATGTTATGTTAACTTGAAACAGAACCATGAATCTTTCAGTTATTCACCCATTCTAATAGTTTCGTGAGTCTTCTCTTCTGAAGTGAAGCAAGCACACTTTTGTTCTTTTAACTCCGTGATAGTAACATGCCTCCATTCGCCACGCCGAATAGCTTGAATCTATTTCTTTCTTCGTAAAGAACCTTGTCAAAGCAAAGATAATCAACTTTCGTCTCTGCTGGAGTTAAATCTCCTCTTTGATGGCTCTTAAGCACGTAACAACTCGAAGGAAACCATATTGATCAACTGAATTGCTAAGACGCGCAGTCAAAGCAAAACTATCGAGACCTCACTAGCCTCGCTTTCGCGCAACTAGACCTGGGCCGACCAAGAGATCCACCATATTTGCATTCGGTGTATGTTATGTTATGATATTATTCATTCAAAATATTTCCCCAATTCTGATTGGCTAAAAGCACGCATAATTCACCATAACCAGTTTCTGATGACCAAATTTGGCAGAATTTTGTGTTTGACCAGGAAATGACGTCAAAAATGCAGTGTTTGTGCAGGTTAAGGCACCGTTAACCGAGAAGACCTGGGGATTGAGAAATGGCGGACGTTTCACTCGTTTCAAGAGTAAGAACTAGGCAAAAAAATAACTAAAAACATGGTAAGAACAGCAAGAAGACAACTGGAAGGGCGACATCTGCTATTTGGAGAATATTTGCGGAGCTGGACAAACCTAAATGTGCACTATCGAAGATGAACTCAACATTGATGGATCGACGGAGTTAAGCATGTTTTAGCCATGTTTTTATCTCAGAGGGTGTTATCCGCCTCGGCCTCTGGCCTCGACGGATAACACCCTCCTCGATCTCCATAATTCTTCATAAGATACTCAGCCTCATTCATTAATTGTTAATTATGTTATGTTATGTTATATTATATTATTGTAAATTGTAGTTAATGATTAGTAAATTGTAAAACCTATATTTTAATGAAATAATGTACTGCATGTAATTACAAACAAAAATTATGATATATTTCACAGGTGACACATAACCATTTTAGTTTATGCACTGTTTATTAATTTTTGGATTGTTTGCAGAGAACTTCATCGGCAAAAACCTGCTCCTACAGTTCATTATCAGAGGTGAGGAGTTTTTAACTAAAAGCAGAGATTTTGTTTAAGATTACTTTTATTTTGCAGTTAATTTTACAGGACTTGAATAAAATAATACTGGGCTTAAAAGGTCTTTGGGTAAATGGAACTGTGGGTGGTATGTGGTGGTTAAATATTAACTTCTCTCAGCCTGGGTGAAACAAATTGCATTCTTCACAAGCTAGTCTCTAGGACTACCACTGGATTTCTGCATTAAAACTTGGCAGCTCAGATACATGTGTATGTACAGGAATGTGTGTATAGTCTTGAACAAGTGCATGCTGACAGAGCACTTCACATCTGTAGTATCTTCCAGTAGTCCTAGACTTAAAAAAAAGTCCTTACTCCTATTTAATATCATGGCCTTGCTTGGCTGCCTCGTGGCCCAAAAAGCTCTTTCCGCTCACTTTGCAGCTTTTCTGCTTCAAAAATTCTTTTTGTGCTTCGATCCACTTTAAAAAGTAAGGGAAGAGTAAATGCAAATCAATTTAGCTAATAACTTCAGCAAGGTTGCTAAATGAAATGTATGCCCATAATAGGGCTTTATAAACATGGTTTTTTCATTCTCTTTTAACAGAAACATGCCAGATATTGAATTTCTTATGCAGGAGTGGCCAGCAGAATTTGAAGAACTTTTGAATCAGGTAGTTACTAGTAGCTTCATCCTTCAGAGTGAGATTTCCTTACAATCTGCCGGTGAAAATTGACTTTGTGCAGAAGAAACATGATCCAATTCCCATCCAGGGTTAAAAGCTTTACTGAAGTTCTTTTCATCTATAATAGGTTGGGCTTCCAACAGCTGATCTGGATGTCGAGTTAAATCAGTATGTTGACTTGGTCTGTGGTAAGTTGTAATCATGCATTTGAGGGGTACTAGGGATTGGGGCAACCTTAGTCTAGCTATCACAAATTAGGATTCCAATATCGAACTACTTATATCATTTACCCAGACCAGGGCCAGTGGAGAAGGGGAACACTCCCCTATGTAATGGCCAGTGCCATAGGGTATGTTTTTTATTTTACTCATGAAGGTATCACCTTAAATTAGTTACAAATGACATCATATTATTGGAGTATGGTCTCTTTTATAGTTCACATAAACCTTACCTACACCCAGATTGGTGACTCTCTTTTAGGGCTTAACTCTAATGTTATTTTTGGACAACCATTCCCATCATTTTCATAGGAGAGTTCCCCCAGATCTGAACTGGGGTATAGATTTTAACTATTTTAAACTGAAATAGGGCAAGTCTTAGTGCTCTCTGGAACCACGGTCTGTAATTCAGTATAGGTATTGAAAACAGCAGTTTAGGTCTGAAGTAGGGTAGGGAAAGGCAGATACGTTGGTCTGAAATGGGGTAAAGGTTTCATCGAGTATTCCCACCTCAAAGGTGGCATGGGTGGCTAAAAACATCTAACTCTTAGCACGTGTTGGTGATATGACAAACTTGAATCAACTGTCCAAGTAAAATAATAAAACATTAAGTCAACATTATTAAATAGACAAATAAATTAGCAAGGCAATGTCATTCATTTTAAGAAACATCAAGACTAACATCTCATATGAATTATTTCAGATAAGAAGCCAGTGGACAAAGATTAATGTTCAACTGAATTGTTTCTCATTTGAATTCTTTTTGACAGGTATCCTCGACATCCCTGTACATAGCAACAGAATCCATGCACTTCATGTGCTGTTCACACTATTCTCAGAATTCAAGAACTCACAGGTATCATAATAATCCATAAATTTCAATGACAGTCAAGCCTCACTTTTCTATGACTTCAGATTCACGTTTATTTTTTTTTTGTATCTTTTTTCCCTTCACCAGCATTTTAATCAACTTGCCAAAGACAACCAACTGTCAAATGCAACTGGATGGTGGCAATGACGATCTTAATATTGGGGGTGTGGCAGCTGCTACAGAGCACATGACTCTTAGTGGTGGAGAGGCACAGACAATGAGCTTTGATGACTAAAACATTTGGACCATTGTACCTTTGCTGTCACATGTCAAGTGAAAAGTTGCTGTCATGCAGTGCAGAATGAATATCACTCTAAAAATGTCTTCAAATAGCCTTCTGTTATTTTGTGGTACTCGTAATTTATTGTTGAGAGCTATAAGGTTGTGTCATGGTTGTTGCTGTTAGGTACATGTAATTCCATCTTCTGAGTACCAACTGGTTTTCAAGCATATTATTTTTTATTTACCGGTATTGAAAAAAAAAATGTGGATAGAACTCTCTGACACTGGTATCGGTGTGTGATTGGTGCAGCTATGGTAATGCATCTAAAGCAAATCCAACATGTCAGTGATTTTACTTTGGTTAATAATTTTTTAGCCTGCTTAAAAATTGAGTTTGGCGTGACAGACTTGTATGTGGAGCTTACAAAGTGCCAATATCAACCAGTAGCAAATTTCTAATGAAGCCACCTGCATCTTATATTCATTTCTATTTATTGATGTGCAGATTAGCTGTACTATATAACATTGTAAATAAAAAAGTACTGTACAGTGTGCATGACTTGAATTGTGTAGGTACTTGTCCTTCTCTCACTGCCAGTGTTTATAGACTGAACAGGTAATCTTCTATCTTGGCAAGTACATAGAGTATCTCCTATTCATTTCAGTCAACTATTTAAGGCCTGGTATTAGAAATCATTCTAGATTTCTAGTGGATTCAAGCCAAACTCCAGCAGAAGCTGTTTGTTTCTCTCTTGAATCTCAGATGACTCTGTCTCCCATCTTGTTCTGGCATCCTCAACCTTCTGTGCCATTCTGTCAAAAGCATCCTAAGCGAAAAATAAAAGTAGTCACAAAAGTTTCACCTTCTACAAATGTTAAACACCAGGTAGACTGTCATATCCATGACAATAGTGATAGTACGATCTTTTGGGTAGTAGGGATACGTTTCTGCCAGAGCTGAGCAAGCATCTCTTGCCATTTTAACTCACGCCTTCAAAGCCATGAGTAGTTCACTAAATTAGTGAATTTAGAGGGCCCAGGAAGTGGGAAGATGTGTTCATTATGTAACAGTGGTACATTGCATTAGGGTCTTAATAACAATAATACTGTGAAGTTATGAATATATGAAAATCATATATGTGAACTGGGGAGTGAAGAATTATAATGAAGGAAGATCATTGCAGTTATATACACAACTTTTGCAGTTGCAAAAAGAAAGCCTGAGAAAAATTCAGGCTTGTACAGGATTCGAACCCTTGACCTCTGCGATACTGGTGCAGCACTCTACCAATTTTCGCAACGGCAAAAGTTGGGTATATAATTGCAATATAACTGTAAAGTTCTTAGCTTGTTCCAGGCTCTCAGATAGAAGAGATGACACGTAAGTGAAAGGCACATGAAAATAATAGCACATGATCACATGTTCCTCTCATTTTATTTTTGTGTTTGCTCTTCCTCAATTTCGTGGACTTGACTATCTGAGAGCCTGGAACAGGCTAACTGCAACTGGGGCAAAGACTATATGTATCTTTTTGTTATATTAGGCCTCATCCTATTAAGGACAGGGTAATGACCCCTATGTATGATTATGTCAGACGAGCAAATTTCACCACCAAGCCTTGTTTGCACTTGGAGAATTCTCTGCATTTGCACTCTGTGCGTGGATATTCTTTTCAAATTTACTGCCTCGGGAATTCTTTCATGCAAAACTTCGCAACTTTACAATTTCAACATGAGGCTTGGAGGTGAAATTTGGTCATTAATTTTGACTTAAACATGAATAAGAGCTATGATGTTGGAACCACCTATCATATGCACATGTATACTCACATGAAGCACACTTTCATATGCTGATTCCATGTGATCTATTTTAAACTGTAGTTCTGCTATTATTTCATCCTTTTCTTTCCTCATGTCATCTCTTTCCTTTCTAGTCTTTCTAAGTTCCTCTTCTGTTGAAGCTACATTTTATAAATGAAGAAAAATATCACAACTTGTTATACACATGAAAAACTACACCTGTTGTTGATTTAAACTTTTGTTTACGGTACAAAAGGGTGCCTTTAGTGACCCGGGGACTTCTGCTATTGAAAATTGATAGATTTTTTTCCCTCATTGCCTTGTATTATTTGCTATGAAACAAACAGACAAATTGATTAAGAGTATGTAGGACCTATTGCTATAATACATCCCTTTCTATCTGAGCCACAATGAAAGCAACAGAGTGAGATCTTGGTTACGGTAATTGCATTCTCATACATACCATCTTTCTTACACCTCATTGAACCCACATTCCTGTACCTTAGTTAACATTTCCTTCAATAGTTGCTCCCATACACTCAAGAGTGTTTGTGCACAAATATTACAGGTAAACTGCACTATCATACCCTGGCTCCAGCGGTCCATTCCCAGGCACCCAATTACAAGGTGTTGTTTCCACTATAAAGGCCCAGTCATTAAGTCCCAAGTATTGAGGAAACACCTACCAAGTTGCTCTCGGAGTTTATTGACTGTCTGTTCCAACATGTGAATCCTTAATGCCATCTCTGACTGCATTGTTTTGTATTGACGAGTAAGATCTGTATTATATACAGGTACATCAGGAAATGAAAAAAATATTTTAGCTGGAGGTTTTGTCTGGTGGGCCCACAAATGAGGTGAGAAGCTGCAGAAACATGCATTTCACCTCACTTTACTTCGCAGCTTCCCTCACTGATGGCTGTAGCCCCACTCCAGTGAAATTATGAGCAACCAATGACTGAGGACATGTAAGGGTAAAATTCTGACGAGCCTCATGGCCTTGAAATAGTGACATAAGACTAGATGGATGAAATGGTGACAAAAGGCATAAAAATGGGTTGAATACCAACAGGGGCATGGCCTACTCCTAAAAACTCAAAACAACCATATTTTACATTAAGACGGGGGACACATGAAGCTTCCCCCTCCCTGCCCACCTATTAAAGAAGGCCTCATCATTTAGTCTGAAATGTTAGCCATCTCCACCCCAAAGCCCTAGGAGGGGACAGGGGCATGGGAGAGAGAGACTATCAAGGATGGAGAAGGCTGGCATTTCAGATTATCAGTCTTAATGAATATTGCACTTACCGATAAGACAATAACAAAATGAACCTTATTAATAATTAAGAAAAATATATCATATGAAAGAAGGAACATAGCAAACATGCCTGAAGAAATGTCCAACTTGTTTTGCTGTTCTGTCTCTACTTCGTCCTTAGCCTCCCTCATCCTTTCCTTCATGCGATCTGCGGTGTCTTTAGACCTTCGTGCGATCTCCGTTCTTGCAGCTGCAAGACGTTTTACATGTGTAACATAACAAACTTCGATCAATCTGCAGCTTTTCATAAGTTCTAAAATTACATGAATGAAAGGCAAGTATGATTAGAAGATCTTAATTTTAAAAAACCTACCCAGCTCGTCCTTAAGGACTTCTATTTCCTGCATAGTTCTTTTGTACTTATCTTCGATCGTCAATTCAGTTTTTTCTGCACAGAAACAACAAACAAACAACTCAAAGTTTCCTTGCACGTCAAAAACATTCTTGACAAAAAATAACGAGAAAACGATCAACCCAGTCATACCATCCTTCTTCTTCTTTTTCTTCCCCTTCCCCTTTTTCTTCTTTGGCGGCATTTTCACGATTTAAGAAATTAAAGACCAAGTATTCTATCAAGAATGTGTTGTTAGGACGCCATCCTGATTTCTTCTTTGCGGTGTCGATTTCCCAGCGGTATCCTTTGAGATCATGCGCATGTCAATCTTCCTTTCGTCCAAAATCCAAGATGGCGTCGTTACGAGTCTTGGTTGGGGTTAAACGTGTCATAGATTACGCCGTTAAGGTTTGTGGTGATCGAGAAACTGGTGCATAATACATAATCTTAATGAATGATATTTCTAAATTGTTATTTTCTCCTTGAAGATACGCGTGAAACCGGATAAGAGTGGCGTGGTTACTGATGGAGTCAAGCATAGCATGAACCCTTTTGATGAAATAGCGGTGGAAGAGGTCGGGCAATATTTTTAATTTTTCTTAAATTGCTGTGTCTTACAGAAAGCAGTTAAATCTTTTAAGTATGCCTAGAATTTGTTATTTCTTTTATAACGACGAATGTCGAGAGAAGTCTTTTCAGTTTAATATGTAATGGAAGTACCGGTTAGTTTACAAATTCATCACTGGTCGAGTTACACTAATATTTGTCTTTCATCTCAATGAGGGTATGTTATGTGGACAAAAAGATATTATTAAGAACCCTCCATCCCAGCACAAACCTTCTGGAATTTTCAGTTATGTTTTTTTGTTTGTGTTCTTTAAAATGCTAATATTCCCTTAGGGACCACCCCTCTCCTTACATTGACCTAATTGAAGAGATTGTTACACCCCTGCCCCACCCCCATCACTATATTCCCTCTTTTATAAGTAAGATGTCAAAAATATTACTCAGAAAGCTTTTTTTAAAAATTAACAGGCAGTAAGGCTCAAAGAAAAGGGAATTGCATCAGAAATTGTTGCTGTTAGCTGTGGGCCTGCTAAAAGTGAGGTAGGACTTACTTAGTCTTCAAGCCCATCATAGACATCATAGAGATTATGTTCCGAGAAATGACATTCTTCCCATACGGGCTTTCAATTTTTATCGTTTCATTTTCTGATTGTATAATAAATTGTTAATATTATTGTGTAATTTCTCTCCCTCCTCACCCTCGAAGCTATAGTTCAAATACTCAGGGTTTTCGGAACCTTATTTTAAAATACTGTAGCTTTTAAAGCATGAACAACACTAACAAAATATTTTTAATACCTAGACAGCTCTAATGCCTTTAAAGTACTTTTTTCTCTCAGTGCATTACAGCTTTGTTTTACAAAGCAATTTGCCTTGGATTTTGAAGGGCTTTTGCCTTCAAGTTGTCTTTTACTGTTACATACAGTTACTAAATGCTTAACCTCCTGATGAAAACATTCACAGGACGTCAGTAATAAAGCCACCAACATTCATTCAAGGTTGTGCTCTAAGGAAAATTGAAGGGAGCCCAGTGCTCTGAAACTGTAAAATCTAGGGTGCCTGACATATGATTTCTATTAAAAATCTGAGATTTTCTAGTCACCCGAGGGCAAAAGTTAGGCACCAGGGGTCACTGGGCTTTGCTCCAGCACAGCCCTGATTCATTATTAATTAAAAAGAGAAATCAGATTGTCACATTGATAATGTGGTTTTTGTTGTGTTACATTTACATGTATTGGTATAAATCCAACATCAACAAAATTTTCCAAAATAAGTGAAGTGCACACTTTTTTCTTTTTCTCATGTTTGCAACTTACATATACAACACAATTTAAAATGACGTAGCTATTCATGTGGTAAAATTTAGAGTTGTGAAAAGTAAATCAAGCACAATTTTCTGTTGTTACAAAATGACACTAAATGCTGTCTTAATTTATTTATTTATTTATTACAGATTCACTCCACTGCATAACAAGCAAATGATGAAATGAAATAAGCTAACACTACTTGAACAAACAAACAAACGAACAAAAAAAAAAAAAAAAAAAAGTTGTGGAGAAGGAGACAACCAAAAGCACCAATGCGCCATACTAGGGATGTCCCCACTAATTAACATACAAGAAAAATATATACAAATAGAAATATAAATGTTCTAGTTATCCTTAATAAACCTTAACACATTTCTTTTAAAAGTTGCAATACTGTTTGATTCTCTAATATGATTGGGTAAACCATTCCATTCATCTACAACACGGTTAAAAAAACTATATTTAAAACCATCAGTTCTACTAAAATTTGGAACAAGGTCCTGTGTGTCATTTTTCCTCAAGTTATAACCTGTATTTCTGTCCTTACAAAATATGAGCTTATTTGAAATGTCAGTATCGTAATGTCTATTAATTACATTAAAAAAAAATGTAACATCTCTAGTGAACCTCCTATTAGATAATGACAACAATTTTAGCTTAGATAGTCTAGTATTATAATCATCATCAGACCTAGTGATCCATCTGGTAGCTCTTTGCTGAACAGCCTCCAGTTTATCAATGTTACGTTTAGTATGAGGGTTCCAAGTCTCGCATGAATATTCTAATAAAGGTCTCACAAGACTACAATAAAGTGTGTTCATGGTATCAATATCCTTTAAGTCCCTACAAGTCCTCTTAACCAACCCTAAAACCCTATTAGCCTTAGCAGTTATTTTATCTACGTGTTGGTTCCAAGAAAGATTACTAATAGTAAATAATCCTAAATCTTTATACACATCAACACTTTCCAAAGGTTGACCTTCAATATTATACTCCCCAACTAATGGTGACTTTTTCCTTGTTATACGCATGATCTTACATTTCTTGGTATTAATTCTCATCTTATTCATCTTACACCAATCTGAAATTTTGTCTATGTCACTTTGAAAAGTAGACAGATCTTCTTGAGTACTAATAACCCTATACATTTTACTGTCATCAGCATACAGAGCAATTGAACTGTCCTTAATTCTTGTATTGTTCTGACAAAAATTTATAGGAAACCCTTCGCACAGCCCTTGCTATGGGAGTTGATCGTGGTATTCACGTTGTGTTAAATGACAAGGAATATGAAGGCCTTCAGCCCCTTGCAGTAGCGAAGCTGTTTCAAAAGATTACAGAGCAGGAGAATCCTAATTTAATTCTTCTTGGGAAACAGGTAATGATCAGTCGAAAGTTACTGATCAGAAGTAATTGTGAAAGAATAAGGCCCATTGACTTGACTTCTTTATCGAAAGAGACTTTTGTAGAAATGTTAAGGTATCAGCCACCCTTCAGGACCGTCTGCGCGCGGATCGCTGTAGTGTTAGTTGTTTTTATAAAAACCCCTATAAACCATATATTTTTTAAAAGCTTAATAATTCCAGATTATGGATTTGAACTAACAAAAACGATTTACTTAAATGTGTTTCGAAATTGGAACGCTTTGTGTAAAAGAACACATCTCTATAAATCATGTTCCACTCCCGCCAGAAATAAACAGAAGAAAACAATTAACACCGCATTCGCTTCTCAACATGTTCCACTAAAAAACCGTGTCTCAGATTTTTGACAAGTGCGTTTGTTTTTCTTTTATTAGCAAATGAAGTTGGGGAAGGCAATTAGTCAACACTCCCTGTGGAAAAAAAGCTCTAGCTTTAAAATGAAAAGGAGTATTAAAATTCGCAGACACGGTTTTGTAGAAGAGATATATGGCATCACTCTGGCCAAATTTTAGCCAAATTGATTGAAAGGCTGCCGACTTGGAGTTCAAAACGTATGAGTCAATCGGCAAAATTTGCGTTCGGAGATAAAATAGAAAATACATTTTTGGCGGCATCCTACCTGGAATGAGATTATAACACCTAAATGTTTATTCTGATTGATATCAGAGAGGGATCAGTTTTCTCTAACAATAGGACTTTGACAGGTAACATGTAACAGGAACAAACTTTCGTGGCAAGCAAGTGAACAGTTTAATTCTCCGTTGGAAAACTTCCACTCTTTTACACCACGAGAAGCACGGTTTAATTTTTTGTATGATCCGCCCAGGCATTTTTGTTCATCGGCGCCAGGCCAAGGAAACTAAAAAACTTTGAAGCC
This sequence comes from Porites rus, assembly GCA_964035705.1. Lineage (NCBI taxonomy): Eukaryota > Metazoa > Cnidaria > Anthozoa > Scleractinia > Poritidae > Porites > Porites rus. The sequence continues at coordinate 11,224,997 of OZ038000.1, forward strand.
GCCGAATGTCCACCACCGATTGCTCGAAGGCCAAGAACTGAGGCCCGGTTTATTTCAAACGCTCTGCTCTTCTCGGAAGAATAAAAACAGAATTTGTCTTGTGCGACAGACAGCTTTCATTCTCGCTCTGGATTCTCCAGGTAGAACCAAGTCCATGCTTAGTCGCTACATTTTCGATGACTTGGACTCTTCCCTTGCAAAATCGACAAGATACAGACTCGTCCAGTTTTTCAAGCAGCTTTTCGCTCGATACAATAGCTCGACCGCTTATTGTTTTCCATGTTCCATCAGCAGATGGGGTCGATGAGCTTAATTGGCTTTCTTAATCTGGTTCTTCAAGCTGGATTTTGGAGCAGCTTGCACTCTCAGTAACTGCAGCATTTTGGCTTTTCTGAATAGCCAACTCCTGGAGCCACTTCTCTTGCTGATAAAATGAGCCCTTATCGCTCTCTGCTAATTTTGCTGCCCATTCTTTGTCAAACTCGCTCTTCGATTTCTTTTTCGCTCTCGGTTTCGATGACGAAAATGGACACGACCTTTTCTTTTTTTTTGGCGGCATTTTTACCGAAGCAAACGCTAAATATCCACGGAGAATAATACTAACAACCTGAAGACAGTTTGCACGTGTTGTGTCGAAGCACGAAATCAGTATCACGTTACTAGTTCACAGGCAAGTTAATTGATATATGACACGGGTATGACAGATCTTGTCAACGATCAATAAAGATAATTAATGTGAAAAAATCTTTTACCCCCGATATCTTTCGAGCGAAATAATATTTGCTTCTGATTTTTTTTTTTTTAAAGAAAGCTCTCAAGCATACTTATTTGAAAACGTTGAAACCTCAAATATGGAAAAATGGCAATTTTAAGGGTGGCTGATACCTTAACTCATTGTATTTACACCTTAACCAGAGCTCTCATTAAGGGCTGTAACCCATAACACCTGTCATGGCTGAGCACACTTGCTGTTATGGGTGATCAAAGTGGAAAGCTAAAGGTGGCACGAGAGACTATAAATTTTTGCAAGATGTTACGCTTGAATCTTCACCTGCTACAGCTGCTTAAAAATTTAATGTGTCAACCACCTCTAATAACATCTTGTGGGGAACCACCGACATACATGATTGCAACTTTACCACTTTTCATGAAAGTAAGCACAACAACTGCACAAGACTATTGTTGCATTTTGTACTTCAAGCTTCTTAGACCTGGGAAGTGGGGGTCAAGGGGGGGAAGGGGGAGTGCAGTCCATTTGTGGAATTTGTTTATTGAGAGATCAGTCAAGCAACAAGCTCATTACGTTTCTGAACTGGTAACTTTGGTCAAGTCTCCGGGATCAAGGATTGAGGATGCTAGTGGCTGTCAACTTTCTTTTGAGCAGTAAATGTACTGTAACTTAGAGAAAAGAGAAAGAGATCTTGTAAATAATGGATAATACATATGTATGTAGCTTTTAGCTTAAAAGACCAAGCATTATAATAATGTACATTTTGTTATGTAGGAATAATATTTCAGAAAGTTCAGTCCTTAATTAGTGTCAATAATTTTTTATTTATTGTTTGTCAAAAAACTACTTTCAAACAACCATTATCTGATCTGATAGATCAGTACATCCCTCCTTCTCAGGTTTTCCTTTGTACCAAGAAAGTAGTTTATAGAGGAGCTTCATATCACTGAAATTTTGTTTTTGTTTTTCAGGCAATTGATGATGATTGCAATCAGACAGGTCAAATGCTGTCTGCTTTGCTTAACTGGCCACAGGTAATTGGGTTGAGTTTTTTCCCAAATAGTTAAGGAGTATTATTTTGGGATTTTCTTATGTCTTTGATCTCTGATGATAATTTTATGAGATAAGGGGAAAAATTTACTGAAATTGGATTAGAAATTTTCAAACCAAAGAAAAGTTTGAGTCATAAAACTGAATACATGTGTGAGTTACATGTTTTTACATGTGAACAAAAATATTAAATGTCTGCTGTGCCATTTTTCAGATTTCCCATAGCATAAACAGAAAGATAAATTTATTATGGAGGAACCCATTACAAGAGATTTGTATTCTGTTTATGAATATCGATGTATAATTTGTTCCTATATTTGCACAGTCTCTCAAAGAACTCCAAAGTACAGCAAAAAAGGGTTATAAAAGTGGTGTATTTATTGTTTGTTACAGGCAACTTTCGCATCTAAATTAGAGTTAAAAGATGATAAATTGGGAGTGACGCGTGAAATTGATGGTGGTCTTGAGATGATAGATGTCAAGATGCCCTGTGTTGTAACAGCTGATCTCAGGTATTTAAGAAACTATGATACTATAGTCTTTTACTGGTAATTTCTAATTCCCAATAATATAATTAATTTCATTCTTTATTTCCTACATTTCTTAACAAATAAACAGGACCAAGAAATAGTACTGCTTAAGGGGTTTCGTTTGAATGGTCACACCATAGGATTTTGTCCACAGACTCAAAACTTAGACCTCCATACTAAATAAGTAGTACCAGAAACTCATAAGGGGTTATGTGTTATGTTACCATGTGAAAGACCATAGGGTTGTGTATCATTTTCCCTTAAGAACCATGGAGAGCGGGTAACTGAAAATTTAAAGAAAAATATCTATCGGTAGAAGAAGTATTATTTAATTTATTTATTAAAATAATTGGGAATTCACCTTTATTGTCCTACAGGTTGAATGAACCACGCTATGCAACTCTCCCTAATATTATGGTTTGTAACTAGAATAATTATTTTCCTCCTCTATTTATTTATCATAAAAGTCACTGATTAACAGCACTATCAACAAACTAGCGTTGTTGTGTCAAATTGTGATTCCACAATCAGATTTAAGTCCCCCAGCCCCCCCTGCCCCCCTCAACCCCTCAACTAACATTTTGCAATTACTGTAAGTGTTAACATTGAGTTCAGGGAGGGGTAGGTAGGGAGTTTCTCAGAAGCTCATTACATAGTAGTTAGTGCTAATGTTGGGTTTGGGGAGGGGAGGGTAGACAGTTTCTTAAATTCCATGCTGATTCAAAAGGCTTTCTTCTGCCTTACCAATTACTTAATTGTAAAATGCATCTTTGTACTGCAGAAAGCAAAGAAGAAGAAAATTGACAAAAAGACGCCTGGTGATTTAGGTGTAGACATTGCTCCAAGAATAGAGACTCTGAGTGTTGAGGATCCACCAGTGCGGGAAGCAGGAATTAAAGTTGAAACTGTTGATGATTTGGTCACTAAGCTTAAGGACAAAGGATTCTGTTAGAGAGTTCGCAATTATCCCATCATGGTCAATCAATGAAATCAATGATAACTACAACATGAGTGATTTTTCTTACCACTTAATGTTGTCATCTTTTATTGCTTGCATAAATTCCAGTGGAATCATTTCCAATAACAATAACTGGATGCTCTCAAAAGTTTGTGAAATAGCAGTCAAGGGTTGTTAACAATCAGTCAGTCAACTAGAATTAACTGAATAACCTTACTGATAGAGCGGTTTTCACTTGACTGTCGTAAACCCAAAACCGAAGTAAATACATTAGCCAACCAAAGGGCATAGTAAAACCAAAACCAAAACCAAAACCAATCCCTTTCGACAGTCAAGTGAAAACTGCTCTATCTTGTGATTGGTAGATTTCCAATCAATGATTTTACTTGATTGACTTCCTTGGGAAAACGTGAACTGCAGATTTGGACAAAATTAATTGGCTTTGTGACAAAGCATTTAACACCATTTTCCAGGATCTGTGGCTGTTATTTTTATTTCCAACAAAATTTATCATTAAGTTAATGGCTTTACAGACAACTATTTATGTTTGTATGGTGATTGTCTGTTGTTCCTGTGCCAACAAGATTTTCCAAAATAAAGCATAACACACGCAGCATACAGTTATTACTATTACTTTTTTAAACTTACTTCATTTACTTTTAGGAGTGTTACTCTGTAATCCAAATAACAGGGATGTCTGAATGGCGACAAAAATCACCCCCCCCCCCCTCCCCACAAAAGAAAAATTCCCTGGAGATTGAATCGAGACCCACAATAGAGGCAACCGTTTCTATGTAGCTCGCCATCCCATTTTCAACCTTATTAAGCATACCAATCAAAACATGTCAAACTGCGGTCTATCTCTTCACAAGGTAACACGGAAAGCAGCAAAAATCTAGAACCAACTCATCTCTTTCAATTTGGTACTTTTAATCCCCACCCAATCCCAGGGAAAAACAGTACCCTGGATTCAGGAACCGCGAAGCTAGGATGAAAGTGAGGTGGGGGAGGGGTAGGGCTAATCCACACTTAAAAGGGTGAGAATAGCAGGCGGGTGCAGGGTATGCGGGGAGGTTCCCCATCGCGAAGACGTTTTTCATACCGCAGCCGGACCAGCATTTAGGGTCTTGAATAACTGAGTAGAAAGAGCTTCCTTTTTTACGATATCCGCAAACAGACTTTCTAATCTCGCTCGTTAAATTGGAAAAGGTAAAAGGTTAAAATTGTTCCAGTGTAAAAATTAATTTCGAAGTGTAAACCTTGTCCATGGTTGTAAAATACCGTAATTCATCTATTTAAGCCCCTTCCTTCACTGGAAGAAAGTAAAGCCGCCCCCCCTCCCCTCCCTTCTTTAATTTTCTTCACAACCAAATTAATAAAATTAATGACAGATTGTAGTAATTAATCAATCACGACTGTAACAAGTGTGGACTGAACCATATGGTTTGATCGGGCTGCAAGACATGCAACCTGGTGTACTTGAGCGTTTCTACTTAGCGCTCTAGCGGTTGTTGTTGAGACCAGCTCCCCGTTTTGCTAAATTAAACAAGCTTTTCCTCTCATATACGTCCCTCCTCTCGATTAACATGATATATATTTCCCTGCTAGCATTTTTGCCTCGCCGTGAGAGACCTCTGCTAGCAGGGAAGATATATATATTTTCGGCCATGCATTTTATGCTATTTCAGAATTATTTAACAATTATTCCTCGAGCCCGAATGGGCTCTGAGTCAATAGCAAATGAGGCCGAAGGCCGAATGGGCTATCGACTCAGAGGCCATGAGTAGCTCAACCAATCAGAACGCAGCATTGATAATAGACCACTAGCTGGATTTTACTAAGACAATTTATCTGGATACAGTAATAGAGATTAGGTTTTAAATGTTCCAATGTCATTTATTCAATTTAACTCAGTTATATGTTTGTGTGTACTTCTGGAAAGCCCTGATGAGGGATGGAGTATAATAAATTATGTTAGTATGTATTACTCTGTGCAGGCTGTGCCATGGGAACACTGGTTTGGAGTTGAACACTTCTTCGTGGAATGTTCAGTGGTAGTGGCTAAGGCGGGATTCAGAAGCTGCGCCAAAACATCAGTGTCTACACTCAGTCTCCCATCCTTTACCCAAGCAATGAATCCTTTTTCGTTTTCTTTGACAGTACCGTACAAGTTTTGATACACTAACTCTTCGGCCTTCTCTAGCAAAGGTGTACCGCAGAGCAAAATGATGACCTTGTTAGCTGCAAAAGAAGTGTAATGCTATAAACATCATTGACGTGATGCACCATGATGAGATACAGTACTTATACGATTATAGTTTTCAAGGGATCTCGCAAGGTTGTGGCTTTCTGCATGCATACTAAAGACCTACCTTTCTAGTGGAGCTCTCCAGCGCGCGAAGGGCTCGCAGCGGAGCACCATGGGTAAGAAAATTTGGTTATCTATACATCCAAGAAAACTACAGGCGTTTAACTTTCCAGACTAATAATTGCAATACAAGAAGCTGATACTTTTCGGTCACCCTTTGAAAGAAGGAACACTTTCCGGCTGTAAGATATCATGGACTAATCGACATCCGTAACTCGCGATCTCTCTCTCGTCAGTTTCTTACCATAAGGATCACGTTTGCAAAAAATCCATGTTCATATAATTGGGCCAATTTTTATTTGTCCTTGTTTTTGGGTATGACAATGTACGATATTTTGTTTCCCAAAGAAAAATAAATTTCAACGAAGAATAAAATTGATGAACCATGATCACGAATGCATCATAAGTCTAAGTGCGTAACTGGAATAAGAAAAAATGAAAAGAAACTTTACTCTTCTTACCAACTCTCTCTACTGCCGTTTGTAGAAGGTCCTTGTATTCATCTCCTCGTGCAGGTAGATTCTCATAAGCGTCTTTAACTGTTTCCGCATCGACCACCAACACGCAGGACCGAAGCGAGCTTCCCTCCAAGTACTGCTTTACTTGGTAAGGTGAGTGGTTTTTAACTAAAGGCTGTGCATGAAGATTCAATATAGGACAGATACAACCAATTTCTTGCATCACGGCGTATATGGTCCGCTCTGGTACGCTGCAGCCAAGAATTGCCAAGTCTACATGAAAGGAGAACAAACTATCAGTCCGGCATAGACCGGTTAAAAATGCTAAGTCGTCAGCTAGACGTTCGTTAGTGGGAAAGGACTGCAGCTAGAATATCATAGAGAGGACGAAAATTATTTTGGCCCAAAAGGAGACCCTTTCACTTGCATAAGCTTCTTGTCTCGATTGAAGTTTTGTCCGTGATTTTTTTTCGCAGAACAGACACTACAGTTTCATTGTAGAGAAGAATTGGCGCGTCACCTTTTTAGTTAAATGTTCTTCCATTTTAAACAGTTTAGGCTAACCCTAAGTCTAATAGTTAGTTAGACTTTGTTTAAACCAACCGGCCCTTGGTTGTCAATTAAAACGAAGTGTTTATTAAATAAAAGGATAAAATAATATATAACCCCTCTGACCTATTATCGCCGTTGCTATAGCCAAGTGTCTTTTTTTTGACCTCACTCCTTGGCTGGATGGTCTAATTTGAGCCGCCGTCCTTCCTTCAGGTACCTCCTTGTTGGGTCTCTCATCAGTTTCTTCACCTCTCGTTAGGTTTCTCACCTCTGACCGTGCGGCAGACATTGCTGCTGCAGCTGTTAGTGGGGTCGAATCGTTTGGTTCATGTCTTGGAAGCTGGTATTCAGACGCTTGTTCTTTATAGTTTGGATCATCTGCAGAACATAAAAAAATGAAGGTCTTTCGACGACTTCTCTTCTGATAGCAATTACATTTCCAACTACAGTCAACTGTCTGATAGCGACCACCTCCCATAAGTGGCTACTTTGCAAACAACCGTTTTGTTTCTCAGTCAAATGCTGTTTCAAAACTCCGCCCCGTAAGCGGCCAATTGTCAGATATTTTAAGCGGCCGCGACCACTTTTAATTTTTTGGCCAAAAATTTGACATTTTTCTTTATTTCTCTATTTCCAGTAAGCGATCATCCAGCATTGTATTCTAAGAAAACCATTGCTCGAATGTAACAGAAGTTCAGTTTTTTAGCGACGACCAAGCTTGCTGACAGAATGTAGCAGTTGACTTACTAAAAAGATGGCTGTCATACGACCTGTCGGTAACATTGATGCCCGGCCCCCGGGGCATTGATGCAAACTGTTATCGTACGGCAGTTTCAACAGTTCCAAGCGCGATGTGAAACATTATTATTGTCAGTTGTCTATTTGTCCACCTCCCGTAATTCTCTGCCGGAAATCGACTTATTTGTTCTTTTTGCGAGCGACAAGTACAATACAGTTTAAAATTTGTCACTTGTTAATCATAAATTGCCTAAATTCAGCTTTAACGAACAAAACCTGGAAAAAATGGAAACGGCGTAAATATACGTACTTGCACTCTAGTTCAGACTGTAGAGTATTTGAATCTTACATCAATCGATTAGTTCTCGGACACTTGCGTGACTGCAAAGGACAACTCTTCGCAACCCCTATAATTACAATGTATTTGTCAGCACCCTGGGTCAGCGCTATTAAAAACTTAACTTTTGTGACATTCGAACAATGGTTTTCTTGCAATCATAAGTGATTATGTAGGGTGGTCGCTTACCAGAAACAGAACTGAAACAAAAGAGTATGTCAAATTTGTGGCCTTTAAAGGAGTCGCGGTCGCTTAAGAAATTTGGGAAGGTTGAGTTTTTGAAAGAGCATATGAGTGAAAAACAAAACGGTTTTTTACAACGTGGTCGCGTCACAGGGGACCCACACAATCTGATTGTGTAACCGATGTAATTTTATGTTTGCTTCATCTGTAGCGGTATATCGCTCAATATGTGCACGTTTAAGTAACTTCAGTAAAATCCAACAAGTGGTCTATTATCAATGCTACGTTCTGATTGGTTGAGCTACTACTAGGCTATATGTTATAGCCCACTAGTAGCGAAAAGCGCCGGCCTTTTGGCGGCAAAAAAGGATTAAAGTCTAGCTTTAACTAGTTAAAGTTGTTTTATCTCGATATTTTTGACCAACTAGTTGGATTTTACTAATAAAACAATCATTCCTCTCGCCTTCAAGATCTCTGAGTCAATAGCCCATTCGGCCTCATGGGCTATTTTAAATCAGATTTGCCGCATTTTTTAATGAGCTTTAGACAATAGGCTATGTTCTCATCAACGCTAATGTATTCCACTACACACTGATGAGATTCCACTTCAAACATTTGCTTAAAATATGCCCACTATACTACTGCTATCAGCACTGTACCTCTTAGAGGGCAAAGGACGATCCCACAAAACTACTTTCAGCGTATTATAGCTAACTACGTCATAACTTATAAAAAACTAACCACTGATCAAAGACTTCATCATACTAAGAAATTCGTCGCACTCTGTGTGCCAGCTGTGCTTGTTTCCGTAGAGTTTACGCAGCTCTTGACATTCCTGAAATGCTTTTTCACTGCCTTTTTGACGAACGGCTTTAATGGCCTCTGCCCAGTGCTCTGGATCTTCGGAATCCACAATAAAAGTTGATCCAAGTGGTATGTCTCTAACTGTCTCTTGAAGAGCTTCTCCAAATCCACTGTTCTGACTGACAAGAAATGGAACACCAGCTGACAACGCTTCCAGAGCTGTCAAGCCGAAACCTTCTGTTCGAGATGGAGTGATGACAAGATTGGAGGAACACAAAAGGGTTATTAGATCTTCGCGGTTTTCAAGAAACCTTTTTACGATAACCTGACTTTGCAACAGGCCGTGATTTAGTAATTTCTCTGTCACATGACATTCACTCCCTTTGGATGCACCCACAAAAGTAAGATGGTAGGTCTTATCATCCAGCTTGGCGACTGCATTAGCAGCGATGTCGTATCCTTTAAGTCTAAAATCTTCGGTGTCACCACGGCCGAATACTAGAATCCGAAACATCTTTCCCTTTATTGAGGATACATTTAACGATGAAAATTGATCAAATATACCTGGAGTGAAATTATAAACTTTTTTTCCGCAGGAGTTGAGCAGGGCTGTATAGAATTCCGTTAACTTCGGTCCAACGGCTACGACAAGATCAGCCATTTTACAAAGTCTCAGCTCCGTCCATTGCTTCTCATCGCCTTTCGGAATGGAGCCAGAATATGCCTTGTACACTGCCAGTTCATCGGGCGCGGTGTGCACCACTTGTATCCATTTACACTGATGAGATCTGCGTATAAACTGTGCTTGTTTTCCAAGTATTACACCATGTCCAACAACAAAATTAATCACGAGATCCTCCGGTGGGGTAGTCAACCAGTCAATGGGGTCATAGCCCGGTCGCTCCTCCGCCTCTACTATTTTGACATTGTAATGGCTTGCTTCTCTCTTGTCTTCATCAGAACATTTTGGAACAAAGAAACTGACAGAAGTATTGGAAAGCTTGGCCAACTGTATGGCTAACTCCCTGTTTATGGTTGACAGACCGCCTTTGGAGGGTTTCCATTCACTTGCCAACAATGTAATGCATGTAGTCATTAAGTTATCTTTCCTCTTTTACACTAAATATTATTCTTGAGGTTCCTAGACGGAAAAACGTAGAACGAGACGATTTTAAAATCACAGAATTTCTTTGTTATCTCATACCTTGGGAAGAAAGTGAAAATGAAAAATATCGCTGCGGCTCGTTTAAGTTTCGTCCCCACTGTACATGTGGAGCCATTTGGGCTTGCAATGGCTTGCACAGGGCATGCAATCCTTAACGTTATCTTGATCAAAAATCGGCAAGAACCATGACCTAATTTAAGTTGAGAGGGCTAAATTAGACTTAAAAAGGACCATATTTTCCTCACCGAATTGGTCCCGATTTTAACGCTTTAGCAATTTTCTTGGCATTAATAAAAATCTCTACCGGGTGGTAAACACAAATAGAGACTTGATGCGAGATACACCTCCTAGTTAACACGACTGCTTCGTTGCCAAAATCACTTTTTTTGCCGCAAACAAATATCCAGTTATTTCCTTGTGTTCTACAACTCGTTACAGTGCGACTACTTTAACCGGGGACACCTAGACAAGGTTGACCAGTCGGATTACAGGAAAATAACAGTACGTAGAACAAAGAAACTAATAATTTTTAATTTTCTTGTTAAAGGCAGGCACAGCTGCAGTCATCCTTTGCGATGAGCTGGCTTCGCAACTAAACTCCCCTTGCATGTGCCTACACTAAACGTGAGTCTTGTTGGTCCAGTATGGCGACCGCAAGCAGCGGTCGATAACGTATCTTTTATGCTTGTCCGTCACTTATGTCGCGGAATACTAGAACGTCGATTTTTAACATCGGTATTGTAACACGCTTCTACGAAATTGAAAGTAGGATCAAGAAAGACTCAAATAGTAAGAAATCAGATTAAGGAACGAAGTATAGCGAGGAACAAGCGAATTATTCTATAGAATAGAAGGCATTTTAAACCTTAATTTGTCATCCCGCCTAGTACAATACTGGTTACTATCACAACGCACGCATGAAAATTAAACAATAAAAATGTACAAAATGAAATTGATGGTACAACTGTAAAGCCCGATCTACATGAACACGATTAGCACGCGAGCTAAAAAAAAAATTCTTATCAACTATCTTAGCCACGTGACTTGTCAGGCCTATTTTTTGCCATTTAGTTCGGTCCAATTTTACGACATTTTGCAAATACTAGTTATGATTTATATTGTTTTCTTTCAATGACTATTAACACCATGTTTTGGAATTAATCTGGGTTTTTCAAAATTATTTGTTTTGAAAGAACTATAACGTTTCCAGTTGAGAGTGGGACTGGGTTGAGGAGAAAATATTTGATAATTGCATAGGAATAAAATATTTTGTAATTCCCCGTTTAATTTGACTCATTTGACTTTAAACTTAACACTACGGAAAAAGAAACGGGAGCTTCAACAGTCATTTTCATGGCGTAATCTGAAAATAATAAATTTTGCATAATTATGGGTGTAGCTGGTCACGTGACCTTAAGAGGCTCAGTGTAAGCTCCAAAAATGGTTCCAATCTTACAGTCAAGCCAGGTCAAGGGTACCCCCCTAGATCCCATTAATGAATTTATCATTCGAAAGTTGAATAAGTTAGTAGTTGTAGATTTCAGATTCATCTCTGCATTCCTGCATGCGAAAATGGCAGTGAATTCACACGCGAGGCAGTTACGAAATTTCTACCAGCTCAGTTTCCCCGAATTTGATGTAAATGTCTTCTAAGAAATATAATCCATTCAAAGATTTTCAATCTGACCTAATACAGAGAAGTTCTCGTAAAATATTCACTGCTCGTTACGCATGCAGAAATGCCGATTTGAATTTGACACTAGATACGGGAAGCACTGGCCGAATTTATAGTATAGACGAGTTATCCGTCTAGACGGATTTTCCGTCAGATCGATAATCCGCTCAAGTATAAATCCGAAGACGAATTTTGCTCCATAATTTGTCTAGATATTTTAAGCGGGAAACGACCGCGGAAAACAGGAAACATTGCGAAAATATAGAAACCAGTCCCTCTCAGTTGGAAACTTCGTCAAAAAACCGTCTACGTTCCGTCATTATATAAATTTAGAGACGGGTAATCCGTCTAAGACGAATTATCCATCTGTTAGCACGTCTTCAAGAAAACGTGGTAACGAATTTTGCTCCATAATTCGTCTTGGCACCGAATTTATACTAGGGACGGATTATCCGTCTGAGACAAGCTTATGATCTGGTGAAAACAGCGCTCTGATTCCGGTTACGACTCCGTCGCTTACGTTCTACTTATGTTCTAGTGAAAGTCGGGAGCAGAAGCGGAAGAACTAAACCAATCACAAAGAGTGGGAACGTGCATTGTGATTGGTTTATCCTTCCGCTTCTGCTTCCGACTCCGACAACCTGGTTTTCACTAGATCATAACAGGAACGTAAGCGACGGAGTCGTAAGCGGAGTCGGAAGAAATGGAAACGTTCTGATTCTTCTGACTCTGATTCCGTCGCGCTTATGACTCCGCTTACGACTCCGATTTTTGATTTTCACTAGGTCATAAGCGCTTTTACGACTCCACTTACGACTGCGACTCCAACTCCGTCGCTAGTGAAAACCAGCCTTAAAGGATTCATTTTTCAAATAATCAATTCATTAATAGAATTTTGGGGAGTACGCTTGACCTGCTTTGACTGTAAGCACATATCTTTAAGTAAAAATGAAAGGAGATGGTAGACAAAACAAGAATAAATTACAATAGGTCTGAAATGGGCAAGGTCCTGTGCTCTCTACAACCAGGATTCGGGTATCTCATACCGACAGCATTTCAGGCCTAAATAACAGGTGTTTTAGGTGAAATAACATATTCTGAAGTGAAATAGGGTAAGGTTTCAGCCAGGAAAAGAGCCTTACACCCTAACCCAAATTCTAACCGTTTTTTACTGATCATTGTTTTTCGGTAACCATTGGCCCTAATCGGAATGAAGCCGGGAATGCTTCATTTGCATAAATTGAGTTTTACCAAAATTTCAAAGCACTGATCTCTTGAAAGTTCCGAAAGAACTCATCGCACTAAGTATATTATTGCAAATGTAGTGTTGATAAGCGGTTAGGCTGTTAAGCTCTGGTGAGGTTAAGACTAAGGTTAGTATAGAGCCATAGTTTGATTGCTTATTTACTACGAACTGAGCTAAACACTGCAAACTTCATAACTTGGATTATTACCAAAACATTTGATCTTGTATTTATCGCTGCATGAAAGTGGTGTTAGGGTTTGCATCCCTGGTAACATGTATGTAACATGTATGTATGTTTAGAAAAAGATAGAAAAAGAACGAAAACGGTTATGTAGTTCAAATAAACAAGGACAACACTTACCAATGGCAGAGGTAGTTGAAAGCGGAAGCAGTATTTCAGCTGTATTGAATTCTTTTACAGTACTTCGACGGGGATTGGACCGCTGATAGCATTAGTATATTCTATAGAGCCATAGGAAAGCGTAATAACTCCAACATTGCTTAATTCCAACTATTTCTAAACTTACGAACGCCTAGTTAACTGCGTTCGAGGTACGAGAACGCAATCCCTAATTTGTGTTGGGAGTCCTGTGCATTATTGGGTGTCCTGTACAATTAACAACGGAGGTTTTTTTGAGATGTCGGCACACATTGGCCTCGCTTTCAGGCGCTTGCTTACGTTTTGCCTCACTTTGACGCGCTAACTCATGTGGTGATTCTTGTGTCCTCGGCGTTCATCTTTCAAAGGTTTGCTGAGGTCTGATATTCTGTCTTGGTAAAGCGTTCATCTTTTAAAAAGCTTGCTGAATTTTCGTAACGAGTACATCGATCTGTGTTTGCTGAATCGTCCAAGGCGTTCATCTTTCAGAAGTTTGCTGTTAAATTTTACTTTGGATTATTGGATGCTCTTAAAAATAACAGAGACAATTATCCGAAGAAATGTTTTTGAAGAATGAAAAACAAATCGGCCTTTGAGCAACTGCGCCCTGTAACTCGCGCCAGTAAAACAAAATGTTCTATTTATACGCCCGACGCACTCTGGCCAATGTCTCCTCCGATTACTGAAGCTCTTGACACCGACCTGTCGCCTGTCAATCATTCAGTTAATTTGAGAACAGTAAACAACATTGGTTTCCACATTACTCCATCACATTATTCCATAAGAAAATGCGAAATATATGCACAATGAACCAACTTTCAAATAAGAAAAGAGCAAAAAACATGTAACCCATGTAAGAATATGGGCAGCTTGTGACGCATTTATCTACGGGGATAAATTTAACAACTGTTTTCCAACATTACTCCATTTAAACAGTGCCCCATAAAGGTCAATTAGCAAAGTTAGTTTAATTTTAACGCTATCCATGGAGTAATGTCGTATTTTACTTAAAATTAAGCTAAAATTTCTGTTAAAATTTGTTTGGTTAAGTCCTTGCAAAGTCCCGAACAAGTCAATTAGGTTATTTTGTCGTTAGCGCTACTATAAAGGAATTATTTTCGGCTACAAAAATGGAGTAATGTGGTGAGTGATGACTTTGCGTGTGTTACCCCCTTTAATTAGATTAAGAAGACAATAGACGCCTTATTCTAAATCACGAGCGTACTTTGTTCTCGTTTTCTGAAACCATTTTCGAAAAGCAGTGCCACGAGGGCTTAATTAGAGTTATTCAGCCGGAGAAAGTGGCCTCTAGAATTCGGCAAATCTCCACTCAGCCTCATAGTTTGCTCGCCTAGCGAATTGGCATGTGCTGAATGTTGTAAAGAATGGGGAATGGGGGAACTGCTAAGGAAGATTTCAACTGCAATGTCGCAATCCGAATGATATTTTGGGGAACTGGCGAACGCACTATATCTTGCTTTAAGATTTGGAGCATATCAGCCTATGCAATAGTCAATAGCTTTCACCGAAAATAATCATACATTTGTATTTTGGCCCTCTTCCTGGGCCCCGGAAGGAGCAATAGTTGTACTTACCGGGTTCCAAAACATGCCGAATATAAACAGGCGTGTGCGCCAAAAACTGTCTTAACAAGGTACGGCAAATATTTTTTTCAACAGAGTACTGTTTACAAGTGTTTTTTGAAGACGTTTCTTCTGACAAAAAGTGGTCCATTTTTGACCTTTTACGGCCACGCCCAGAATTTTCAGACAACCACAGACAAAAGTAGTTGGGAAGGTTGTACAACTTAACAGTAGTCCATTTTAATCCTGAACAAAAGACAGCTTTCTCTTTTGCTAAATATCCCCCGTCCCCCCTATACAATGTTGGGATATAACAAAACAATTACGCGCACAAACATTAACGTTTTGATCAACATTGGGCCAGGGGCGGGGGAGGGGGGGGGGGGGGGAGGAAAAGAACAGGTAAAAAGGTAACCTTCCCAACACTTTTGACGATGATTGTCGCTTTGTTGTGTCAAATCGTGAAAAGTGCCATAGGTTGCTTGATTTCAGCAGTCAACCATTCCTCCACCATCAGATTAAACTTCCTTCCTACCCCACCCATCAACCAACATTTTGCCTTTACTGGAAGTGTTAACATTGAGTTAAGGGAGGGGTAGGTAGGGAGTTTCTCCGGAAGATCATTAAATGAAAGTTAAAGCTAATGTTGGGTTTAATCAAAAAACCTAAAAATCGCCTTTTATCGACTTTTTCTCCAGATTTTACATTAGATAGACAGATTGGTTGTTTTATGCTAAAAAGTGGATTTTTTCTCAAGAAGCTTGCTACTTTACTTAAGAAGGGGAATTAAAGGTAGACATTTTCTTAAATCCCATGCTGATTAAAAGGGCTCTTTTCTGCTTCACCAATTTTCTAATTGTAAAATGCATCTTTGTACTGCAGAAAGCAAAGAAGAAGAAAATTGACAAAAAGACGCCTGGTGATTTAGGTGTAGACATTGCTCCAAGAATAGAGACTCTGAGTGTTGAGGATCCACCAGTGCGGGAAGCAGGAATTAAAGTTGAAACTGTTGATGATTTGGTCACTAAGCTTAAGGACAAAGGATTCTGTTAACGAATTCACAATTATCCCAGCGTGGTCAATGAGTGAAATCAATTCTAACTACAATATGAGTGATTTTTCTGACCACTTAATGTTGTTATCTTTTTAGGTTACTCTAATGTCCAGTATTACAATTGAATAACTGGATTGTTCTCAAAAGCAAGTAAGATATCAAAGGTTAATGATCGGCTAATAACAATCAGTTAACTGGAATTTTCTAATACTGTTACTGATATCTTGTGACTGGTACATTTCCGATCAATGATTGTAATGATTGACCACTTTGGGAATACGTGAACTGCAGATTTGGACAAAATTAATTGGCTTTTTGTTAAATGACAAAACATTTAACAATATTTTCAGGGATCTCTGGCTGTTATTTTTATTGCTAACAAAATCTATGTCTAAGTTCAATGGCTTCACAGACGACTATTTATGTTTGTATATATGGTGATCGTCTGTTGTTCCCTTGCCAACAAGATCTTCCATAATAAAACATAACACACTCAGCTTTTTGTTATTTCTTGGTATTTTTTAACTCGCTTTATGACAGGGATGTCTGAATGGTGACGAGATTCAGAGCCTCCCAAAATATCCCCAGAGTAGTGAATCAAAACCAATGGAAATCTCCGGAATAAAACCGTCCAAAAAGTCCTATTTTCGTGTACATGACCTTGAACATTCCCATACAGGTTAAATAATGTAAAAAAATTCAAGAGTTAAGTCAAGCAACCAGACTGTTATGCTTGCTAAAATAATCTCCCCCAGCAGAATATCAAAATCGCTCATTTCGAATTGAAAGAAGTCATGGATTTTCAATTTGTTTTTTGAATCTGGAATCTTAAAACATTTAAGAAATTTTTTAAAAAGTTAAAAGATAAACGACGCTTCGATGTTCTCGGACTCGTCATGATCAAGTAAAAAAAAAACAGTATGAATGTTCTGCAAATACAAGAAAAAAATAGTTCTTTAAAAAGAAACTAACCCAAAAATATGGAGGATGCCTATATACCGAGATAGGACTCGACTCGAGGTTTGGCATATGATACGCGCGAACATTTTGCTCATTGTTAACGTCATTCTCACAGACGGAATTTTATTTATCACAGATTCACTCCACTACATTACAAGCAAATAATGAAATGAAATAAGCTAACACTACTATAAGGAAAAGAAAAAAGTTGTGGAGAAGGAGACAACCAAAAGCGCCAATGCGCCATACTAGGGATGCCCCCACTAATTAAAATATAGGAAAAATATATACAAATAGAAATATAAATGTTTTAGTTATCCTTAATAAAGCTTAAAACATTTCTTTTAAAAGTTGCAATACTATTTGACTTTCTAATATGATTGGGTAAACCATTCCATTCATCTACAACACGGTTAAAAAAAAACTATATTTAAAACCATCAGTTCTACTAAAATTTGGAACAAGGTCCTGTGTGTCATTTTTCCTCAAGTTATAACCTGTATTTCTGTCCTTACAAAATATGAGCTTATTTGAAATGTCAATATCATAATGTCCATTAATTACATTTAAAAAAAAATGTAACATCTCTAGTGAACCTCCTATTAGATAATGACAACAATTTTTTTGAATCAGGATGTTCAGTGAATACTCTTACCAAAAAATAGAAGCCAATTGCAAAATAACAGTTTTTTTGTAGCAGAAAAAAGAGCGGACATTTTGCTCGTTGCGAAACCATCCAATAAAGTGTATGTATTGTTTGTTTTAGTTATCTGATCTATATTCCGCCCTAACTTAATGGACCCCCAATCATTTGCCACAACGATTTTTAGGGCAACAATGTTAGAACAATGTTCAAACAATTTGAAAGTCACAACTGCAATGTTGGCTTTGTTACTATACACAGTTGCACCTCCATTGAGTGGCCACCCTCCAGGTACCGCGTAAGTAGAAACATCTCTTC
>OZ038000.1:11247727-11332727 GCA_964035705.1 Porites rus
TTTGGTCAGCACCGAGTATCGAGACCTGGCTGCTCTGCAAAGCCACTACCGGAAGTCCTCATTTAATGCACTAGCTCTTCAAATCTGACAAATCTGATTGCCTGAAAATTGCAGAATGAGTGCTCTGCACATGCTCAAAAATTGGGACCAGCCAGGGGTATCAATTCCAGGTGCTGACCAAAAGGATTGCACCCTCTGGAGATGGGAATGTTGGAAATAGCTATTAAAGCTTTGCACCTTACATTTAAATTTGGCTAGATATGCAGATGTACAGGATGTTGAAGACAACCTTGTTCATTTATAAAGAAAATTTTAAACTGTTATTATTCTTAAGGCTCAATTGTTCTTGATGGATAAATATAGACAATTTCTGCCAGCTTGTGGTTTATTAAAGACATTGTTAAATAAACATTTGTCACTACAGTTGTCAATAGGTGAGAAAATCAGATTGGTAGTTGACCCCTTTGAATCATCTTTTATATAGGTACATGAACTATAAAATTACAATATTTCAATGCCTAAGTAATTAAAACAATTACGTTTTAATTTATGCGCTACAGACTGTTTACTATTATTTTTTTGGCTTGAAAATAGGCAATGGACGCAAAAGTAATAGAACTCTGCAAAAACACGAATGACCCAGAGGGAAAAAATGCTCTTCGATCTATTTGATCGTCTTTTGTCTCGTGCACATATAGTAGACTTTCAGCTAGGAAATCCGAACAGATGAAAAATTTTCAGGGGGTAAAAGTATGCCTATATCTACCGTTTAAATACTAAAATACATTTAGCAATGCTATGTTTAAGTGGTTTTGAACTATATTCTCGTTGGGTGCCCCTGATTTCACAACATTTTCTTAAAGCATTTTGATAGACATGCTACATACAAAACGACCTCTAGAGTTTCTTAGCAAGCGGAGCGTTCTCTTTAGGCCGCGGAGCGACCGAGCAAGCTACGATTTCGCAAGTAATAAATTCTATACATTCTAGCTTTTTGACTGTAAATCAAGAAACCGACACCAGCATGTCGCCCGGCTGGGCGTCCGGGACAATATTTTCAGTCGCCCTAGGCCAAGTCTTGCGTCGTCAGAGCACACTCCTTGCGTCTTTGTCCTCATCTATGCAGTAAGCTTACTTTTCCCACTGTTCTTTGCTGACGAAGTATCTGTTTTCTGCTTGTGCAATACAACCTGACTTTCACGTGATTCGAAGTAGCAGCCAATGAAAATCACACAATTTTTCGGGTCGGACACGGGATACGAGAAAGTTAAAAAACAGGGCAATTTTTGAGTCCCAAGAAAAATACGAAAGGAATGCGCTCCCGAATTTACGCTGGCTGACTAGGCCATCCCGCGTAATGAAGCAGGAAGGTAAGGAAACTGAGTGAATCAAGTTTCAGGTCAGTTTTCTTCCCACTATAATAATCCTAAACGGAAACTAATTCACTCAGTTCCCTAACTCCAATCACTAAACTCAGAGTCATTAGGTGTTCGGCGTTCGATCTGCAAAATACCTTTGCCGTAGCCTTACTGATATCTTGGATTTGCTCCTAACAAAAGCGTCTTCTCTTTTATCGCTTAGGCTGGAAGAGAGAAGTATCTCCATGTTTCCAATCACAGACAAAAGAATGCTCTTACTAAAAGACCCTTCAGTTAAATTAAGAAACATAACTTACCCAGCTTGATGAGGCGGAAGCACTAAACCGTTTATGTCGGTATCCAAGTCATTCTAACTGTCCTTTCTCTAATGGGACTACCTGATGTCACTTGGCAATTTAATTTGACTTCTCAGCAGCAAAGTCTCCAAAACTTGCTCATTCGCAATATTTCTGCTGTTAACCGATAAAAAAACCCCCGTGTATAAAGCCCGTGTAAACCTTGATCACTGAGGCATCGGTGACAACACGAAAAAATGTGCAAAGACGTCTGGGAATAAAATCAATAAATATACGTCATCTATTATTTTTGTCACGACACTATGAAATTGGTCACGAAATCATGCAAAATGCCTGAGACATAAAAAAGAAATTTGACTTTTCACGAGGATATTCTACCCATCGTCGAAGCTTTAGCCCACCCCTAATAGACATCATACTCCAACACCGTATGAAATTATTTATTTCTCTTTATCAATACTTAATTCTTAACGCACAACCCTAACTGCAGCTGTAACTGATCTATGGTGAAATTATTAAAAATCTAAAAATTATCTACCCCTAAGCGAGGATCTCAGTGGGGTTGACCGTTCCGTAACAGCCAAAAAAATTATTTGTTAGGCGCAAAAATTTTTCAATCATTCAACCTTTAAATTAGTTCCCACGATTTGTCATGTAGGGAGCGTCAAGAATGAGTTTTCCCAGGGGAAGAAAATACTCCTCTATATAAGCCATAAAATTATGTGACGCCCCATGGGGTAATGTTTTTGGTCCTTTTTGGTCTGAAAACATGATATACTTTGCCCATTTTGGTCTAGAATCGAGTATGGTTTTCAAGGGAACTACGGGAGAGTATGAACGCATTTATCATTTCAGTTTCAAATGAATAAGATTGACGTAGAAATACGCTAATTCGAAATGCATTTGACGAAATCTTTTGTTTGCACTTAAGTCTAAGATTGAAATGGTGACATAATTTCTGCCTAAAGGCCAGGTCTAAATTTTAGAGGTCTGGTATAAAAACATGCAGGCGTGGCAAATGACATATTCTTGTCTGAAACTGGGTCAGGGTTTGGAAAATCGGGCGGCAAACCCTCACCAAGAATTCCCACCCGGGGACTTTTCGAGTCTTCTCTCGTGTCCGATAGACCCATGGCCAATTTCAGCCTTTCCTATCCTTGGAAGGTCCTTAGAAGCCCTAGCCTGTTCAAAGGCCCTCTATTTTCTCTTCAAAGTCCGTCGAGCGCGCATGATAAAAAAAAATAAAAACCGCGGGGGATTTATTGACCGCCAGCGCAAGAGGGTAGTAGCAGGGGAAGAAGAAAATAGAGGCGCTCGCTTTTCGCCTTGCGCTCACGCTTTCGCACTCGCCGATGTTTCAAAAAGAATGAAAAGAAAAATAAAACCTTGTCTGTGCACAGGCCGTGAGAGGCCTAAGCCGATGGAATGGAATCGTCTGAACTTTTCCTCTTCATTTTAAACCTATTACTGCATGTAGAAAGTTAAAATATTAACAGAATATTTGCCTGAAGCCCACTGACTCCCTCCTAAACGAGACGACATGCATAGCTAAACATCCCCGTTCTTTCCAACTGTTCAAAACATCTGGCCATAGGCCATACTATCAACGATCACGTTCTCTTATCTTCAAGCTTCTGTTTCTTAACGATCGATCGCAAAATTTGTTGTGAATCTCATTTTCTGTCGTTTTAAACGGGAACACTTCTTAAATGGGCATGCCTGGGAAATATGGTGTATGTCCTCTTCTTCTTCTGTTTTCCCTCTTTTTCTGTTTCTTTTTCTTTTTTTATTGTGGGAGAGGGGGGGGGGGGGGGGGGGGGCTAAGGCGTTTTTTCTAGTTTATGATTTGTATTTGACCACCGGCTGTTGAAACAACTTTACTATCACATCTAGTAAGGAAAGGAAGACGGAACAGGCAAACATTTTGGATTATGTTGTCCTTGCATAAAGAGCTAAAAGCCTTGTAACTCAGAGAGTCACTGTTCTTATTTTCTTGTTCTAATTAATCTATCATGTTCCGGCTTCTGAGTTCCTTCTCCACTGTTTTCTTCATTCCCAAAGGAAAGTGCGCCTGCACATCACTCCAACACATGGCCAGCAGCCTGACGCTTGTGACGTCATCTTTAGTCAGCTTATTCAAAACCTCTTTTAAGCTGTTGGTACTCCAGTGATTTCCCTTGTGTTCGTTTTGTAGATGACGAAGAAAGACCTCGACAGGTGCTGAAAATATTAAGAGATCAGTTATCAATCAGAGAACGGAAAGTCGATCGCTCACGGGACCATCGCCGTCAAACCTCTAAGGGATTTTTGTTGTTGTTGTTATTTGTTCGTTTTCGTTTTTGCCTAGTGGGATTTAATGCACCATAAGGTTTCTTTGAAAACGTTTCGCTCCCTACTTGACCCTGGTAAAATTCAAATTGACAAATTGCGCCGGTATCAACACCAGTTACGGTCTTCAAACACTCCGAACCTTTTAGTAAACTTTCAAAACATTTATTAAGTAAACAGCCTGTTACAAACGCATTGAAAAAGTGTAGTCAACTTTCTTGCATAGGAAACGTCTGCACGCAGGCAATCAACTCTCCGGCTCGAAGAAAGGCACAAATACGTAATATGTGTCCACAGGCTAGGCACCTTTGGGACTGGCACTAAGTGTCCGTCTTAGAGAGATGTTAATCTTATAGAGAGTCAAACAAAGGGAGTAGGAAGGGCTGGGACCAACAATAGAGGTCTGCTTTTTCCGAGGTTTCGGTTTAGAGAGAGTCTACCGTAAATAACCTGAGTTTAAAGTTCTTTGCTTAGCATTTGCACATTTCTCTCGTTCACCGTTGAGCTCACGTGTAACTTTTAATCTCGTACCCAGATCTCTAACCTATCTAGTGAGAGTGACGTCGACATACATGTAGGGATCTAGCAACGAGATTAGGAACATGAATTTTGGGAAGCAGCAAAAGTGTACTGTCACTTATCAATTCTTCGCGAATTCTGCTGAAAAGACTAAATTCTTCCTAACCGAGTACTCCCTCGGGTGTTCAGGCTATGTTACCTTCAACAGAATTCACTGCTATCGCGTCTTCCTCCATTTTTCTCTGTTTCATGACCTTCACCGCCTTCTCGGCCGTCAGCAATGCGCAGTGAAGAATGTCGAATATCATGTGCTCTGTCTCAGGGTTACGTTTACTGTTGTCTCTTGTGTAGTTGTGTACAAAGAATGTGTGATCCGATGAACTTCCGGTAGCCTTTGATGCTTGGTGGAGGGCGCTGTCACACTCCTCTTGTGATTTCAGTTTGTCACGGTGCGTGACAGCGGTGATCGGAGCGAGTCCTAATGTGGGAAGGAAAAAATGCTAATGTTGGATGATATGTACAGAAGCGAGACTTTCGTCATTAAGGTGGCTCCGTAATTAATACAAGAACATTTAGCTGTGACAAATTTTCCGTCATAACTTTTTCGATTTTAACGCGATGGCTGCGAAACTTTGCAAAAAAACACAGATATCATTCGGCAATGATACGAAATATTCCGATTTCATTGATGGTATATATTTCTTGAGAAATTAGCGCTTAAAAGGACCCTACTGTTCCAAGAAAATCGCGTCTAGTTAAAAAATTTGCTGATATTTTTTACTGAAATTTCTGGTATCGGTTTTTCTTTTAAAGAATAGCACGATAGGCAATCGGCTTTTGTTTTAATAATTAGCAAACGTTGAATTTACTTGTCCCGAAAATTCAAACTGGTGGTTCCTTCTATCTGATTGTAATTTATTTTTGAAATTCCAAAACAATTTCACAGCTGAATTTTGAGCGACTTGTAGTTATATTTACGGACTTCTGCTCCAACGATTTTTCTGAAATTCCTCTGGCATATTTATTATATCAATTAAAGCCGATACCAGAAATTTCAGTAAAAAATATCAGCAAAATTTTTTACTAGACGCGATTTTCTTTGAACAGTAGGGACCTTTTAAGCTCTAATTTCTCGAGAAATATTTACCATCAATGAAATCGGAATATTTCGTATTATTGCCGAATGATATCTGTTGTTTTTTTGCAAAGTTTCGCAGCCATCGCGTTAAAATCGAAAAAGGTATGACGGAAAATGTGTCACAGCTAAATGCTCTTGTATTAATTACGGAGCCACCTTAAATTAAAGCAGCTTCATCACCTACCTATATTCTTAGACTGAGGAAAAGTGACTCCAACTGTTTTCTGACCATACAATAAATTGGGTCAAACTTGAGCGTTCGACCGCAATGGCCGCTTAAAAGCCAGGGAGGACCAGGGGGCGGTTTCATAAAAGCCCATTGCTAATTCAAGGATTACATTTTAACCCATTATTGTACCATTTCGTGCTATCAGAACTAGATCTAGGTATAAGGTCTGCAGTATTAAGCTTCAGTTACAAGTTCCTACCTAAAAAGACAAAAAATCTTACTTAAACTTTGGCTCAACCCTTAGTTACACTTCACCATCTCAGGAGGGACCTCGTTCAGGATAACAAAAACTGACTTTTCCCCCAGATTCCATTTGTAAAATCCTACCTTGTGAACTTCTGGTGTTTAGTAGACTGTTCACAGTCCTCTATTTTTTCGTAAGATCGTCGAGATCGATCGCTTTCCGTTATGGGTTGCCATCTTGCATGAGTGTCAAAACTACTTGGGGGACGAGGGCGGTTTGGGAGAAAGCGAGAAAAACCTAGAGCTCTAATCCCCGACGTCCGCCCCCTCGGTACATTTGAAAATCAAGATGGCCGCCATTAACGGTAAGACGCGCTGTATCTCGACGATCTCATTAAAAAATAGGGGACTGTGTCCAGTCTAGGTGTTTAGATAATCGCACACTATAGAATTTCATATCATGCTGTATTTTATGAACCGAGGATTTTGCTATAATGTGCTCTGTTTGTTAAGGAAATTGAGATGATTTCAGCTAAAAAACATTATGCACTTATATTATATTAAGGTATTCAAGACCAACTGTAGAGTGTAATGGTAAAAGCAGGAGGAGACAGTTTACCAGTTTTGCACAGAAATTCCCGGAATGGACTTAAGTACTTCTCCAAAGTTCCTTTCCTCAGCCGCGGGTCATTTGCCATGACAACGATAATTATCCCATGAAGTCGGTTGGCAAAAGTGGGACATGGATGATGGCTCACGGATGCGACTCTGGCTCCGACTTCTGGTAAACGGATCACGTTATCTCCAGGTTGAATCTTCCCGTGCAAAATGTTTTGAAATTCCACGATCTCATTAGTGTTGTAGTTGAAGAAACCACGAGTATCTACCAAGCGGAAAAACAATTCAGGGAGATAATCTTGAAGAGTGATTGTACCTTCCTGACCAGTGCTGCTGTCAGGAGCCGATCCCTTTTCTGTTTGTCTCACAGTGCGTTCACATGTGTTGATGAAACAGCTTTTACCGGATCCAGTTGCTCCGAAGACGCCAATCCTGAGTTGTGTTACGTCATCTAGTTCCAACCCCTCGAAACTATCCAGCCCGGTTTTGTTGCCAAATTTGTAATTGAACAATTCATGTCGTCGAAGACAAAGTTCCTTCTCCAAACGCATGCGTTTTTCTTCCTCTTTTCTTCTTCTTTCTTCCTCTTGGGCTTTTTCTAGTTTCCTTTGTCGCTCATACTCTGCCCTTTTCCTCTCTTCTTCGATGCGCAGTCTTTCTTCTAGCTCCCTCTGCCTGCGTTCGTGTTCTAGCCGTTCAAGTTCTCTCTGCCGCGCTCTTTCTCTTTCTATCGCTGTGTTGTCAACGTAGGTGTAATGTGTTTCATGGCTAGAACCACCACCCTAAAGAAAAAACGAAAGTTTTGTTTATATTCCCATCAAAATGAATCAGTTAACTACTGCCTGACATTTTTCATCCTAGGAGAAGTGCCCCCCCCCCGGGGTTTCGAAAGTGATAAAAATTTCAAGTGATCCAAACGTCGGCTACCTGAGGGCGGAAGTGAAATCACATCAAAATTATCCTCGCAAGCTCAAAATTGACTGTAAGTGGCTTAGACAGCATAATAAAAGTGTCACAAAACTTTATTTTGTAAGGAATGGTTAATATTACTTTATTGTCGTCTAGAATTTCGGCTGCCTTGAGCTCATGCGGAAGCAAGCGAGACAGTGAAACTGAAAATGGAAAGACTAATTAAAAGAAGCAGTGATTCAAGGAAGAACGTGGGCGCGGAATTGTATCAGTAAATGTATAATAAAGCTTTCCTAGAATTGAAAATATGCTAGCAAGTAAATCCAAGGTGATTCAACGTCACATTTGCAACTGGTAACGAACAGACTCAAGGTGAAATGGATTTAGATGCCGATTATCTTCTTCTGAAAGTCAGAATATGCCTGAATGTATGTGTTAATTATCGATCAGTTAGCTGGAGCAGATAAGTGCAGACATGTGACACTAAAAGAAATACAAACAGGAAGATTTAGTCCATCTACTTACCCCCATTGTTTAACTGCACCCGGGTCCAACTGCTGCAGTCTTCCGCACCAACACAAAAAACTGCTTTAAATTAGCATCAGGAACGGTAATTCGCCTCGGCGATGACCTCGCGTTTTCCACGAATTTGCACTTCTTTAAATAGGCCCGAAACTCATCTTTTTCTGGGAAAAACCCCACGTGCTTACTGGGGCAAGAAAAGCACGACGCATGCTTAGAAGGCCAGGTCATATTTCTGGCATATCGATTTCAGATCGTTCGTTTTCCAGCCGTTCCAGTTCTCTCGCCATGCTCTTTCACTTTCTATCGCTGTGTTATCACCGTAGGTGTAATGAGCCTTTCATGGCTTGAACCACGCTGAAGTGAAGCTTGAGTGACACCCATTACATCATAACTCATTCTGTATAAAGTACTTATGACACCTTTCCCAGTTTTCATGGCGGTGTGTGTGCATAATTATTGCATAATTTATGCAACAATCTTGCACACCTGCCAGACCTGCCAAAGGTACTGAACGTTTTCTCATTTGTCTCATCAAAATGAATCATCTGACTCCTGGGATTTTTTTTTCGTTAGTCACTGTTATCGAGTACTATAATCAGTAGGTATACAGCGACACGGAAGATCTGTCTGAAATAGGGAAATTCACATATTTCGGTCTGAAACACTGTGAATTTGGGGTTGGGAAGCATTCCCTCCTACCCAAATTTTCTGGGACAGTTCTAGGCGAATCACATCAGTCTCAGGAGCTAAGAGCGACTTTCACAGACACAGGTTCCTGACAAAAAGTCATAAAGTATTTTTAAGGAGTGATCAATGTTACTAGTTTACTGTCTTTACTGGGTATACTTTACTTTACTGGGTATCTGGATGCGAACGCAAATTAGGGACCGGTCATTCTTTAAGTAGAGGTGGAAGTGGGGGGGCAGGGAAAAATTAGCAAGTGACCCCCCTGTCCTTCCAGCAATAGGGCAAATTTTGGACAAGTTATGTGTATAGTGTATATACCAGGGCCCAGTAGTTCGAAGGCCGATTAGCGCTTAACCCGGGGTTAAATTTAACCCGGCTTTCTTTTTCTTGTGTTCAAAAGCATTTTCTCGGATAATTTCTGTTATTTTTAGAGCTTCCAGTCATCAACTTGTAAACAAAAAGAATTAAAACTGAAATGCTTTTTAAGCTTTCAAATCTGAATTCAAATCTTGCACTAACCCTGGGTTATCTTAACTCAGCTTTGAACAACTCGGCCCAGTATTATTGAACTACTGGAAGTGATGTTTTGTTAAATACAAGAAAATATTTCTCGACCTTGGGAAAGTGGTAGATTCGGTTTTCGCAATTTTCCTTTAAAATTTAGGAGTAAGCCCCATCCACATTCTCATTTAATATCCAGAACTGGAGATAAAAATCAAATTCGATTCGTGAAAAGTAAACAACCAGATTACAACAACAACTAAACCCGAATTATGAGCAAACCAATTACCTCCCGCGGAGTCCGGCGCTATTTGTTCGCTGACACCAGTTCCTTCAAGAGCGCGCATTATCTCCCGCGCATCCTCTTCTTTGTTGCGTTGTTGCTGTTTCATGATCTTCACTACCCTCTCAGCCGTCAACAGCGCGTAATGTCAAATGTCGAAGGTCATGCGCTCTGTTTCTGGGTTGCGCTTGCTGTTGTTTTTCGTGTAGTTACTCTCGAAGAAAGTATGACTGGGTGAACTGCCAGTAGCCGCTGAAGCTTCGTAAAGGGCGCTTTCACATTCCTCTCGTTTGTCAGTTTGTCACGGATTGTCACGCAAATAAAGCGTTTCTACGAGTTTAGCAGCTTTTTCCGGCTTGTCAGTTGCTAGTCAATTTTAGACCTATGTCAGTCTGGTGATATGCGATGCCTTTTCTTTTTTAAAAACCTTAAGTTCACTCACTACTGTACACTTAACCGTATATTTAAACCTTGTCCTCGTTACCATGAGGTGGAATACGGCCTTGCAAATTGAAAGTTACGGAAATGAACTTGAAGTGGTTCTCTTCCCTTGGGTAAATTAAATACAGTAGCCGTTTTCCTTTTATACGTCACGCTCTCTATTTTGTTTTTCGCCCAGATGTCACAGCATGTCCGGTGCAAAGTGCTCCTTTAGAAAAAAAACGCAGCAAGAAGCAGCTGTCGTAACGTCGCGCTAAAAGCAAAGTGAGAGGACTTTGGAAACCGACCCAACCCCCCTCCCCCCCCCAAAAAAGAAAAATACTTCTCGCGCCTTCTTCGAATTGGAGGTAATTTTTATGTCCAGGGATCTAGACTCAATCAGCTATTATTATCTTTTTCTAGAAGTGGTGTAAGAATTTGGAACAAAATTCCTCTTACGTTACGGTTACGTGAACAGCGCAAAGACTCTTTCAAGCGTAAATTACATAAATTACTGATAAAGGTTTTGGAGACTAAGAAGGTGTATGTTGATATGAGTACCATTATCAGTTCCTACCTGAAGTTCTTATTCAGTTAAAGTGTTTTCCTTCCTTATATCTATAGGTGCTCTCTTTTATTTGTTTATTTATTTCATTTTATTTTTGCTTTCTCTTTACTTACGTTCTTTTGCCGACTTTATAGGAGACAATTATTGTATTGTTGCCCACCTAGAAGACCTAGAATAGTTCCGCTAATTGTATGCAACATAGACTTAAATTATTTGACAATTAAATAAACTGTTGTTGTTGTTGTATTGTTGTATAGCGTGCTCTCATGCTTTATAAAAGCCTAAGCTGGAATACTCCCGGGTGGGGTACTTCCAATAATGGCCTATGCGGGGAGGCTCCACCCAAAAGGGGTACCTTCTTCAGGCTTCAGGTTGAAAGGGTAGGGATTTTACTCGTTGAGGTATATAAAAGGGTAGGAAAATATGTCTTTTTGGTCTGTAAAATGACCTAAAAGGGCTATGAGAAGCTATAAGAGGATTGTTTATGGCTATGGAAAAAGTCGAGAAAATTTGCTAGTTATGTGATTTACTCATATTTAGTAGAAAGTGCATTTACAGCAGTTAAAAGGCATGCAAATTTCTAAACTTAGGTATGTGAAAGGGGTACAATTTGTCAATGAAAGGTATACGAAATTAGGGACCATTGGCTGTCAAAAATGGTAAAGGTTTAAGCCGTTGGATCACGGGGCGTGGCCTCCACGAATAAAACTTTGTTGATTGCACCCCTCTCTCGTGACTACTATACGCTGAACTACGAATTGTAACACTTCTTTAATGCCTCTGAAATGGCGCCAGTAAACATGACGTTTTTTGTTTTTGTTTTTTTTAAGACAATTTGATGGAACGTCTTTCCTTAGTTAACATTTCTACATGCAGTTGTTTAAAAATTCTCGAGTAAAATATAAGAAGAAAAGAACGGAGAGAAGATAGACTGTTCACAGCCCCCTATTTTTTGTGAGATCGTCAAGATATAGCGCGTCTTACCGTTAATGGCGGCCATCTTGATTTTCAAATGTACCGAGGGGGCTGGCGTCGGGGATTATAGAAGTTTTGACACTCATGCAAGATGGTAGCCCGTAACGCAAAACGTGGATCTTCACGATCTGACCGAAAAATAGAGGACTGTGAACAGTCTAAGGAGAAGACAACTTTTTGTAAAATGTTCTTTTTAAAAATTAAGATTAAAAGACAGCCTCTTAACTCAAGGACTCAGTGTCCTTGGTTTCTTTAATCTATCATGTTCCTGCTTTTGAGTTCCTTCTCTACTGTCGTCTTCATTCCCAAGGGAAAGTGCGCCTGCACATCACTCCAACTCATGGCCAGCAGCCTGACGTTTGTGACGTCATCTTTAGTCAGCTTATTCGTAACCTCCTTTAAGCTGTTGGTACTCCAGTGATTTCCCTTATGTTCGTTTTGTAGATGACGAAGAAAGACCTCGACAGATGCTGAAAATATTAAGAGAACAGTTATCAATCAGACAATGGAAAGTCGATCGCTCACGGGACCATCGCTGTCAAACCTCTGAGGGATTTTTGTTGTTCTTGTTTGTTCGTTTTTGTTTTTGCCTAGTAGGATTTAATGCACCATAAGGTGAAAACATTGATAAGGGTGAATAAAAAATAAGTTTTCTTTTTCATCAAATAATGAGCGTCTTTTGGTTGAAAACGATTCACGCTCTAATTGATCCTAGTAAAATTCTGTTGACAAATTGCGCCTGTATTAACACCAGTTCCGATTTTCAAACACTCAGAACCTTTTTAGTAAACTTTCAAAACGTTTAGTAAGTAAACAGCCTGTTCCAAATACATTGAAAAAGTACAGTCAACTCTACTGGTCTAAAAAGGGCACTTTTCAGCCTGCGGAAACATATTACGTATTTCCGGTCGTCGCGTCTCTCTACCTGGGTGGAGAGAAGCGACGACCGGAAATACGTAATATGTGTCCGCAGACTAGGCACCTTTGGGACTGGCACTAAGTGTCTGTCTTAGAGAGATGTTCGTCTTATAGGGAGTCAAATAAAGGGAGTAAGAAAGGCTGGGACCAACAATAGAGGTCTGCTTTTTCCGAGGTTTCCGTTTAGAGAGAGTCCTAACAACCTAAGCTTAAAGTGCTTTGCTTATAGCATTTGCAAACTGCGGTTGAGCTCACGTGTAACTTTTAATCTCGTACCCAAATCTCTTACATATTTAGTGAGAGTGACATCGACATGCATGTAGGGATGTAGCAACGAGATTAGGAACATGAATTTTGAGAGGCAGCAAAAGTACCGACTGTCACTTTTCAATTCTTCGCGAATTCTGCTGAAAAGAGCACAGACCCAACTAAATTCTTCCTAACCGATTGCTCCCTCGGGTGTTCAGGGTATGTTACCTTCAACAGAATTCATTGCTTTCGCGTCTTCCTCCATTTTTCTATGTTTCATGACCTTCACCGCCTTCTCGGCCGTCAGCAGTGCGCAGTGAAGAATGTCGAATATCATGCGCCCTGTCTCAGGGTTACGTTTACTGTTGTCTCTTGTGTAGTTGTGTACAAAGAATGTGTGATCCGATGAACTTCCGGTAGCCGCTGATGCTTGTCGGAGGGCGCTGTCACACTCCTCTTTTGATTTCAGCTTGTCACGGTGCGTGAGAGCGGTGATCGGGGCGACCTCTAATGTGTGAAAGAAAAAGAATGCTAATGTTGGACAACATGTCTGGAAGCGTGAATTTCATCAAAGCAGCTTCATCACCTACTTATATTCTGAGAAAAAGAAGTAGTGCCTTTATAGTGGAAAAGTGACTGTTTTATGCACATATCATAAACTGGGTCAAACTTGAACGTACGACCTCGATGGCAGTCGGAGAGCCAGGGCGGACCTAGGCGCCGTTTCTAAAAAGACAATTATTACTAAACCATGGTTTACATTTTAATCCATGATTGTACCATTTCGTGTTATCACTGGATCTGGGAGTAAGGTTGAGGTATTAAGCTTCAGTTACAATTTCCTGGGCAAAAAAAAAAAAAAAAATGAAACTTAACTATTTTCCGAGGGACCGGGTTCAGAATGATAAAAATCGGCTTTTTATCAAGCTTCCATCGTGTAAAATCCTGCCTTTTAAGCGTCTTGTGTTTAGATAATCGCGCACTATAGAATTGATATCATACTGTATAATGACTCGATGACTATCTGTTCTATTCCTTAAGAGAATTGAGCTGATTTCAATTAAAAAGGCATCATACACTTATATATAAGGTATTCCGTAACAAATGTAGAGTTAATGGTAAGAGACACTTTACCAGTTTTGCAGAAAATTTCCCGGAATGAACTTTAGTACTTCCCCAAAGCTCCTTCCTTCAGCCGTGGATCAGTTGCCAAGACAACAATAATTATCCCGTGAAGTCGGCTGGCAAAAGTGGGACATGGATGATGGTTCACGGATGCTGTGCTGGCTCGGTCTTCTGGTAAACGGATCACGTTATCTCCAGGCTGAATCTTCCCGGGCAAAATGTGTTGAAATTCCACGATCTCATTAGCGTTGTAGTTGAAGAAACCACGAGTATCCACCAAACGGAAAAACAATTCAGGGAGATAATCTTGAAGAGTGGTTGTACCTTCTTGACCAGTGCTACTGTCAAGAGCCGATCCCTTCTCTGTTTGCCTCACAGTGCTTTCACACGTGTTGATAAAACAGCTTTTACCAGATCCAGTTGCTTCGAAGACGCTGATCTTCAGTTGCGTTACATTATCTATTGCCAATCCCAGGAAGTTATAAAGCCCGAACTTTTTGCCAAATTTGTAATTCAACAACTCTGCTCGCCGGACACATACAATAATTTCTCTTGCTCTTCTCTTGTCTTCTTCCTCTTTTGCTATTTCTCGTTGTTGCTGCAGTTTATGTTCTTCCCCTTTTCTCTCTTCTTCCTCTTCTTCATCATCTTCTTCTTCCTCTTCCTCTTCATCTTCTTCTTCTGCTTCTTCTTCTTCTTCTTCGTCTTCTTCTTCGTCGTCGTCTTCTTCTTCTTCTTCTTCTTCTTCTTCTTCTTCTTCTTCTTCTTCTTCTTCTTCTTCTTCTTCTTCTTTTTCTTCTTCTTCTTCTTCTTCTTCTTCTTCTCCTTCTTCTTCTTCTTCTTCTTCTTCTTCTTCTTCTTCTTCCTCCTCTTCTCCTTCTTCTTCTTCTTCTTCTTCTTCCTCCTCTTCTCCTTCTTCTTCTTCTTCTTCTTCCTCCTCCTCCTCCTCCTCTTCTTCTTCTTCTTCTTCTTCCTCCTCTTCTCCTTCTTCTTCGTCTTCCTCGTCTTCCTCGTCGTCGTCTTCTTCTTCTTTTCCTTCTTTGTCTTGATCTCTCCTTCTTTCTTTCTAGAAGAATAAAAAAGAACTAAGAGGCCTCGAAATCTGTTTTCTTTTTCTTGGGGTATGCATTATTTGAATAACATTGGCACGGAGAGGGGGGATGATCATAACGTTCATGTGAAAGAGGTTGAGATGCTCGTCAGAAGAATGGGATAAAACCCCTCCTCTGTGTCTTTTGCTGCATTATTTTACCCGTAAAAGATGCCATAATGATTCTAATACCGACAGCCAAAAAGAGCTATATTTGCTATGTATATGTTGTCATTAGAGCGGTTTTCACTTGACTGTCGTAAAACCAAGACCAAAGTAAATACACTAGCCAACCAAAGGGCGTAGTAAAACCAAAACCAAAACCAATTATTTTCGACAGTCAAGTGAAAACCGCTCTATCCGTTAGTACAGATAAACTAAACGTCTGAAAGGAAGTGCTTTTGATCGACACACTTACGTTCTCTTCAATGAAGGGCTCTTCTCGAAGTGTCAGCTTTTCAATCCATTTACGGTGGAAAATTGAGTTTATCAATCCATGCAGCTGATAAAAGGAAATTTTTGTGTTCAGGGAAAACCTCGGGGCTTACCAGGCGCCTTAGTCGGCTTCTGATTTTTTCTCGGTTGTCAGTCAGATTGTTGCTTAATGTTACTCTTGAAATAAATTGTTGAACCCAACAGAGACTGCATTTGTTACTCCTGGCCCCTTTTCCCCTAGCCTTCTTTTAAACTCACACTATAGTACTCTCCCTTTCCTCTTCCACTCTACCGGTCTTCCTTGCGCGTACTAACCTTCTAATCGCCCTTCCCCAGTTCTCCCACCATAGAGTTCTTACACAAGCTTTCACAAGGAGGCAGGAGAAGTCTACTCTTAGACTACAGGAGAAAAGGTATGCACATCAAAATTTTCCTCGCATACTCAAAAACTAAAAGCGTCTTACACAGCATGAGAAACCT
Source organism: Porites rus (assembly GCA_964035705.1). Lineage (NCBI taxonomy): Eukaryota > Metazoa > Cnidaria > Anthozoa > Scleractinia > Poritidae > Porites > Porites rus. Next base: position 11,263,583 of record OZ038000.1, read on the forward strand.
TAAAGTAAACCCATGCTTAATTTAAAAAAATATATATCATACTGGAGTGGTCGACATTACTTAATTATTCTCCGCTTTCTAAAGAATTCGCTGCTGTTAGCAACTGTCCTGATGGGGAAACAAGCAAGAAAGTGAAGGCGAAAATGGAAGTAATAAATGATTCGAGGAGGAAATTGTGGGAGATTTGTACCACTGACTTAAGGTCATATATAAAGAAGAACATACTAACAACTAAATCCAAGGTGATTTAAGGTGGCTGAACACAGTTTAGGCAGTTTGTGAGTATATGTCATTTGCCAAATCATGCCAAGAAAAAGGTTGCAGCTCACAAGCTGAAACTTGGCAAGTGAAAAATGTATTGATAAAAGATATTTACATTGACAGGTAAAACTTGACGTTTTTGGAGTTTCCATGGCAACATGAACGACTGAATACAACCTCAAATTTTCACTTTTGCTCAGTTTACATAAATTCGCTCATTAGATTTCCCTATAAATTTGTATACAGCTTATTATAATTAATCATTACCATTTAAAACTTATTTCACCACATTTTAGCAGACTGGTTTTTAGATAATCAATAATATAATTGTACTGGAATTGTTAAATGTACCACAAAATTCCTCTGTTCAACTTCCATTTTAAAGTTCTTTTATTTAAAATACGATAGAAGTAAAACTTCTGCCAAATAAAAATTGTAATCAGTAGGTTTTTAGAAATCGTCTTCTGTGTACCATTGCTTTTTCGCTGCCATGTTTGTTTGTCTAATTTAAACACGCGCCGCCGCGCGAATTGCCGCTGACTGCCTGCAAAACTGCGTTCAACCACCTTAACGTTTGCAATTTTAGCTGTTAAGAAGTACTTAGATGCTGAGGTTCAAATTAAAAATGGATTAAAAATGTCTGAGTGTAAACCCATCAGGAGCAGGTAAGTGCATGCATGCACTACGAATATCATGATACAAAAGGCAGTTATTTTCGCATTTACTTCTATTTACCAACATTCCAACTACTTCAGTCTCCCACATCAACAATAGACTTCCTTGCGAATAAATAAACTGCTCAACAACAAGGTGATACTATACCCTTACATGTAATGTCAGATCCCGAGCGAAACAGTTAGTTTAAATTTGTTTTCCCGAGACGAAGTCGAGGGAAACATTAGGACTCTCGGGAAAACAAAACTAACTGGTTTCCCGAGGGACCTGACCTTAAGTGTTTTGTTATATTTCTAGACTTTCACTTCAACGTACTTCAACAGCAACAAAAGAATAACCGGAGCGAATCAAAACAGTCGACTCGGTACTTATAAGAAGACAAATTTTATTCTCAAAACCACTGAATAGATGATTTACGAAGATTTTTTTCTTATATTATCTGCATCTTTTTTCCTCCACTAGCTGCTGTTTCTCTTCTGGGATAACTTTGAAAATCGTTGCTTTTTAGCTTGAGGCTTCAGGTTTGTGTTGTTGTGTTCTTTCACGAAATAGAAAACTGGCAGTGTTTTTCCTGCCTTCTGTCACGCCACTTTCCACCATGCTTTGACCACGTGCCGTAATGTATCCTGAGCGGGGTACATTGCTCAATGTATCACGATCGGGCCACATTTGTTTTTAGTCAAGGCCATGTGACCAAGAATCAGCCAATGGCTGTCCCTGTTTAGTTGAATGAAATTCTAGGAATACAACAATACTTAATGACCTCGTATAAATTTACTTCACATTTCGTTCTTATATTTTCCTTCAATTATAAGAATGCAATAAGTAATCCACTTTTATACATAACTCGATAATGCTCTGAACTTGTTGTCGCAGCCTTTTCATCCCTCTTAATATCAGCATGCGATTTCTTCACAAAATTCTCCATACATTTTCCAGGCTACTGATATGGAGAATTTGTTTAATAATAAGGTCTAATAAAGAAATGATCTTGAAGTAAAAAAAAGTAACTAGCTACTCATTCTCTTGTGCACGTGAGACAGAAAAATTCGGTTTTATCAACTGTTTTGATAATGTCAATTCTCCATCCTAAAACGATTACCGGAAAATCAGTCGTTTTGAACGCTAGCCCTTCGTCAGAGCCAGTCAAAGGATTATCGGATGTATGTGGTTTATATGTCAAATGGCGGGGCAAAGCCTGATTAGTGAGAACATGGCAACATAAAAAAATACAAAATAATTCAAAAATCCACCATCACATTTACATCAGTTATGCATTCAATAATAAATTAGTTGAATGAAGAGTGTTCATTGGTTCCGTACATGGAGACCTAGAGTTGCGATCTGAAAATTAACTTCTTGCTCTAGAATTTTGCGGCTTTCCGCTTTGCCTTGGTTCGTTCCTCGGGCTATCTGAGTGAACGGAGGCGGCTTGGAACCAAGGACGGTAGGCGAATTCTCCCGGCAAGCTTGACGGGTGATGTGACATCCGACCTCCCCGAGGACGACTAGGAACGAGGCTAACGAAACCCCACTTATTCTGCCATTTTCACCCAATCCCCCAGATTTTATGCTTCTACGCCTGCGTTTGTCACGTTATGCTTATCGTGCATGTTATGGGCTCATGGCGTGTAAACATCCGCTTGTGCTGAGTCGGCTTTGTAAACCATCCATAAAGGCTAAATCCCGCAATTTAGCCACATTCTGACAGTAAGAAGCCCCCAAATTGAGTGGAATAGAAATCCCGCTTAACACAGTGAAGGAACAAAAGAAGGAACCGATGGACAAAACTAAAGAAGACTGAGCTGTTAACCTATTAGTAAGTTAAAACACTCGGGAGACACATCAAGCTGTGATGTTGTCATTTAGAAGTAATCCCTTTTCCAAATTTTCATAGTGAGTAATTGTCAAAATTAAACAGAAAGGGTTAAACTGCGAGACACAGTCCCTTTAATCATTTTCCTGAAATCTTAAAGTTTGAAAGGAGGGGATTATACTTGTAAGAAACTCTCTTACTTTCTCATACCTTGAAAACGTGGCATTCCTGAGAGATCATGTTTCTTCTCTTGAGCTCCTTCTCCACCATTCTCCTCATTCCAGGAGGAAAGTGAGCTTGTACATCATTCCAACACATGCCCAGCAGACTTACAGTAGTGACGTCATCTTTAGACAGCTTTTTAAATAACGCCTTCATTCCATTAGTACTCCACTGGTACTCATTTTGCAGAAAACGAAGGAAAACCTGCACGGAAGCTGTAAAAACAGAGGGAATTTCAAATTCAACAAAATCGCAAGTTTATCCTAAACACCCTTTAGCTGCATAGATTTGATACATAAATATATAAGCGTTTTAATGGTTCAAAATTATTGGTCCTTAGTTTCTAAACCGGGCCCAAACGTTTTAACTTATTTTAATATGATCTAACATTGTCCAACAACACCCAACAGCGCCTAGTAAGGTGTTGGAACAAATTCATCATTGTTGGATAATGCGACCAACAATTGAACCGACCGTAAGGACACTTTAAAAGCTCTATTGAGGGTCATGTAAAGGCGTAAAGCGCGAACAAGACTAAAGAAAGGGTTTGGATTAGTATATGATACTGGAAAACTGCCGACCTACCCCTACCCTAACGCAATGTTTACTTGCTTTTAGTTAAAAGGGATCAGTATAAGACTATGGGAAACTGCCTATCCATTCCTTCCCTAACCCAACATTTTTCCCTAAAGGTTGATTTCCATTGACGCGTTTTTGGCTACGCACGTTAACGCACGTAATTTTAATCACGTAAATAAACTAGGGTCAAGATAAAAAGTGTTGAGATTAAACGGGAGGTTGAGCGAGGTTCAACTTTTACGCTTACGAGCGACCTTTCATGTATTGCCACTATTTCATTTGCGAACGAAAATTTTACGCACGTTACGCACGTAAAAATTACGCGACACCGGAGATCAACCCTAAGAAAGAGTTAGTGTTTCGTTGGGTTAAAGGAGTTAATGACACTCAAAATCATAGTAATGTCTGTAAAGCGACTGAAGTGACGATGCACTAAAATCAAGGTTCTTTTCGTTTTTCACATTTCGATAAAAAGCCGCAAATCAGGTATCCGTCAAATATATAGAAACAACGTTGCACCGCTATGTCTGATTAAGCTTTAAAGAAAGTACGATTTGAAACGAGCGACGTTGACCTTGTTGCACCTTCTGAGGTCATAAGGCAGGCAACATTTGTTCGCCAAGTAAGATGATACAGCTTCACCCCTTAATAGCGGAGGAAATGTGGTAATCTCCCCATCCGAGAAAATTTGGTAATCACGTGACCGTACACCGAGCGAGCAATGTAAAATAACTCAATCAACAGGTATGACAACCCAAATGCAACTCAAGGTTTTAACATGGCCTCCCGGACTTTTAGAAAGAAAAAACAACACTAAAGTCGTGTCTTTTTCGGCGTTATTTTTAACACTAACGTGGATAACAGAGAAAGAGCTAGAGCGAGTTATTGAAAACAAAGGGAACGAATTTCGTAGGGAGAAAAACATAGTGGCGGTGAGAAAATGAGAAATGCTCCGGCCAGCAAGGTGAAAATGAGCGGCTGTGAAAAGTAAAAGGGAAAATGAACACAGGAAACAAAATATTGGCTAAACATATACGACAATTCCTCCATAAAAAAAATGTGTAACTAGGAAGTTTGACATTTTAGTCGTACTAAACAGCGTCGTAGTGGTGCAAAACAACGGTAAAGGAAAGACAAAAAAGTGTGCTACACGTGCAATTTGTTTTTTTGCTAATTAGCTCTATTAGTCTTGAAGCCATTTTCACTGTCGTCTCCGTTTAACTTTGCACCATTTAATTTTTTTGTTTTCTAAGTATTATTAACCAGAGCCTCGCTTTTAGTCCTGGATAAATTTGTATATTACCTTTGAAATAATTTGATTAATCGGACCATCCCACTTAGAATGTCGGTAGACGTCATCAGCAGATGACATACGGCAAGGCAAATTGAAAATCACTCTAGCTGCCCTGCGATGAAGCCTTTCTAAGCAAGTTTAAAGTTGCTCTACATTAACGGAACTACTACACGCAATGCGGCCATATAGAATTGAAGATACGATAACCTTAGAATACAAATCCAGTAGGAGCTAGTAGGGACTGGGAACAAACTCCTCTTTAAGAGGTTCAGTTTGTTTACAAAACACTTTTAAACATCGTTAGACCAGGAAAACTGGTGACACCTAAAAGGCGAGTGTGCTTGACCCACTCGATTCGATCCTCCTCGCCAATAATCACAGAATTTAGTGGCCCGATGTACTGTTTTCTCGTTAATAACCGGACATTGCCTCACATTTTGCCAGGTGGGGAGCAACTTGAAGAGTCCTTCCAGCTGTTCAGTTCTGATAACGCTCTGTGAATTAAGTTTTTCTATTTCTATTTCTTTTTTCTATTTAGGAAATTAGTTTTTCGAACTATGAGAGGGGCAATTGCGTTTTCAGTTTTGTTGCGTAGACTAATTTTGAGTTGGTTTTTTCCAGATTTGCTCTTAAAAGTTACAAGTGCCGGTTTCACTAGTAAACTTCATCCAGACGCTCATTTAACATCCAGGACTGGAAATAAACATAACATTTGATTCGTAAAAAGTAAACAAACACATCACAACAACCAGGTAATATGCCTCTGCAACAACTTAACGCAACTATTAGCAAACCGATTACCGTCCGCGGCGTCCGGCGCAACTTGTCCGCTGACATTAATTCCTTCAAGCGCGCGCATCATCTCATCCTCTTCGTTTCTCCGTCTCTGTTTCATGATCTTCACTGCCCTCTCAGCCGTCAACAGCGCGTAGTGTAGAATATTGAAGATCATGCGCTCTGTTTCTGGATTGCGTTTGCTGTTGTCTTTACAGTAGTTAGCCACAAAGAAAGTGTGACGGGGTGAACTGCCAGTAGCCGCTGAAGCTTCGTAGAGGGCGTTTTCACATTCCTCTTCTGTTTTCAGTTGGTCACGGGCACTGACAACAGTTATCGGAGTGATTCCTTTCGTGGAAGCAAAAAGAAATGAATATATTTAATTTGTAAAGGATAGTGAAACGGGGCAAAACAGAAAGGAACAGCGATATTTCTTACCGATTCATTAATAGGCGTTGCTTAATGGTCTCTTAACAAAGATTAAAACACTGGGTCTCTCAGAACATGATTTTTGCGGGTCTATCAGTCTCCTACTCTAGGTAATTGATTTTTAATCGTATGAGTTTTCTTTTGAAAAAAGGGGGGCTTTTATTTAGGCCCCTAAGTTTAATTCTAGGTCATTAATTTTAGGAAAATATGTAACAATCTCAAGATCAATGTGACACTGAGTTCCATTCCTCCAACCTTACCCATGTCTTGCTTGAACAAAACTTCACCGTTTCAAATAACGTTCGTAAGTTGGGGACAGTAACGAGGCCTTTTAGCGTAAAGTCTCGCTAATAATTCTTTTCTTATCTAGGCGAAAGTAATTATTTGACGAAGCCACGTTCATGCAAAGCCTTTTGTGTAGTGTAGCTTAGTGTTGTATTATGTCTCCCGGAGACAGGCCAAGACGTGCGTGTCTCTTAAAGTAATCGAGTTAACTTCAGTCGAATTTTCTTAAATCGAGATACTTTGATAGAAAATTGAAGCTGTTCCTGGGTGTCAAAAGGGATTTTATCATGCAAGCCACCCTGTGATGCTGAAGGAGTTAAACTGCCGAATTACTCTGTTAACGTTTCACCATATTTCCAAAACAATCTTATTCTCCCTTTCTCTTTTCAATGCGATGGAGAGGTGTTATATTAATTATTAGTAATTAAAAAACACTAACCAATTCTTCGCAGAATATCTCTAACTGGTTTTAGATAATCTCTCAAGACACCCTCCCTCAGCCGCGGGTCATTCGCCTTAACAATAATGATAACACCATGGAGTCGGTTGGCAAATGGGGGACACGGGTGAAGGTCCGTAGCTGAAACATCTTCTTGGTCTTCTTTAGGGCGTTGCACATTATCCCCGGGTTGTATCTTTCCTTGCAAGATGTTTTGAAATTCCACGGTCTCGTTGTAGTTGTAGTTGAAGAAACCTCGGGTATCTACCAAGTTGAAGAACAATTCAGGGAGATAATCTTGAAGGGTGATAGTCCCTTCTTGACCTGTAGTGCTGTCAGGAGCTGTGCCTTTGTCCGTTTGCCTTACAGCTCGTTCACACGTGTTGATAAAGCAGCTCTTGCCCGATCCAGTGGGTCCGAACACTCCGATCCTGAGTTGTGTTACATCATCTATAGCCAGTCCCCGGAAACTATCCAGTTTGATCTTGTTACCAAATTTGTAGTCAAACAGCTCAGCTCGACGGAGGCACAGTTCGCTCTCCAAACGCAGGATCTTTCCTTTGTCTTCTTCTCTCCTCGCCTCTTCTTGCTCTTCTTCTCGTTTCCTCTGTTGCTGATATTCAGCCCGCCTTCTTTCTTCTTCATGTCCTGCCTGTCGTTTTGCTTCCTCTATGCGCTGTCTTAATTTTTCTTGAAACTCTTTTCGTCTCTGGTCATTTTCCAGCCGTCTCCGTTCCCTCTGCCTTGCTTCCTCTCTTTTTGCCTCTGTGTTGTCCACGTAAGTATACTGCTTTTCATGGCTTGAACTACCCTGAAATAAAAGTTAAGACAAGAAAAAATTAGAAAGAAAAGGTTTGACAGGGGAAAGCGTAAATAGAGACAGACGGTATGACTGCTTAGTACGGGTTTGACCGGGCAAAAGTGTATAGAGTACACTGGCGCCAATAATGTGCCTCTGATGGTAATGATTCGATCTGATGGGTATGGGCTCGTGAGAAAGAAAAGAAGATGGCATCAAGAAGAAAAAAAATTATCCATCATAAGGTTTCTATCTCTTCTTGCACCAAAATTGTTCGGGTTAGGTAGCACTTTACAAACTAAAAAAAAAAACGACGAGAACAATGCAGATTTCTTCGACGCTCACTTAGCTACGCCTGATGAAGTAATACGTGTGTATGCAATGCAACAAGCTAAAGACTAACCGAAAGGCCTGCAAAATAAACGATATTTATGTATAGTTACTAAAACACTTAGATCTTTCCTTCTACAAGAAAAACAAAATCATCGTTAAAAATAAATTTTCAGCTAAGTTACGATATTTAAGTTTCCCAGAAAACTTAATTCAAAGTTGTTACCCATAACGGGCCAAGGAGAATGCAAATTTTCACGGTTATCCTTTCTTTGTCGCAAATAAGAGGTTTTACCCTCAGGAACTGTGAGTCACGAAATGAAATTTAGCAAGCCCAGCTTTAATATTTTGATAGACCAACAAAGTTACAAACTACAATTTGCTACTCCTTATCGAGTGCAAGGAAAACCAGTTGGCGAAAAGTCATCCCTTGACCCTCATCCTCTTTATTTCATGCTCAAGTCAGGATTAATGGATGGCAGTTATTGCAGCCATTACAGCTACTTTCTTGTGCCATGAATTAGTCCGATGCCTCCCCTGTCATTGTCACTCGAGAGAGTGAAAGTGAAGCCGGAAGACCCTAGTAGTAGGCAAAACTGGACCTCAACCCTTTCCTCTTAACATGATTCGAAAGTGAAAGCCGGAAGTGAGCGGAAGTACTAGTAATACTCTGCGAAACTAAACCAGCTTCTTTTTTCGATTTAAATCCTTATTTTGAGGACAAACCTAACAGAAAAATAATCAACAACAAAGAATTGCTCTGGCACATGTAAATTGTCCAGTCTTGGGAAAAAAGGAATACTTTGTTGCTGGTGAAACATTAGGAAGCACCTTGTACATAGGGATCTACGATCTCGTCAGGATATCGAATCCGGGATGAAACAAGTAAGTTTTGCCGGAAATGACTAGTCCAATAACTTTCAATTGCGTTCTTGTACTCCGCTACGAGTTCCGACTTCGTTCCGTTGGAAGTAAATGGCATGGTTTTGCAACGTTATGAATAGTAATAGTACGAGCCGTGCAAGAAGCTAGAATTAATGACGGATGACTCTACATAGTGAAGTGCACGGAACTGAACAGTAATTGTTTACAGAGCTAAAGAAGCTAAAGCTAAAGAAAAATTATCCCGCCCCCGACAAAATTTAGACGTAATCCAGCAAACTTTGAAGTCTACAATAAAATAGTCTCAGATATTGCTGCCCCCTTATTTATATCGATTAAACGTTCTTAAAAATAAGTTTCAGAAGACTCACCCCCATTCAGGACCCTCTCCGCAGCGACTTCTGAAGATTGTCAACTGATGGCGAAATAGACTATTCTATTCAGTCATCCGCGAACAGAAGAATTCAAAGGTTCCCGTAGGATGACCTTGCATTTCCTCGAAAGAGATCACGTGCCATTTATACAGTCCTTAAATGATTAAGTCACCGTACCAATGTCTTCAAAAATAGAATAGAATAGAATAGAATAGACTTTTTTGCTCTTTAAGGGTAATAACTTGGTGGCCCTCATGTAAAGTTTTCGAGATGGGCAAACTTCAAAGGGATTTCTTATTTCGAAAACATCGCTTAAAAAGTAAATTCGCTTTATTTAAATCTTTATAGAAATTATTCCAAAGCACTTACTTTGCCAAATGTAGTTGAACTCTCCTGGAGTTGAATTCCTAAGAACCATATCAATGTTTAGAAAGAAAAAGAAACCTTTGTTGTCGCTTGTTTACGTCCCCACAGGGTGTCCCCATAAAACGTGATATCAGGGATTTTCACTACCTAGTACATGCAGTGACCGTTAAGAAATGCACAAAATGTGTGATGCACGTGCAGTTATTTTTTGCTTAGATAGCCTAAAATTTGTTGATGTTCTCGTTTCCGTCGCCGTTTTCGGATGTTTAAAGTCTCTGGTGGAAGTTTTAGGATGTCACGACGTACATCACGCTTTTTGTTGCATTTCTTTGTCTTCACTGCAAGACTACGACGTGGAATAGCCTAGTTTCACGTTTTATGGAGAACGTAAACAAACGTCGACGAATTTTTTTTTCTTTTTTGAACTTGGACACGATTGTTTGGAATTCAACTCCAGGAGAGTTCGCCTACATTTGTCAAAGTGGTTGACTTATAGTAATCGCACTGAAGTTTCAAAGAATGCAAAGTCACCTTTTAATCGCTTCCGCACCCTGCCAGCAGAGCCTTTCATTCGCTTGCTTGATTTAGGCGAGAAAGATTCTGCAGGAATCGAGTAAGATCCTTAATTGTTAAGGGGGCGCTGCATGTTGCTAGGATACAGTTTCAAACCCAGGCCTAATAGAACTGCCCTTTGTTCAGCGAGCATCAGTTTATCAGTAAAATGAGCCAGTTTAAGGAACGAAAACAAGATTGACTAGATCAGAAATTCGGGCTGCAGCGGCTTTACAGGCTTGACGCGATTCAGGCAGAATCTCCTCTTCTTCTCCTTAATCAAGAAGAAGCAAAAAGAGGCCCTGCTCCAAGGGTGCTGCTGTCATTGCTGTCGTGGGAACTTGTCTTATTAGCCTTCCCACTATCCCTTCATAACCAAATTAAATTTCGCTAATTAGGAAACTACAGCTATTATCATACAGCTACATGTCTTCCACTTCACACGTCTCAACTAACCCTTAACAATAAGTAGCACGAATGTACTACTCGCACATCCCTGGCACACATAAAAAAGCCTTAGTTCACACAATACCACGGCGCTCAACAGCGTCTTTTTTCACTAATTTACAAAGCAGGTTGATGCACCGGCTGCAGAACAGTGGTCCCAACACTGAGATTGAATAATGCCGCACGATAACTTTTAAGTTAGCGAGCGGCATTAAAAAGTAGTCCCCAATGGGTCACTTGAAAATGAATACCAGCTTTAAGATAGACGCTTATCGCTATATGTAGCACTCAAATGATGAATATATCAATTTCATATATTGGAAGTGCGAAATGAAGAAGTAATGCAAAGTAGATCATCGCAGTTAAAGACGCAACCTAACATATCTTGCGAATTTACCAATTATGTATTTCTAACAGCTCTCAGGCAGATTTAAAAGCTTTGTATGTCATTGGATAATCGCGTGGAGATTGCGTTCCCCACAACTTTTTTCCCACCGGTGCAATAATTCACTAAATTGATGGGGGTTGTCTACCAAACTACAGATGACACCGTTTTTCATCGCTGAACATCTCACTCAGTGTAATACTAAGATCCGCAACTCTTTTTTGAAACAGCTTGAAACTATGTGAGATACAGGTCACTTAAAATGAAGCATGTAAGTGAAACTGAGTTCTTAAAACTAGTTTCCAGTAGTGCGTTAATTTCAACTGACGAGACATGTTATTTGGTGCTCCACAAGTAGAAAAGTGCTACTAACTGACTATCTTAAAACACTTAGATTGTAAAGATAGCATAAATCTAACTACATATCCTTTCTTTGAATATCGATTTTGAATATGTTGAACACATATTTTCAAACTTAACGTATGAGTGCGACAAACCGATCATCAACAAAAATTAACGACAGCATCGACAACGACAAAATGATGCTATTAATGACCTCATATCAATTTACTTCATCTGTGCCTGTTTACATGGAGGTGGGGGACCCCAGTTAGGTGAGGAAACCCGCTTAGGTGGGCCCGCCTGTCAAATAATCTATCATTTTAATGTGATCACGTTTACATGTTAGGTGGGGTAACTTGACACATGTTACCTCACCTGCCTGGAGTCCCCTACCTTCATGTAAATAGGCCCTTAAATATGAGAAGAATAATATCTAAGCAACTGATAAGCAATCTATTTTCATACTTTGAACTCGGCACATGCTTTGTTTTCATTGCCCAGTTTTCACCGATCCCTCTCAATGCACCGACATTTTTTCATTAACTCTGTCCCTATGGAGTCCGTATTAAGGTTTGTCAGAAAAATAGAAAACATTTCTATCCCAATGGACCTTGGGAGAACTTTTGACAAATGCTATAGCTACAGAGCAACAAATTGTCTTGGATCTAAAGTGGGAAGAGTTTGTCAACTCGGAAAAATGGTGTCAAAGTGACGTACGTATATCTCAGAGTAACTAAACTAAATGACGATGGAATATGTGAACAGGGGCACTACACAGGGTAGTGTGAGTGGTCCGTACTTATTTAGTATTTTTATTAATGATCTAGAAATCAGCATAGATAATCACCCAGCCCAGTTTAAATACGCGGACGACTCTACCCTCAATTGTTTCCGTTTGGAGTAATGGCCACTGTCGCACGGATTTACTGGATCAGTTTTTAGCTTAGTCTAAGGATATTAGCATGATACGTAATCCGTCGAAATGTGAAGAACTTAGTTTTCGCAAGAAAGGTTTTATTCAAGATATTCGCTAGTTAACAACCTTCCGCAATGAAAGGAGCTGCCCATTTTAGGTGTTACGTTTCAGGAGAATTGTAAATAAAGCGAACATGTATACGTGGGTGCCAAGTTTATCAAGGCAAATAAGTGTCCGTTTGTATTAAGATCTTAACGGAAGGAAGGTTTCAGTCAAGGTGAAGTAGACCGCCTATTTAGCGCCTTAGTTTTACCGAATTTCACTTATGGTCTGTCTGTACATGCATGTTTATGGCGCTGTAGACTCAGATCTCACGGTTTTCCTAGATAGATGTTTAAAAGGAAATACTCATTTAAGAGAATGGACATCATTTTCGAGACCTTTAAGAAAAGGCAGCCAGGGAGCTTTTCAAAGTACGTTCAGTGGATCCCGATTGCCCGCTTAGTAACATTATTCCGAAGAAGAAAGAAAGAAAGTATCATCTTAGAAAAAGAACTGCTCATCGCCCGGAGATAAAGTCTGATAGACTTAACCCTCGGACGTACAAGGGGGAGGGGGGGGGGGTACCCCCTTTGAGGGATAAAAGAACATCAGCACCTGACGTTTTCAGTAGCTGTTCGTTTATCCCTTGTGCGCATTTTGAGAGAAGTTTAGTGATGGTCAGTTACTATGGTTACGAGATATGACGTCATAAGTAGCAGGTGGTCTAGCCATTTTTGAGTAAAAATGCATGTTTTTCAACTTCTTTTAACAATAAAAGTAAAGCTTTTGGATGAAATGATGCAAGTGCTTATTCATATGTTACTTTACATGTCGAACACAAAAAAATTACCATTTATCTCGGTTTTAACCTGATTTTTAATGCATCTAGAGAGGAATTCCACTGAGCATCGTAATAGCAAACTTTAGTTCATGCTCTGACCAATCACGACGCAAGCTCACACTCGACTGAGCCAATCACATCTCGACAGCAGGTAAATACATGTCGCAGGTGTAAAGCGCGAGAGAAAAACTCACAGTTGCAAACAATTCATAACTCATCTCGATCGTATTTCTGATTCGTCAAGGGTTTTTTTTAATCATCGCTTTGTTCTACAAGTCTCTTAATAAAAGGCAAGTGTGTACTGCGCAACCGCTCTTTTTGGCGTTACGCAACGGGGATTTGCGTGACGACATCCCCCAGGATGAGACAATGAACGGCCGCTTGGCCGGCAGGGATATTACTTACAATCCTTTACTGACACAGTGTATGAGCAAAGATGAAATGAGCAAAACTAAAAAGGAATAACCTGTTAATCTGGGTTTAAACGCTCGGAATACACAATTTCGTCTCTTAAGTTTCACAGCGAGTAATTAGAAACTGCCGAGACACAGTCCCCTAAAAATCTAAATAAAGTTTAAAAAGACGGCCTTATAGTTACAAGAAACTAGTTTTGTTTCCCATGCCTTGAAAACTTGGCTTTCCTAAGGGATCATATTTCTGTTCTTGAGTTCCTTCTCCGCCATTTTCTTCATTCCGAAAGGAAAATGAGCCTGCACATCACTCCAACACATGGCCAGCAGACTGACAGTTGTGACATCAACCTTAGCTTATTTACCACTGCCTTCACGCTGTTGGAACTCCACTGGTACTCATTTTGTAGAAAATAAAGGAAAACCTGAACGGAAGCTGTTAAAAAAGAAGGAAATTTAGCAAAAGTATTAAGTTTATACTAAATATACCTTTTAGCTAGATTGGTTAAGGGTTTAATGGTTAAATGAAGTTGGTTCTGTTTCAAAGTCAGGCCCAAACCATTTTAGTCTGAAATGCAGTCCGTCTCCTTTAAATTCTAAACCCGAATGATGAACAAACCAATTAACTTCCGCGGAGTCCGGCGCTATTTGTTCGCCGACACTAGCTCCTTAAAGAGCGCGCATCATCTCCCGCGCATCTTCTTCTTTGTTGCGTTGTTGCTGTTTCATGATCTTCACTGCCCTCTCAGCCGTCAACAGCGCGTAATGTAGAATGTCGAAGGTCATGCGCTCTGTTTCTTGATTGCCTTTGCTGTTGTTTTTCATGTAGTTGCTCTCGAAGAAAGTATGACTGGGTGAACTGCCAGTAGCCGCTGAACCTTCGTAAAGCGCGTTTTCACATTCCTCTTCGTTTGTCAGTTTGTCACGGTGCGTAACAACAGTGATGGGCGCGATTCCTTTTTGTGAAAGCAAAACGAGATGAGTAGGTGCGCAAAGGATATCTATCACTCAATAATAAGACTGGCGGTTACAAGAATTGCATCAGTGACGTTCATGATTCAAATCCTTTTGTGTAGCGATGTATCATGATGTATGTTGATAACAAAACTAACTCTCAAAACCTATTTACAATGAATATTGTTTTAAAAACTATTCACTCAAAGCACTATTTACAATTCATTTCGATTAAAGAAAAATTATTTTCAAGCGCAAATGTATTTAACTCAATAAAAGAAATTATTATTAGTATTATTATTATTATTATTATTATTATTACTACTTAAAACAACATTACCACTTCTTCGCAGAATATTTCGTGCTGGTTTTAGGTAATCCTTCAAGGCACCCTCCCTTAACCGCGGTCATTCGTCTTGACAACAATGATGATACCATGCAGTCGGTTGGTAAATTGGGGACACGGTTGAAGGTCCATAGCTGAAGCATCTTCTTGGTCTTCTTTAGAACGCACCACATTATCCCCGGGTTGTATCTTTCCTTGCAAGATGTTTTGAAATTCCACGGTCTCGTTGTAGTTGTAGTTGAAGAAACCACGGGTATCTACCAGGTGAAAGAACATTTCAGGAAGAAAATCTTGAAGGGTGATAGTCCCTTCTTGACCAGTGCTGCTGTCAGGAGCTGAGCCTTTATCCGTCTGCCTCACAGCTCGTTCACACGTGTTGATAAAGCAGCTCTTGCCCGATCCAGTGGGTCCGAACACTCCGATCCTGAGTTGTGTTACATCATCTATTGCCAGACCCCGGAAACTATCTAGTTTGCTCTTGTTACCAAATTCGTAGTCAAACAGCTCAGCTCGTCGAAGGCAGCGTTTGCGCTCCAAATGCAAGATATTTTCTTCCTCTTCTTTTCTCCTGGCCTCTTCTTGCTCTATTTCTCGTTGCCGCTGTTGCTGATATTCAGCCCGCCTTCTCTCCTTCTCCTGTCCAGCCTTTCGTTCTGCTTCCTCTGCGCACTGTCTTAATTTTTCTTGGAACTCTTTTTGTCTCTGGTCATTTTCCAGGCGTCTAAGTTCCCTCTGCCTTGCTTCCTCTTTCCTTGCCTCCGTGTGGTCCTCGTAAGTGTACTGTGTTTCATGGCCTGAGGTACCCTGAAATAAAAAAAGAAGGAAAGGAAAAACCCTTAACAGACATTTTCTTATTAATTTCATCAAAATCATTGGGCTAAACTTGCACCTCATCAATCGGTCTGACTGCTTATTACAAGTTTGACTGGGCAAAAAGTAAATAGAAACAGGCGCCAGTAATGGGCTCCTGATGGTAATGATTCTCCTGGTGGGTATTAGACTGCGAGCAGTCTCTCTTTTTCCTCAGATTTAGTTAAGGGGTTCACGCGCGCGCAAGCGCCGAGCGGCGAAGCTGCGAGACGCGAGAAACAAGGCCTCTCCCGTCTCGCGCCTTCAGTCGCGCGTGTGGTCATTTGCGTGTCTCGGGCGTTTTGCTCAACGGACCAAGAAAAAAGGGAGACTGCTCGTAGTCTAGATGGGCATGAGCCCCTAATAAAGAAAAGAAGATAATATCAAGAAAAACAGAGGTACCCATCAAAGGGGGACATTAACCTCTATAAAGAGTTTCTATCTCTTCTTGTACCAAAATTGTTTGGGTGTGGTAGCACTTTAATTACTCGAAATTTCACAGCGGTGGCTACGTATGATGTAGTAATTAAGAATTTTACGGCGTTTATTTTCATCCAGCGTGTGAATTATCTTTAAATGGGAAATGACTAGTCACATCAATCTCTATTACCATTAATTGTTATAAATTTCGCACATGGTTAATCAGAGAAGTAGTGTAACCTGTTTTCAACAGCTGATCACTAAAAAACATTAGCTGAGAAAGTGTTTTGACAACAAATTGATAAACGTCAACATTTCAGTTAAGATGTGTTATTTCGTATTTGTATGAAAGGTCTGTCTTGAGTTCCTATGTAGTACTCTAAAGCTTCCGTTTGAAACAAAGCCTCTTTCATTCTTGTTTCCTAATAAGTGTGTATGCAAACGAGCTGCCGAAGACCAAACAAAAGGTCTGAAAAATAAACGATATTTACATCTAGTTTCTGAGAAACTTTCAACTTTTTTTTCTTGTAAGAAAAAAATCAGCGTTTGCACTAAAATTTTCAGCTATTCACGACCTTTAAGTTTCCTAGAAAACTTAATTCAAAGTTGTTACCCATAACAACAAAGAGAATGCAAATTTTCCCAGTTATCCTTTCTTTGTCGCTATTGAGACGCTCTATCTTCAGAAATTGTGAGTCGCGAAACTGAAAATTAGCAAGCCCAGAAGTGTCTTGCGGCCTTCGTATGTTCAGTGATAGACCAACAAAGTTGAAAACTAGATTTGCCACTCTTAATCAAGAGTAAGAAAAACCAGTTGGTGAAAAGTCATCCCTTGACCGGCTCATCTTTATTATTTTATGCTCAAAAGTGAAAGACAAGTCAGGACTGAATTGGATGGCAGTTTTTGCCATGACAGCTACAGTTCTCCTGCCATGATTGAAGAATTGTAATTGAAAGTAAACTGCAAGGAATTACTCTGACATTACCACGGAAAGTGAAAGTAGAGCCGGAAGACCCTTTTTTAACTGGGCAAAAACTGGTCCTCAACCCTCCCCTGTTATCATGATTCGAAAGTGAAAGCCGGAAGTGAGCGGAAGTAAGAAATTTCCGTGCCCCTCACATACAAGTGAGACTTGCAAAGCAAAACCAGCCAAATTAATATTTCAGTTTTGCATTCTCCCATCTAAATCCCCATTTTGTGTCTAAACCTAAAAAATGATAGAAAAAAATCAACAACAAGGAACTTAGCTCACGCACGTGTTAATCGTCCTTTCTTGGAAAATAAGGAACACTTTGTGGCTGGTGCGGGGGCTGGTGAAACATTGAGGACGGCTTGTATATAGAGAAATACGATCTTGTCAGGATGAAATCCAATCCAGCATGAAACATGTGAGCTGCTCCCATGGAAAGGAATTATTCAATAATTTTTGATAGTGTTCTTGTACTCCGTTAAGAGTCCCGTAATCCGCTTAGAGTTCCGGCTTTGCTCCGTTTCAAGTCACTGAATGGTTATCCAACGATATGAAAATTAAAATTACTATTCGTACTAGTAGCTAGAATAAATACCGACGACTCATACAAAGTGAAGCGCATGTAAACATTCAAAGAACCAAACCAGATTACTAAAGAACCCCCCCCCCCCTCCCAGTCAACCGCTAATGCCAAAATTAAGAAGAAAGATTAACAGCAAACTTTGAATTTTACAATGTACAAAATAGTCTCGGATATTTGGGTCTCAGCTGAGGTTGCCTTCCAACTTCTACCGTATACATTTTCTTGGGAGCCACTTATACTGAGTAAACGTTCTTGAAAATAAGTTTCAGAAGACTCACCTCCATTTCAGGATCCTCTAGCAGAGACTACTAAAGACTGTGATGAACCGATGGCGAAAAAAAACACATTTCTATTCATTCAACGGTTGTCATTGGATAGCCTTGCGGTTTCTCTGAGGAAATCACCTGTAACTTATACAGTCGGAGTTCTTTTAAACCACTGAACCGATGTATTCAAAATAGAATAGACTGGAATAGACTTTATTGCCCTTTGGGGTTTTGTTATTACTTGGGCGCGCTCAGGTAAAGTTTTCGGGATCGGGCAAACTTCACAGAGATTTCCTTATTTGGTTGGCTTCAAAAGTTGGTAACCTATAGAGACAGCGGCGAAAACATTAATTGCTTAAAAAGTGAATTCCAAGTCACTCACTTTGTCAAATGTGGGCGAACTCTCCTGCAGTTGAATAGTCCATTTTACAGTTACAGGTGAAACCAAGACTGGAGTTGACCCATGCTGTTCTTATGCTAACTAGTATGTTTTAGCATAATTCTCATAAAGAAAGGAAGTTCTTTTTGCATTTGGTACTTCTACTAAGCTTCTTACACCTGGGGGATAACAGAGGGCAGTCCATTCAGTTGAATTTGTTTCTAGTGAGATCAGTCAAGCAACAAGCTCATTACATTTCTGAACTGGTAACTTTGGTTAAGTCTCCACGATCAAGGATCGAGCTGCCAGTAGCTCTCAACTTACTTTTAAGCGGTAATGTAACTTAGATGTGCAGTTTCTTTTTTTTTTTAAGGGAAAGAGATATCTTGTAAATAACGGATAATGCATTAAAAGACGAAGCATTACTAATGATAATGTACATTTTTTTTGTAGTAATAATACAAAGTTCAGTCCTTAATCAATACACATCAATGATTTATTGTTTGTCAAAAGGCTACACTCAAACATTCATTTTGGTCGGTGAAGTGACTTAAAACGGTAGTCAGGGACCGGCCATTATTTATCGCCGGGGGGGGGGGGGGTCACTTGATATTTAGGAGAAAAAAGGAGGAATCAGTAATGACTGAGAACCCAAAACGGGGGATCACTGGCAACTTTGGAAGGATATCATTGAGGGAACCACTCAAATTTGCTTGGAAAATGAAGAGATGACGAATCACGAAAGTCATGTTATTAGGGGGATCACTTCAGTGAACTAACATTTAAAGGGGGATCGGCTAAATTTCACCTTGTTTAGCCCCAAATCCTTCCCCCTTCCCCTCCCCTCCCCACAGGCGATAAATAATGACCGGTCCCTTGGAGGATTTTATGGTTATGGAAAAATTCGAGAGATTTTTTTGTGTTTTATTCATATGTGAAAGAAAATGTATTTGCAGCAGTTGAATTAGATATGTGCGGGGAAGGGGTAGGTACCATTTTTCAATGAAAAGCTTACGAAAGGGTACATTTGCTATGAAAGGTAAAGGGGTTGGATATCTGAGTGGATCCTCCCACTGTAAAGATTTGTTGAGTGCCCTTCCCTCCCCCTCCCTCGTGACTACTATACACTGTACACTACACAACTACGAATTCATAACACTTCTTTAATGCACCGGTATGCATGCCGTTTTTTAGACAATTCCATGGAACGTCTAAGTTAACATTTTTATATTCAATCCTTAACCACTACTGTTAAAAAATTTCACCATCTATAATCGTAGACATATAGTAAGAAAAAAGCAAGAGAAGAAAACATTTTGTAAAATGTTCTTTTTTCAAAAGAAGTAAAAAGGAGAGCCTTATAACGCAGCGGGTCAGTGTCCCAGGTTTCTTCAATCTATCATGTTTCTGCTTTTGAGTTCCTTCTCCACTGTCTTCTTCATTCCCAAAGGAAAGTGCGCCTGCACATCACTCCAACACATGGCTAGCAGCCTGACGTTTGTGACGTCATCTTTAGTCAGCTTATTCAAAACCTCCTTTTGAGCTGCTGGCATTCCAATGATTATCCATGTGTTCTTTTCCCAGATTACGAAGAAAGACCTCGACAGATTCTGAAAGTATTGAGAGATTAGTTAAGATAGGAAGTTGATCCCTCAAGGATTCACTCCGCCAAACGTCTTAGGCATTTGTGTTGTTGTTGTTGTTTGTTTTTGGTTTTGTCTAGTGAGATTCAATGTCCCATAACCTCAAAACATTGATATATAAGGGTGAACAAAAAAAATAGTTAATTTTCTCTAAATAAACGAACTTCTTTTCGTTAGTTAAATTCGGTTGACAAATGGTATTAGCAGTAAAAACTGTAATTTGTACAGGACGATTCGATTCCGTTTTTAGACGTCCTCGTAAACGCTGCCGAACATGACTTCGAATGACTGGTGGTATGACTTCCATCTACTGGGAAAGAAAAAAAAACATTCCTAGGCCTAAACACCAAATAGGATTCGTTCAGGACGGCTAAAAATTTCGAGACGACCGTTCCCTACGAATTTTTCGCATTTTACTTCTCAAGTTGGGATATTCTTTGTTGATGAAAGGAAAACTAAAATTCTCGGATTAGAAGACGTGATGGAGAGAGGAATCATAAAATTTCTCACTTTCGTAATGCGTCAAGTTTCATCTATAATTTTTGGGAAATATTCTCAAGCCCTTGTAATTTCGATAAAACTCAAGTTCTCCCAGGATGACCGAACAGATACAAATTTTATAGCGCCGCTTAGAACGCATTTCTAGAGATCTAAATTTACACTGGATAGCCTAAAACGTGTTTGAATACATTAGGAGGAAACTGTCGTTGGGTGCCCCTGTAAACAGCGTGTGGATATTGTTGTGAAGTATTTTGTAGATTATTTTTTAGTTTATTCATGTTTGCTCTTGACGTTTCACTCGTGCCTAGAGTTTTGTTATGGTCAGCTTGAAGACAGGTTAACCCGTCTTTGTATCAACAGGTTTTCAAATTCTATTACCTTTTAAAGTAGTTTTTCAACATGAATGTCATTTGATTGAGCTCGGTTGTCAATCTTTAAAGCGGGTACGTTTTGGAGCCATAGCTGACATTGATTGTTACTTACATCACAGTTCCTGTTCACTTGTTAATTCTTCGGAATTCTGCTGAAAACAGCGCAGCCCTAACCGAATTTTCTAGGAGTACTGCGGCCTCGGCTATCGGCTGTATCGGGTCTTAAAGTTATGTGTTAATTACCTTCAACAGAATTCAATGCCTTCTCGTCTTCCTCCATTTGTCTCTGTTTCATGACCTTCCCCGCCTTCTCGGCCCTCAGCAGTGCGCAGTGAAGAATGTCGAATATCATGCACTCGGTCTCCGGGTTACGTTTACTGTTGTCTTTTGTGTAGTTGCGTACAAAGAATGTGTGACCCGATGAACCTCCGGAAGCCGCTGATGCTTGGCGGAGGGCGTTTTCACACTCCTCTTGTGATTTCAGTTTGTCATGGTGCGTCATAACGGTGATCGGGGTGATTCCTAATGTGGGAGGTAAAAAGAATGCTAATGTTAGATATGTTTGGAAGCGAGAATTTCATTTGAGCAGCCTTAACACCTACTAATATCTTTAGAAAAAGAAGTAGTTACTTTATAGCAGAAAAGTATGGTTTGTTTTCTGAAACATACCATGAATTGCATGGGTCAGACTTGAGCGTACGACCTCACAGTGGCAATCTGAAAGCCAGGGTGGACGAAAGCGCAGTTTCCAAAAAGCCAGTTACAACTAATTTTTGGTTTACATTTTATTCCATGATTGTGCCATTTCATGTTATCACTCGATCTGAGTGTAAGGTTTGAAGTATTAAGCCCCAGTTACACTCTCATAGGCAAAACTGAATTTATTTATGCTTTAAGTTAAACTTAACCATTTTCCGAGGGGCCGAATTCAGGCTAATGAAAATTGACTTTTTTTCATCAAGCTCTCATTGTGTAAAATCCTGCCTTGTAAATTTCTTGCGTTTAGACTGACTGACATGTCAATAGAATTTGACATCATACTGTTTAATGATTCGATCACAACAGACTTTATGCATGTTCTGTTCCTGAGCTGATAGCAACTGAAAAAAGCATTATGCATTATATATAATGATATAAGGTATTCAGAAACAACTGTTGAGTAAATGGTAAAAGCATGAGGGGGCAGTTTACCAGTTTTGGACAAAATTTCCCGGACTGGAGTTAAGTACTTCTCCAGAATTCCTCCTGTCAACCTAGGATCATTCGCCATGACAACAATAATTATCCCATGAAGTCGGTTGGCAAAAGTGGGACATGGATGATGGTTCACGGATGCGGCGCTGGCTTTGTCTTCTGGCAAACGGCACGTTATCTCCAGGCTGAATCTTCCCGTGCAAAATGTTTTGAAATTCCACGATCTCGTTAGCGTTGTAGTTGAAGAAACCACCAGTATCCACCAAGCGGAAAAACAATTGTGGAAGAGTGATTGTACCTTCTTGACCAGTGCTGCTGTCAGGAGACGATCCCTTTTCAGTTTGCCTCACAGTGCGTTCACACGTGTTGATAAAAAAGCTTTTACCGGATCCAGTTGCTCCGAAGACGCCAATCCTGAGCTGGGTTACGTCATCTAGTTCCAAACCCCAAAACTACCCAGCAAGGTTTTGTTGCCAAATTTGTAATTGAACAATTCATCTCGTCGAAGACAAAGTTCTTTCTCCAAACGCATGCGTTTTTCTTCCTCTTTTCTCCTCCTTTCTTCCTCTTGTGCCTTCTCTAGGTTCCTTTGCCGCTCATACTCTGCCCTTTTGGTCTCTTCTTCTTTTCTTATCTCTTCTTCGATGTGCTGTCTTTCTTCATGCTCCCTCTGCCTGCGTTCCTGTTCTAGCCGTTCAACAATTTTTCTCGCCCTCTCTCTTTCTCTCTCTCTTTCAGCTCTTTGTATTTCAATCATATCATTCACCTCTTTTGCGAGGGCGGCCTAAAGAAAAAAACGAAAGCTTTTTAATTCATATTTTTCCATCAAAATGAATCAGCTCTGACTGCTGAGATTTTTCGTCCTTGGAGAGGTGTTCCCCGGGATTTCAAAAGTGAAAGTGATCCAAGCGTAGACTACCGAAGGAAGTAAATAGAATCACACCAAATTTATCCTCGCAAGCTTAAGAATGACTGCAAGGAACTAACAAAGCATAATAAGTGTCTCAAAATATATGTAAACCGGGAATGGTTGAAATTACTTTATTGTCGTTTTTGGAATTTCGGCTGGAGACTAAAGATGGAGTTATTCAAGGAAGAAATTGGGGGCGGATTTGTATCAGTAAATATATAACTTAGCTTTCATAGAAATTCTGAAAATTTGCTAGCTTGTAAATCCGAGGTGATTCAACGTCACATTTGCAACTGGTAATGAACAGACACAAGGTGAAATGGATTTAGACGCCGATTATCTTCTTCTGAAAGTGTATATGCCTCAATGTATGTTTATCCGCTAGAAGGAACGAATAATTGCATGCATGTGACAAAAAATTCAAATATTACGAGCAGGTAGATTCAATATTTCCATCTACTTACCCCCATTCATTAACTGCACCCGAGTCCAACTGCTGCAGTCTTCCGCACCAACACAAAAAACTGCTTTAAATTATCATCAGGAATGGTAATTCCCCTTTTCTATGACCTTGCGTTTTCCATGAATTTGCTCTTCTTTAAAAGGCCGGAAACTCATCTTATCAATTTTCTGGGAAAAATCCCACGTGCTTACCACGGCAGTCCAACCTCACATTACGAGGAAACTGGGCGTAAAAAAGGGAGGTAGCACCTCCCCCGGGACCAAAACACAATGCCGGAATACATCGCAGGTAAGTCTTTTCTATTCATTTTATTGGACTGAAGAAAAATTAGATTTAACGTTATTTAGCGTTCGTAGATCTCAGAATTTTATTTCTCATACGTCTCTTATTTTCAACGTTTGCCGGAAACACGACACCGACGCGTCCAGTACAAAGGTCACGCGTCACCTATTACTTTACACCCTTTCCTCGTGACGAGCACGTGGGTTTGGGCAGCCTGTCCTGTGCGCTAACCGGACTTTCCCAAAGGTTGCGCCGCGTGAGAAAATAGCGCACGACGCATGCCTAGAAGGCCAGGTCACATCTCTTGCCTAACGAGGGAGAGTTTTTATTTTTATTTTCGATTTTATATGATGTTGTATGATGCGTAAGGGAAGTTACGCTCTCAAACCCGACATCAATAGAAGTTTAGGGTTCGTCAGAAACGCGAGAAATGAGTGAAGGCATTGTAGAGTCCGTGTCAAAGTAAATTGTTTATTTTATTCGTCTCACATTAAAGAAAAGTAGTAAAGTAGTAAGTAAATTGATAATGAAAGTTCATTAACTAGCATCATGCTTGAAATAAGATATTTATATGTGAGTAAGGGTTCAAAAATTACGCTTGAAGAGATTTGTAGCAAAACTTTTGAGTATTCTCATTCCGGAATACGGCCAATTGAAAGCACCCTAAGTTCATACTCTAACCAACCACAACGCCAAACTTGAAGGAACCAATCGCATTTCGACATCAGGTAAATTCATGTCAAGGTTGGGGGCTAAGGTTGTCAAGCGCGGGAAAAACGCAGAGTTGCAAACAATAGCCCACATTCGATATATTTAATTCTAACATGAAGCTGTCATTTTGTTATTTTAAGAAATTATTTCTACTCTTTAAGTTTCATTAGAGAGAGTAATAGGCAAAAATTAAACAATGTTGGCTAAACTGCGGAGACACACTCCCTTAAAAATCTGAATAGAGTTTAAAAAGACGGCCTTATAATTGCAAGAAACTAGTTTTGTTTCCCATGCCTTGAAAACTTGGCCTTCCTAAGGGATCATGTTTCTGTTCTTTAGTTCTTTCTCCACCATTCTTCTCATTCCAAAAGGAAAATGAGCCTGCACATCACTCCAACACATGGCCAGCAGACTGACGCTTGTGACGTCAGCCTTAGACAGCTCGTTTAACACTGCCTTCACGCTGTTGGAACCCCACTGGTACTCATTTTGCAGAAAACGAAGGAACATCTGAACAGAAGCTGTTATAGAAAGAAAGCAGAAAAGATATTTAGCTTAATTCTGAGTTCATACTGTATCAGCTACATTGTTGAACCGCTCTAATGGTTCAACAATATTGGCTGATAGAAATATGATGTTTTTTTTTATTTAAGCCTGATGTGAATACTGGAGAACATGTTTTCCATTCAGTGACACAGTGATACACCTAGTTATGGCATAGACCAAACCTCGAACTGTCAAGAGACGAACCAATCTCTGTGAAAAAAAGACTCTTAACACTGATAAGAGCGTCGCTTTTACAATTTTCACACTAACATTAAGTAACTACGTTGTGCAGGATTTTCAATCTTCCTTACACAGGCTTAGTGAAAGTTCGACGTCTGGCTCAGTTAAGTTCTCGAAAGTTCGTCAGTGAACGAGTTTGACGGATAGAACGTCTGAAGATCGTCTCCGCGACAAACGTCGATCTTCATATGCGACAAACTAAACTAATAAATTGAAAGTTTGCATGATAATGTATACTTAGCCTCGTTTGGGAGAAAATTTACTACTTTTTGGTCTGATTCAGTTAATTGGTTCGACGCATCCTAAGTTCGACGTCTGACCCAAGAGACGATCTAAACTTAATTTAAGTCGACCCAAATTAGAGTTTGGTTCGTCTCATGAAAAGTTCGACGTTTAACCGAGGCTTTAGTAACCTTAAGCCTGGTTTTCAATAGCGCATAACCAGAAGCATAAGAAAATACGCACGCACAGAATGGCATATTTGACTAAATTCTCGATACCAGCTCTTCTCAACCCAATGATAAACTAGATCGCGGAAGAAGTGTCCACCATATTGCTTTTCATACGTTCGCATGAGGTCTGGGTCAAAGTGACCTATGATTGGTCCACGGCCTTGTGCTTATCCCTGTTGTTATGTCGACCCAGTTTTTACCAGTCAAAAGCTACATATATATTTATAAGCAAATGAAAACTGGGTCGACATAAGCATAAGCCCAAGCACAAAGAACGAACTTGTCCGTTTTTCTTGTGCTTATGCTTATGTCGACCCAGTTTTCACTTGCTTACACATGTGCTTATGCTTATGAGAATGCTTATGCTAATGCGCTAGTGAAAACCAGGCTTTAGCTCTTACGAGTCCCCTGCGGCTCAGCAGTAGAGCATCTGGACTAGTAAACGTAACCGCAGGGCCAAGGTTCGACTCTTGTTGTGACTGCTCGGAATTCTTCTTAGGAGCCGCCTGTGACACTGAGTCCCGTTTCAAACGTCGTGCTACTGCCGTGCCAAACTAAATTGAGCGTATTAAATTCGACTTTCGCACGGCAGTAGCGCGACGTTTGAAACCAAGTCGTGCTATTGCCGTGTACTTGGTTTCAAACTCCGCGCTACTGTCGTGCCGAACTCAATTCATAAATTTTAAATACATTACCTGACAATACATTTAAAATTTTGCTCAACTGTTCCTTTATTTTTGTGTTTTGTTTTCGCAAATAGCTATTCTATTCAAATGAATTAAATTTGACGTCTGA
Source organism: Porites rus (assembly GCA_964035705.1). Classification (NCBI taxonomy): domain Eukaryota; kingdom Metazoa; phylum Cnidaria; class Anthozoa; order Scleractinia; family Poritidae; genus Porites; species Porites rus. Next base: position 11,289,919 of record OZ038000.1, read on the forward strand.
AACCAAGTCGTGGTAGTGTCCGGATGCTACAGTCGAGCTACAGTCGAGCCAGCTTAGCACGGCAGTAGCACGACGTTTGACTGACTGAAACACATTTTTCTAATATTAACTCTGTACAACAGAAAAATCGAGCACAAACGTTTTATCACATTTACCATTTATCCAACTTTGTCCAGCGACATCCAACAACGCCTAATAAGGGGCTCAAGCATCATTATTTGATAGTGTTCAGTGGTGGATCCAGGGAGAGGCCCGAAGGGACGAAAAAATTTTGGTGGGAGACCGCCCCCCCCCCCCCTTCCCCTTATGTAAGGGTCTGGATGACCGGGCTCCCTCCCTCCTTTATCTCAAGGCCTGGATCCGCCACTGAAGTTGGACCAGCATTAATTTGAAATGGCCTCGACAGAAAACTCCGCATGAAGGAGTTTGAGAGTCCAGTAAATACGTAAAGCACGAACCAGACTATTGAGACAGAAACGAGGTTATATAAGATTCTGGGAAAAAAGCCCACATGTCACACGTCTAACCCAACATTTTGTCCTAAAGTACTAGTCATGGAGGTATGTATGGTCCGCACAAGAGAGAATGATCTAAGAGAGCGAATCCCCCATACATGACCCTCTTTCCATGAAAATTATTTTCAATCTATTCTTGGTTCCGTGTCATACTGCGCGGTTATTTTAAGTACGCCACCTTATTGGTCGGTTTGAGTGGCGTCATGTAATTTTAAACTTGGCGGGTAATTCATTTTACTGCCGATCACGCACAACAAGCGATATGACGCGCAAACTTGGTATTACTTTCGCCGACGAGTCGAAAGATTTCTACGTGAAAAAATTTGGCCAGAGAAGCTGCCGAAGAGCAAAACGGTCCTGGCTTGTGGAAGTTCGCCGGAGAAGGCGGTTCCGACTCGACGGAAATTGCTAATTGAGGTCTTCGCTTCATCAGCATAAAAACATTGTACAAAAACGACAACTGTCTTTTCTGGCGACATCCACGAACACCCGCGAGCTGTGATACCGTCGTTTAGATCCAACTGTGGACACGTAACGAGAAAATAGGTTCAAAGTGGGTTCAAACATGAATGTTTGGCGGCCAAACATTTGAATTTTGAGAGGGCGCTAGACAAATGTGGGCACACCGCTCAGTATAAAGAGTTGACCGAAACCGGAAACCGCGCATAAAAAGTCTCTTGCATCCAGGTTAGCGATTGTCTAACAGCTTGAAGCATCTGACCTGATTTGTGTTCGCAGGGCGAAGTATTCATCGCAAGTATTAGGAGTTGAGAAGAAATAGTGAAGTGTGAAACTCTCAAGAATAATTCTTAAAAGTAATGTACTGTTTCTGAAAGAAAAACATTCCTGGAAAAAGAGGAAAAATATCTTGCACATTTGCATAAAGAATTGAAGCCAGCCACCTGTTAAAGGTTTCGTGTTTCGTGCGTGATAACCTTTGCTTTTGGCTTTCATGGTGTGTCAGAATTCAACATTCGTTACTTTAAATGGCTACCAGTCGTTAGAAAATCTCATTCTTAAATCTCAAAGTGGAATTTTGACTCCAATACTGCAACCCTTTTGTACATAAAATTCATTCCTAAATTATGAGCGGAACGCGCTGATCACAAACACGTCAACATCAGGAGCCGATTAGTATCAGCTCCTGGCGCTAATTACTATGATGGCTGTTAAACTTCAAATGTTTGGTGGCGAAACATGCCACGTTCACGTGAAAGTAGACCACGCGGGTCACGGAAACAACAGACGAAAATAACCTACGCAGCACGCGCGCGAACTTTAAATAGATTTAAAAAAATTATCATGGGGCTCAGGGATTCGCGCTCTTAGCTCATTCTCTCTTGGTCCGCATAACCGCATTAATTTGGAAAAATTAGCATAACGTGAAAAACGAGGATTTTTGGCAGGTTCGTAGGCTAGGTTTGTCTTGAAATTTCAAGGTGTTGCAGAGAATTGGTCTTAATATATGAATCTTGAATATATTTTAATACGATATATTTATTAACATCATAGGTGACGAATTACTCCTTAATTTTGGCGCGAAATTTCAGCGTTAATTTGTAATTTCACACGTGAAATTACAAAATTGCCATGGCAACCCTTCCGTACGTCTCAGTGTCAAAATGGCGACGAAGTTTTAAAATGCCGTGAATGAAGATGTCAGGGCACAAAAAGACGCTTTAGAAAACCTGAACACACAAGAGAACATCAAGAAGGATTCTAACAGGTATTTTGTCGAAAAAGGCTGAAAAATTCTGAACTTTATAAGCCAAATTTAAGGTCTAAACATTTGAGAGACTGGAGTTCTCGATCGATACGATCCAGGATAAACATGTCAAAAATCCAAGATTGCTAACGTAATTCGTCACCCATGATATTAATAGGTAATCAAATGGTATACTCGTGAAATTAGGGAATAATTTCACTTGCGTTTTGTCCAAATCCTAATAATTTTCCTCGCCTAAAGGCTCGGGAAATTATAAGGATTTGGACAAAACGCGCGTGAAATTATTCCCTAATTTCACTCGTCACCATTTGATTACACATACAAATAGTATATACTAAAACAGTGGATAGTGGTTTTCGCGCGCTCTGATTGGCTGCTCAAACTCGAGATACACAGTGCTGTTCACTTTGGAGAGGCGTCAAAAGGGCTTCCCGGTTTGCTGCTGTAACAAACGAAGAAGTATCCCAGAATACACGAGGAAGGCGACGAAATTTGGTTTGGAAGTTTTTACACGTAAAGCTTCGTCTAACCTAAATTTATTGTCGCCTCACGGCACGGTAAATAACCACCCACCACTAGCCACGTCCACTACGGTGAAAAATTGTTATGTATCTGAGCCTGACCTGTCTCAATTAGTTAATGCTACTTTGCGGGCCAGCACTATCTTACATATTATGTACAGGAAATAAAGGTTTGTTGATTACCGTCCGCGGAGTCCGGCGCAACTTGTCCACTGACATTAGTTCCTTCAAGCGCACGCATCATCTCATCCTCTTCTTCGTTTCTCTGTTTCTGTTTCATGATCTTCACAGCTCTCTCAGCCGTCAACAGCGCGTAGTGTAGAATGTCGAAGGTCATGCGCTCTGTTTCTTGATTGCGTTCGCTGTTGTCTTTACAGTAGTTAGACACAAAGAAGGTGTGACTTGGTGAACTGCCAGTAGCCGCTGAAGCTTCGTAAAGGGCATTTTCACAATCCTCTTCTGTGCTCAGTTTGTCACGGTGCGTAACAACAGTGATGGGTGCGATTCCTTTTGTGGAAGCAAAAAGAAATGAATAGATTGGTAAAGGATTGTGAAAGGAGACAAAGCAGAACTTAAAACGGGTTTAAACAATAAAAACTGGTCTCTCAAAACAGATACTGATATGATTTTGCGGGTCTATCAGTCTCCCTAGTCTAATAGTTTTTTTTAAAGATGGAATAGTTCCTTTTTTTAAGCTTCAGAACCTTGTGCTCCTGCTCTTGGTCACACATATTAGGAATATCTATACCGATCTCAAGCGCAATATGAAACTGAATATCATCCTCCCAACTATACCTATGCCTTGCACTAACAAATAATATTTTGTAAGCTGAGATCAGCAACATTGCCCTTTATAAAATCCTGAACCTGTACAAGCTATAAGCTGCTTTTGTCATGACATCACTTTTGTTGTACAGCTGTAGGCCTACAGTATGCCCCTTTTCCGCCTAACAAAGAAAGTCTTTACAATCTAAGTGAGGGCTTCACAGCCACAACCATAACCTCTAATAAAAGGATATCACATGATAAATTGTTAACTCTTGCTGATAATTCTTTTCCTTAATTCTTTAATTTGGGCGAAATTAATATAAGGACCCTTCAGGCACGAGTTAATCACGTGATCAGATTTCGGTAAACACGAAAACAGTTAACTTTTGAAAAATTTTGTTAGCATAACCTGAAAGAGCATATTAAAATTAGGTAACCTGAGAATTTCAGCTTTATATCTCCTGGTAATTGAAACGGCCGCCGATCAAAGCTAGAGGCATTTGCACGAGAAAAACAACTTTTGCCACCCAGTCACGCTTGCATTGTTTTCCATACAAACCATTGTAAATTTTGAATTTTTCAAAACTGTCATGAAATATTTCCTTAATCATTACGGCGTTCAGATCTCCTTCACAACAGGAAATTTGAGCCCTTAAATGCGTAAGGGAAAGATTAAACGTCAGTTTAAAAATTTTAGAATTGACAAGGATTTGTATGGAAAACCACTTTGCCGGTTTTTGTCTGCATAGGTGTACTATTGATTATCAGCATTAGAAAACAATTTACCAGTTCTACGCAGAATATCTCGAACTGGTTTTAGGTAATCCTTTAAGGCACCCTCCTTCAGTCGCGGGTCATTCGCCTTGGCAACAATGATGATACCATGCAGTCGATTCGCAAATGGGGGACATGGGTGAAGGTCCATAGCTGGAACATCTTGTTGGTCTTCTTTAGGACGGACCACATTATCCCCGGGTTGTATCTTTCCGTCCAAGATGTTCTTAAACTCCACGGTTTCGTTAGCGTTGTAGTTGAAGAAACCACGTGTATCAACCAAGTGGAAGAATAACTCAGTCAGATAATCTTGAAGAGTGATGGTCCCTTCTTGCCCTGTGGTGCTGTCAGGAGCTGTGCCCTTATCCGTTTCCCTCACAGCTCGTTCACACGTGTTGATAAAGCAGCTCTTGCCCGATCCAGTGGGTCCGAACACACCGATTCTGAGTTGTGTCACATCATCTATTGCCAGGCCTTTGAAACTATCTAGTTTGATCTTGTTCCCAAATTTGTAGTCAAACAGCTCATCTCGACGGAGGCACAGTTCGTTCTCCAAACGCAAGCGCTTTTCTTCCTCTTCTCTCTTCCTCGCTTCTTCTTGTTCTATCTCTCGTTGCCGCTGTTGCTGATACTCCTCTCGCCTTCTCTCTTCTTCTCGTCGTTTTTCTTGCTCTATGCGCAGCCTTTCTTGAGCCTCCCTTTGTCTCCGTTTATTTTCCAGCCTTCTTTGTTCCAACTGCTTTGCTTCTTCTCTTTTACTCTCTGTGTTGTCCTCGTAAGTATACTGCGTTTCATGGCTGTTACTACCCTGCATGAAAAAAAAGAAAATGGAAGTTTTTAACCTGTATCTAGCGGTCTGACTGCTTATTACAAGGGTTATTACAGGTGTTAAAGGGTTTTTAACCGCGGCAGGATTAGCTCAGTCGGTAGAGCGCTTGACTGCAGAGCGGGAGGTCGCAGGTTCGATTATTCGGACGGGCCATTACTCAGGGTCAACTGAGAAATGAAGGTAATCCCTTTGCACTGCAAGCGGCTAGACCTTCGCGTGGCTTGGGAGTGTTCCCAATTAGCACTTCAAATAGCGCTTTTTTAAAGCAAATCAGCACGAAAAAAGATGGCATTGATGCTTTTCCAGTGTGGAACCATTTTACAAATTAAAACAAGGAGGCGTTAAAGTATGACGATCGAGGATCGACGCTTCTATTTCTCAAACAAAAGGTCTTACTATTCCCTGTTTGTCATTTGATTCAGACGCTCTCCACAGTTAAAGCATATCAGTAAATCATTTTACCGATCAGGTTAGCCTCTGTGAACGTGAGATTGTCGGCTCTTGACTGAGTTATAACCCAGTGACTTTGAGAGTCGGGTGTTAACTAGAATACTGCAATCCTAATTCCCCTGTCAAGAGCAGTCTTTATATCAAGGAGTCTCGAAAAGTTAATAGAGCAAGTCCCCGTCGATGGATAATCATAATTTAACCAAACGTAACTGAAAACTTCTTATCACAAAACCTCTTAAATACGATCACTTCTTAACCACTGCAGATATTTAGCGCTGTCGCGGTTGCAAAAAAGGCATTTTTATACCGTGTAGCTGAATTAAGGAAGCCCGGAAGTGAACGTGAGCGACCGGAAGTACTTGCACTTTTTTTTTTAATCCCCACGAGGTACGAAACGTCCATTTGCCACCTTACATTGCCTTTAACAAAAATCAGGTAGTGCATAGTCATCCCTTGACCCTCATCCTCTTACTTTCATGATCAAAAGCGAAAGACAAGCCCGGAAGTGAATGGCAGTTATTGCCATGTCAACTTCTACATTAGTTAACTGCAGGGGATTATTCAACCCCCACCCCCCTCCCTCCCCCCATGTCACTATCATTCGAAAGTGAAAGTGAAGCCGGAAGCGAGCCGGTCAATAGTTTCCCTGCCTTCAAATACTAGTGAATCTAGATACTCTGCAAAGTAGATCTATCTGAGTTCATCATATTTGTATCTTTCTATTTGAATTCCTATTTTGAGCATAAACCAGTGAAAATGAAAGAAAAGAGAAAACAACAAAGAACTAAGCTCGTGCGCGTGTAGGGCCTACTTTCTTGGAAAATACGTAACACTTGGTGCCTGATGGAACTTCAAAGAGCGCTTTGTAAATTATAAAGAAATAAGAATTTATCCAGGATTAAATCCAATCCGGTGTGAAACCAGTGAGCTGAGTATGGAAAGAACTTTCTCTCTTTCGACTGCGTTTTTGCACTGACTCCGCCACGAGTCCTTGCGGCCTTTTCGTTTCAACTGAGTCGAAAAGGTTTAGCGGTAATATTAAAAATGAAAACTACGAGCTGTATTAGAAGCCAGAAACAAATACCGACAGTAAAGGCGACTCGTACCGAGAGAAATTCTAAACAATAAAAATTCCTCCTGTGACAAAATGAGTCACCGGAGAAATGACAGCTAATTTAACAGAAGACACTGATGAAATCGTCTCAGAAGTTTGGGACGCGGCTGCGGTTACGAACTTAATACTGTTTAAACGTTCTTGGAAAGTAAAGTAAACTCACCCCCATTTTTAAGATCCTCCTCGCAGCGACTTATGTTGACTGTGAACTGATGGCGAAGTAGACCGCACAACTATTCATTCACAAATAGGGAATTCTCCCGATTGGATAACCTTGCGTTTTCTAGGAAAGAGATCACGTGTCATTACAGTCAGCACAGTGGCTACTCAGCTGGCTACTCAGAGGATACAATTTTTTGGTGTTTATTTTCTATATTTTTCTGGGAAATTACGTTACACAATTGACAGGCCGTAATATATGTGTCAGTTTAGGTGGTCGCTATCCAAGCGTGACGTGAGTTTTCTCGGAAACATTGCGAGATTATTCATTGGCTTGACTATCGATTTAGAAGACTGGAGACACTGAGAAGATCTGCAATTTGAGGGCGAAAGGGAAAAAACAGTGAAAGTCAGGCAACCGACAAAGAGCAATCAACTAAGCCGGGACGATGTCAAAGCAACTAAACATTCATCTTTTCAACTGTGACCGTACATACAAGCTCAAGGTCGTCGAAGACTGGTTGAAAGAAGGGCGGAAAACAACAAAGTCTGAGCTAGGGATCGATCTTACTGTAGAGTCCCGCGACTTTTCGCTTTCTGAGATGACTCAGTTAAGTGACAAAACCATTCCGGGGCTTGGGATGGACGTGGCAGTGTTTGTCGTGCATGCACATGAATCTCGGCTCTCGATCAACGAAGAGAACGCTGGTATTGGATACGCTAAGCTTTACCGAGCTTTGCTAAAGAAAACAGGTTAGAAGAATGAGTTAATACATTCTACATTTTAAAAATGGCTGATTTTTTCTACAGTTTCTAGTATATAGGGAACTCTTGGTGAAATCGAGCCAAAATTTACATGGCGGAAGTGTCTCAGAAGCGAAAGTGATCTCGGAATCAATAATAATTGGTCCGGGGGGGGGGGGGGGGGGCGGAGATTGTTTGTTTTTCGTCTAGTCTGGATGGGCACCCTATTAAAATCAAAGGGTGCCTAAGGCTAACTTGTGGATCATTAATTACTGTATGTTAGAAATAAAAGCTGACAATGAACCTGTAATTAGTCTACCGGTATATTTTAAGTGTGACAAAAAATGAAAATTTGATTTACGGAAAAAAAAAAAGGACGAAAAAAAAGACCGAAAAGAAAAAGCGTCCAATGGCGAGAGTAGAACCCGAGACCACCGACGTGTAGAATAGATGCGTTATCAATTGCGCCACGACAGCTAACATTAATGGGTACTTGGCAAATTAATCATCTTTAACACTTTTGCCCATGAAATTCTGCCGGTTGAAAGCCCTTTGAAGACGGTAGAGTGTTATTCATTAAGAACTGAAAGATATATTCGTGTAAAACAAGCATGGTTTTGACAGTTAAAGCTGCACTTTAACTCATTTCGTCGCCTTTGAAGAACATATGGCCGACAAGGGTCTCTCAAAACCGTCGAGAAGTCTCTTGCAGCTTGCGATTCTCGTCGTTTACATGAGGAGAATAACTTACGATTCAGCAGCAACAGTAAACATTTCCGCTTTTATTGAACAAAGAAACAGTTCAATTCAATTCAACTCTTTATTTCATACTACATAAGATATTTACATAAGTGTACGTAGGTAGGAAAATAAAGTAGCTGACAAATAATAATTAGCTAAAAGACATTAAGTTCATTTGTGTGCAGTGTCCAAAGTAGCAAGAGCTTTCTTGGCAAAAATTAAACAATGTTGGCTAAGCTGCGGAGACACACTCCCTTAAAAAACTGAATAAAGTTTAAAAAGACGGCCTTATAATTGCAAGGAACTACTTTGGTTTCCCATGCCTTGAAAACTTGGCCTTCCTAAGGGATCATGTTTCTGTTCTTTAGTTCTTTCTCCACCATTCTTCTCATTCCAAAAGGAAAATGAGCCTGCACATCACTCCAACACATGGCCAGCAGACTGACGCTTGTGACGTCAGCCTTAGACAGCTCGTTTAACACTGCCTTCACGCTGTTGGAACCCCACTGGTACTCATTTTGTAGAAAACGAAGGAACATCTGAACGGAAGCTGTTATAGAAAGAAAGCAGAAAAGATATTTAGCTTAAGTCTGAGTTCATACTGTATCAGCTCCATTGTTGAAGCGCTCTAATGGTCCAACAAAGCTGGATGGTAGAAATATGATGGTTTTTTTTTTATTTAAGCCTTGTGAATACAGGAGAACATTTTTTCCATTCGGTGACATTCGGTGATACACCTAAAAATGCCATAGACCAAACCTCGAACTTTCAAGAGACGAACCGAGCTTAGTGAAAAAAAGACTCTTAAAATAACAGCGTCGATTTTACAATTTTCAAATTAACATTAAGTAACTACGCTGCGTAGGATTTTTAATCTTCCTTACACTAGCTTAGTGAAAGTTCGACGTCTGGCTCAGTTAAGTTTGTCTGAATGAGTTCGACGGATAGAACGTCTGAAGATCGTCTCCGTGACAAACGTCCATCTTCATATGCGACAAACCAAACTAATAAATTAAAATTGCATGATAATGTATACTTAGTATGATAATGATATACTTTTGATAATGTATACTTAGCCTCTTTCGGGAGAAAAATTACTAACCGCGTTTTGGTCTGAATCAGTTGATTGGTTCGACGCGTCCTAAGTTCGACATCTGACCCAACAGTCGATCTTAGCTTAATTTAGGTCGACCCATATTAGGGTTTGGTTCGTCTCATGAAAAGTTCAACGTTTGGCCTAGGCTTTAGTGACCTTAAGCCTGGTTTTCACTAGCTCATAACCATAAGCATAAGCACGTGCAGAATGGCATATTTGACTCAATTCTCGATACCCGCTACCCTAAACCCAATGATAAACAAGATGGCGGACGAAGTGTCCACCATATTGCTTTTCGTATGTTCGCATGAGGTCTGGGTCAAAGTGACCTATGATTAGTCCACGGCCTTGTGCCTTTCCCTGTGCTTATGTCGACCCAGTTTTCACTAGTCAAAGCTACGACAGCATAAGCACAAGCACAAAGAACGAACTTGTCCGTTTTTCTTGTGCTTATGCTTATGCTTATGTCGACCCAGTTTTCACTTGCCTACACATGTGTGATTATGCTTATGTTGACCAGTTTTCACTTGCTTACACATATGTGATTATGCTTATGTTGACCAGTTTTCACTTGCTTACACATGCGGCTTATACTTATGCTTATGCTTATGCGCTGGTGAAAACCAGGCTTTAGCTCTTACAAGTCCCCTGCGGCTCATTGGTAGAGCATCTGGACAAGTAAACGTAACCAGAGGGCAAAGGTTCGACTCTTGTTGTGACTACTGGGAATTCTTCTTAGGGGCCGCCTGTGACACTGAGTCCCGTTTCAAACGTCGCGCTACTGCCGTTGCGAACTAAATTGATCGTATTATTGACTTTAGCATGGCAGTAGCGCGACGTTTGAAACCAAGCCGTGCTACTGCCGTGTACTTGGTTTCAAACGTCGCGCTACTGCCGGGCCGAACTCAATTCATAAATTATAATAATTTTCTAATTTTAGACAAAACTAAGGCCCGAAGGGACGAAAAAATTTTGGGGAGAGACCGTCCCCCCCCCCTTGTCTAAGGGTCTGGATGACCGGGCTCCCTCCCTCCCTTATCTCAAGGCCTGGATCCGCCACTGAAGTTGGACCAGCATTAATTTGAAATGTCCTCGACAGAAAACTCCGCATGAAGGAGTTTGAGAGTCCAGTAAATACATAAAGCGCGAACCAGACTATTGAGACAGAAACGAGGTTATATAAGATTCTGGGAAAAAAGCCCACATGCCACACGTCTAACCCAACACTTTGTCCTAAAGTACTAGTCATGGAGGTATGTATGGTCCGCATTAATTTAAAAAAATTAGCATAACGTGAAAAACGAGGATTTTTGGCAGGTTCGTAGGCTAGGTTTGTCTTGAAATTTCAAGGTGTTGCAGAGAATCGATCTTAATATATGAATCTTGGATATATTTTAATACGATATATTTATATATTTAGTATGTACTAAAACAGTGCATAGTGGTTTTCGCGCGCTCTGATTGGCTGCTCAAACTCGGGACGTACAGTGCTATTCACTTTGGAGAGGCGTCAAAATCGCGTAGGTTACGAGCAAAAGGGTTTCCCGGTTTGCTACTGTAACAAACGAAGAAGCGTTTCCCAAAATACACGAGGAAGGCGACGAAATTTGGTTTGGAAGTTTTTACAAGTAAAGCTTCGTCTAACCTAAATTTATTGTCGCTTGACGGCACGGTATATCCACCCACCACTAGTCACCTCCACTACGGTGCATAATTGTTATGTATCTGTGCCTGACCCGTCTCAATTAGTTACGCTACTTTGCAGGCCAGCACTATCTTACATATTATGTACAGGAAATAAAGGTTTGTTGATTACCGTCCGCGGAGTCCGGCGCAACTTGTCCGCTGACATTAGTTCCTTCAAGCGCACGCATCATCTCATCCTCTTCTTCGTTTCTCTGTTTCTGTTTCATGATCTTCACAGCTCTCTCAGCCGTCAACAGCGCGTAGTGTAGAATGTCGAAGGTCATGCGCTCCGTTTCTGGATTGCGTTCGCTGTTGTCTTTACAGTAGTTAGACACAAAGAAAGTGTGACTGGGTGAACTGCCAGTAGCCGCTGAAGCTTCGTAAAGGGCATTTTCACAATCCTCTTCTGTCCTCAGTTTGTCACGGTGCGTAACAACAGTGATGGGTGCGATTCCTTTTGTGGGAGCAAAAAGAAATGAATAGATTGGTAAAGGATTGTGAAAGGAGACAAAGCAGAACTTAAAACGGGTTCAAACAATAAAACTGGTCTCTAAAAACAGATACTGACATGATTTTTGCCGGTCTATCAGTCTCCCTAGTCTAATAGTTTTTTTTAAATGGAATGGTTACTTTTTTTAAACTTTAGAGCCCTGTACTCTTGCTCTTGGTCACACATATTAGGCATATCTATAACGATCTCAAGCGCAATAGGAAACTGAATATCATCCTTCAAACCATACCTATGCCTTGCACTAACAAATCACATCTTGTAAGCTGAGGTCAGCAACAGGACCGTTTATAAATCCTGAACCTATACAAGCTATAAGCTGCTTTTGTCATGACAGCACTTTTGATGCACAGTTACAGGCCTACAGTATGCACCTTTTCTGACTAACAAAGAAAGTCTTTACAATCTAAATGAGGGCTTCACAGCCACAACCATAACCTCTGATAAAAGGACTTCACATGATAAATTGTTAGCTCTTGCTGATAATTCTTTTCCTTAATTCCTTTATTTGGGCGAAATTAATAGGCCCTTCAGGCACGAGTTGATCACGTAATCAGCTTTCGGTGAAAACGCAAACAGTTTTGAAAAATTTTTTTTGGCACAACATGAAAGAGCATATTAAAATTAGGTAACCTGAGAATTTCAGCATTATATCTCCAAAGTGATTGCAACGGCCGCCGATCAAAGTTACAAGCATTTGCATGAGAAAAACAACTTTTGCCACCCAGTCACGCTTGCGTTATTTTACCCACAAATTCTTGTAAATTTTGAATTTTTCAAAACTGTCATGAAATATTTCCTTAACCAATACGGCGCTCAGATCTCCTTTTAATTCATAACAGGCAATTTGAGGCCTTAAATGCGTAAGGGAAAGATTAAACGTCAGTTTAAAAATTTAAGAATTGATAAGGATTTGTATGGAAAACCACTTAATCCGATTGCCGGTTTCTGTCTGCATAGGTGTCCTATTGATTATCAGCATTAGAAAACACTTTACCAGTTCTACGCAGAATATCTCGAACTGGTTTTAGGTAATCCTTCAAGGCACCCTCCCTCAGTCGCGGGTCATTCGCCATGGCAACAATGATGATACCATGCAGTCGATTCGCAAATGGGGGACATGGGTGAAGGTCCATAGCTGGAACATTTTCTTGGTCGTCTTTAGGACGGACCACATTATCCCCGGGTTGTATCTTTCCGTCCAAGATGTTCTTAAACTCCACGGTTTCGTTAGCGTTGTAGTTGAAGAAACCACGTGTATCAACCAAGTGGAAGAATAACTCAGGGAGATAATCTTGAAGAGTGATGGTCCCTTCTTGCCCTGTGGTGCTGTCAGGAGCTGTGCCCTTATCCGTTTGCCTCACAGCTCGTTCACACGTGTTGATAAAGCAGCTCTTGCCCGATCCGGTAGGTCCGAACACACCAATTCTGAGTTGTGTCACATCATCTATTGCCAGACCTTTGAAACTATCCAGCTTGATCTTACTCCCAAATCTGTAGTCAAACAGCTCAGCTCGACGGAGGCACAGTTCGTTCTCCAAACGCAAGCGCTTTTCTTCCTCTTCTCTCTTCCTCGCTTCTTCTTGTTCTATCTCTCGTTGCCGCTGTTGCTGATACGCCGCTCGCCTTCTCTCTTCCTCTCGTCGTTTTTCTTCCTGTATGCGCAGTCTTTCTTGAAATTCTCTTTGGTTCCGTTCATTTTCGAGCCTAATCTGTTCCCTCTGCATTGCTGCTTCTTTTTGTGCCTCTGTGTTGTCCACATAAGTGTACTGTGTTTCATGGCTTGAACCACCCTGGAGAAAAAAAAAATGGGGAGAAATAAAGCCGCCTTTAACTCTAGTACTTCAAATCATCCATTATATTTTCCACCTGCAAAGAAAACCCTTGTACACACGTGTACATGGTAAGTCGCGCGGGAATTTTGCCACGCTTTGCCACTTGGGCATAAACATGAGGAAAAATATGACGATCGTCTTATTCCTCTTATTATCCCCAATTGCAAACTCCCTTGCGAATGTACAAGAGTTTTTATTGCAGCTGAAAAATGAATGGATAGAAGTACTGGACTTAATGGCTTTATTTCTCCTCAAAACGGGACCGTGCGACACTAAAAACTGATGGGAGATTTCTGTAGACGCTAAATATTGCTTTAATTGCTAAGAAACGCACAAATACTAAGTCTCAGCCCGCATTCAGCATAAAGTTTTTCTTCTTGTAGTGCTAACTGTATTTGCCGTTTCTGATTACTTAAGCTTTCTTGCAATAAAGCTTTAGGTAAGAATACCCTTTCAGATAGGAGATAGTCCGTCCGCACTCTTCCGCTATTTGTGCCTCAACTTTCACATTTCAAGGTTAAATTTGACCAAAATTTTGTGCCGATAGTTGTATGGTCTCGATTGTAAGGGAGCCTGTAAGGGACATGCGAGATGCGAGATAATTGTAGCTAATTTTGAAAAATTCAGGCTAAGTTCCAGATAAAATTGCGACATGCGTGATAGAAAATACGAGTTGCGACATAAAAAATGCGAGATGCGAGATTAAAAAAAAATCGATAAACAAGACAGAAATGTGAGGTGTGAGATGGAAAATGCGGGATGCGATATGTGAGATAGAAAATGTGAGATGCGAGATACAAAATGCAAGATGCGAGATGGAAAATGTGAAATGAATGTCCCTCACGGGCTTCCGTACGATTGACTTCAAACTTAGAACTAAAGAGCTCTAAAGAGTTCATTTGTTGTAAACATGCAGTTTTAAATATATGCTGATACCTCAAACTTTTTTATACCTAAATGAAAAATAAATAAATTTTCCTTAAAGTTCGACCATTGTTTATTGAAGATACTAAAGTCATAAAAATCGGTTAAATCGTTCCTGACGATGAACGCGGTTAAAAATATAACCATTACGCATATAAATAGGTTCGGGCCACCATAAAGTAAGTAAAGCCAGAAAAATTGATGGATTCCTTCTTCAAAGAGATATTCACCTGAAAAACAAAAAAGTCTCTCCGCTGCAGTGATGAGGTTTTAGTGACCTCGGTTTGACTAACTTACATGACGTAGCTCCTTTTATTTTTAAAATGCTGGCCTGAATCGAGGCTCGTTCGAAAGTGAAAGTCTTTTTGGCTTGTTCGTGCAAGCCGGAAGTGTCTAGGTGACCGAGAGTGAAACAGATTTCCCTCTTATTCTCGTATTTTCTCTTACAAAAGGTGTAACACTCTTATCTTTGTCTTCTTATATTAAGAAGCTTTATATTTTATTTCCTTTTTCTTTCTTTTTTAATCCCTGTTTTGAGCATTAACCACAGAAAAAAGGAAAGAGATATGACTGAGGTTTACGCGTGTATTGCTTAACATTGCAGTGCTTTCCGGGAAAAATCGGAACACTTATGCACCGGTATCAAACGTCTTGTAGAGCCAAAATCGAATGAAACATCGTTGAAATTTGTGTGTACTGTAATTTTCGCTTGTGTGTATACCGCTCGCAAAGATGCGTTGTGAAGTTCGTAGGTTTGGCAATTTTCTTTGCCCGTACAGAAAGGAATAAAATATCTGGGTATAGTTCGTTGGATATAAGGTTAAATGTAAATCTTGGACTTCTAACAACACACTTAAAACAGTGTAATCGTGAAATTTAGATAAATGAATTCTGAAACACTTACCCCCATATTCAGTGACTCAGAGCGACAAGGTAATCCTCTGAAGCTGTCGACTACCCCAGTTGTCTGAGCTGTGAAGTGAAAGCACTGAAGAATGACCAAGAAACGTATCTTCTTTCAGTTTATAGGGAAGTTTCCCAGGCATTCGATTACGTCAGGTTTTCTCAGAATAGTGATCACATGATTTATTATAATTTTTTTTTGACATCACAGACAACTGCTTGTTAACTTTGGATCAATAATATTAAAAGGCAACCGCCTAGCTGATAAATGAAACTTTGATCAGTTACAGTAGATATATTATATGGAATTAATCAATTCTTTATTTTTGTCAGGGAAATACCACAAGAAAGCCATGTTTTCGGTGTCAGGTGACTCGGTGATATGTCACTTTCAAGCGTGACGTAACACGCGGTCTTTCTCGGAAACTTCATTGCGTCGTTGATTTTCGCCGAGCTGGTATCGGTGCGAAGACTTGGGAGTTTATTGAGTTCATTTTGCACAAACCTTGGGCGAGGACTACATTTCAGACCAGAGAACTGTTAAAAACGTTGTTAAATCAATCAGAAACAATGTCTAAGCAGCAAAAGATTCATATTTTTAACTGTGATCGCACCTACAAGCTCGATGTAGTGAAAGACTGGTTGGCCGCCGCAGAATCCACAGGATCCGTTGAGAAGCACTACTTCTCCCTTCCAGAAATGACTGACTTCATCGGCAAAACCATTCCCAAGCTTGAGATGGACGTAGCAGTGTTTGTCGTGCATGCACACGAATCTCGCCTCTCGATCAACGAAGAGAAGGCTGGTATTGGATACGCTACGTTTTATAGAGCCTTGCTCCAGAAAACGGGTAAGAACAAATGTTCTTTTTAAATAGACTAAACAGATATTCAGGTCAGTCTCAGAATGTATTTGCGAGACTTTGAGCAAGGTATATACCGCGATTCTGACTACATGCAGTCGTTCGACTTCATGCCGGAAGTATAACAGAAAGTGAAAGTGGGAAACTCAGGGCTTCTCGGGCTTCCCTCATTCTCGTCCCAAGAGCAACTCGGCTTAATTTCTAACGAACCAGTGGCTGTGAACGCAACGGAAAATACGAATTTTTTCATTGGCTGAAGGGAATTGAATGTGCAGAGCAAATTTAAAGAATAACCTACTGCGCATAACATTTTACTTCCTGCCCTCTCGAACTGCAAACATAAAACCCGTGTCTGGTTTACGTCGATCGCGGCAGTCCTGCTTTGTTAGCACTTGAATGCAATGCAATAGCAGCGAAGAAGAGAATTAAAGGTCATGTTTGAGAAATTTTTATGAGAGCCTTGACAAAGAACGTTTGCCTTCGTTGTGGGCTAATTTGCCTCTGTATCGACCGTCGCATTCGGGGAAACTGAAAGGAGAAGTGAATGGTTAACCCTTGCAAACATAGATAAAAAGTTAAAATCGAGCAACCGACACTTGTATGGCGTTATTAAGTCTAATCAGTCTGTCTAATTCCTCTGGATATTTGTCAGTGCTACAGGAAGAGAGGACATCAAGCTCAAGGACTACATTACAAAAATGATATGTACGTAATAAGTTTATTGCAATGTGCTTTTAATTTATTGTTTTTTCTGCTGAAATTACATCTCCTTTGCTATACTAAGAGGTCCAGAGATAATTTTCTGTGTCAAGCCTTTATTCATTAGAGCACTGATGTCAGTGCACAAAGCCAGAACTGCCTAGTGAATGGCTTATGAATCTTTTGGGCTGCATGCATAAGGCAATTTTTCAGATTTTTGTGTAAAGAGGATAGGGCAAGTACTCTTTCCAATCTACATTTTCTTCCGCTGAATTAATGCTTTAATCATGTTAAATCTGTAATATAGTCAGCTGTATTGCATTGAACGACGCGGCTTATGCCCTTTCTGAAGAACGCTGGTTTCGGTAGATGCTATTTAGTGTCAACACGTGAAGAAATGCTATCTAACGTCGACCGAGACGCGAAACCCAACCGGAACTCGGCTGCGGCTCCAAAAAATAAATGAAAAAAAGTTTTTTTTTTTTACTGCGAGAATTCTTGCTACCCCGGGAATTTATATGGATTTTAACTCAGGCCCTCAAGCCCCCTTTCCTGTGTCTGAATATTGGTCAGTTCCATTCTCTCCAGATCTCTTAGATGAAGCCTTGCAAATCGGCGGATTTTTTCATCAAGGTCAATTTTCATATTTAAGCGGACATGAGGCAAGGCGAGTCTAACATTTTAAAGATTTCAACTTGGAAAGCTTTCATTTAATTAAAACTTTGCTTATGAAAAGTCAGACCGATTTCCGTAAAACGGTGGAAACTGGTGCGGTGTGGATCTGTGCCTGGCCAACAGTTCCAATTTTTTTTATTTTTATTGTCTGCTTGCTGAATCAGTCCAACAACTAGCCGTGTCAGGTTGAATGTTGGCACGTGATTGTGAAAGTTCAAGAAGAACATTATTATTATGAACTTGTAAAAACATGCTTAGCTGAAAGTCGAAAAGCTGCAAAACAACTGAGACTCTAAGTTAGTTTTTTTTGGAGCCACAGCCGAGTTCCGATTAGGTTTCGCGTTTCGGTCGATGTTAGATAGGATTTCGTGACGTGTTGACACTAAATAACATCGACCGAAACCAGTGTTCCTCGGAAAGACTATAAGCCGCGTCGTTCAATGCAATACAGCTGAGTCTATTACAGATTTAACATTTTTTTAAGTAATACAAGCTGGAAACGACAATGTTAACCGTTTTATAACTCAAACAAATTTTGCATCTTCGCTGCGATCGACTCAGGTGAGCGGAAGTCAAGGTATCATTTCTGATCCGTCATCTTGTAAGACGCCGCTGACATATCGATGACTCATCTGGTTTAAGTCGATGTTATCTAGGGAATTCTCTCCTTCTTTAGGGTAGGTAACATAATAGCTTGAGCAACAGTAATATTCTCGTTTACTAGCTAATCCTAACCACCTCTGCTATCCACCCCCTCCTTAAGCTTGCACGCAGCCTTAGCTTACTGAAACATGTGGCACCTTAGTTTGCTTGGTTATTGACATATAATGAGCCAAATTAAAACTTGCTTCCACTGGTAGTTGCAAACCCTCATATTATAACACAAAATAATCAATTTTAAGTAAACTAAACAATTATACAATTATAGCTGTGAGCAGATATTGTATTTTAACTCTACAAAGCACCACATTCAGTTTCAATACAACTGTACTACCCCCCCCCCCCCCCCCCCCAAATCAGTTCAGGTTGGCCCTGCATGCAGTATGCTTCTTGCCTTGCCAAAGTTTGACGAAACCATGTGATTTTTCCTATCCTATTTCGGGTCTGATCCAAAATTCTATCCCCAATTTCAAACCAGGCCTTGCACTCCACTTTCAAAACATGACGAGAGCAGCTACCTAAGAAAATGCTTTTTGGTCGTGTAATACTCAAAGTGTACTTCTTTAAGGGTGCCTTATAAAGTATATGGTCTATATATTATATATAAAGTGTATATCACTCTACATTTCACTGTTCTAGATACCAAAGTACAGCTATATAGCTTATGATAACCTGTTCTAGGCATTCAGATAGTGAGAAGTAAACAAGAAAACAAGAAAAAATGGCCTTCCTGGTTATAAGCCCTCCCCTAAGCTTCCACTATTACATTTTGAACCTTAGGTGAAAACCAGTAAATGCAAAAAGTATTTTGTTTCGAGTCGCTTTTTCTATTCCAATTATATAGCCCCTAACCTCTTACTCCTTTGAGGTTTGCTCATGTGTCCTGAAGTTTATGGTGATTGGTCACTACAAAATCAACATTCCTGAAAATTTTCAGGCGTTCACGATTTTCTCAGTTTGACAGCAAAGTTATTGACAACTCCGTCTTTGAGGTATTGATGATGGTATTTAGTTAGGAGATGATAACTGAAATTGAAATCTTTAGGAGGATAAACTTCAAATAGATAAAGGTCCCCTTTCGCAAAACACTGAATGGCTACCATAAACACCAAATGACCCTCAAGTTTCATGATTTGGGTTAGGAAACTGAGTGAATCAAGTTTCAGTTAGGGTTGTTATACAGAAAAAACTGAACTGGAAGTTCCTTCACTCAGTTTTCTAGTCCATGGAAGTAGTAGGGGAGGGACCGCTTACTCCTTTTCTTTGCGGATTTAATTAACTTTTTGTGCGGTATAAATTGACGCAGATGACGTCATGCATCTCATTAAGATAGGATGATGTCATAGTATATTTTTAGCTGACAAGGAGCAAGTGACGTCAGAATTTCCTAGAGTTGACGTCATCAAAAAATGTTGAGATCATAATCTATAAACAAAAAAGGGATTTTTGTATAATTAGCTATTTGCTACAGTCTTCTGATTAGATATTGTTTGCTATAGTCTTCTGATTGGATCTTGTAGAAACTGTCATGTGTTCAAAATAAAAGGGGGCAAATTTTGAACGAGTTATCTTTGCAGATTATACTAAATGAAAAATCTTTAATCATTAACTTATTTTCACTAAAAATCGCTTATAAACAAAACCAAGACACGGAGTTTAACTGAAAAATCTTTACTTCAAAAGAAGGGAAAAGGAGGTTAAGCAAATGCGAAATCGTACTAGTTTTTCGGGCAAAACATGAAAACGAGGTCGAAGCTCAGCGAAGCGAAAAACTGCCTATCAAGCAAAAAATGTCAATCTTTGTTTACTTGACTCTGTAGAAAGTATTGCACAGGGTATAAAATTATGTAGAAAACAACAGGCGATTCTAAAATAAACCCTAACTCTTTTGGTTCTTGAATAAGATCCATTCTAGTAACGAATAAGTGGAACGTCTATCAAAAAAAAAAGATACGAATAAGAGGTGCGATCGCCTAGCAACACAAGTCTTCTTATTTAGCGCTAAAAATCGGATATATAACAAAACACACACACATACACAAAGTGGAGCTGAAAACTCTCTACTTCAATTTTGCCTCACCATTACAAAAGCGTTTTCTCCGTTCTATCTCGAGGAAACTCAGCGCTTGGTGAGCTTATGGTCTTGTCAATTCACGCGCCGTTAGCGTTAGTCAGTTAATTATGCGGGTTAACAAGCCCAAAGTTGAGTACAAATTAGTTCATCTTTACAGCTAGACCCAAGGGAGCACCTTGACTTATTATTGTAAAAGCACAAACAATTAATAACTTAACAAGGATCAATTAAAACATGCGACAAATAAATTGAAAAGACACGAGATACAGTTTTAAGAACTTTATTGAAAACCAGTGACAAAAAGAGTCAATTAAACAGCGATTTGGAAGGGATGGAAATTATAACTTGAGCCCGGTTTTCAGAACGTCTCTCAAAAGGAAAATAGGGATAAGAGAAGCGATCACCTAGCAACGCGAGAAACGGCTTCCTATATCTTATTTAGCGCTAAAACTCGGATATATAAACAAAACACATACAGAAAGTGGAGTTGAAAAGTCTTTATTTCAATTTAGTTTATGTCTTCTTATTCAGCTCTAAAACTCGGATATATGTAAACAAAACACACATACACAAAGAGGAGCTGAAAACTCTCTATTTCAATTTTGTCTGACTGTAACAGAACCGTTTTCTTCGTTCTATCTCGAGGAAATGAAAGTCTTGACATTTTCACGCACGGTTAATCAGTTAATTATGCGAGTTCACAAGCCGAAAGTTGAATACAAATTAGCTCTACAGGAAAAACCTCAAGGGAGCAACCTTGACGTATTATTATAAAACAAATAACTTAACAAGGATCAATTAAAACACGCGACTCAAAATTGCTAGCAATAAAATCAGACACGAGACACCGTTTAAAACAAAAAGAGTCAAATACACAGTGATTTGTAACAAATCTATTAAAATAGTCAAAGAAAGCAAGCCATCCTCGTGGTAGTAAAAAGAGAAGAGGGTAGCAAATACAAAGCGACGCGAAGAACGAATTAGTAGCCCCTGAACTAAAGGAAATCACGCCAAGATGTAAAAGATTTCAAACGTTTCTATGCGTAAAATGATATTAGAAATGGAATACTCTAAAAGCATGATTTACAAAATATTAAAAATTTTCAGAATAATAACTTATTTCATCCCGAGATGATCCTAAGACATTTATTTTGCTTTAAAGATACAAAAAAAGTGCAGGTTTATTAAGATTTAACTCTTTGAAACAAAGAAATTAATTTTTAACTTTTTGGTTAACCGTAACTGAAGAAAATTAAACGATAGCCGTAAAAGAGCCAAAATTTTAGCCGAAAACTGTAAATGCCACCACCCCATTGAGACCCTCGAAATACGTTGTCGAAAAAATCTTGCGAAGCTAAAAGGGGTCAGCAGTGAGAATAAACAGAAACAAGCCAAAGGGTAAAAACAGGCTGAAGGAAGAATCGAAAAAAAAAAATTGGAAGCAGCTCCGCCGAGATTTGAACCTGCGACCCAACTTCCTCCAGCGCAAAAATGTAAACCACATACCACTGGGCGATGCGACAACTGGTCAACTGGAGCCTTAAAAGTAATAATCTTGAAGTATTTTTCTCTGCCATTCACACTGTTTGAACCTTGTGGAGCTGTATTTATCATGAATTCAAAGATACATTTCCTATACTAATAATTGATAGTGTTCAATTTTTGACGAAGAAAATCCCCGAGGGGTACTCCCTCCGTTAGCCTGTTCACAGACCCTCTATTTTCTATTAAAAGTCCGCCGAGCGCGCGTGATAAAAATTAAAACAGCGGTAACAGCGGGGAATTAAATGGCCGCTAACGCAAGGGGGTAGGGTGCATGTAGAGGTTTGATAATCGGCGAAAAGAAAAATAAAGCAACGTCTGTGTACAGGCTAACGTTTGCCTTAAAGGCATTGGTCTGAAAGGTCCTGAAGTAGTGTCAGGAATTTGAGAGGCGGACGGCACATCCCCCACTACACTGGGCCCGCCTTAGAGGCAGCCCAGTTAATTATGACTCAGTCAATTCCAAGCGTGCCCATCCGTCCCCGGGCATTCGTCATTTTGTTTCGGAAAAGCTGCAAATGCCCCACGGTGGAGCTTAAAAATAGAGTGCAAATGCCCCATCCTGGGACAACACCAAAATTGCATTTTCCAGTAAATAAGCTGCAAATACCATATTTATGGGAAATCTGTAATAATCTGATCAAACTCGCGCGTGAAGCACCCAACGCAAATCGCTCCTACCTGCTAGATATAATTATTGCGAAAAAGATCACATTGATCAGATCGAGTAATCTCAATGACAAAACTGTAAATTAGAATTTTAATAATACCTTTCTTATTTTCGAAAATGTTTATTAATAGTGAATGCTTAGCAAACAATCGATGCACTTTACATGAGTATTTTCTCATCACGATGGAACCGTTGAATTGTCGCATTGATGGTACGTAAAAAATACAAACACAAATTGAATCACTCATTAAGAATTGCTAAACGTATATATTACGGAAAGAAAATCGATGCTTCTAAATCAAATGGCAAAGCTACATGGAGAGTTCTAAACGAAATTATTAAGACAAAAAAGAAAGCGTTTAAAATCAATTCCATCTTTAAAGTTTCTTTAAAGAAAAGTTTCTTGAAAAGGTTGTTTATAACCGTCTTTATAATTATTTAAGAAAACTAGAAATTCTATGTGATAATCAATTTGGCTTCAGGAAAAATCATTCAACCTCGTTAGCATTGATTGACTTATATGAAAAAATCTCGCCGTTGGCGTTTTCTTTGATCTTTCTAAGGCCTTTGATACCGTCGATCATAATATTCTGCTTGACAAACTCGAACACTATGGTATACGTGGCGTGGCTATGGACTGGGTTAGAAGCTACCTCTCCAACAGGTTGCAATTCGTTCAATTTAACGGTCAGTGCTTCTCTCCGCAAACTATCTGCTGTGGTGTCCCCCAGGGATCCATTTTGGGCCCCTTGTTTTTCGTGCTCCATATTAATGATTTAAATAACGTATCGACGCTCGTCGAGCTGATTTTATTCGCTGATGATACTAATTTATTTGTGTCCCATAAAGATCCTGTCTACCTGGCAGCCTCACTCAATTCCGAACTTAATAAATTATCCACTTGGTTTAAGGCAAACAAGCTCTCCTTATAAACCTGAAGAATACAAACTTTATGTTACTTAAGCCTAGACAGAAAAGGTATCATTTTTCAATGCAAATATGCATAAATGAACAGAGAATCGAACAGGTTACGGAAACGGTCTTCCTCGGTGTAGTCCTTGATGAACATCTGTCTTGGAAACCGCACATTTCTCAAGTAGCTCGTAAAATCTCGAAATCAATAGGAGTCATTAATAGAGCTAGATTTTTTCTACCTAAACCCTGTCTAAAAACTCTTTATTATTGTTTAGTTTATCCTTATCTTCATTATTGTATTATTGTCTGGGGATCTACGTACAAAACCAATCTTCGCCGTCTTGTCTCTTTGCAAAAGCGAGTTATCAGAATTATTTCTAAATCAACTTTCGATTCAGACCCTATTTTCAAAGAATTAGAGCTACTAAAACTTTCCCATATTAGACAACTAGAATTGGGTAAACTTATGTTTTCTCTTAACCATTCTCTTTTGCCTTCAAAGTTCAGCAATTATTTTTCTTTAAACAAACAAGTCCATAGCTATGCCACTAGACACGCGAACGATTTTCACCTTCCTTTTTGTAGAACAAACCTTCGTAAATTTTCTGTCAGTTTCCAAGGACCTACTTATTATAACTCCATAGAAAATGATATGAAAGAATCTAATTCTCTCCACTTATTCAAAACGAAATTGAAAAAAAAAAATTATATATGAATTATTAGTTATAAATCTTGTAGTAAATAATTATCTTTCTTCACATGTCTGATATTATTTTTATACTTATTGTTACATGTACCATACTTCATATTTTGTCAACTCAGTCTATGTAATTAGTTAATTTATACTTACCTTCATTGTATTTTACTTTCGATCCTGGCCTTACTGTTACTGTTAACTTTATTTTTACTCTGAGGGAGCCCAATGTCTCTAAGCTTCATGGTTTCTTTTTGGGCTTCCTCGCCACTTTCATTTGCTTTTGTGTAACTGTCTTGTTTTATCGTTATTTGTATTTTGTGGTAAATCAAATAAAGTTAAAAGTTACGAGTTACAATACACGAAGCTTGTATCAGCTTTCAAATATCTCGCAGAGTTTTTCTAGGCCCTTCTGCCTCGACTGATTTGCTCATAAAGAGTTTTCCTTTAACTTCAAACGATACATTGACTGTTTTCCTCCATGTGCGAGCTCATCACGATGGCGGGAAGCAATTTAGAAGGATGCAAAAATACTGTGCGGGTAGGAAAGTGATGGAGCCAAAACCACGCATATTTTTTTAAAGCATAGCTATTAAAAATATTCTTTACAAAGCTATCTATTAAATAGGTACATTTTTCTCCCGAAGCGAGTTTATAATTTTGTCACGTGGATCGCGCGAAGATCGCAAGCGGAGTGCGATTTCTTTCTATCGGTTTGGTATCTGCAGTTGCCTAGCAACAAGCCATAAACAAATTCTAAAGACGCCATTCAGCATGACATCATCGTGCATTTGGGTTTCCAGGCAACACTGCCTCCGATCTCACTGCTTTCATAAATTTAAGGTCAAAGATTTTCTAGTAGGATTCTTAGTATGTGACGCAATGGTCGGCGGCAAGGTTTCATTGTAGCCTGTGCCTCCCCTCAGAAAAAAATCGCCATGGCAGCCCAGTTAAATTCCCATTTCGGCCAGTCTAGTTTCGCCTGCGTCCATCACGCTCATTTCTGCCTGATTTTAACTCTTACAAATCAGCCAGGAAGCGACACGAAACACTCGATTGAACCTTAATAAAATGACATTAATAAAATGATATTGTTAACTGGCCAATCAACAGTCAAAAAGTGAAATTTTATTGATACAAAACTAGTTTTAAAAGTCATTTTTACCCGTATTACTTCGTTGTCCCCTTGTTTCTTTCAGTAGTAAGTGAAAATGCTTCTTGCCACTCATGACGTGTCGACTGTTGAGCACCCCATATTAGATATCTATAACAAGGCAAGGGAAATAGGAATGAAGCTGACATGCAAGTTGAGAAAAATTCGTTTTATTTTTAGTAAACATATTAATTTCCACCACCACGAGTTTCCCTTCCCTTCTCAAATTTTATAATCATAGACCAACGAAGTATACCTTTGTACAAATTTGTTTTAAATATTTTGTTCAGCATTTCCATGAGTTCCAGATATGCAAATTTTTTACTTAGTCACGAATATATATTGAGGTTTAAAGGTAAAAATTGTTAGTAGTTGATCATGCTCAAATCAAAGAGTGACAATCACATCAGTGAAAAGACAACAGAGGAAAGGGAACGAAATATCAAAAATATATGTTAAGGAGTCAGGGAAGAGGGATCGAGGATTCAAATCTTCCTAGGTTAAGACCTCAAGATGAAGCTGACTGCAAGAAATAACAGCGACTTCAATTAAGATTCAACGACCAAACGGCACCGAGAACGTAAAAAAAATACAATAGGTTTAATAACCAAAACAACAACTTCTCATGTGCATCACCCTTTTTACGCGGGATGACGTATTTAGAAGGCCTAAATGTAATAAACGGTCCTAAATGTAATAACAATTTGCCCGCCCTAAATGTAATAAACTCTTAAGGTGCCAATTACAGTAATTACTCGAGTAAGCGCCACAGTTGGGGGTGGGGGTGGGGGAGTTAATTAGCGCCGCGGCGCTTATTTGGGAGCGGAGCTTAATACCATAGCAATACCGCTTAGTATCGTATTTACTCGAATAAGCGCTGCGGCGCTAATTAACTCCCCCACCCCCACCCCCAACTGCGGCGCTTACTCGAGTAATTACTGTAATTGGCACCTTAAGAGTTTATTACATTTAGGGCGGGCAAATTGTTGTTACATTTAGGACAAAATATTATCACATTTAGGACTTTATTACATTTAGGACCGTTTGTTACATGTAGGCCTTCTACATATGAAAGACGTAGTCAGCCAGCGTCTTAAATTCGGGAGCGCATTCCTTTCGTATTCATTGCCTTGTTTTTTTAACTTTCCCGTACCCCGAGCCCGTCCCGAAAAATATGTGTGATTTTTATTGGCTGCAACTTCGAATCACGTGCAAGTCAGGTTGGATTGCACAAGCAGAATAAAGATACTGCGTCAGCAAAGAAGGGAAAAGTGAGCTTACTGGTTTCTTGATTTTACAGTCAAAAAGCTAGAATGTCTAGAATTTTTTACTTACGAAGTCGTAGCTCGCTCGGTCGTTTCGGGGCCGAAAAAGAACGCTCCGCTGGCTAGGAAACTCTTGAGGTCGACTTGTATGTAGCAATATATGTAGCATGTCTATCAAAAAGCTTTAAAGGGCTATGTCACCCCACACGCATTCGCGAGCCAATGAAAACAAACTTGAAAAAGTCGGCCCGACTTTTTCAAGTTCTGTCGGAGATTTTGGAAGGCTGTTTTTATCTGTCTAAATCTCAGCCATCGTGCGATAGTTAGCGAAGTTTTGTATTAAGAATCGTTCTATGGTGATTACTGAATAATTTTTTGGTGTTATTTTGAAATTGTTTGCCTGTGGAATGTTTTTACATGGATTCAGTGTCCTCTTATCAGCGGCCGTTGTAATGGCAGAGTTAATGACGGCTACTCCACAATGAGTGGTGGAATCTTCCCTATAGTTCACAGAACCTTCGGTCTAGCGTCTTTTGTAGCTCGTTTGTAAAATACAACTTCGATTTATTTTGTTGACTGAAGATAATATGTTGTTGTTGAATTTTTGTTTGCGCTCTATTTTATGAATGGCATGCGTTTTCACTTCATAATTGTCGTCACAATTTTATTCTTGATCTAGCATAACCAGAGAAGAAACGTTCCGTAAATTCTATCGAAATATCCCTTATCTAAACCCATTCCGCTTGTTAACCTCTCTAAATTCGGAGCCTTGGACGTGACAGAGAACATGGAGAAAGTCACGCGTTAAAAACAATAGAATTTTGACAGTTGAAAGTAATTTGCATAACCTCAGAGCGCATTCTCTCCAGCTGACATAGCCCCTTTAAGAAGATGTTGTTAAATCGGGCAGCGGGCACGCGTTGATGTTCGAAGGTCGTTTCACGTGAATTCACATGTAACACAATCCTTAACTATTAACGTGACAAGCTGAAAAGCTTTCGATTTTAACAGCTTTTCAAAATAACATTGAAATTTTTCTTCAAACTAGAATGGTTCATTAGTTAGTTTTTCAAAGGCAATTGCTACTTGTGCTCTGACAGGCGTAAAGTACGGTCGGCGACGCAAAACAATAGTTTTGTATTTTAAAAAATCGCTGATTAAACACGGGAGTCACTCATTCATGTTAATTAAGTATTTTTACCTGTTTTTTACTGCTGTGTCTGCGAGGCTAATAGTTTTGGGGCGGCCGCGGTTTCGTTGAAATCATAGCAGTTTTTCCGGAAAGCTCCACGGCCCGCGGGATCTCAGTCAATCTTCCGGCGAATTTTCTTTTAAACCTAAATAAAAATGATTAGTAAAAAGAATAGTGCCCTTATTTTTGACCCCAAAATTTTTGTAAAAAATACATAAACAGACCAGAATCTTACTTTTCCATTTCACAAACATGAAATGTTCGGCGGCGTTGCCCATGTTTCTCATATGGCGCGAAAACTTACTATCATATGACACATGCGGGTTTTTTTAGTCAAAGGATGTGATTTTTCATGAAAAAAATATAAATATTCCCAAAATTCTGCTTGACTTGTTCGGAAAATAATTTGTCTAATTTTTAATAATTAACCAACAGCTCACTGATTTATTAAGTTGGGCTAACCACTTCCTGGTTCACACAGAATTTTTTGGGAAAAAATGAAGGACTTTTCAAGGACTAAAATCATTTTTGCAAGGACTTGTTTTCTCCAATAACATGAAGGAAAGACTTTTAAAATGCGCAGGTAGAGGGGGGTTCGCTTATTGCAATAACTTCCTTTAGTAAGGAACGGTTAAAAGGGTACGTCAAATAACGGAAAATGAACCATGCCAAGGAACACCGAAATCATAGGAAAAGACTTTCATGATCACCAAGGAAAATTTATGTATTGCTATGCTTTCAATCATTCCTTTGCGCAAAGCATGTTTTTTTTTTTAAACGAAGGTTATTTTTATTCAAGGAGCTTTCAAAAATATTCAAGGACTTTTGTGGAAAATTCAAGGACTTTTCAAGGATATCAAACAATTTTTCAATTCTCAAGGACTTTTCAAGTACATGATGCTTTTTCAAGGACTTTTCGAGGCCTGTGCGAACCATGAACTTGGCCCCGGGCACCCTAGCTAAAATGTTTGAGAGACCGAAGGGCTCCCTGAAAATTTTATTTGGGCGGCCATCTAGATCTTTTAGGTTAAATTGCTGGGAGCCTAAAAGGCTCCCTGTAATTTTCCCTAGAGTGCAGCCTTGCAGCCCTTTAGTTATTGGAAGTAATGATACATTACATGCTATTGTTGAATGTGGAAGTGCATTTTTGAGGAAATTAGTAAAGGAAATGCAAATTTAAGTGAGCTGCCCCATACTCTTAACACATATGGTGGTAATATTGATGTAACTTTTGTTTTGCGTAACAAAGGAACCCTTGTGTGTAACTCATCTTCTATAGTGTATTAGTCCTTAACAGAACATCTCCGTCTCTCCTGCACACATTTGTTGTTGATACACTACTCAACTTTCTATTGCCATTCAGACATACCGGTAATTCTTTCTTACACCAACACACCCCGCGTGAACGCTTTCGAGCGTCTTCTTGTTTGTACATTTCTTTGCCGTTTATATTGCATAATAGGCCTTTTGCATTAGTGGATCACGTGATGAACTTTCGGTAAACACGAAAACGGTTCGCTTTTAAAAAAATTTGTTAACACTACCTGAAAGAGCATATTAAAATTAGGTAATCTGTAAATTTTCAGCTGTATAATTCAACGGCCGCCGAAAATTAGAGGGATTTGTATGAGAAAAACAACCCCCGCTCACGCTTGAAAGGTTTTCCATACAAATCTTTGTAAATTTCAAAGTTGATCCGAGAAATTTTGGTTATCACGCATATCTCTTCTAGGGGAAAGAGTCCTTATCGTGATTGGCGGAGATGACAGCTACACGGGTGAAGACGAGGAAGAAATAGAGTTCATTTCGCGATGGGCGAAGAGAAAGATATCTTCGCAATTTGGCGAGGAATTCTTGGATGGAAGGAAGAGTTTTATATTCTCTTGGGACAAACAGCATAGAAATATTCACGAGAAAGCACTAACACATTTCTTTGATCCAGCGAAGAAGGGACTGAAGTTTAAATATCAACCACCGCCTAAACCTGCAAAGCCGCCGCCTGTGCTTACTACAGGACCCTCGGCGCTGCCCTCCTCATCATCAGAAAGACGACGTACCGACGTTGGAGTTCAGAGTACGAAACCAGAGTCACGCTACCCTCCTAAGGAAAGCACGGAAGTTCATACCAGAGACCTTAGGGCCAAACCAGAGTCACGCTACCCTCTTAAGGAAAGCAGGGAAGTTCATACCGGAGACCATGGGGCCAGATCCAAAGAAAAGACCGAAGAGAGATCTAAAGAGATCCCCATAACAGGTAAGAAGAGGACCTGGTGTTTTTATTTGGTACTTTATTAAATGAATTGAGATGTTTAGTTATCTTTTGAAACCACATTACGTAATTTAAACATCATTTTCTGGCAATGCAGTACTGAGGGACTCTTGATAACCCACTAACCCGTACAAAAGAAATCATCATAAAAAAGATACTTGTTCAAACTAACGTGAGAATAACCCGAAACGAACATGCAGGCAAGATACATGTAGGCAAGAACTCTCTTGATCAAGGAGGATTGGAAGGTCTTCCCACAATCCTTCGCGTTGCATTTATATTATCAAAATTTTTGCCCACATTAAAAAAACATTTCACGGTCGATTTCATTGAGGTCGCATCACAATCGGCGCTGATGTTCGCGTAACAATCGAAAGAAAGGTAGCTTATCGTCATTCCTATGATCTTGGAGATTGCTCTTGATGTAGGTGATAACTTCCTCATAAGGGAATAAGTTGTTGACTCTCAAATCTATAGCCAGTATGATAAAGGTTGTTTTTGAGGCAATTTTCTTTTGTGTATCTTTATTACGATAAGGATGTTCATATGGCCACTGTCTTTTGGATCTCTTTTAATCTTTTCAAGCGTCGATAAGACAAGTAATACTCATCCGCCTTTAATAATCATGCCATCTTAATTTCATCTTCTTGATGAATATTTTTTTCTAATGAGTACTTAGATTCTGATTCTTGATTAAATGTAATTACCGTGTTTTTCCCTAGACTTGGCAGTTCTTGGATGTAACGTCTCCGAGACGTCCATGGACGCTGTGAGACACCAAATTGAAAAAATGGCTCCAGAACTAAAACTTAAAGCAAATCCCGTCATTAGAAACTTTTTCCCCGTCGGCCTTAAGCAGTTCCTGGAGACAGAGTCGCTGCGGTTCTGTGTGTTGGTGGTGGATTCGAAAACGGTGAAAGACGCTTATGGAAATCTTCCTGTTGGTCCAAGAAATGAATACCACGACCTTCTCCGCACGGCAGTGGATACAGTTGGTAAGAAGAATAACAAGTAGTTAGCTTTATTTTTTTGCCTCTATGGCCGATATACACTGGACGGTAAGACTTTGGTATGGCACGAACATGGCGCTCAAGCCTGTGAAAAACCTGATCCTGCCTTCGCAGGCTATACTTGGGTCTACGTCCTTTATATATTCCTCACAAAATAAAGGATTTTGTTAGCTTTATCTTCAGAGACCTAAAAAAATTTATAATTCGACATTCGTTATTCCAGTTATCACTTTAACCCTATCCAATAATTTCTTATGATCATATTTTGCCGATTTTGCCGTTATTGTTAACACTGTCACAGTCACTGTGGTTGTCATTTGCAAGACTGAGCAGATTTTGTTGTGTCTCACCAGCTGAAAAAGTCATCATATTAGTTTGTGATAATCTGCCTCTACCAGAGCAAGACAAAATTTACATCTCTCAAGCCATCGACTCTATGGCAAAGGAAAGGAACAAGGTATTTACAACGTGGTTAAAGGAGGGAAAATTGGAAGTAGATCCCGATGTTTTTGCTAAAATTTTAATTTCTGGATCCAGTGCTCACCTAACGAAACCACAGATTAATTGTTCTGAGAGTTCTCGTGGACAGGCTGATGCCAGTCCCTGCGCTTCGAACACTGTGCCGTCACAAACATCTCAAGATCCATCAGGAGGATACTATAAATCGCCGACCTTATGGGGCCATGAATTCCAGCAACAGTTTCAACAGCCACACGCTGATACAGCTACGGCTCCAAAACAAAATACTAAGCATAGCCCAACGTGCAGGGAGCGCCTCTTGTTAAAGAGTAAACTCCGCAACGGAAAAATATCATACTTGCCAAATGATCTTGAAGCACACTGTCCGGGATTTCAAGTTCCTAGATACATAGACGAGATACTTCTGCAAAAGTATGGTAAAATTTCCGCCGGGGTTCCAGTAAAAATAGTCGCCGAGCCAAATATCGGTGCACTTAGGTGGATCGTCACCCCAGAGTCGACTTCAGTTGCTAAAGGGATGGCTGTCAATGAAACAGTTGTGTTACAAACGCGAATCCGTTATGGGGTGGTGTCTATGGAAAAAGGTGATCTTGAGTTTATTTATCCGGGTTGGAAAACCCCAGAGTACTTAACGGAAAGTTTAAAACGTGAATATTGGGCTACGCCTAATGCAAAGCTCTTTGTTATATCTGATGAGAAAGGAGAGTTAAGATTTTTAGCCGTTGTTGATTTAACAAATAGAGCATATGGTGGAATAAGGAGAAAATTAAAAAACAACTAAACTTTGGTCTTGGAGGGAGCAAACGCTTATCACTGAGTAGGGAGCTTAAGCGACGACGAGGGCGACGGCACCGCAAAAAATCAGTAAGTTTAGTTTAACAAAACAACAACTTTGCCCGAGCATCACGCTTTTTTGTACATTTATTTGCCGTCCCTGCTCGTTCGACTGTGGCGTGAAAGTGCCTTACTTCAGGACTTCGATACAGTCTTTTATATAAAGATGAAGCAGTGCGAATTCACTTTCTAAGAGACGTTTTCGTCGCCGTTGTCGTACCTTGTAAGCTTCGGACGTTGCAGTGTGTTTGTAACAGGCCAATTTCTTTAACTGTCCATGTATTTTCTTGGTGTTGCCAACGTGTGCGATCTGTTTTCTAAATGACGTTAAAAAAGACACTGAACAGTTACCAAACCACAACAAAAAGCTCAGTAACCAACCTGAATAGTTCCTACAACGCCAAAAAACTCCATTAAAATTAATAGCTCGAACTGAGGCTTGTAACAACTCAACTTTATTTTTTAAAGGACAACTAAAAGAGACTGATCCGCAGGTAGCATTGCTAATCTAGGCGGAACAGTCAGTCATACTAACTCACTGCAATAATTTACAGTTTACTTTGGCAGTAGATACATTAGCTAGATTCAGAAGATTTACAAATACCTTGGAGCAATTCGAATCATGCAACTTTCACTTGCATTTTTTGGGGCTATTGTAGGAAATGTATGTACTTATCATACCTCCTTAGCAATGATATCAATCTGGAAGGAGCGGAGTTTTATTTAAAAGTGTTAACCGAATACCGGTTCAACATTTTTGACAAGCAGATAATAATAAATAAATTAACTATATCTTCATAGCTGTAGTAGTTGCCCCCTACACAAATAAAAATTTAAGGATACATAGATTAAATTTATCAGTCATTGCTTAGCTAAGTTGACGTTCCGGCTGTGATAAGAATACTATTAAGTAATTTGGCCGAAATTTAAATATTAACTTTTCAGCTTTCATTAACTAAATCTTTATAAAATTTTCGCTTACCATGTATTATTTTACTTTAATAAGCCTTTTGTGAGTTTCAATAGTTCTCACTCTTAAAACGAGACAAAGTGCAAAACGTTTCTTCTGAAGATGGGTTTTATTTGCATAGGAATTAAAAAAATCATTTACATATCAATAGCTTCGCACAGAAAGGCAAACTGAACAACAAAAGTCAGGGGCACCCAACGACAGTTTCATCCTAAATTCTTTAAAAACACTTTTTAGGCTATCCAGAGTCTTTTTAGATCTCTAGAAATGTATTTTAAGTGGCGTTAAAAAATTTATATCTGTTCGGTCATCCTAGGGCAACTTGAGTCTCTCCGAAATTACAAGGGCTTTAGTATAATTTTCCCCAAAATTTTAGCTGCAATTTAAAGTTTTACAAAAGTGATAGTTTTTCTGATTCGTCCCCGACTACCTCTACGAAAAATGGGCTAACATGGAGAATGAAATGGGAAAAATTAAACTTCAGAAAATCGTAGGGAATTTATTAATTAAGCTTCGAAAATTGTACATGAATGGAACGGTCTTCTAGAAATTTTTAGCTTTCCCCAACTATATTAAATTCTAGGCTAGTTTTGCTTCTCCAAACAGATATTTCACAGAAAACAGTCGATGGGTGCCCCTGAAAAGTGGCACTCCACTGAAACTTCCCTTATTGCCTCTGCGGACACTATACTCGAGGCCGTCGGTAAGAGAAAGCTAACAGCTATTGTCTATCTGGATATGAGCAAGCGTTCTAAGCATTAATCACAGCATTTTATTGGGAAAACTAAGAGCCATTGGGCTGGCCCCATCGGCAGTCTCCTGGTTTAACATCTACTTATCCCAAAGGTCTCAAGTGTTTCGCATTAATGCTGCGCTGTTTGACGCTCTGCCAGTGGTGTGTGGAGTGCAACAAGGTAGCGTGCTGGAAGCCCTGTTATTTAGTAGGGAGTTTAAGATACGGAGACTACGGACTACGAACTACGGCTGGACGAGCGTTGTCCTTTGTTCGTAGCACTGGGTTGAGTAGTGCAAATATAGAACGTTAAGATTGCACTACAGACAGTAGACTACGAGAGAAGAGGCGGAGAGGGAAACAACACGCAAAGATTTTCTTGTTTTCATCACAGTTCACAAAAATGCAAGTCAGTTTTGAATATGATGTTATCTTTAGAACGATGAACAAATTCTTCCATACTTGAAGGAAGCAATTACGTCGGGTGAAATTGGTAAACAGAGTTTTGGTTACACAGGTTTTATTTTTTTCGCCCATGAATTCTTATGTCAAATATTGCAGAAATAGACAGAAATAGTAATAGCTCATTTATTAGACTTAGAAGATGGACCTCTCCGACTACTGATCTGATTTAGTTTGAAGTATTGAAATGC
Source organism: Porites rus (assembly GCA_964035705.1). Classification (NCBI taxonomy): domain Eukaryota; kingdom Metazoa; phylum Cnidaria; class Anthozoa; order Scleractinia; family Poritidae; genus Porites; species Porites rus. The sequence goes on from OZ038000.1 coordinate 11,324,562, forward strand.
CGAGTTTCGATTATCTCGTAGATGTTTACATCATTTTTATTCAGCAAATGCGATACAAAAACTCGCATAAACGAAGGTTACACAAGTAGAAAGACACAATAATCAGTTCGAACAAACACTGAAACTTTTTGAGTATCTTCTCCTCGGCCGTCAATCGGAATTCTCTAATAAACAGCTAAGCTTTTTTAAATATGAGCTTACCTAGATAAAATGTAGTCACAACAGTGGATTAAAAGCGTAAATCTGAGCAGAAATTAGAACAACTTACATATTTCGCTTCCCTCTCACTTAAAGCAGGTGAATTGGAAACTTTTTTACGAAAAGACGAGATTCTTGAATTACCGAGACGGCAAAATACGAGCAAAATGTTCTCCGTAGTCCCGACTACGCGAAACAGCTCAACAACTCACCGTAGCCGCAGGACTACGCGGGAAAAATAAACAGTCACGTGGTTTTGATCATGCGCAGTAGCATGTTTAACCGTAGTCGTAGTCCGTAGTCGCCGTATCTTAAACTCCCTAGTATCTACGTAAACGACCTACCAGCAGTCAGTGAGACGTGCTCAAGCGCGTGTGACGTTGACGACACGAAACTAATTCTCTCCTGCACAGTAGAGGACTCTCACGTCGCCGCGGATTAAATTAATGAGGACCTACAATTTCCGTGATTGGTGCTTTGAGAACTATCTCCTGTTGAACCCGGATAAGACAAAGCTCATGGTGTTCGGTAGTCAACAGATGATTTTTAAACCACTAAAGATTTAAGCTTTCTTTCCTGGGCAAGGAACATTTACCTACGGACTCCGTTAAGGACTTAGGAGTGATATTTGATCCTACCCTGACATTTGACTGCCATATCTCAGCTCTCACTGCTTCTTGTATTTCTAAGCTAGCCCAGATAAATAGCGCAAAACACGCTTTTAATTCAGACCTTGTTGCGATTTTAATCAACGCGCTTGTTTTCTGTAAATTATTTTACTGCTCGGCGGTCTTTCCCGGATTACCTCACACCCAAGCCAGTTACCAGAGGCCAAGTCTCTGGCCGCGTGACACGCAATTCACAACAACTAAATATCCCTTTATTTAAAACAGCTGCTGGTCAGCGATCATTCCAGCACAGAGTTGTCAGTTTGTGAAACAGCCTAGATAGAGACCTCAAATTGAGTAAGAATCGTAGGGACTTTAAACAGAAACTGAGGAAAATATTGTTACATAAATTTTTTGACCCTGCGAGCGTTTCGTAGCTTTTAACCCTTTATTGATTGTCTCATAAGAATTTTAAATGGAAACTTAGGTAATTTTTAAATATACTTGATAATGAGTTTTAGCTTTGTCTTGTATCACCGAAAAGCCCCGCAGGGGAGTGTACAATAAATGTCTTACTTCTTACTTACTTAATTTCGCACTTAGCCTCGCGTTAAACCGGGGCTTGTGGGAACTCTGAAATGGCCTATTATTTTGTAATTTGTGCCAAGTATCTCAATCAGTAAATTAGTTTGTTTCTGTTCTCCTTGCCTTTTTCTATCCAGTCCTTGTCATTGTGACTTTTAGTTTTCACTACTCTCAGCCTCTGATAAAGCTATCCGCCATCTGCACATCTCCCATAATGCAACTTGCTTCCCCCCCGCCCCAACCCCCAAAATGTTTCATAACCCGTTTGCCTTTAATTTCTGCTGGGTATTACAGTAGGCCCACGACACAGAGTGTATTCTGAGGGATTCGATATAGAGAATTCCTTCTCTCCCCTCCTCCCCCCTAAGCATTCCTCCGGTTCATTTTAAGGTCGCATCAACCTATTTATATGCATGCAGGCTACTTTTTTAAATCTCGTATTTTCAGCAGGAATTATTTCACCGTTTTCTCTAATTTTTGGTATCCTGAATAGAGAACGGTGTAATCTTCAGAATATTTTTCTTGTCGGTAGAAAAACGTTTGCAATAGTGTATATTTTCAACTGCATTTTTACAAGAAAATGAGAACATATTCGAAACCAACAACAGCGAAAAAGCCTCAGAGCCCCTAGTTTTATATCTATACAACTTTGAAATCAATCGTGGCCATAACAACTCGCTGCACAAAATGCTGGTCAAATTTAGCCTTAAAATGCTAAGAGTGCCGACAGTGCATCTCTTATTTGAAAGGATATTCTTACCCAAAGTTTTATCACAGTTCAAGAACTGAACTGAGTAATCAGAAACCAACGGCGAATACAGTCAGCACTACATACTGACTTTGTATTTGCCCTTTTCTTTTCCATGAAAAGAAAAAAAGCGCCAACAAAACAAAATATGGCATCCACAGAAATCTCTCAACAGTTTTTTGGCACCGACGGTTCCCGTTTGAGGAAAAATAAAGCCACTAAGACAACTATCCTATCCCATGAAGAAATATCACATTTATTTGAACCAATTCAATTTTTTGTCTATATTACAGAAGGATTTTCTAAGTCACCTTAAACTAGCCTGTTTGCCGTCGGAAGTGGTGCGATTTTGCTGAAATAAGCTAATTATTTTACACACAAAAGCTTCAACTCTGGTTAATAGATTCAATGTTTAATAGTTACATTCTGTGGAAAGTTAGCTGAGATATGATTTTTTTAAAATGACCTTTAATTTGCTCGGCAGGAAAAGTAATTTGCATAACTAGAGCTGAAGAGTAATTGTGCAAGAGTGGCACCTGATCTAGACTCAAGTCTACGATAAATCAGAAGTACTAAGACCAGTCTACTTCTTAATGCAATAAAGTTGGTGGGCAATCTTCTTTGCGTGGTGTACAAAGTTCCGTTTATGTTCCAAAATTCGCCATATTCACCGCAAAGCTGAAATCGTAACCGTCCACATCTGATCGACTAATTATCACACCTGACGTTTCTAGTTATCACTAAATTTCATTACACCCTGTAAATGTTGGACTTTTGAAAACATATGGAGAAAACTTGGTTCTCGCTTTAATTTTTTCGCTTTTTTCCCCCCTGTTATTATAGGAATCACACTACACTGTAAAATTTGACTAGTTAAAATAACCAATGAAAATTGTTGCAAAATGCATCTGAGAAAAATCCTTTTGTTCTAGTCAGATTGACCAATTTAGATTGGTTTGAAATAAATGGATTCTTTTGATTTGAAATAACTAATTTAAAATCAGTTAAAATGAATATCAACAGGGTTATTTTGACCTCCTTTTTGTTTGGTTGTTTTTAGTTCAATATTTACATGTTGTTTTAAGTATTAGTAAATGGTAGTTTTAACCAGTTTCTTTTAAGTAAGAATGATCAATATTTTTGGTTAAATTAACGCACTTATTTAGTTGTAAGACCATTTCAAATAAGTTAATTCAACTATTTAAAAAACTACCCGGGATGTATCTGAGAGAACCCATTTTTGTTAGTTACTTTTCGTTAATATAACTAAAAAAGAATAGGTTACAAGAAATTGTTAATTTAACCTTGAATAGTCAATAGATTTAAATACTGAAAAACAATTGAAATAACACATTTAAATGGACCATATAAACAAACAAATTCGGTTTCACCTTTATTGAACGTACATTTATGCAGTCGATTGTAAACATTCTATTCAGTAAAATGGCGCCCTAGAATGGAAAATAAAGGACTGCATCGTACTTCCAAGTATGTAATATTAACTTTTCATCGGCATGAATACCGGCTGATACAAATGATTTAAGGTTAGCGGTTTTTCGACAATATTGCAGTTCTGCAGTCATTTCTTTGTTATATAAAAACCCTTGAAATTTTCGAAGTGTCAATATTCCCATTGCGCGTGTCCGTTCGTAATCTTCTGCATCTTCTGCATCTGAATCATTCTGCAGCAAAGAAAAATATATGTTTTACTGCCAAGTTACAAATCCTCAACATTTCTTTTTAACTCAAACTACAAGCTTTGCATTTTTTTGTTAGGATAAAGTTTTGGTTTTAACCATGTAAATCAGTCTTACATTTCTACTCTCATGATAATACTGGCTATTTTAAAACACATTGCTCTTTCAGATATACCGTATATGTATTATTGTATATACCTTTTGTTTTTTCCTTTGTTTCTGCCGTAAAAGAATGGAAAAAAATAACAACATTCAATCCCCCTAAAAGCGTTTCCTGTAACTAAGTCAGTTGTAATTATTAAGTAAATTGAACAAGTGGTAATTAAGGGTCTTTATATGGGTGTGGAAAGCCCGCTGTGTAAAATGCCCTTGAAAGCGCAAACAAATGCCAAATAACCGCCCTATTGCTTCCTTGGATTTTGAAACGTTACTGCATTACCAAGGTTTGACGCACTTCTACAAGATGCATCACACAGGCGGCGTCAGTAAGTATTGCCATTGTCATTGCCGCAGTGACAGTGTAAACCACTGGAACCACCAGTAATTGTGATACCCACTAAAGTCTATTATTTATTTATAATAATTTCTTAGCCCTACTGAAAAAAATGTATATTTTCGTTCCTAAAGCCTGCCCCGTGAAGATGCACGTTTTCCTCTTTGCCAATATAATTTACCCTGATTTATTGGTAGCAAACCTTGCACACTGAACTGAGAAAATCAAATGTAGAGAATTTCGACAAGAAGTAAAGCCGGTCAAAAGTAAGTGATTACTCATCAAAGCCTGTACAGAAGCAAGAAAATACTCTAAGAATACAGTCGTCTCCCCTCGCCTGCTTTGCAAGTTTGCGCACGAAACGACTCTTGCGGTGAGGAGCGAGGAAAGACGGCTGTATTCGCAGGCCGAGGCTACAAGGAAAATCAATGATATGAAAAGGAAAATCAAGTTAGGCATATAGCGGCGGTAATATTTAAATGAATCCATGCATAATTAGATTTCGTTGAGAGAGTCAAGAGAACTCGTACCCTGTGTAAGGATGTACGCTTTCCGAGTATTTTTGAGGGGAGGTGTCTGTACACAAGCTAGAGAATCAACTTGATGCTGTGAAAGGGGGTCTAATAGGCGCTCCTTCATGCAGTCTCCTGCAGTAATTTTTCTTAGAAACGAAAATGAAATATTTTTCTTTCAAACTTCCGGTAATTAAATCGGTCAACTTCCAAGTAGATTTTCGCTTAATTAATACGAACTAGGTAAATTCTAAAAAGAAAACTAAATTATGCTTATTACCTCTAGGATCATGAACTCACTGCACAAACATTTTGAACGCGACAGAAAACTTTAAAAAATTGCCGGTTTAGATATCTTTGATTAACATGCTTTTAGGTATATCTACTTCCTTAAAATTACTGCTAGCAGAATAAAGAAGTCTGTAATTCGACAGTTTTTTTCGCTTTATGCGATTCTTTCGTTGCCCTCCTTCTCTTTTGCATTTCACTGTTGGAGCACTGAACTCGTTGACTGCACGTTGCGTCCACGTAAAATTTCAGCTCAAATGTTTAGGCAAGACATTGTTTGAAATAGTAATTAATTTTGAATTTGGTATCACTGATGGAAAAGTATTTACAAATATGTGAGCCGGGTCAGGAGACAAAGCAAGAACCCACAAGCTGCAGATTATAACCCAAGCAAGGCTGCCCCAAGTGACAACCTCAGCAAGGAAATTGCCAGTAGGCAAGCAATTAAATCTTGCCTTGACAAAACAATGGGTTCTGCTGGAGTATAGGAGTTAAAGCTTTTCTTCAACCCTTAGCACACTTCATTTTCTATTAAACCGTGACATTTACAGAAAGTCATGTACATAAGACAAAGGAAAATAAACTGACACTACAAAAATTTAGTCCATTTATCAACAATTCAGTCCTCCAAGTAGTTTAAAATAAAAATATATAGTATATCACTTATTCATTTGACTTCTCTTTTACACATGATTCTCTGGTCAATGTTAATTGTTTTTCAAATCTTTTAAGGCATGACATATGGCAATGAGAATGCAGTCTTCGCTGTTGACGTTTTGGCGCTAAAACGCTAACAAACCACTAACGGTAATCAGTAACTCACAAAAAATTCAGTTGGGTGTATTTCTCTAATTGCAAGATCGTAATCCTCCTTAACATACGTCTCCTCTCGGGCTAATTGTTCTGGGAGGGTAAGCAAAACTTTTAAGCGCAATGGAGAGGTTTAACTTCAATTCGAAATTTCAAAGATAATGAACACCAACAATGGGCTATACCGCTCTCTCACAGATTTTCGACCAAAAGAGAGCCTGTTCGCAGCGCTTCCTCTGTATTGCGATTTCAGATGGTAAAAGCCTGAAGAAGAAACCCACGGCTAGACTATAGTTTTTACCTCTCCCTTACAAATTATGGAAATTGTACTCACCTCGAAATGCGTCGGCGTAATCTTTGAATGGTTTCATTAACTCTATCCTTAGCAGTCAGTTAGAGCCTTTATCGTCCCCTGCTGTTTCAACATGTAAGAGTCCATTGAGTTTAAGTAAAACTGCATTCTTTTTAATGACCAAAGAAGGTAATATCAAATAAGGCAACTATATAGATCACAAAAACACACGGCGTGTCACGCAATATCGTAACATCTCCCTTTTTTTGTTAAACAAAGCTGAACATAACCAGAAAAAGAATAAAAACCTTAACCTAACACAAAAAAGAAAAAAAAATGATTAAAAAAAATATAGAAAAACAATGTTCACTGTAACAAGTGTCGCTACACAGTCCTAAGCATAAGTTGAACTTGAAGATCAAAACTAAGTTGTGTAGTCACTCAGCCTAGCGGGAGGCTTGATTATTCTGGTCCTTGTTCTCTTGACTGCTGGTGATATTGGCTTGTGTTCAGGGACGGTTGCTGGCTTTGAGCTATGCCTTGAAGGCTGATTTTCGCTGATATCAACTGCCTTTGAAGACAGTGTGGGCGATGCTGGTTTGTCAGCGGGCTTTGGGAAAGCTCGGTTTCGACGAGCAAGACGGTTGTCGGCACAGTCTGCACCACATCTGGACCTGTCGGAGAGTTTCTCAACACAGGTACCCCTCTTCCATACGTCGTTCTTCGGTAAAGGTGCAACCCTTACGTCCTGTCCTATTTCAATTTCCGGTAGGATACGGGAGGAAGGATCATGATAAAACCTGGCTTTCTGTCTTTTTAGCTTGAGTAGCTGATCCACATTTTCTGGTACTTTCGGATACAGGAGATTAGTGGCAGTTGGGAGTAGAGTTCTTGTGCGGCGGGACATCAATCTCTGTACCGGACTTGAGCCCAGCGACTCTGCAGGGGTATTTCTTTGATCAAGAAGGGCTAGCTAGGGGTCTTTGTTGTCCTTGAGGGCTTTTTCCAGCAAAGACTTGGCAACTTTTACGGCTGCTTTTACTTTACCATTCGATTTGTGATGATGAGAGGAGGAGGAGACATGGACATACTCCCAACTGTGTGTGAACTGCTTGAATCCCTGACTTGTAAATTGGGGACTATTGTCAGTAACCAAGGTGTCTGGTATGCCATGTCTGCTGAACTGCTCTTTCAGAAATTCAATCACAGTACTTGATGTGTTCTCTTGCAACATCTTTACTTCGATGAAATCAAAATGAAAGTCCACGACGACTATGTAATCTTTTTCCATGAAGCTTGAACTGATCGGCAGCAACTCTGCTCCAAGGGCGGTCTGGAATCTGATGACTTTGCATTGGTTCCTTTGGAGTTTGGGATTGCAATTCACTGCAGATGGAACACTGTGAGACTTGATCACGCACATCACCAGTCATGTTTGGGCAAAACACGGAATCTCTTTTTTTTATTATTTTTTTATTATTATTTTTTTATTTAATATGTATGTTTATTTCCTATAAAACTACAATTACACAGTGCATACTTACTATTACACTAATAATACTAAAATAAACTTACTTACACACTTACGCAGTAACCAAAGCATAACAATTACATAGTGCCTACTTACTGAAATAAACTTACTTACACACTTACGCAGTAACCATAGCATAACAATTACACAGTGCCTACTTACTAGTACACAGTATCTTAAAAGTAACAATATAATGCAACGACAATTATAATAATACTAAACCTAACTTATAGAAGCACAGAGCCAGAGGTTATCGCCCATTTCCTAGTAAATTTTTCTATTGTATTGTTTTTAATACATATATATTTCTCTGTCTCATATTTATTTTTAACCTTTAGCTTGAAACCAGTTATATTTGGAAGCGTTTCAGACCTTCTACAATCCCAAAGATATACCTTAGCAAT
>OZ038000.1:11337727-11500227 GCA_964035705.1 Porites rus
AAACTTCCATAGACGGCCAAACAAATCTACGATGAGCGGAACGTTGCGAAACACGTCCTACATCTCCAACAGTCTCCCCAGTCTCCAAAACACGGAATCTCTTGCTTTACGAAGGCAGGCTTCATTTCCTAAGTGACTTGAATGTATCTTGGACATAACTTCAGGCCGCAAAACACGCGGAATTATTACTCTAGAGCCTTTGAAGAGAATGCCATTGTGTACGGACAGTTCATCACGATAGTTCCAATATTCTCTGATGTTAACAGGTACTTGATCTCTCTGTGCTGGCCAGCCACTGCGAATGGTGGTCTTAAGAGTTTGCAAAGACTCATCCTGTCCAGTGCAGCGCTGTAGCTGTTCCAATCGTTCAGTGGAGATCTTCATGGCTTGCATAGGGTTAGTTTTCTCCAAATCTACTGAAAACGCTTGAAAGGAATCTTCGGGCACTGTGTTCTCATACTGTGCTGCTCTTGACAAATGATGTGCTAGAAATATCTGACTCTCAGGTTTGTAACTGACTGCAAGATTGTATTTTCTGTAATCGTAACAACATTCTCTGTAGGCGGCATGGTGCTGCTAGTAGAGACTTCCTGAATAGCGACTCAAGGGGTTTATGATCCGTTTCTACGTGGATCTTCTCTCTTCGAACCAGATATTGGTTGGTTGAACCTTTCACATCCGAACACAATTGCAAGGCACTCCTTTTCAATGGTGGCAAATCTTTGCTCTGTCTTGGAGAGAGTTCTGGATGTGAATGCTAATGGTTGTGCATTTTGAAGGAGGACTGCTCCTAAACCCTTGTCACTGGCATCTGCCTGAATGGTAACCTCTTCTTCATTGTAAAACTTCAGAACTGGTTGCTGGATGACTAGCTGCTGAATGGTGGTTAAAGCTTCATCGTGCTGTCTGGCCTATGTAAACTTGGCTGGACTGGTGGTAAGCTCTCTCAAAGGTGCAGACACATCAGAGAGTTTGGGTAGGAATTTAGACAAATAATTGACAAATCCAAGGAGGGTCTGAACTTCAGAATTGGATGTTAGCTTTGACATCTTCTTTATGGCTGTGACCTTGTCTGGATCTGGTTTCAGTCCCTCGTTAGAGATTAAATGGCCCATAAACTTGACCTCTGTTTTCCTCAGCTTGACTTTAGACTTGTTAAGCTTTAGGCTCACTTGTCTTCCTCGCTCCAATAGAAGTGCGACATTTCGATCATGATCAATTTGAGCTTCTGTATCGGTTGCTCCATATCTGACCACCAGGATATCATCTCTGATCACCTTAACTCCATGAAGATCAGTTAAGCACCCTTGCAGTTTGCTCTCAAATACTTCCGGAGTAAGACTTATTCCAAAGGGCATTCTTAGGTAACGGTACCTTCCAAGAGGCGTCCAGAACGTAGTTAATTTACTGCTCTCCTCATCTAAGCTGACTTGGTAAAAGCCATCCTTTGCATCAAAGGAGCTGAAGATTCTAGCTTTACTTAGTTCAGACAAGAGTTCCTCTAAGGTTGGCATTTGGAAGTTTCGACGCTGAACAGCCTTGTTTAAATCTTTGTGATCTAGACAAATCCGGATCTCATTAGGTTTTGCCACTACCACCATACTGTTTATCCACTCTGAGGGTTCCTCAGCTTTCTTAATGATCCCTTTTTCCTGAAGCTCGATAATCTTCTTCTTCACAAGTTTTCGCAGGGCTACCGGAACACGACGAGGAGGAGCTGTACTAGAGTGACATTTTTGTCAACCACCGTTTTAGCATTTCCAGTGTGTCCCAGGCCTGTAAATACATCGTGATACTTGCTAAATAGATCTTCCTATGACAGCGGCTTTTCTTCGCTAACTTGATGCACTGTATTAGTGGGGCTAAAATTAAACTTGATGAGTTGCAACTTCTCACAGGTTTCAGCTGACATAGCCTGCGAGCAAGCTCTCCTATTTGAGCAAGCGAGGCGCCGAGGAAAGGAGAGCTTGCAACCATCTCTGATAAATTTCCATTTCCACCCCGGAAATACCGGGACTCCGTAAAGCGTGAAAACTGTCACCGCAAACGTGCCGCAGATTAGAAAAGTGACAACCGCCTGTCAAGTAAGTTTAGACAGCCGAGGGCGCGTGGAATTATTTATTTATAAATCGCTTTCGCAACAGCATCAAAGCAATGTTTTTAATCACTTTTATGTTTTTTTCTTTCCACGGCGACATCGAACTTCAACGTGTCAGCTCTGATAAGAACTCACTACTTTGATTCTCGTTTCGTTTACTTTTGAAAAGTCGTCTATACTGCAGTGTAGAAGACTACTCCCCATCGCAATCACCAACAAAAACATCATAAATTTGTCCGTCTGGAACTGGAGAATATAGCGTTTACCTGCACTTGGTTCTCTTAAGGTTTACTCCAGTTGCTTCCAACTCTTTCTCTTTTCCTTCTTTACGATCAAGCTACACAGCTACACTGTCAAGTACACGTTTCTGAATTTTTCTACCCAGTAGAATTCAATCGGGCGAAGAAACCGATCTTGGAAGACTGCGCTTTAATCACTCTTCACTTCACTCTCCCGGTTTTCAGAACTAAACAAGGCGCTTGACACAAATGAATACAACTGATGAGGGGTTTTCAATTTTCCTTCCACAAGAACTACAAACTCGGTTCGACTTATCCTCGGCACACAATATTCTCTTTGCGAGAATTACATCAAACGAGCCCGTCTGCATTGAGGGCTGAAACAAGTTCTCGGTACCAATCTGATCCCCCTGAGAACCAAATTTGACACACCGACGAAGCGGGTGCCAGCTTGGCCTGTTATCAGTCAACTTTGATTTCCGGAACGTCATTTTTCAGCCGATGGTATTTCCCTTCGTCTGGGCGAAGTACAAATGAAAATTTGTAAGGGATGGTTGCAAGCTCTCCTTTCCTCTGCCCCTCGCGGCTTCGCCGCCCGCTCGCGCGTTCTCGCGAGACTAGTTTAACTCGCCCAAATAGGAGAGCTTGCTCGCAGGCTACAGCTGACAGCAAGGGTCTACACTTGTCTTGAACTACTTGAAACTTGAGCGTCTGCCTAGTATTATGTTACTTCACTTGCAAGTCACATTCTCCAATAGGCTTCAACGTTGACCCACCAAATAGACTGAGCTTGACTGATGACTTTTGAATTAGAGGATCTCCTAGCTGAGTAATGGCTGATAGATCATCTAGGCATAGTACATTGCATGTGGCTCCAGTGTCCAGTTGACATGACACGGATGTGGTAAAATAATCTTTCGGTGATTTGAAGAACTGGATTTCTGTAAACCATTGTCTGGCCTTCGTATCCACTAGCGATATCGTTTCCTAGGTTAGGCAGGTTTCGTCTTCACTTGACGTTTCAAAATCTTAAAACTGATTTACTTTCTTCCCTGCGAGACACACGGACGAGAAGTGGCCCTTTTTTCACACTTGCTGCAGGCTTTCCCGAACGACTGACACTCCGTTCTCTTTACATGACGTTGTTGACGACCACAATATTAGGGACCTTAAGCAACGACGACGACGAGTAGAGTTGCTGAGGGACTAAGCCGAGGACGTCGTTCACGGCGGGAAAACTAAAATGTTAGGTGCGCACTTGAACGTGGACGAGGACATGTAAACAAAACAGTGCTCATTTATCGTGAAAATCGAGAAACAGTCCAATAATTTTATCATGTCTTCTTTTCACGAGGTCCAAGATCAATTTCTTCTGAGTTATGAGGACGGTATTCTAGATGAATATGAGTTTTTGCTACTACACGAGCAATTTATGCCGAAAAATCCCAATTTCTCGTACGAGGAATACGACAGGTTTTCCCTCGATGAGATGAACGATGCCGAGTGCTTGGCAGAGTTTAGATTTAGAAAGCACGACTTGCAAATTCTCTCAGAGGTTCTTCAAATACCTGATAGCTTCAGATGCTACCAAAGAAGTGTTGTTGACGGAATGGAAGGTCTCTGCATTCTTCTTAGAGGATTAAGTTATCCATGCAGATACAGTGACATGATTTCTCAATTCGGACTGCCAGCACCAGTTCTCAGTATGGTCAGAAATGACGTCTTGGATTTTATATATAACACTCACAGACATCGCATAACATAGTGGAACCACAATGTGCTTAATCCAGCTGCATTACAGATTTACAGTAACGCCATTGCCGACAAAGGAGCTGCTTTACATAATTGTTTTGGGTTCTTTGATGGGACCGTTCGACCCGTATGCAGACCAGGAGAGCACCAAAGAGTCATCTTCAACGGCAATAAGAGGGTTCACGCTCTAAAAATCCAGTGTGTGACTCTACCCAGTGGTTTAATTGGCAACCTACATGGTCCAGTGGGTAAGTTTTGCGGGGAGTGTTTGTAGAGAGAGTGGGCGATTTCAATTTCACTATGTTTTTAACAAGAAATGTTGGAAGAGTGTTAGGGGTAAAGAGTGAGAGGCTTGTGTGACAAACTTGTACAAGAAGCATTTTTAGCTCCTCACGTATTTTTTACTTCCTTTTACTGTTTCAGAGAGTCGTAAAAACGATGCTGGCATGCTAGCTGATTCAGGACTTCTTCAAGACCTGCAACGCTTTGCAAATTCACCAGCTGGCAATCCATTTTGCTTGTACGGCGATCCGGTTTACCCTCATAGAATTTACTTACAGACGCTACTCCGAAATAAGGCCCTTACTGCCCCAATGATTGCTTTCAACCAGTCTATGAGTACAGTGCGAGAGTCCGTAGAATGGCTGTTTAATGACATTGTCAATTATTTTAAGTTTATGGACTTTAAAAAGAATCTAAAAATTAGTTTGGGTAGTGTAGGAAAGATGTATGTGGTTTGTGCAATTTTCAGGAATGCTCGTACATGCCTATATCCAAATCAGACATCGCAATACTTTAACTTAGATCCGCCGACACTACAAGATTGCTTTGTTTGAAAGTAATTCAAATGATATACTGGTAATCAAAGAGGAATGACATGCCAGTGCAATAATGAAAGTTTCATGTGAATAGCAATGCACTGTTTCCTTGAGTACTTTTTTGTTTCAGGGTGTATCAAGAGAAGGCAGGTTAATTTGGTACAGGAGTGTATTAATAAAATGACAAACTGCTTTATAAGATTGTTTTGTTTAAACTTGAGTTCCAGCCAAGAGGCACAACATCTGGGATGCATTAACTGGAGACAGGAGCCTGCTGGCGAATGTTCCAATCATACCACAAAATTAGGAGTTAATTATTTACCAGAGGAAGGGGAGGGGAAGAGGGAAAATGTTGCCCCACCCCTTTCTGATACATTTTTTCATATTTCTGACCCTCCCACCTTTGACAGATAACCCCTCAATTGCAACGGCTACAGGAGGCTTCACTTTGTAGCCAGTCAGGCAAGATGGGCATACACTGTATAACCATAAAATAAACTTGAAACTTTCAAACACAAAGCTTAAATTTAATCACTATAAAATGTTGTAGCTTCAAATACAACACTGAAGATTGAAGCCAGTCAGACAAGATGTACAGAAATGCACATAAAATACACTTAAAATTTTGAAACATGAATCTTGACTTTAATCAATTAAAGGTTTTGCAACGACACTAACCAATTAGAACTTTGCAGTCTCAAAATGTACCTTCAAATACAAACAGTGCATTTTTGCATGCCTGGAAAATATGCATGCTGCCTTAGCACTTTTTCACGGTAAAACGTCCAGTAACAACAACATTGGAAAAACCAACACTTGGATGGATAAAATAGCGGATACTTAACTGTTCTTATTTTTGCCCTTTGCAAGCAAACAAAGCATAAGCTGAGTCTGCTGCTGCTGTTGTTGTGCTAGCATTTTCATCATATCCTTCTTTTGACTCAGCTCCTTTCGTCTCAACTCCAAATCCTCCTTTCTCAGCACACTCTCACTTTCTGACTTTTCTTTCAGAAATTGCACCACTTCCGACGTCGATCTTCTTCCTCTCTTCGCCGTCTGGGCTTTTTCGTCCTGTTTCTGAGGATTCCTTTTCTTGGTTTCACCCAAACGCTCAACCGCTCGGTTGCGGTGCTCCTCCGCTGCTGCCTTTTCAGTTTTCTTGTTATCATCTTTCAGGCTTCTCGCATCTGTGGCCGCTTTCTCTTTTTCTATGATTTCTTCTAACGCTTTGTCTAGCTTTGTTTCGTGACAGTCTATCCCAGGGGCAGCTTCCTCCATTCTCATTTTCGCGATGTTCTTTTGTTGATGTAATGTCAACCTGTCAATGACACTTCTCTTTGAAACTTTAAACGTAAGATGATCAGAGACATTTAAATTGTTTGCTATTTCGTTCCATGAATCTCGTCTTTCCTTACTACGGTAAGGATGTTTCCAAGGTTCAACAACTAAAACGTCTTCGCGAAGATTCAAGTCATGCAGTTCTGTCCACTCCATTCTAAGGAAATTCACATCAAAATATAAGTTAATTTTTCGGAAAATTAGACTCTAAAATGACCTTAACGGCATGAAAATTTACTCCTCAAGTTAAAACAATTGTAAATTTATACTCACGTTCTCGCGACGTTCGGCCTGGACGGCAAAGGTGGCGTTTTGTGAACTTCACGTGGACGACGAGTGAGGCCTGCGCAGTAGCGCGCTAAGCGGTATTTTCACTTCCGGTCCTCGTCCTCAGGGCTTCTCGTCGACCTTGCTTAAGGTCCACGCCAGGTTTCGTCTGTTTATCATCGGATTTCTGCTGTTTCTCTGGTGCTTTCTTGAAGCGACGTCTCCTTGGAGCCTTCTTTCTGTCATCAAGCTTCTTAACTTCCATGGCTTTGTCTTCTGCGCTTTGGATTTTCTTCATTTGCTGCGCGGCTACTTCGCTTGTAGTAAACATTTGAATAGCCTTTTTTAGATCCAAACACGTTTCTCTCAATAATCGTACTTTGTCACCATTATTCTTCAGTCCGATGACTAGTCTGTCCGTGATAAGATCGTCAGTCAGCTCTCCGTATTCGCAGGATGCTGCTAACTTTCTCAAGCGTACCTTTCGTAAACCACATTTCGAGTGGGCTTCAAATAGTTGTCTAACGCTTTGAGGCAAGGGTCTTCAAAAACATTTTTAGCCTAGGGGTCCTGTTAAGTTGCAGGTTCTACAACCCCGAATGTAGTATCTGGCTAAAAGAAAGCAGAAGTTTATCGGAAGAAAAAATTTAGAGGTATCCGACTTTAGGCCTAAAAGAACTGCGATATCCATCGAGTAGTCTCTAGGTATAAAGTGTAAATCTGTACTAAGCTTTTCAGTCAAAGTTCCTCAAAAAGTTTTAACGTTTGGACAGTGCCAGAAGAGTTGAGCGAGATTTTCCTCAGTAGTACTGCAAAAGGAGCAGTTTGGGTCTTGTGTGGTACCAATCTTTGTCAGAAACGAGTTTGTGGGAAGTATTCTATGCAGAAATCGATATTGAAATTAATAAGTGTCGTGCTTTTAGTACACTTGAAAGCCAAGATATATATGCTTCATTCCAATCAGCTGTTATTCAAGTTGAGCTCGAGGTAAACTATTCTGTTGTTTAAAAGGCATGCAAAGGGGGTTCTTAAAAAACACGAAATGAATCCTTCCCCTCGTTTCTATGTCGAAACCGCTGATAGCTGTAACAGCAATTGTTGTTTTTGTTTGGGCAGCAGGCGACGACGTTGTCCTTAATTGTTCCGCATTCCAACAGTCCTTCAAGATCGTTCAAGGCTAGTGGCAAATTTGAGAGTATCGTTGCTTCCTACATCCGCCTTATGCCGGCTTTTGACGTTTTTTTCTAATAGCCAAGCCTGTGTCATACAAGGTCAATCAAACCATTTGCGCTAAAGCAATGGTGTATAGGCGTAGAGTGTTTGAGCGCGTAGACCATTTTTGTATACATTTTTGTATACATTGCTGTTTTGTCTTCAAAAGATCAAGAAAGGGACGGAGATTAATATAGCTGAACTGAACTTACATGAAATGAAATGATTCTTCCACACAATGCGGTCAGCGGTCAGCGAGCATGATGGCCGCGTTTTTTGCTGGCTCTGCTAACTTGGGATAATTTCTTGCTTTTTCTTACGTAAATCTTACTTTTTCTTTTACAAACTTAACAAACAAGTAACAAACAATTTCTTAAAAAAGAGGAAAACAAAAGGAAACGGTGGAAGATAATTTTGAGGCTTTTGTACGCCGTCAGTTGAGTTTAATAAGTGACGACCTGCAAGAAATGAAAGGAATCCAAGTCCAGATTCAAAGAGACATTGAATCTCTTCAGAGTAAAATTAAGAAAAATGAAAGCTCGATTTCAAAACTGAAAGAATCTTTGGATACAAAGCTGGAGGTATTAACAGGACAAGTGCATGAAGCTAACACAAGAATCGACCAAATCGAGAACGATATCACCAACTATGCCAAAGGGATCGATGACACTGTTGTCCCTGGAGAGATATTCTAGGGACTACTATACAATCTGAGATTTTACAATATCCCAGAATCAACAGGCGAAGATTGTATTGCAAAGCTCCGTGATATCATAGAAAATGATCTCCAATTGCAATCAAACATCGAGAAAGCCCACAGGATCGGGCCCTTCAAGGATGATGGCACTCCCAGACCAATTTTGGCTAAGGTTTTGTATCGTCCGGAACGGTTCAGAGTTATCAAAAAGAAGAGGGATCTACGTGATGGTGTGCGCGTTTCGGATGATTTGATATGGGAAGACCGTCAAAAGAAGAAACAATTGAGATCTGTTATGAAAGAAGCATTTGAAGCTGGGAAAATACCTAGATTTCATCATGGCAAGCTTTATATCGACGGTGAGCTACATCAGGCTTGAAATGTTTGAACAGTATACACTTTTGTTTATGTGTAAGTCCCATCTTAAATGTCTACATAGCTTTATAATTAACACTTATCTTAAACTGTTTACTTAAATTTTGTCAAGCTAAAACTTTATGCAAATGACCCAAGAGTCCTCTGACCCTGATTTAAATTTACAATTGCTAAATGATCATGGGATTTACACAATTGAAGAAATTAACGAGTTGTCTCGTACTATCAAACCTCAATACTTTGTTATTCACTTAAATACAAGCAGCTTAAAACAACATTTCGAACACATGTGCAATCTTCTGGATTCGATTTCATGTAAGTTTGATTTTATCGGTTGCTCCGAGACATAGTTCACCTCTGAAACTGATTGTACCTGTTTTCAAGTCCCAGGTTACACTTTACTCAATGAAAATCGCACCTTTTCGACAGGTGGTGGTGTTGCTTTGTATGTCAGATCAGGCTATTCTTTCTCAATTATAAATGACCTCGAAATAGACTCAATTGAAAACCTGTGTAAGTAATATACATGCACCACTTAAAAAAGCCAAGATTAAACACAAAGCATATAAACCGTGGATTACTTCTGGTTTAAAGAAATCTATGAAAGTTAGAGATAAATTATACAAGAAATGGCTTATTACTCGAAATTATGTTTTCCTAAACAAATAAAAATTATATCGCAATGAAATTGTTATCATTAATATCGTGACTGCTTTATAACGACATATTAACCAAATCAGATAACACGAAAAAGATGTTGGATAACATCAATTTATTGATAAATAGGAAGCGGCCAAGTTCTCACATAGAAAAACTACAAGTGGATAATAAACGATTTGAACAACCTTTAACTATCTCCAACTGCCTTAACGATTTTTTTTTGTAATGTCCCTTATACACTAGCAGCACAACTACCTAATTCTGATAAGAGTGCAACCTCTTATCTCTCTCAGAAACGAAAACAATTTCGCTTCGCACAAGTCGCTGAAATAGAGGTATTCTTATTACTAGAAAGTCTTGACACAAACAAGCCATTTGGGATTGACAAGATTCATCCAATATTATTAAAAACCGCAGCACTTCAAATATACCGTCCTTTAACATTTATTTTTAATCTTTCCAACTGATAGTATGAAACTTGCTAGAGTTGTTCCAATCTTTAAACAAGGCTCTCGTTTTGCATTTAGTAATTATCGATCTATCTCAGTTCTCTCTTCCATAAGTAAAATATTTGAGAGATGTATTTTTAATCAGCTGATGTTCTATTTTACGAATAATAATATGATTTCCTCAAAACAATATGGATTTAGACCAGGTTTTACAACCTCTGAATGTCTAATTTTTCTATTACTTTAAATAACAATGTGATTAAGCGGGTTTTTCACTTCACTTATCTAGGTATAGTTTTTGATGACCGCCTTAGCTGGAACGAGCAAATAAAGTACCTAATTTCGAAGGAGGGAAAACGCGTAGGAATGCTAGGCAGGCTTCGCAGAAGCCTCACTAGAGAGAGTGCAAATGTAGTGTACTGTAGTCTAATTAGGCCAATTTTAGAATACTGTGTAAATGTGTGGGGCTGTTGCGGGGAAGGTCGTAAACAAGACCTTGAAGCCCTCCAAAACCGGGCTGCTAGGATAGTGGCTTGTACTGTGCGCAGCAAGCAGGCATTGGACGTTCTGAAATGGCCCACCTTGGAGGAGCGCCGACGTCAATCTATTTTTAAACTCGTTAAGAAATGCCTGCAAGGTCAATGTCTCCAGTATTTTAAACAATATTTTAAACGTAATAATACAATCCATGCGCGCGCTACTAGACAAAGCAACCTCTTACATCCGCCTGCTGTGAGAACTGAAATTGCAAAAAGATCCTTCTATTATTATGGTTGCACTCTTTTTAACGAATTATCTTAATAATATTTCTTGTTTTACATCTTTTAATCTTTTAATTGAAAATAGTTTTCTATTTATATTATTACCTGTATTGGTGTAATGTTTATATGTTTAGTGTGTTTTCGTGCGTTGTTGCTCAGGGCTCCCATTGATAACAGACAGCTTTTTGGGTCTGAAGGGGCTACCCTGAGCGGTATAAATTAATAAAGGTTCTTCTTCTTCTTCTTCTTCTTCTTCTTCTTCTTCTTCTTCTTCTAATTGACCTTACTGAAGAAATAACTTCCTCTCTCGATAAAGGACTTTATGTGGTTTCTTTATTCTTAGACTTACGTTAAGCATTCGATACAGTAAACCATCAAATATTACTAAATAAACTTAAGTACTATGCATTACAACAAAGTGAATACAACTGGTTTCAATCTTACTTAAGTAACAGGAAACAGCAGGTGCATGCAAATGGTGTTGCATCTGATACACGTTTTATCTCCACTGATGTGCCCCAAGGATCGATACTAGGACCTCTGCTGTTTGTTATTTTCATTAATGACCTTCCAAAGTATTCCACCTTTTTTTCTACTAGATTATATGCAGCATGACCATATTGACCACATATGTGGCAAAATTAGCAAAAATATAAATAGAATGGTTAAGTTGAAGCATTATGTATCAAAAGCAACACTTATTAGTGTGTATTATTCTCTTATTTATCCTTACCTTACTTATGCTTCTACACTTTGCGGAAATAATTATAACGCTCCATTGTCTCAAATCGTAAAGTTACAAAACAAAGCGGTTCGTGTTATAAATGATGTTCCTTTAATGGAATCAATAACTCCACACTGCACATCCTTAGGCCTTCTGAAATTTCTTCATATTGTTAAACTGAACACATTTATGCTTATTTCCACCATGAAAAGTTTCCTAATATACCTGTTTCATTAGTATCTGAACTACATAATTACAGTACCCGAGGTGCATCATCCAATCAAGTTGCAATACCTTTGTTTCGAACTAATCATAGCAGATTTTGCCCTAGCATTATATGAAGTTTCTTTTGGAACGATATTCCGCAATCCATTAGAGACAAACCATCTAAAATAATGTTTAGAAAAGCACTTTTACGCTGGCACCTTGCTCAATACTAATGAAACATTATCTCTTTTATAACTTTCTGAGCAGTTTTGTCATTTTTCCTTTACTTTTTTATTAATAATCTCAAGTCCTTTGCAACACTTAACTTTAAGGGGCACAATATTAGTTTATCTAGATTTGGCCCTCTCCTCTCCTTCCAATATACAATGTAATTCAATTTAAGTGTTGTAATTTCTGTTTTACGCGTTTTTTCCTTTGTAAATTTTTATCTGTTACCATATTACTTTTTTTTATTTACATAACTATGTATCAATGAAATGACATGAAGGAATGAAATAATCATGAAAAATAAAAAAAATAATAATAAAGATTCTTGCACTCGCACTTTTTCGGTGTTCTCGTTTTGTAACAGTTTGGTAAGGTGGTTTATTCTGAAAAAAAAGGAAACAAGAACAATACGTTAAAAGACGGTCTCTATTTATAAAAAGTTACTACCGGCGTTTGGTTTTCTAAAATTACTTGAAATGAACCTGTAAATTCTTTTTTCGTTTGCGAATGAAGAAGTTGTGCAATTCATGAGTTAATGTCCCTGCGACTAATGAGATTCATGCTCCTTATGACAGAGACCACGAAGTATCCCCCAGGCCTTATCCACACCTAAACGAAAGCAATTCAAGCATGTGGATGATAAACTTTTCATTCAAACACAAAATCACATTTACTAAAATAATCTTCCAAAGAGCCATCCGTGATGAAAACAATAGCTGAAAGTAAACAAACCCACGGTCATGAGCTCGCTTTTTCGTGACGTTTCATGCATCATCAAAGTACCAGGTCGTTACCTTTCATTCAACTCATCACATTTATTTCTGTGTATCTCAGCAACTTTCGCTGCTCCAGCCGCTGCTTGTCTCTCGCATTCTCGTTTTGTTCCTTCTATGGATTCCTGTCGACGCCTTTCGGCATTTTTCTGTCGAAAGCCAAGAGACAATGTGTAACTAATGGATAATGTCGGTGCTATGTACGCTTTTTCTATTTCACTGTGAGCAAAGTTAAACAAGAAGTGACTCTCGACCAAAGCGCTTTTCGTTTGCTTTGTAAACTATGTTTGGCGGTTTTCAAACATTTCCTTTATATTTCAAACAATCACAGTGTATGCACTGCAGAGTCATTCATAGTCTTGGCAATTCAAGACCAAAATGTACGAAACAAAGAGTCTGTTTTCAGACATCTAATTAACAAATAGATTCCATGTTGCCGTGCGTCTGTTCAGTAATAGATCACAGATGACGTCAAAATGACGTAAAAACAAAGAAGTGGCACACGAGCCGCAGGCGAGTGTGTCACTGTTGTTTTTACCACATTTTGACGTCCTCTGTGATCTATTACTGAACAGACCCACGGCAACATGGAATCTATTTGTTTTATACAATGATCAGAAAAGAAAAAGACCCGATACACATAACTGCCTCGAACCGCTTGACCTTTTGAGGATTTTTGCTAGTTTAGGCATTTTTTAAGTCCCAAACCCAACTTTTCATCTTAGCTTCTTCTTTATCTTACTTGTGTACAGTTTCTTCGAAAAGTTTTTCACCGTCTTTTCTTGCTCAAAGAAGAATAATAGCGAAAACATTTTGCAAAACAGCGAGTCTCTCGTAGCGAAGACACACGATGGCAACTGTTGTGAAGATTTCTTGAAGTTTAGGCATTGTCAAGTAGTCAATAGCGTTTTTGGTCTCCGTTTCTCCATTTTTCTTCTTTGTAAATAGCTCCTGCTAAACTTTTTCCGAAGCTTTCACTTGCCTCAATCCGAAATAATCTCACAAACATTTTCAAAACCGCGTGCCATGTTGAACAAAACAAAGACAACAAGTTTCCCGTGACGTCATCCATGTATCTGTACTCTAATAGATCATGGGCAACGACCAATCACAGCGCGCGTAGCATTCACATCATTGTATAAGACTTAATATAGAGCGGGTAATTTCCAAACTTTCTCGTGATTTGCCTTGTGATTGGCTTAAAATCTCCACCAATAAGAACGAAGACAAACTTGCCTATTTCGCTCGTGAATTTCTCGCACGCGTTTCCGAGGGAAACAGTTGATTTTTTGCCCGAGACTCTCGCTTTGGGAAACAACATTAAGTAGTTTCAGGAGACCAGAGAGTCATTAAGTGATTTGTTACACAGCCCACGAAGAAAAACTTGATCACATACAAGCTTATTTAAGAAGATTTAAACGAGCGCTCCACATTTGTGGGTTTCGTCAATGTTGCCTGCCTAGAGACTTTTGGCGGGAAACAGTTTCATTATCAGATGTCATGTGATCTCGAAGTAACCAATGAGAGGGCATTTTAGGGGGGATATTTCCACCTACGTAAAAAAATGTAAATGTTACTTGGTCAGTACCCTGAGCTTTTTGGTGAGGTTTTCTGTAAGCGCTCTCATCTCTTCCTGCTTTCTCGTTTCTGCTTCGTCAGCTGCTTTTTCCAGGGCTGCACGCTTTTCCTCTTGGAATCGCTCAAAGGCTGAGCGAGCACGTTGCTGCTCTGCAACTTCGCACCTATACTGGATTTCTGCCATTTGTTCTTCAGCTCGCTTGAGAAAAAAACAAAAAAACAAAAACACTTAGACCCTTAAACTCCCAAAAGTGGTCCAAGTCCCCGGGGGGTACTCCAGTAAATTTCGGATGGGTGGTTGCCATCCAGGGTCTTAAACCTTTACGTTATTAGAGAGCTTTAGATTTGGGGACGAGGAAGACTACGAGTACGAGATTTGACTTCAAGTTTGTTCACGTATTCTCGCAAAATTTTCAACCTGGAAAGCTTCATTGTACTATTTTTCATCTAAAAATTAGTGCGGATATATGTTGTTTAGATTTACTGGTATAGGGTTTTTGTCCCCTGAAAATTAACATTACTCAATTTCCTTCTAAAATTTGATAATTTGTTCCCGCCACCACGACATTCTCGCTAAAATTCGTTGTAAAATGACGACAGCTATCGCGTTTTCCCGCAAAAATGAAGCTTGTTCACGCGTGAGCAATACTTAGGTATTGAGAAAATCTCGAACTTGTAGTCGTCCTCGTCTCAGAATCTAAAGCTATTTAAGGCCCTGATATAACAACGGTACCCTATCTTCGGATCACACCGCAAACACAACGCCAAAAAAGGGCAACAATAGTAGTCTATTTAAGGATTGAGACCCTCAAAAGCCATACCCGATTGGGCAGAAAATACCTATCAGTAATCTAGCCCATATATTGGAGTACCTTTCAGGCCAAAGTCGAAGTCTTTTGAGAACAATGTTTTCAATATCATGTTTTTAAAAAACAAAAGACTAACGAGTACATGTAGCACCATGTCAAAAAAATAATTCCCAAAGAGATCTCATTTGAACGGTCAAACTGTTTTGGTTGTTACTAGACTCATTGTTTCAGTAGAAATCTCTTAGCCATTAGATGAGTAATAATCATTGGACAGCCTACCTTAACCATAATCATATGATTAAACCACTATTTAAGCAATAGAAAACGTTTTCCGTGTTTGCATAGCCTGATATAAACATGGGAGGCGTTGGGAGAATTCGAGACAGTTATGCAAACCCGAGACGAAGTCGAGGGTTTGCATAACTGTCGAGAATTCTCCTAATCCCTCGAGTGTTCATATCAGGCTATGCAAACACCGGAAAAAAGTTTTCTGTTGCTTTTACAAAATAAATTTTCTGAGAAAAAAAGCAAAACTCTTTGTTATGGCACTGGTTAAAAGAGAAATTCTTACCAGTCGCAAGGTCTTGTACATGAAGTCTTGCACGCGTAATCAGTACTCGTTTTGCAAAAAAATACTTTCCAAAATGTGGATTTTTTCGCTTAAAATGTCAGCTTAAGCGAAAAAAAGTTGACACAGCTTGTCATTGGTGCGGTGCTGTTGTGTTGATTACTTAGCACTCGAAACATCAATCAAACCAGGTATGCTTTGTTTAGGTGTGTCACAGATTTGCTCTCGCCAGATTTGTGGTCGCAGATCACAAAATACTTTGGACTGATGTTTATTTGAATCGAGTTTGTGCGAAGGTTTATGAGATCAGAGTATTCAAGGTATAATTGGAGATCGAGCAGTGGAGAGTAGGGAAGGCCAATTTCAGTAGTGGAAATGACGGCGTGCGGATCAGACTGGAAAAAATGGACTGTTTGTTGGATATAACATCGACGTAAATTAGAACATCGGTACTCGACACTAGCTAAAGCCGCCATGGACAAGCGATTTGTCAGCATTTTGAAATGAAAAGATTCTTTTTGTTTATTGGACTAAATTAAGCGGCATGTATTCTAGAGAACTTTACGACACGGGCTGAAGAGCAAAACTTATGGCCGGCGGAGTGATTTGTTCCGGACAAATCATTTTTGACGTTTCGACAAGGTTTCAGACGAGATAAAGCCACACAATAAAAATCAAGAAATTTCGCAGCAGTCGCTCAGAGTTTCGACCTTCTTTTATCGTAATCCTTTTTTATAACAGTTTTTGCAATCGCCTGGAACGTGTTCTATTAGAGAAAAAAATAATTTTACAAATCTGGCAATCCAGGAGTAATCTTTTCGTTATACCGGTACTTCTATTTTGACGAGCTGTCAATTTACAAATGAACCGAACCGTGAAATATCAAGGGGCGTTTTCCAGAATCGTGGGGTTTGCGGGCAAGCGTTTCCTCTTCTCCCGTCCCCCCTCCCCCTTCCACTTTTTTTTTTTGCTCCCGCTCTAACTTTCGCGCAATGACTCGATAGGAAACGCTTGCTACGCAGGCTAATGTACATCCAACCACAGCACTCAATACACAGAATCAAATCGTACAACTAGAGTGGAACCGCACTCTACAGACACCCACTTAATACTAGCACCCATATAAAACAGACAGTTTTGTTTGTCCCAAAGAAAAGCTCATACACTTTCCCTAAAATTAACCCGCTTTATACATACACCGGTCAATACAAACAACGGACACTTTTCTATGTCCCGAGTCACATACTCTCATATATCGTCATTAACTTTGAGGACAAGGGAAGAAACAGCCAATTTTATATGGTCGGCCATTTGTTTCAAAATTAAGACACGATATACGTGCGGTTTTTTCCCACGTATACTTGCAATCATTCCAGCTACACGATATACGTGCGTTTTTTTGCCACGTATACTTGCGCTCTTTCCTGCTTTGTGGGGTTCTTATTCCCAAGTTTATGCCCATTTTCTTACAAACGCGCATATATGTGCCCACAAAAAAGCCCATATATATGCGCTACAAACAAGCATGTGGTCGTATAAGAGGCACCAAATTATACCGTCAGCAAAAAACCCCTTCATGTACGATGGAGCTGAAAAGTAACTTCAGTTTGAATCAAGCATGGCCGCAATGGCCGCGTTAATTATCGAGCAAGGTTTGGTTCTTATTCATTGCCCTCACAGTAGTGGTGGTTGTTGACTCCCCGCCATGGATTTGTTGGAATCCGTGGTTTGCCTCTTGAGAGACTGTGTACGATATTTCACAAATGCTGACTGAAACAACGATCGATTCAGTTAGAAATTAGCGTCTGACAGGCAAAACACGACTCAAAACCTTGTGATAATTAACGTAAAACATGACCTTGAGCGTCTGCTTGAACAGATCGGTTTTTCTTCTTTTCTCTCTCGCGCGCGAATTATCACCTTTTCTCCTCCAGGAACACGTTCTAAGCCTCCTAGTCTTGAAGCTTTTTATTTTTTCCGTCCATTCACTCTATAAATTCCATGTTTCTTGTTTTGTATTCTCACACACTTAATAGCATTCCACCTGCCTCTCTTTCCTTGCTCCTACACTTTAATTGTGATTTTCATGGTTATCTAACTCGTTCTCGTTCAACTTGCATAAAATGTTCCTCAGGTATCAATTTGCTATTAGAATCTCAATACTAGATTATTTGGAACTGCATTCTTTTCAATGACCTAATAAGGTAATGTCAAATAAGGCAAGTAGATCACAAAAACATACAGCGTGTCACGCAATATCGTAACACCTGCTATAACATTCGGCCTTTATACATCATTGTTAATTTGAGATCCATGGAGATGTGTACTTAAAATCTTCAAATTCAAGGAGCGTCATTTCAGCACAACCTTCGTATGGGACAGTCGGAATACACAGAGGCAAACAAAGGGTATTCAGGAAGCTTTATCGACAATGTTTAACAGCATCGTCGATCCAGATTGGACGAAAATTCGCATCATGTCACGTAAGCTTCAGGTGACTAAGATTTAGATCTACCGCGTTTCCTTTGACTCACGAAATTCAAGTTGCTGTAAATTTCCTTTACTTGAAGTGTGAGCCGAAAGCGATAATATGAAAGGAGAAACGAAATTTATTAAAAGGCGAAAAAAAAAAAAAAAAGAACAACAACAACAACAACAAGAGATGGTGTTACATTTTCTGAAAAGATAGGAACCACATTGACATTCCTCAGATTCCGGTCATGCTTTGTTGTACCGTCGGTTGCATTAAAGGAGAATAGTTGTTG
Organism: Porites rus; assembly: GCA_964035705.1. NCBI lineage: Eukaryota > Metazoa > Cnidaria > Anthozoa > Scleractinia > Poritidae > Porites > Porites rus. The sequence continues at coordinate 11,356,046 of OZ038000.1, forward strand.
TCAGCAGTCACAATACTTACTGTTGCTCACGTAAGCAATTCTACAGTTTGTATAAGCCAACCTTTAAGTCATAGTCATGATAGTGTAAAGGATTGTAAAGCATAGTCTTGTTCTATTTCAAGGTCAAATGAACTAGAAATTCGACATTTTTTATTTTAGTTCAATTCTAGTGAAATGTGTTTAATATGAACCAAATAAACATACTATGAAGTTTCAGCTCAATTGAAGCAAGCATCTCCGAGATATTCGCAATTAAAAATTGCTGTTTTTTTGGCCCTTATCTTCGTAGAGCGGTCGGAAAAATTGTCGGAAAAAACAGCTTGTGACGTCAAAGTTGGTCAGGTGAAAAAAAGCGGGAAATTCAAAACAGAGTTTTTCGAGTCGACTTGGCGCAGAAGTGCTTTGTGCGGCCATAAACCTGGAAAGAACAGGGAATTTGTCTTCAAAAGTTGCATGCTGTGGTTATAACCTTCTTATTATTGAATTTTCTCGAAGAATACATCATAGTAAAATGGACTTTAAAGACATTTACTAATTTCCTTGAGTTGTACTGGAAATGTGCGTGCGTGCGTAAGTCCGATTTTTTTCAAGATGCATTCACAAAATGTGTTCATATAAGGAAGTTCCTGGATATATAAGGTCCGGAGCTCAACCGTGGACACAAAAACAAAATATCTTTGTATAATAATCTGCCCAAAGAAATTCAAGTTTGCCCCCAATGTGTTTGAAGTCACTAAACTTTGTCGCACTCGAGCTGATATTTTAAAATCCACGCTCGATCGGACACTTCTAGCTTCGCAAAACACTAAAATGTAAACAAAATCCTCAATGTAGAAGTTTTGGCGTTGATATGTGGGCAGAAAAAGTCTTTATCTAGTAAATCTTCCTCAAGATCGGTTTCAAAGCAACCATAGTTTTTTAAACTTGATCGTTTCGCGCAGATTAATTTTGCCAGGAGCCGATTATCGGCTCCTGATTTTGCTTTGTGTTGTCAAGTTGAACATGCATAACATCTGTTAAAAACCTACGCGTAAGTAAGATTTCCTTCAAACAAAGTTAAAGTTACATTATTGCAAAAACTTCTCTCCAATTATGGATAAGATTTAATAACCGATTGAGGTCACTTTAAGGACCATAGACGCCACTTTAAGCTGGCAAAGAGATGCGACAAGCAAAGAACAATTCCATCATGCATAAAATTCAGCATAAGTGAACTAAAAAACGGTTCAATAAGGTTGCAAAACAACAAATTTTCATTAAAAAAACATAAGGCTTAAGGCTCTTATAACTGATGACAAAGAAGAAGTGAATTTTCTGTACGGAAACAACCTATCTAAAGATCTTAAAAGCAAAAGATCAGTTGCAAGCGTCGCAGCCAAGCCATGATTCCGATTACTTAGCTAGATTAGCTACTTTTTTTTTTTAGTAATAACTGGTCCATGCGAGGGTCTTCATTCAAGCAAATTAAACTCAGCAAACTGAATCATTAGAAAATACAGAAAACTGCACATAAGGATTTATTTTGCTCGCTTCAGTCAAATCCAGCTCCAGCAATTGTTTACGGGCAAAGAGTCGATTGTTTTGGAGTTACTGTCGGCAGTTGTCGTTCTCCGCTACTTCACAACGAGAGAAAGGAAAATTTGCGTACAGAAAGATAACAAAACTATGTAATTAAAACTGAAAAAGCTAAAGGGAAAAAACTCTGACTATTATTACTTGAGCAACAGAAAAATGATCAAAGTAGTCTTTTCTTCTCGAGTAAGCTTGCTGGCCTTCTAAAGTTCCGAGGAAGTTTTAAGCGCTCAAGTTTGTTCACTCGCAAGCGTTAGCATTACGGTTCCTTGACATAAGACAAGGATAAAGCTGGTTCGGCAAAGGTAAATAAATCTGGGCATTTAAAAAAACTAACCCTAACTACTAATAACAGAATACAAGCGGGTTTTAATTCAGTCCGGCGAAAGAAGGCGAAGCACTGGACACACAATCAATTCACAAATCGAGTGCACAATTATCAGAAAAATACAAACCTCTTTGGAAATGTTCAAAACGTTTTATTCCTCCTGAGACTGACGGATGATCTGTTTTTACTCTAACATTGGTTGTTCTGAATCCAAAGTAATTTTCGAGTGACAAAAAAGCAACAACAACAACAAAAACAAAAACAAAAGCCTTTACAAGGAGCAAACGTTCGCACCTAGTGTATTTCATTCAGTCTCAGTCAGAACTCTCACAGAACGAGACAAACAAACGCAGGCGATAAGGGATGCGCAGAAGCTTGCGCAGAACATTTTTCTGCCCTGAAAGACCAACATTGACGTCACGTAGTCTCCAGTCTATCACGCGGCCATTTCAGAAACGTTTTCGTGAAGTCTTGGAAATTCTCTGATTTTGATCTTTTATCTTTGTATAAAGGCTTGGGAAGAAAAATCTTTACCCAAATCTCACTTAGGATGTTTCTTTTTAGTGTTTGGTGAATGTAAAGCGACAAAAGAAAATATTTCAATTTTTTGGTTCATTTGACCTTTAAGACTGATTTTGACTGATTCTTAAAAATGTCATTTTACCACCCACAATACTACTTGAATTAGCTTATTTCAATAGTTATATCAACCACTAATATCTGTCATAGAAATTTCGATTTGGAGCGTGTAATCATAGTTAATAGAGGGAATGGTTATGAAACCCGACAAAGTTCTTTGTTGTATGTTTTTGTTCTCTTTTTTGACCTTGACCCTGCACAAAACACAATAGTTGTTTACTCCGTACTGAGGAACTAACCAATAGAAACGTGCTGGTTACGTAATTCATGCATAACGTATGAACGCAAAACGAAAGATTGTGCAGGGTCGTGGACCTTCTAACATAAATCTTGGCATCTTTGTTTGCTCCTTTGATGTTTGCCGGGCTTCGTAACCAGTCACCTCCATTAACTATGGTGTAATCTATCATTGAAATAGCTGAAATAACAAAGTTTGTTTATCGTACGTCATCACTAAATGAGCTACTATTCTAACAGTTTTATGAAGCGCTAGATGATCGCATTTTCCCCCCTGATTTTTACATCATTTTTGTCCTGTTGCAGAATCTTGTTGTCGGTTGAACTAAGTTAGGTAACTTATCCAACTTACCACTTCAGGTTTTTATTTTTATTATTGAATATTCATTAACAACTCCACAATCAGTACAATGCAATTAACTAATTAACAATAGCAGTAGACACTAATTACAATTACACTAATTACACTAGTTACATTACCAAGTAAATAAAGGAAAAGAGAAAAACTAAAAAAAACATACACTTTACATAAAAAAATAATATTCTTAAAGTTTATAAATGTTAATTGATCACAAAAGCCTTAGTTTGATAGTTAGCAGTACACAACTACAAGAAAGCCATCTCTAGAGCTGGTAACTTGGGAACATATATATATTTGCCAATTAAACTAACAAATAACATTGTAGGATTGTTTGTGGATACTTGCTTGTAGGATTCAATTTTATATTGCGACTGAAGGGTCTTCAAAAACATTTTTAGCTTAGGGGTCCTGTTAAGTTGCAGGTTCTACAACCCCAGATGTAGTATCTGGCTAAACGAAAGCTCAGAAGTTTATCAAAAAAAAAAAAAAAAATTAGAGGTGTCCGACTTTAGGCCTAAAAAAACTGCGATATCCATCGAGTAGTCTCTAGGTATAAAGTCGAAATCAGTCAGCTTTTCAGTCAAAGTTCCCCAAAAAGTTTGAACGTTTGGACAGTGCCAGAAAAGATGAGCGAGATTTTCCTCAATAGTACGGCAAAAGGAGCAATTTGGGTCTTGCGTGATACCAATCTTTGTAAGAAACGAGTTTGTGGGAAGTATTCTATGCAGAAATCGATATTGAAAATTAATAAGTGTCGTGCTTTTAGTCTACTTGAAAGCCAAGATATATGCTTCATTCCAATCAGCCGTTATTCAAGTTAAGCTCGAGGTAAAATATTCTGTTGTTTAAAAGGCATGCAAAGGGGGTTCTTAAAAAACACGAAATGAATCCTAGCTTTGCCTCGTTTCTATGTCGAAACCGCTGATACCTGTTACAGCAATTGTTGTTTTTGGTTGGGCAGCAGGCGACGACGTTGTCCTTAATTGTTCCGCATTCCAACAGTCCTTCAAGATCGTTCAAGGCTAGTGGCAAATTTGAGAGTATCGTTGCTTCCTACATCCGCCCTATGCCGGAAAACGTTTTTTCTAATAGCCAAGCCTGTGTCATGCAAGGTCAATCAACCATTTGCGCTAAAGCGCAGCGAACTTTCAATTATCAATGGTGTATGGGCTTAGAGTGTTTGAGCGTGTAGACCATTCTTGTATACATTTTTGTATACATTGCTGTTTTGTCTTCAAAAGATCAAGAAAGGGGCGTAGATTAATATAGCTGAACTGAACTTACATGAAATGATTCTTCCATTCGCACTTTTTCGGTGTTCTCGTTTTGTAACAGTTTGGTTAGGTGGTTTATTCTGAAAAAAAGGAAGCGAGAACAATACGTTAAAGACGGTCTCTCAGTTTATAAAAAGTTACTACCGGCGTTTGGTTTTCTAAAATTACTTGATATGAACCTGTTGAATCTTTTTTTCGTTTGCGAATGAAGATGTTATGCAATTCATGAGTTAATGTCCCAGCGACTAATGACATTCATGCCCCTTATGACAGAGTCCACGAAGTATCCCCCAGGCCTTGTCCACGGCTAAACGAAAGCAATTCAAGCATTTGGATGATAAACTTTTCATTCAAACACGGAATCACATTTACTTAAATAATCTTCCAAAGAGCCATCCGTGATGAAAATAAGAGCTGAAAGTAAACAAACCCACGGTCATGAGCTCGCTTTTTGCGCAATAACGTTTTATGTATCATCAAAGTACCAGGTCGTTACCTTTCATTCAACTCATCACATTTTCTGTGTATCTCAGCAACTTTCGCTGCTTCAGCCGCTGCTTGTCTCTCGCATTCTCGTTTTGTTTCTTCTATGGATTCCTGTCGACGCCTTTCGGCTTTTTTCTGTGGAAAGCCAAGAGACAATATGTAACTAATGGATAATGTCAGTACTATGTACGCTTTTTCTATTTCACTGTGAGCAAAGTTGAACAAGAAGTGAGTCTCGACCAAAGCGCTTTTCGTTTGCTTTGTAAACTATGTTTGGTGGTTTTCAAACATTTCCTTTATATTTCAAACAATCACAGTGTATGCACTGCAGAGTCATTCATGATTTTCTCAATTCAAGACCAAAATGTACGAAACAAAGAGTGTGCTTTCAGACATCTAAGACTTAATATAGAGCGGGTAATTTCCAATCTTTCTCGTGATTTGCCTTGTTATTGGGTAAAAATCTCCACCAACAAGAACGAAGACAAACTTGCCTATTTCGCTCGTGAATTTCTCGCACGCGTTTCCGAGGGAAATAGTTGATTTTTTGCCCGAGACTCTCGCTTTGGGAAACAACATTAAGTAGTTTCAGGAGACCAGAGAGTCATTAAGTGATTTGTTACACAGCCCACGAAGGAAAACTTCATCACATACAAGTTTATTTAGGTAGATTTAAACGAGCGTTCCACATTCGTGGGTTTCGTCAATGTTGCCTGCCTAGAGACTTTTGGCGGGAAACAGTTTCATTATTAGATGTCATGTGACCTCGAAGTAACCAATGAGAGGGCATTTTAGGGGGGGGGGGGGATATTTCCACCTACGTAAAAAAATGTGAATGTTACTTGGTCAGTACCCTGAGCTTTTCGGTGAGGTTTTCTGTAAGCGCTCTCATCTCTTCCTGCTTTCTCGTTTCTGCTTCGTCAGCTGCTTTTTCCAGGGCTGCACGCTTTTCCTCTTGGAATCGCTCAAAGGCTGAGCGATCACGTTCCTGCTCTGCAACTTCGCGCCTATACTGGATTTCTGCCATTTGTTCTTCAGCTCGCTTGAGAAAAAAACCAAAAACACTTAGACCCTTAAACTCCCAAAAGTGGTCCAAGTCCCCGGGGGGTACTCCAGTAAATTTCGGATGGGTGGTTGCCATCCAGGGTCTTAAACCTTTACGTTATTAGAGAGCTTTAGATTTGGGGACGAGGAAGACTACGAGTACGAGATTTGACCTCAAGTTTTTTCACGTATTCTCGCAAAATTTTCAACCTGGAAAGCTTCATTGTACTATTTTTCATCTAAAAATTAGTGCGGATATATGTTGTTTAGATTTACTGGTATAGGGTTTTTGTCCCCTGAAAATTAACATTACTCAATTTCCTTCTAAAATTTGATAATTTGTTCCCGCCACCACGACATTCTCGCTAAAATTCGTTGTAAAATGACGACAGCTATCGCGTTTTCCCGCCAAAATGAAGCTTGTTCACGCGTGAGCCATACTTAGGTATTGAGAAAATCTCGTATTTGTAGTCGTCCTCGTCTCACAATTTAAAGCTATTTGAGGATAATACAAACGAAATCTGATACCCCATTTAAGGCCCAAACCTGAAAAATGAGACCCAATTCAAGGGAAAAAGAAAAACTAAAATTTTATTAAAAGGAAACACACAAATCCTAAAATCGCTTTCCTGACAATCTAAGGCAAAGTTCAGTTTTAACGAATGACTTGTTTCCCCTGCTACTGCTACGCACTTGAATTTTAGCTGATATAACAACGGTACTTTATCTTAGGATCACACGGAAAACACAACGCCGAAAAAGGCCAACAATAATGGTCTATTTAAGGATGGACACCCTTAAAACCCATACCCTATTGGGCGGAAAATACCTATCAGTAATCTAGCCCATATATTGGAGTACCTTTCAGGCCAAAGTCGAAGTGTTTTGAGAACAATGTTTTCAATATCATTTTCTTTTTTCAATGACTAACAAATACATGTAGCACCATGTGGAAAAAATAATTCCCAAAGAGATCTCATTTGAACGGTCAAACTGTTTTGGTTGTTACTAAACTTATTGTTTAGTAGAAATCTCTAAGTCGAGGGTTTGCGTAACTGTCGAGAATTCCCACAATCTCTCGAGTGTTCATATCAGGACTGTGCAAACACCGGAAAAAAAGTTTTCTATTGCTTTTATAAAATAAACTTCCTGAGAAAAAACGCAAAACTCTTTGTTATGGCACTAATTAAAAGAGAAATTCTTACCGGTCGCAGAGTCTTGTACACGAAGTCTTGCACGCCTAATCAGTTCTCGTTTTGAAAAAAGATGCTTTCCAAAATATGGATTTTCTCGCGCGCTTAAAATGTCAGCTTAAGCGAAAAAAAAAAATGACAGCTTGTTTGTAAAGATTTTCCAAGTTTCAGCCGACGAACGAATGGATAAATAAAGTAAACTTGTCTAGTTTTGATCACTAAAACTTTTTCAAATTCGTGCTTGCGTGATTAGCGCGCGAAAAGCAAAACATCTTACGTCATAACCATGTTTACATACTCTCATGCAAACACTCCTCTCAGCCAATCAGAGCGCGCGTAATATCTTAGTTATTTTATTAATATATATATCATTGTAAAAAGCATTGAAAAGATAGACTATAATAAAGTAGTTGTGTGAAGCACTTAAGTTGTCTTCACCTTGTACTTTACAGTAATACATGTACATCCAACCGTAGCACTCAATAGACAGAATCAAATCTTACAACTGGAGTGGAACCGCACTCTACAGACACCCACTTAATACTAGAACCCATATAAAACAGACAGTTTTGTTTGTCCCATCGAAAAGCTCATACATTTTCCCTAAAATTAACCCGCTTTATACATACACCGGTCAATACAAACAACAGACACTTTTCTATGTCCCGAGTCACATACTCTCATATATCGTTATTAACTTTGAGGACAAGGGAAGAACAAGCCAATTTTATATGGTCGGCCATTTGTTTCAAAATTATGACACTATATACGTGCGGTTTTTTCCCACGTATACTTGCAAACATTCCAGCTACACGATATACGTGCGTTTTTTTTTTTTTTTTGCCACGTATACCTGCGCTCTTTCCTGCTTTGTGGGGTTATTCCCAAGTATATGACCATTTTCTTACAAACGCGCATATATATGCCCACCAAAAAGCCCATATATATGCGTTACAAACAAGCATGTGTATATGGGTCACAGAAAGTCGTCGTATAAGAGGCACCGAATTATACCGTCAGCAGAAAACCCCTTCATGTACGATGGAGCTTAGAGGTAACTTCGGTTTGAATCAATCATGGCTGCAAATGGTCGCGTTAATTTCGAGCAAGGTTTGGTTCTTAGTCATTGCCCTCACAGTAGTGGTGGTTGTTGGCTCCCGACAACGGATTTGTAGGAATCCGTGGATTGTCTCTTGAGAGACTGTGCACGCTATTTCACGAATGCTGACCGAAACAACGATCGATTCAGTTAGAAATTAGCGTCCGACAGGCAAAACACGACTTATAAGCTAGTGCTAATGTAAGACATGACCTTGAGAGTCTGCTTGAACAAATCGGTTTTTCTTCTTTCTCTCTCTCTCGCGCGAATTATCACCTTTTCTCCTCCACGAACACGTTCGAAGCCTCCTATTATTGTTAGAACTAACCTTAAACATTTCGTTTTTTCTTGAAATCTTAAAGCTTGAAAGGAGGGGATTATAATTGTAAGAAACTCTCTGACTTTCTTTTTTTTTTCTCTTGAAAACGTGGCATTCCTGAGAAATTATGTTTCTTCTCTTGAGCTCCTTCTCCACCTGTCTCCTCATTCCAGAAGGAAAGTGAGCTTGTACATCATTCCAACACATGCCCAGCAGACTGATAGTAGTGATGTCATCTTTAGACAGCTTTTTCAGTACCTCCGTCATGCCATTAGTACTCCACTGGTACTCATTTTGCAGAAAACGAAGGAAAACCTCCACGGAAGCTGTGAAAACAGAGGGAATTCGAAATTAAACAAAATTGCAAGTTTATACTAAACACCCTTTAGCTGCATAGACTTGATACATACATATATAAGCGTTTAAATGGTTCAAAATTATTGGTCCTTAGTTTCTAAACCGGGCCCAAACTTTTTAACTTATTTTAATATGATCTAACATTGTCCATCAACACCCAAGAGCACCTAGTAAGTTGTTGGATAATCCTGAACCAACAATTGAACCGGCCCTAAGGACACAGTAAAAGTGCTATTGAGGGTCATGTAAAGGCGTAAAGTGCGAACAAGACTAAAGAAAGGGTTTGGATTAGTATCATGTGCTACTGGAAAACTGCCGAGCTACCCCTCCCCTAACTCAATGTTTACTTGCTTTTGGTTAAAGGGGATCAGTATAAGACCATGGGAAACTGCCCACCCATTCCTTCCCTAACCCAACATTTTTCCCTAAAGGTTGATTTCCACTGACGCGTATTTGGCTACGCACGTTAACGCACGTAAATTTCAATCACGTAAATAAAATCGAGGCAAGATAAAAAGTGTTGAGATTAAACGACAGGTTGAACGAGGTTCAACTTTTACGCTTACGAGAGACCTTTCATGTATTGCCACTATTTCATTTGCGGACGTAAATTTTACGCACGTTACGCACGTAAAAATTACGCGGCACTGGAGATCAACCCTAAGAAGGAGTTGGTGTTTCATTGGGTTAGAGAAGGGGAGTGCACAGTTCAACTATATCATCAGCTTCTTCATCATCATCATCATCATTATCTTCATCATCATCATAGTATTATTATATGAGGAATTAAAAAAATAAAAATGCATAGGAGACTTTAAAACAGATAAAAAAGTAAAGACTAAGAATAAATGCGTGGCTAATAGTGCAAAAAGGCAAACGAGTTAAGGTGGCTGGACACAGTTTTGCGGGCGGTCAGCGGTAGCGCGTGTTTTAAATTAGACAAAAAAACATGGCGGCGAAAAAAGCAATGGTACACAGAAGGCGATTTCTCGAAATCTAGTCATTAAAATTTTGTGATATTTGACAGAATTGTTACTTTTATCGTATTTTAAATAATGAGAACTTTAAAATGAAAGTCGAACAGTCGAATTCTGTGACACGTTTAATAATTTTCATTACAATTATATTATTGATTATCTAAAAACGCTGTTAAAATTTGGACAAATAAGCACAGGGCGCTGAGCAGTTATTTGTGGCCTTGATTTTTGATTGTAGTTAAATTTTACGGTTGATACCGCGCACCGCCTTTGTTCTTATACTGCGGAATAGACCAAACCGTCAGTCGATCGTCTTATAAACCTGGTAAAATATTATCCAATGCTCCGGACAACCGATGAAGGTAATGACTGCGAACTGACTCGTGCGCCGATCGCCTGTAAAATTTTGGCTTCGCTTGCCATCACAACTTCTCTGCGCCCTGTGAGATAAGTTTCAAATGGCAATGATTAATTATAGTAAGCTTTGTGCAAGTCTATAGGAAAATCTAATGCACGAATTTTATGTAAACTGAGCGAAAGTGAAATTTTAAGGTTGTATTCAATCATTCAGATTGCCTTGGAAACTACGAAAACGTCAAATTTTACCCGTCAATCAAAATTTTTCATCAGTACATTTTCCACTTGCCAAGTTTTAGCTTGTGAGCTGCAACCTTTCTCTTGCCATGATTTGGCAAATGACATATATAATCACAAGCTGCCAAAACAGTGTTCAGCCACCTTAAAGGAGTTAATGACACTCACAATCATAGTAATGTCTGTAAAGCGACTGAACTGACGATGCACTAAAATCAAGGTCCTTTTCCTTTTTCACATTTCGATAAAAAGCCGTAAATCAGGCATCCGTCAAATATATAGAAACAGCTTTGCACCTCTATGTCTGATTCAGCTTTTAAGAAAGTACGAGTTGAAACTAGTGAAGTTGACCTTGTTGCACCTTCTGAGGTCATAAGGCAGGCAACATTTGTTCGCCAAGTAAGATGATACAGCAGGTGCTTCACCCCTTAATACCCTTTGAAATAATTTAATTAATCGGAGCATCCCACTTAGAATGTCGGTAGACGTCAGCAGATGACATACCGCAAGGCAAATTGAAAATCTGTCTAGCTGCCCTGCGATGAAGCCTTTCCAAGCAATTAAGATCGACGGTCAGGAAAAAATCGACCAAAATCTTAATTTCGTGGCAAGAGTTGAAAAATCAGTTTCTTTCATTTTTAGTTCATACATAGCTTTCAGGTATATAAGAAACCTAAAGTAGATTGTTCCTACCGAAAGCTTTTTATTTGTGACAAAAATTAGAAGATCGGTTTTTGATGTCGCAGTCTCAGACTGCCCTAATTTTTAACCTCAGATTCGCTAACATTAACCTTCCTTGCGTTCGCAAACGAAGCCGTATGGAGAAATTTGGACACTTTCCATGAACAGAAACATTCTTTTTCTTCCACTAAAAGATACTTTCAGGGCAATGGCGAAGCTCATCGTACTGAAATAATTCAAAAATGAGGGACAGGTTTTTAGGATAACAAAAACTTAAGTTCGTTACTCATTTTCGACGGCAATATTTAGCATGTGGTATAACTCCAAATTCTCTCAATGCTATTTAAATCACGCATTTAGACATTAATTTAAAACGTACCTGGGAATTGGCTTGGGTTGTTGAATGTAATATCCGTAAGACACCATCGAAGTTCAGGAATTTCACGGTAGGCCGGCTATAATGGTGTGAACACTTCCAATTTCGAAACGCACAAAAGTAGATATTTACAGCCTAAAGGCTCGTTTTTTGTGCTTCTTGTAGGTTTTCCCATTGCAAAGTTTCTTTTTCCAATCAAAGAGTGGGGTAAAAAGGTGAAACTGGGTCAATTTTAGCCATTTTGAAACACTGGACCCCAGCAGACAGCGACTCTGCGTGACAATCTGTTCCGCGACTGCACGGGACATAACGTACGTTTGAAGGGACGGAGCCGTTAAAATGACATTCACGGAATCACGGTAGTAACGCAACGCAATTCTTGAAAGAGTAACATTTTCGATCCCGACAGTATTTTGAAGAAGAAAAAGTCGAACGCGTTTCTTTCTATAGTAATCACTTTTTATCGAAAAATATGGACTTTAACAATGGTAATTCGCTAAGGATGACGGAACAAGAAGATATTTCGTCTTCTTACTTTACGTTTGAGAAAACTTGGAGCCGTTAAATAAGGTATTTTGGTCGCGCTTCACTATTTTTACCGGACTTTGATGCTTTCGTTTGGAGGCTGCCTAAGAGAACACAAGCCAGTTCTCAGCTATGCTTTAGATGAATGTCTAAATGTGTGAATAAACGAGGACTGGGAAAATTTGGAGGTATACCACTTGAAGAAAAATGCCGCAGAAAACAACTACTAAATTAAAGTTTTGGTCACCGTAAAAACCCGATTTTGAGACCCCGACCACGGAAACTGATATTGTTACTTTCCTCGAAAATAAAAGGCTTTTTGCGAGAACAACTTGCATCAGATTACCAACCTACCTAAAAGCCATTTATGGACAAAAAATGAGGGAAATCGATTTTTCAACTCTTGCCATTCGATGGTCGATATTTCCTGACCGTTGCTCTTAAGTTGCTCTACATTAACGGAACTACTCCACGCAATGCGTCCATACAGAATTAAAGATACGATAACCTTAAAATACAAATCCAGTAGGGACTCCCTGCCTAGAAACAAACTCCTCTTTAAGAGGTTCAGTTTGTTTACAAAACACTTTTTAACATCGTCAGGTGCTTAAACCAGGAAAGCCGGTCATCAATGGTGACACCTAAAAGGCGAGTGTGCTTGACCCACTCGATTCGATCCTCCTCGCCAATAATCACAGAATTTAGTGGCCCAATGTACTGTTTTCTCGTTAATAACCGGACATTGCCTCACATTTTGCCAAGTGGGGAGAAACTTGAAGAGTCCTTCCAGCTGTTCAGTTCTGATAACGCTCTGGGAATTAAATTTTTCTATTTCTATTTCTTTTTTCTATATAGGAAATTAGTTTTTCGAATTATGAGAGGGGCAATTACGTTTTCAGTTGTGTGGCGTAAACTAACTTTTGAGTTCGTTTTTTCCAGATTTGCTACTAAAAGTTGCGAGTTTCGGTTTCACTAGTAAACTTCACCCAGACGCTCATTTAACATCGAGGACTGGAAATAAACATAACATTCGATTCGTAAAAAGTAAACAAACACATCACAACAACAATGTAATATGCCTCTGCAACAACTTAACCCAACTATAAGCAAACCGATTACCGTCAGCGGAGTGCAGCGCCACTTTTCTGCTGACATTAATTCCTTCAGGCGCGCGCATCATCTCATCCTTTTCTTCGTTTCTCTGTCTCTGTTTCATGATCTTCACATCTCTCTCGGCCGTCAACAGCGCGCAGTGTAGAATATCGAAGATCATGCGCTCTGTTTCTGGATTGCGTTTGCTGTTGTCTTTACAGTAGTTAGCAACAAAGAAAGTGTGACTGGGTGAACTGCCAGTAGCCGCTGAAGCATCGTGAAGGGCGTTTTTACATTTCTCTTCTGTTTTCAGTTTGTCACGGGCACTGACAACAGTTAAGGGAGTGATTCCTTTAGTGGAAGCAAAAAGAAATGAATATATTTGTAAAGGATAGTGAAAGGAGGCAAAACAGAAAGGAGGAGCAATATTTCTTACCTATTCACTAATAGGCGTTGCAAATGATCTCTAAACACAGATTAAACAAAAACACTGGGTCTCTCAGAACATGATTTTTGCGGGTCTATCAGTCTCCTACTCTAGCTAATTGATTTTTCATTGTATGAGTTTTCTTTTATGAGCTTTTATTTAGGCCCCTGAGTTTATCTCAAGGACATGCATTTTAGGAAAATATGTAACAATCTCAAGCTCAATGTCACACTGAGTTCAGCTCCTCCAACCTTACCCATGCATGTCTTGCATGAACAAAACTTCACCGTTTCAAATAACACTCGTAAGTTGGGGACAACAACGAGGCCTTTTAGCGTAAAAAAATGGTAAGTCTTGCTAATAATTCTTTTCTTATCTAGGCGAAAGTAATCCCTTGACGAAGCCAACGTTCATGCAAAGCCTTTTGTGTAGTGTTGTATATGTCTCCCGGAGAGAGGCCAAGACGTGCGCGTCTCTTAAAGTAATCGAGTTGACTTCAGTCGAATTTTCTTAAATCGAGATACTTTAATAGAAAATTGAAGCTGTTCCTGGGTGTCAAAAGGGATTTGATCATGCAAGCCACCCTGTGATGCTGAAGGAGTTAATCTGCCGAACAGTGCCAGCTGAATAGGGTAGGACGTACTACTCCGTTAATGTTTCATCATATTTCTAAAAAAATCTTATTCTTTCTTTCTCTTTTCAATGCGATGGAGAGGTGTTATATTAATTATTACTAATTGAAAAACACTTAACCAATTCTTTGCAGAATACGTCTAACTGGTTTTAGATAATCTCTCAAGGCACCCTCCCTCAGCCGCGGGTCATTCGCCTTAACAATAATGATGACACCATGGAGTCGGTTGGCAAATGGGGGACACGGGTGAAGGTCCATAGCTGGAACATCTTCTTGGTCTTCTCTAGGACGGACCACATTGTCCCCGGGTTGTATCTTTCCGTCCAAGATGTTCTTAAATTCCACAGTTTCGTTAGCGTTGTAGTTGAAGAAACCACGTGTATCAACCAAGTGGAAGAATAACTCAGGGAGATAATCTTGAAGAGTGATGGTCCCTTCTTGCCCTGTGGTGCTGTCAGGAGCTGTGCCCTTATCCGTCTGCCTCACAGCTCGTTCACACGTGTTGATAAAGCAGCTCTTGCCCGATCCAGTGGGTCCGAACACACCGATTCTGAGTTGTGTCACATCATCTATTGCCAGGCCTTTGAAACTATCTAGTTTGATCTTGTTACCAAATTTGTAGTCAAACAGCTCAGCTCGACGGAGGCACAATTCGTTCTCCAAACGCAAGCGCTTTTCTTCCTCTTCTCTCTTCCTCGCTTCTTCTTGTTCTACCTCTCGTTGCCGCTGTTGCTGATACTCCGCCCTCCTTCTCTCTTCTTCTCGTCGTTCTTCTTCCTGTATACGCAGCCTTTCTTGAGCCTCCCTTTGTCTCCGTTCATTTTCCAGCCTTCTCTGTTCCAACTGCCTTGCTTCCTCCCTTCTTCTCTCTGTGTTGTCCACGTAATTATACTGCGTTTCATGGCTTGAACCACCCTGCATTAAAAAAAGAAAATGGAAGTTTTTAACCTGCATCAAGCGGTCTGACTGCTTATTACAAGGGTCATTACAGGTGTGAACGGGTTTTCAACCGCGGCAGGATTAGCTTAGTAGGTAGTTCGATTTTACAGGGCCAGACCATTACTCAGGGTCAACTGAGAAACGAAGGTACTCCTTTGCACTGCAAGCGGCTTGACCTTCGCGTGGTTCGGGTGCCACGTAAAATGGCGGCCCCGTCGATCTCCAGTAGGAGACGTAAAAATAGTATCCCCAATTAGCACTTTCGTGCTAAATACATTGACACTCAAAGAAAGTCCTTTTTTTGTCTAAAAAACAAATCAGCACGACAAAAGATGGCGTTGATACTTTTCTACTGTGGAACCATTTTACAAAATAAAAACAAGGTGTTTAACAATTATGACGATCAAGGACGCTTCTAAACAAAATTAACAAATGGTCCGCCTTACTATTCTCTGTTTTACATGAGTGCTTCAGACGCTTGCAATATTTAAAGCGTACAGAAAATCGATTCACCAAATCAGTTTAGCCGTTGTGAGCGTGAGACTTCATTATTAACTCAATGCCTGGTCGGCTCGTGATTGAGTTATAACCCGTTGACTGCGAGAGTCGCGTGTTAACTATGACAATGGGCACCCAACGACTGTTTTCTGTAAAATATCTGTTCGGAAAAGCAAATATTGCCTTGAGTTTTCTATTGCTTGGGGACGGCTACAAGTTTCTAGATGACCGTTCAATTCATGTACAATTTTCGAAACTTTCTTTAAAAATTCCCTACAATTTTCTAAAGCTTAATTTTTCACAACTCTCTTGCTTCCTCTTTTTTACTCTCTGTGTTGTCCACGTAAGTATACTGTCTTTCATGGCTTGAAACACTCTGCATTAAAAGATAAAAAAGAATTAAAATGGAAGTTTTTAACCTGTATCAAGCGATCTGACTGCTTATTACGAGTTTGAACGGGTTTTTAACCGTAACAGGTCAGTCGGTAGAGCACTTGACTGCAGAGCGGGAGGTCGCGGGTTCGATTCCGGTGACGGGCCACGTACATGAGAAATGAAGATACTCCCTTTGCACTGCAAGCGGCTTGACCTTCCCGTGGTTCGGATGATCACGTAAAATGGGGGTCCCGTTTCCAGTAGGAGACTTAAAAATAGAGTACTAAAGTGATGACGTCATAAAAAGAAAATTTAAAAAGAACAATGTCCAAGAGGCCTACTTACCAAAAATGAGCATTTCGGGGCAAATTGTCTCTGAGATGTTAGCCGGTTAAACTCAGAAAACTCCATACAAACCTTTGTAATTTTTTTTTGGGTCGACCCCAAAAAAAATTAGAAGGGTTTGTATGGAGTTTTCTAAGCATAACTGGGCTACGATCTCAGGGACAATTTGCCCAGAAATGCTCATTTTTGGTAAGTAGGCCTCTTGGACATTGTTCTTTCAGAATATCCTGACAAATCCCTTAATTTCAGAAATTTCATTTTTATGACGTCACACTTTTGTACTCTATAGTGTCCCCAATTAGCACTATCGTGCTAAATACATTGACACTAAAATAAAGCGCTTTTTTTTTTTCTAAAAAGCAATCAGTACGAAAGAAGATGGCTTTGAGACTTTTCTAGTGTGGAACCATTTTACAAATTAAAACAAGGAGGCGTTAAAGTACGACGAACAAGGATCGACGCTTCTATTTCTCAAACAAAAGGTCTCACTATTACCTGTTTTACATTTGATTCAGACGCTCGCAACAGTTAAAGCGTATCAGTAAATCATTTTACCAATCAGGTTAGCCTCTTTGAACGTGAGATTGTCGGCTCGTGACTGAGTTATAACCCAGTGACTTTGAGAGTCGCGTGTTAACTAGAATACTGCAATCCTATTTCCCCTGTCAAGAGAAGTCTCTATATCAAGGAGTCTCGAAAAGTTAATCGAGCAAGTCCCCGTCGATGGATAACCATGATTGAACCAAACGTACCAGAAAACCTCTTATCATCCTTCCTCAAAACCTCTTAAATACGACCACTTCTTGACCACTGCAGATTTTTAGCGCTGTCGTGGTTGCAAAACAGGCATTTTTATACCATGTAGCTGAGTCACGAAACTGAAATTATGGAATCCCGGAAGTGAACGTGAGCCACCGGAAGTACTTGCACGTTTTTGTTTTTTAATTTATCCCCACTAGGTACGAAATTTCCATTTGCCTCCTTAGAGTACCTTTAAGAAAAATCAGGTAGTGCATAGTCATCACTTGACCCTCATCCTCTTTCTAGTTTCACGCTCAAAAGTGAAAGACAAGCCCTGAAGTGAATGGCAGTGATTGCCCGGTTAGCTTCTACATTAGCAGGAGCCCATCAAATGGAGCCTCCATCTCCCATACAAGCCCTTGGAGTCAACCCTTTCCCGAGTAGATTTATAATTAGAACGGTTCCCAGGGGAGACTTCGCGCGCCGACGGTGGGAAGAGCCAATCACAACGACTAAATGACACTGCTATTGTACTTCATGAAACAGCAGGAAATCCGGTGCTGACAGGCCAAACAAAGTCATAAGCTAGTGAAACGTGACTTTAGCGTTTTCATCCCTCAGAGATTTTCTTTCTTTTCTTTCTAGCGCATAGATTATACTGTGGAGAGTTTTAAACTTTGACTATGTAAATCTTAATTTTGGTTGCTTGTCTCACATTGAGAGGCCATGAAGCAGGTCTGTTACATGCGTAATGATTAACTACTACCTGCAGTCTGTAGTTCTGACAGGATTCGTTTTATTTCTTTAGCCCATTTTCTTGAGCGTTAAGGTGCTTATTTCGGCTAAATGACTCAATATTAATGAAATTTCTTGTTTTCAAGTTTTTTTCCGAAATGCGTTTGTCTGAATAAACACTGTGGTTGTCTTGTCCGCTAGTTAGTGTGATGATTCCCTGCTATGTTTTGTAACGCCGAGCCCAGCCATTGTTTTCTCGCAAAAAAGTGATATACAGATGCGAATTCGAAGGAACGAATTGGCCTAAACTTCTACATTAATTGCTGCGAATTCTCCTGTTAGTCAGTCATAATTCTTTTGGCGCAGATACAATCCATTTTGTTTTTCTTGAGATAAGAGGGTCTTTGGACTGGAGGGCGATGTCACAAATTCCACCGTTAGCAAATTACTTTTGAGTTAGCTTTACGGTCGAGCAACTGTTGTCTTCTGTTCAACTTTTCAAGTGCCAGTTTTATCAGGCAACTCTCATGGTGATACAAGTCAGTTGTAAAGGAAGACTGCAATTTTCTGAAGCATTCCCCCTTAGTTGCTACTTAGAGCTACTTAGGTCATCGCTTTTGCACGCGGTGCTTAACTGGCGAAATCGAGAATCCACTCCACTGCGATGACAAAAATCAAATGATCCTGGCACTTTTTCGGCGCTGATCATCGAAAAGTTTCAA
Organism: Porites rus; assembly: GCA_964035705.1. Lineage (NCBI taxonomy): Eukaryota > Metazoa > Cnidaria > Anthozoa > Scleractinia > Poritidae > Porites > Porites rus. The sequence continues at coordinate 11,374,616 of OZ038000.1, forward strand.
ATCGTCCACAGAAAGCTTAATCGTCGACTCTTTTCAAGGTGCATGCTTAAATGTTCGATGTATGACGGCAAAAAAAACAAAATAGAACCTTTCCGTGATCCTCAGTTCGCTGCCTTTGTCCCATCGCTTCATGCTTAGTCTCAGGCGGGTAATTCATTAACTTTTATTTCATCCTAGATCCCAGCGGCTGTAAAACTGTAAAAATGGACGTATAGTAAAAAAGGAAAACGGTCGAAGGACGGGCTTCTGAGTTCGACTTCATCCAACTTCAGTTTTTTCACGGTGACATACGAGACTCACGGAAATGTGACACTTTTCGGGGGAAACAAGCCGTTCTATTTATAAATCTACTCGGGAAAGGGTTGACTCAAGAAATTAATGGAGATGGAGGCTCCATTTGATGGGCTCCTGACATTAGTGAACTGCAGGGGATTGTTCACCCCACCTCCCCCCCCCCCCCCCTCCTTCCCCCCATGTTACTATCATTCGAAAGTGAAAGTGAAGCCGGAAGGCGTTTTCCTAAGGCAAAACTGACCCTCAACCCTCCCCAAGTAGATTTGAAAGTGAAAGCAGGAAGCGAGCCGGTGTATAAATTCCCTGCCCTCAAATACTAACGAATCGAGATACTCCGCAAAGAAAAACTATCCGAGTTCATCATCTTCGTATCTTTCTATATGAACTCCTTTTTTGAGCATAAACATGTCAAAATGAAAGAAAAGAGAAAACAGCAAAGAACTAAGCTCGTGCGCGTGCAAGGCCTACTTTCTTGTAAAATACTGTAACACTTGGTGTCTGATGGAACTTCAAATAGTGCTTTGTCAATTATAAAGAAATAGGAATTTATCCAGGGTTAAATCCAATCCAGTATAAAAGCAGTGAACTGAGTATGGAAAGAACTTCCTCACTTTAGACTGCGTGTTTGTACTCTGCCACGAGTCCTTGCGGCCGGTTCCGTTTCAACTGCGGAGTCGAAATGGTTTTTCGATAATTTTAAAAATGAAAACTACGAGCTGTATTAGTAGCCAGCAATAAATACCGATAGTAACTGCGACTCGTACCGAGAGAAGTCCATGAAGCTGAAAAGAAACCATTCAAAGAGCTAAACAATGAAATTCCTGCTGTGACAAAATAAGTCACTGGAGAAGTAACAGCTAATTTAAAACACTGATGAAATTGTCTCAGATTTTTGGGACGCGGCTCAGGTTAGGAACTTTATATACTGTTTAAACGTCCTTGAACGTAAGTTTTGTTTGACTCACCCCCATTTTCAAGATCCTCTTCACAGCGACTTATGAAGACTGTGAACTGATGGCGAAGTAGACCGTACGATAGACTGCTTGCAGTCCGCCTTTCTCTTAAAATCCGTCTAGTTCTTATCTCATCCAGCGCTATTGCAAACCACGACGTTATTTTTACAATAAGGGATTGAGACCAGAAGAGAAAAGACGGACTGCTGACTCTTTAGTAGTAGACAAACCCTCCGTCAGCCCAGAAACGGAGTAGCCGATTGGACGATTGCACAGCTGTCGACAGATAATTGACTGGTCTGTGGTACGATTGCAAGCAATAAAAACAGTCACGTGTCACAACCACGACCAACTGCAAACAATAGCGAACCAAGCAGTAATCTCAGTAATAAAATTTTTAAGGATATCTTACAAAAGGAAACTGCTGTAAATTTCCTCACGGGAAACGAATTCAAGGCAATCTTACAGGATTTAAAGAAAGTGTAATTTTTTCAGTTGTTTATGGCTGTGTTTTCACTAGAACAATTTTAACTAGATAAAGCCGGAAAAGTCCGGAAATACTGTGAAAACACCTCGTCTTGGTTTAAGCTACTTAAAAATGCGAGCTGTTTTCACAAGCAAAAACAAGGGATTTTCTCGCCTTTACTAGCGGAAATTCACGCAGAGTTATACTACCTCGCGAGATGGTATAACTTGTCCTGATAAACGCAATAACCAATCGGGCCGCGCGTAGTGACAGACGCCTGCCAAATAATCTGGTAATATTATTTTCCAGACTATTGCCTCTTGGTTGAACTTGAGAAATTCAACATGGCAGACAATTCTAACGGTCATTTCTTTCGATTTACAATCCCATCGACCCCACTGGATTCTCTATTTCTTCGGCCAGGTCCTTAAACCAGAATTGTGGTCTTGGATAAACCCACATAGTCTTGCGCTTATCCCAGTTATGGCACTGAATGTTGTTTCGTTGTTGGATTGACAGAATTAAAAGATTTCGTCGCATCTTCCTAATTTGTAAGGACATAAGCCTCATTTGCTGAAAAAAACTCCTTCTCCTTCGCAAAAATACAGCGAAAATAATCACAAGAGAAGTCATTACATTCAAGCACTTCGTCCCCTTTCATTTTTTATTATGGCGCACTTTTGCAATTTGAATCCTCTGAGAGTTAGTGGCTTAGATTGCCGGTTAAATTTCACAGTGAAAACAGTTGTCACGTTTAACTAATAAAAGTCGGTTTGTAAACAAATCTTAGAAAGAATGTTCAGCTAGTTAATCGCCCTAGTGAAAACACAGCCATCGTAATGGAGATGACTTTGCGTGCTTCAGTCCTGACAACCAAGACAGGAACTCATCCAATGCAATGATGATGAAATCCTCGCTTTAGGCAAAGAAGCATATCTTGAGTGGTTTGTTTTTCAGTGGCTCGGCATCGTTTGAACCACAATACCTAATGACCTGAACTGTAATGGTTAATCACTCAATGGAATTCTGTCTCCCTGAATGCGGTCACTTTTACCGTTCTCAAAGGGTCAGTCTTGAGTGGACAAATATTGATACAGTCAACCATGTCTACCTTCATGATAACGCACACCTACAAGGCAGCTCAATAACTGCCAGCGTACACGGGTCAAGCATGCACTTTCAAGAAGATGATTTCAGTAAATATTCCGTATAAAAGTATATATGTACAACGGCATTCGGTTGGCTGATACTGACTACCATCGAGTAGGTTCGCTCGAAAATCTTAATTCTGTTCTACGGTTGATCGTAAAGTACTCTTCGGGAAGAAGAATGCACCAAAAAGACAGTTACAAATTAGCAGGGAAAACTCGGATTCCGGAATACGAACTTTCAATGGCGTTCTTTAGTCACTGTTTTCATACTTAAATAACGTCAATTTGTAACAAAAAAAAGCAAAGGGGCGGCTTTACTTCACCTTATTACTAATATCAGAAAAGGCCATGAAGCCGACTTATCGCATATTTCAGTTGAAATCATTTTGAACTGCCAAACTTGAAACAATGAGACTGGTTTGCTTCAATTTCTGTGCTTCTTTTTACTGTATTAAGGTGCATTTAAGTGAAGTTGGTGTTTTGACGTTAACTCGCACCCACAGCACATTTTAAACACGTTATTTCCATTTTTAACAATGTTCAGTAGGTGGTAAAGTGATCATGATTATGTTCCGATCCCCTCTGTTCCAGGAAGGGTAACAAAGTTATTTTTCTATATTTTCCTTGTCTTTCATCATGGCAACATGAATAGCTTTTAATAAGTCTAAGAAATAAACAGGAGTCTTATTAGGCGACATAAACTGATTTCCGCAATTTGTAAGAGATTGCGAAAATAATGAGCTCATTAAAAAGATTAATGTCATTGTTCTATTTATAAATCGTTTCAAGTTACTCGGGTTTAATGATCAATTAAATTACCTTGACAGCTTCGTTGTCCCCAGACAAAACAAAAGAGTCAGCAGTCTCTTATCTTTTCTTCTCGGGCTTACGCCCTCGTTTCTCGCGGCTAGCGGCTCGCGGCTTTGCCGCTCGCGTGCTTAGGTTTCGCGTGCAGTAACTTTGCAAAGAAAGATAAGAGACTGCTCGCAGTCTAAACGTACGACTATTCATTCACAAATATGCGTACGGCAAGTTTGGGCAAGTTTGTAGGATTTGAGTCGATAATCTGGCTTAGTATTAGGTTTGATATAAGGTTACAGAACTTTAAAAAGCCTTCGGGATATCGCTGTGGCTATATAGCCGGTAACCGGTCAAGGTTTTCAAAATACTAAATGACCGGCAGTTCTGTCTTTTCAGTAAATTTCATAAATCGAACAAATCCAGCTAAACCAAACTATATCATATGTCGATTTAAAAAAGTCAAGCGATCCTGAAATACTTTATAGTTTGGCTCACGCTGGGCTCACACCGGAAGGGGGGGGGGGGGGAGGAGGCACTTGAACACTTTTTGGGTGGGTATGTGCCGCCCGGGACTCCAAATTGGCACCCCGTTCTAAACAAAATTTTCCCTAAAATTGATACCCCGTTCTAGAAATGGGCCAATTTTTTTATACCCCGTTCTAGAATTCGCCCATAAACTGATACCCCGTTCTAGAAATGGGCCAATTTTTTATACTCCGTTCTAGGGTGCAACAAGAGTACAACAGTTTGCTTGTTAAAGCATTGAACCGTATTTTTAAAAGCAATCTGTCCTGGAATAATTTCAAGTGGCTGCTCACAAAACTGGAGCTTTCGTGCGTTTGAAGTATTATACCCCATTCTAGAAAACGCCTCTGAAATGGATACCCCGTTCTAAATCAGGAGCTTCAAAATCACGACCCCGTTGGGAGGAACATAGGCGTATAGGTAATGTATGGGAGTTATTCCCCCCTCCCCCGGAGGAAACCATGTTTTGTGACACTTAGAACTTTTTTCAGCTCACCTGCCGGTCAAGATGTTGTAAACGCTAAGTGACCGGCAGTCCTATATCTAAATCAAAATCTAAATATCGTTATGTCGGCAAAATCGTTTGGGACATCACGCCAACTCTAAGATAATAATAAATAAAACTATACTAAAATATACAAAACTATTAAAAACTATTAAAAACTACTGATAAAAATAAAACTAAATTAGTTTGCTTTTAAAAATACAGAGGGATTGGCTGGAAACAGTTTCTTCTGGAAGTTTGTTCCATTCAGTTATTGTCCTGGGAAAAAAAGAAAAGCTAAAAATATCTTTATGTCCTTTCGGTACAATAAATTTATTCTCCGTAAATTTCACAGATAGAAATAATCCAGCTAAACCAAACTATCACATGTCGATTAAGAAACAGTCAAGCGAAATGTACTGAGAATATAGGACTGCCGGTCATTTAGTGTTTTCAACACAACAACAACAAGTTTATTCAGTATTACCATTTTGTACAGGTGTTACCGATTAAAATAACAATAATAAACAGCTAAGTTTAAGGAAATGCAGATATGATGGAACGGTAGAATTAACTATGTTTCTTTCGTCTTTCAAATGCTTGGAAGATGAAATTAGCAGCTAGCCTGCTGATATGTGAATCAGTCTTGTTAAAAAGAAAACAGACTTTATCATGGATATTGTAATGTGTAAATTATTTATTCGGTCGTTGATTTTAATAAAAAGAGTCTTTCTCAAATCATTGTATTGATCACAGTGAAATAATATGTGCAGTTCATTTTCAACCGAGTTTTGGTTGCAATGATCGCAGATTCTAAGGTCTTCAGGAGTTGTGGGGATTGTAAATCTTCCAGTTTCTATTTTTAAATTTTTATTTCCTATCCTAAATTTGGAAGCTACACGCCTATGTTAAGGATTCCGGATATGATTGATGAATTCAGAGTGATTTGTTTCATTTTTAAAGATGGAGTAGAATTTTAGTTTTTTATTTGTTCTTATCAAATTTAGCTGGTGGTCTTAGCTGGTGGATAGGAAAGTAGAAGGGTTTTTAAAGTTAACTGACTGTTTATAAATATTAAGTTGTGTACTCAAAAGATTTATTTTATTTATTAGACCTGATTTATTTTCTTCGGCCATTTTATCCGATATGTTTAAGCAGAGTTTAGCAATGCTGTCAGGGGGTTGATTTTCAAGGTGAATCCAAAATTTGAAAATGTTCATTGTTATTTGTAAATTTAGAGATAATCTACCAAGTTCATTTCTCGATGCAACATTCGGTGAACGTTTGTTTAACCCATTCGCCCCTGAACCGCCCGTAACCGCCCGTGCGGATCCAGGTCCTTTCTACCCATTGTGACGTCATCAGTTTTAACGGTCAAGGACAACTTTCTTCGCTAACTTGTGCAGAGTGAAGAGATCTTTCAAACCATACCAGAATGAGCACAATTCAGTCAAGGACACCGGAGAAACAAGCAAAAAACCACGTGACATTGACCTGAAAATCTCCATGAAAATCTTGTTCCATTACCCACCTACCTTTCCTTTCACCTAATCCTAAGATCCTAAAAGCTTTCCTAAAAACTCTTCCCACCAAAATGAAGCCTACTAAATGCCCAGCAAGAGAAAAAAAAAAGGAGGCAAGAAAAGCGAAAAAAGAAGAGAGGAGAGAAAGCGAAAAGTAAAAGTCAAGACTGCTGTGTCACTTTTAAACCCAAAAACTGTCGAAATTTTGCTTTCTGCGCATGCCCGAACTTCTCAAGCTGATATTTTGCATCTGGATCAGAAGGCCGCGAAGTGTTCGACCTGTAAACCAGTTTGTGGTAAGTTTTAGCTCTTTATAGCACGACAGTGACCAGAAAACCACTCGACTAGCTTCAAAACGCGTTTTTCGGCAAAATCTCCAGGAGCGAACGGGTTAAACCTAAACACATCTTTAATACTAAAATGTATATGCGTTTTCTCAATCGAGTCTTTATCCCAGCGGCTATAATCACTTTTATCATAGATTACCCAAACTTCAGAGCAATACGTTAAAATTGGGAAAAATAGTGTATTGAAACGGTTTGTTGATGATGTGAATTGGTAATTTTAGAAAATCTAGATAACGACGAGCGGCAAAAAAGGATCTCTTTGTTTTTTCTGCTAAGTTTTCCTTGTGATTTGTAAAATTTCCATTGGCAAAAAATTTCACTCCAAGATAGGTATAGTTATTAACCGGCAGTCGAGCTGAAAATAGTCCTAAGTGTCACAAAACATGGTTTTGTTTTCTGAGCCCAGCGTAAAACAAACGCTGGCTTGAGATCTATAAAGCATTTCAGGATCGCTTGACTCTTCTTAATCGACATATGATAATTTAGATTAGCTGGGATTTTTCGATTTTGTGAAATTTACGGAGAACATAGAACTGTCGGTCATTAGTGTTTTTTCTATTGTGCGAGCTGCCAGTGTGGGGTCGAGTGTTTGCCATGAACTTTAATAGAGTTACGCTTCAACTTAGCGTTTCTCTCAAAAGTCACATGAATGTGCTCTTAAGTTTAAATGATTTGTGAATTACAGGTTTATTGCTTGATTTAAATTATAAAATTATTAATGGGGGCTTCGCTTTTATCCCTGGCTAAATCTGTATTAATATTACAGTATATGTAGCTATATGTGACAGTTCGGGTGGTCACTATCCAAGCGTCGCGTATGGAAGCTTTCTCGGAAACATTGCTAGATTATTGGGTTGACTATCGATTTAGAAGACGGAAGACACTGAGAAGACCTGCAATTTGAGGGCAAAAGGGAAAAAGCAGTGAAAGTCAGGCAACCGACAAAGAACAACCATATAGTAAGTCGGGACGATGTCAAAGCAACTAAACATTCATCTTTTCAACTAGTACTGTGACTGTACATACAAGCTCAAGGTCGTCCAAGACTGTTTGACAGAAGGGTGGAAAACAACGAAGTCTAAGCTAGGGATTGATCTTAACGTGGAGTCCCACGACTTTTCGCTTTCTGAGATGACTCAGTTAAGTGGTAAAACCGTTCCAGGGCTTGAGATGGACTCAGCAGTGTTTGCCGTGCATGCCCATGAATCTCGGCTCTCGATCAACGAAGAGAACGCTAGTATTGGATACGCCAAGCTTTACAGAGCTTTGCTAGAGAAAACAGGTAAAGAATAATCAGTAAAGACATCCTATACTACGCAAATAGGTAGCCTGAATTTCATCCGATAACTTCGAGTGGTTATTACTCCCTCAGTTGTTGAGAGAAGAAAACGACTCGAAGCAATCGGATGAATTTCAGGCTACGCAAATAGGAAGAACTTTACTTTAGTTTATGGTGAAAGTTTTTATACTCGGAAATCTTAGTGACATCGAGCCAAAATATACAGGCCGGAAGTGTATCAGAAGCGAAAGTGATTTATTAGTTCGGGGGATCAGGGCCGTAGCCAGGAAGAAACTACAACCGAGGCGAACACACGGTCCGTTGTACGAAATCAGCCGTATGAAATCTTCTAATATTATCAGTCTGATAAAAAAAATAAAAATCGACAGTATTTGGTAAAATTTTACCGAGGCGAGTGCCTCGGTTCGCCTCATACTGGCTACGGCCCTGGCCGGATGCTCTGTTCGACTAGCCGGGATGGGGTAACTCTTGCCTAATATCCGCACCTTATAACAGACGATGTTTAGCCCGAGGGAAACGGCAGTAAATACAAAGCGATGGCCAACTGTTTAGAAGTACCGCAACAAATAATAGAAATAAAAAGCCACTGGATGGGATTTACACAATTGTCAAAGGACCTTAATTTCGAGGCTGGTTCGAGGAACGTAGTTCAGAGGCCACCCGTGTGAAATACCTCCATGGAATTCCATGGAAATCCATGGAAATCCATGGAATTCCACGGAAAGTCCATGGAGTATCCATGGAGTATCCATGGAGTTCCATGGAATGCCATGGAGTTCCAAGGAGTATCCATTTAGTTCCATGGAATGCCATGGAGTTACGTGGAGTATCCATGGAGTCTACGGAATGGCGCTTTTTTCAATGCCACTAAGACCCAGGCTATGATTCGTAAGGGTTGGCAAATCCAGATCTACCTGTAACAATGAACTCACCATGAACTCAGTTAGTATACAGATTATCGATGAACTTAAGTTGCTGGGAGTTGAGATGGGCAATAAGCTTACTTTCTCTCCACATGTTTAATTACTGTTCTTAGTAAAATTCCTGCGAAAGTTGTCGCCCTGCCCAGAATTAGGAGTTTTATCGACAGCGCGACACCGCGCTTTTTTTATGAGACGTACGTATTACTTCCCCATTTCGACTATTGTAGCCATCTCTTAACTGGAATGAATCAGACTTTAACAAAAAAGTTAGAAAATGTCAGTTATTATATGTACTTAGAACTCTTTTTAAATTATCCAAGTCTATCAGCTACGAGGAGATCTTGTCACAGTATAACTTAGACACTATCAAGTATAGGCGTCTGGTCCAAGCTCTCACACTTATGTTCAGAGGCTGTCCTAATTATATATTATTATGGTATTAAAAAAACTGTGCCTACAATCTTCGTGCTAATAGTAGCAGACTTAATCAGCCGGCCCCAGAGTAATACTACTTTTAAGCACACAGTGTAAATCTTTCTCTTTTATTGCATGTCGACTCTGAACAATGACCCCTCATGTGAGAGAGGCTTCCGATCTTAAGTTTTTTTTGGGGGTTACCAAGCTTAAAGAACTTAACCAGTTACCTAGACCTAGACGAATGTCGCTGCAATCTGTGCTCTAGTTAATTTTCCTAGTTGATAACTGAATAGGGTAGGTAGTTAAATTTATTCATTTTTAGATTATGTAGATACACGTGCATTCTTGTAACGAGCCTTCTTTTTGGTTCACTGTCTCGTGTTTAGGTAAATATGATTGACAGATTAATTGATTAATTGATTGATTGATTGATTGATTGATTGATTCTAAAGCTCTCAAGGAGGGGCGGAGTTTGACCTTTATCAAAAAGTTATTCAAGGGAATCTGAATTATATTTCTTCTTTGTTTATCTTATTAGCTTGTTAAAGTTAACGTAAGTTAAGCGGACTTCCATGCATAATAAAAATGTTATTTCTGACGAAAGAGCCCGCGAAGAAGACAGAAATTAATATTTTGACGGCACGAGATACAACAGGGCCTCGGTACTAGGCCGGGTGCACCATGGGTAGCCATATCGGGGGTATATAAGGCTGCGTATATCACGTGTACGTCATCTAGGCTTACGAACCACCCTCTCTTTGGTTTTTCTTTATTTTTGTTTTCTTTATTTTTAGGAGCAACATATTCTCGATGACATTGTAAAGTCCCGTAGGAAGGGCTTGGAACTTGAGCCTTGGTTCCTACCCAGATTTCCTGCCCGCATTTTTTCCCTTCGGGGTTTTTTTGGGCAGGTTTTTTCTGGCCTCCGTCTGACCGCATTTACTTCAGTTTGTAAGCGGTAGCTCAGCTCTGCTAGTTTTCAGTTTTTTCCCGTTTCTTATTTTATGTACTTGTACAGTTATCTCAGTTTTGCACCTGCTCCTTTACTTGATATATTTAGTTTCTATGTATGTCTAGGTCAGCTGTCCTGGAACCGCTCTTTAGGAGGCGACATAAGTCTCGTTTGATGCAGTTAGGTTGCAGGCAATGATACAGACTTCTAGCCAGGGTCGTTATCCATTTGTTTACTTTCAATGTCCTGCCCTAGCCTTTTATGGCAGCCTTACTGGTTATTGGGCTACGTGCCTTGTTGGGTACATTAGTGGAGATAATTACCAGTTTTCCTGGCACTCAGCCTCTGTGCTCCTGAAGTGTTCCCGGTCCCAGTTATGCGTTGTCAGAGTTTTATTAATTAGTTTCCCCAGCCTAACTGGCACTAAGCCTGCGTGCTTATTTGAGGGATTTAGGTCGAGATCGACCAGTTATAGCAGTTTTTCTTTTTGCTTAGCCTCTGTGCTCCTACCGTGTTCCCTGTGCCAGCTATATGTTGTCAGAGTTTTATTAATTAGTTTCCCCAGAATAACTGGCAGCCTAACTGGCACTAAGCCTGCGTGCTTACCTGGGTGATTCAGGTCAAGAGCGACCATTTGTAGCACGAGTTTTTTCTTTTTGTGAAAGCTAGTTTACGAGTGTTGTACATTAGGTATTCACCAGTAATCACCTATTATTGTATTTACATAAGTACTTTGTAGGGTTGGTTCTCGCCAAGCCGTCCCAAAATAAACTTATTTGCCATTACGTTTTGTCTGTTGATGTTGTGTAGTGGAGTCAAAATACTCTGCAAATGACGCTGTTCATCAGACTTCGTAAGGTTCCCCATTCATGTTACTGTTCTTTATTCTTATTAATCCTAGCTGCACTTGACATTGATGATAATATGAAGCGTTGATAGAAGAAAGCAACACCAGCTCTACAGTCGAACCTCCTGTAAGCGACCACCCAAAATGCAAAGACTGGGAGTGGTCGCTCACGGGAGTTGGTCGTTTACAAAAATCGAACCACAGGGAGTCTCTTCCGAGAAGAGGTCCAGGCACATCTACTTTATGGAAGGGTAATTTATTGCATGTAATGCCTAAGTTACGAATAGTGTAGTTTCATGTTGTTACTAAAGTTCTTCGTATAATCAGACAAGAATATATGATCCAGACAAGACAAAATTAATTGTTTTCGGGAACCGACAGATGACCTCTAAGCTTCATGAATTTCACTTGTCTTTGTTGGGAAAGGACATTTCCCCAGTGCAATCAGCGAGAGATCTTGGCGTGATTTTGGATCCGAACTTAACATTTGATAACCATATAACGACCTCAGTGTCAGAATGTATCGCATGTCTAGCGCAATTAACCGGGTCAAACATTGCTTAGACAAAAATACGTTGTTAACCGTAATACATGCCGTAGTCTTTAGCAAAATGTACTACTTAAGTTAAGCCCATCTGTTGAAATTTTTAAACGATCCTTAAGGAGCCAGCTTTTAGATAATTTTGTAAATACTTCTTAGATAAGTTTAAAACATTTGTAATTAGTAATTAGCTAACATTGTAATTAGTATTAGATTAAGTGTTGTAATCAGTTATTAATATAATCATTGTTCCTGATAAGCCCCTTTGGGAAGGTAACAATAAAGTATGTATGTATTCCAAGTAGCATAATTATATAGTGCACATAGAGATAAGAGAATGCGTCAAGTAGTCGCTTACCAGAGGTTAAAAACAATGGAAAATCATTGCCGTCAGGCCCAAAACGTGGTCGTTATCACTTACAGGAGAGGCTCCTACTGTAAGGATTTGACTTAAGGAAAATTTTGGTGTTTTGGATTGGTGGTCGCTTTTAGGAAGAGGTCGCACATGGAGGTTCGTCTGGGTATTCAATAACAACACAGTTTTTCTCGGACCCGGATTTTAACAAAGTGAGAAACATTAATCCAAAAGTAAATTAATTTACAAGAAAGTATCTTGATTCTTAATGGACTCTTTTTTTGCGTTATTACAGTGGAGAGAGGAGAGTGACCCGCCGTTCCCACAAGCTGATCACCTAAAACATACTAACCCCTCCCCTCCCGGCATACTACCCCTGCCCCACCCTTTCCGCGGTCCCTACTAAGACAAATGTCGTGCCCTAAGAGCCAGAAACCAACTACTTAACTCAGCGGGGGCTGGCAACGGCCTTTGTTCTCGCCTCTTTTCGGCTTTCCATGATCGCCAAAGTTAACAAAACTGTCAATCATGTAGCGAGCATGCGCGAAACAGGCTGAGAACAAGTTTGTCTTCCCAGCGATTCGACAATGTGAAACGAATTCGCTTTTTGTCCTGTTGGTCGTTTTTTTTCTTTGCTGTAACCAATTTTTTTCCGCGGTAATTAATGTGGAGCTTACGTTTCCCTTTCCGCAAGATTTCCGTATAACCTCATACATTAATTATGCATGCCCGACATTCTGACTCTCTTCCCTCGCTGCATGCAGGCTCTCAAGCTGTGTTTTCTGTTTAGAAAACCTACAGGACTAAAAGAAGGACGAACCCTCCACTACGTATAAAGAAGAGTTTATATTTTCAAGGGCCCAAAAATCTAGTCTTCATATTATTGAAGTGCGGTGGCCGTGAGTCGAGTAGAAGGCTTCAGGTGTATGAAAGGGTAGGGATTTTACTCGTTGAAGTATACTAAAGGGAAGAGAAATCTGTCATTTGGGTATGTGAAAGGGCTCAAAGGGCTAACGGATGAATTTTATGGCTTTATAAAGTCTAGAAAACGTTCTATTTTTGTGATTGAATCCTATTTAAACGACCGTGCATTTACAGCAGTAAAAAGGGATGCAAAGTTCTAAACAAGGTATGTGAAAAGAGTAACAGTTATCAATAGAAGGTACACGAAAAGAGGACCTTTTTCGCGAAAATATACAAAAAGGGTAACAGGTTGGATCTCGGAGCGAAGCCTCCCCGTGAATTTGTTGATTTCCCCCCTTCCCCCCATCCCCGGTGTGAAAATGCCAGATCTCCTCCCTGGGATTGCACTGAAAGAGAGTATGGGTAGTAGGAGACATTAGGGCCATTTATACGAGGAAAAACAAGACGCGTCTTAAATAAGACGCGAACTTTCCGTATAAACGGCACATTTCGTCCAAAATAAGACGTGGCTTAGCTAAGACGCGTCTTATTAGATAAGACATGCTCGTATAAATGGTACAGTTCGCGTCTCATTTAAGACGCGTCTTACGTAAGACGCGTCTTTTTTTCCCTCGTATAATTGGCTCTATTGTTCATCTCAATACCCTTTTCAAGCCAAGAGACCTTATTTTAAATCTAAACTTAAATCTAAACTTAATCTAAACTTATTTGAAATCTAAACTTAAAAACATAAAAAAATTGTCGGTACCAAAAACGTAACTATAGACTACTCTTCATCAACCTTCACAGCCCAAACAGACACCCTAGCCTGTTCAAAACTCTAAAGGGTGAAATGGTAACCACCCTAGATCGACAGCACATACTCCATCTAGGCCAAATACGCCAGGGGTGGTATCGTACTGAGAACTGCTGCTGAGTGGATTGGGCTCAAGGGACAATGACTCAGTCTTATTCATTAGATTCATAACTTACACAAGTAATTGAAGTTGTACATTGTTTTTGAGATTGTTTGTACAAAAATTACCTTATAGCTCTGAAATTATACATGAAATGATTATAATGGTTTAGTGAGGGAAGAGGAGGCTAATCGAGTTGCTAATAAGAGTGTGTACATAAGAGAGGGGTATGCGTTGAGAAAATCCCTCAAATGACTTAAGAACATGAAACAGAAAAAACGAAGTATTGAATGTACTGCAAAGTTAAAAAGAGAATCAGAAGGAACTTAAGATTAGTGGCCTCCCCCTCACTAAACCATTATAATCATTTCATGTATAATTTCAGAACTATGGGGTAATTTTTGTACAAACAACCTCAAGGAAATACTTGAGACCGAATTTAAAAAAGTCACTATCTAATATGAAATTACTAAATGCGGTGCGCTCTTTTTATTTTAGAATATATTTTATGAGAATATCGAGGCTGAAATTTGCAAAAAATTAAGAATATTTTAAGAATAACCCCAGGCTGAGATTTTGAAAAGGATATAATTTTTGGCATGAGAAAATCTGTAAATACAGTACAATTATTGAGTGTATTGTTGCTGTAAATTTATTGATTGTAGTAATAGGGTAATAGGCTCCTGTTGATTGTCACTCCAACGATATTCCAGTGAATTTATTATGATTTATAGCTAGAAATCAATTTCCATCTTTTGCCGTGACATCACGCTACCTCGTTTCCGTTTGGTATAATTTTCGTGACTTTCGTGGAAGCTATTAAATTTCCTTCCCACAATCCGTCGGTATTATTTGCCCTGTCGTCCTGTAGCTTTTGTGGTTTTGGGACGTTTGGTTTGGTGAGTTTGTAGTAATCCCTGACACACCGCAACGTTCGCTAAGTTGTTCAGCTCTCCTTAGCTCACTTTGGTGAACTTAACAGACGTTCATCACATCTTGGTCCTCTTTAAGGACGACACTTGAAGACTCAAAATACGGACCGTACTTATTTTGGTAAGTTTATAAACATTGCTTCGATCTTTATTTTTTTTCTTTTTCAGTGGAGCTTTTGGTAACGAGCTTTCCTCATTACCTGATAGAATGTTCTAAGAAAGCTGGACTGCAGAATACGCGGTCACTTCATCTACATCTTAGCTTGTTCAATGAATAAGAAAGGATCCGTTGTGTTGACTTTTACTTACTGAATTAGTCTGAAGTGGGTAGGTAGTCTGTAGTTAATTTGACAATGAACAAGACCACTTTTCAGCAATAATACAGACCTAAAGCCAAGGTTTTCCTTAGGAAGTTGCATTTGAGAACAAGGGTGCGAATATTTGTGCCGTCGAAGGTGCGAGCATCTAGGGGATTCCCCCCGGAAAACTTTGAAGTTTCGGAATGTCTGGGCTTGCATTTTGTTTCTTTTGTAGAAAGTTACGCCGCAAATCAGACAACAATGTTGCTTGTGATTTAAAAGGTAAAAATCAAATAACACTAGCTTGCTCGGGCAAAAGACAATGCGAACGTATCAGAATGGTTTAGTCATTTTGATGGGGATCCACCACTGAAAAGAATATTTCATGTGAACAACTTTGGCCCACTGGTGAAATAGAAATGAATCTTGAATTCCACTTCTTCTTGTTACCCCATACAAAGTTAGCTTTACAACTTCATTGTTTCATACAGTGCAAAAAGTAATAACCAGACAGCTTTCACAATTCTTTCTTGTACCTTTTAATAAACAAATTGAAATTAACCTTGCCATTTGGCATTAGCAAACAAAACTAGTAATCCAGTTTCGAAATTCTAAAAAGATTCAAAAAAGTTAGCTTTACAACTTCATTGTTTCATACAGTGCAAAAAATAATAACCAGACAGCTTTCACAATTCTTTCTTGTACCTTTTAATAAACAAATTGAAATTAACCTTGCCATTTGGCATTAGCAAACAAAACTAGTAATCCAGTTTCGAAATTCTAAAAAGATTCAGGAGAATATAATGTAGAAAAAATGAAAACATGGCTAAGTACAAAGAATTGAAGCAGAGTGGAAAATGAGAGGACTTTTAAATGGTGTGTGTCCATACCTCGTTGCAGTCTGTAAATGTTTTCAAAGAAAAGAAAGAAGAGAAAAGAAACAAGAAAGAAAAGAACAAGATACCCAGTAGTCTGATATTCGCACGTCCGATTTTCAAGAATTCTCATCTAATTCTCTTAAGAAAATTGGATACTTGTTTAGAAGTTTTTTGTGTGCTGAAGTAGAAAGAGTCGTACAGTTGTACATGTACTCGTGCCAGATAATCGACAAGTTCAGATTTTTGTGAAAAACAGAGAGACCATACTCCCGGGCTAGTATTCTGAAAACCGTCTCCAGGGTTGGAAATTCGAGTATTCGCAAGCTTGGAGAATTTGTTCACTACAAGACCAAACCTTTTTTAAAACTGTTTGACATTAATTTGCGAACAAACATCAAATGCTCCGGGGAGGTTCAATGATAATTTTTCTGTACATGTATATCCTTTGAAAACTCACTCAGTGCATCACGTCAGTGA
Organism: Porites rus; assembly: GCA_964035705.1. Classification (NCBI taxonomy): domain Eukaryota; kingdom Metazoa; phylum Cnidaria; class Anthozoa; order Scleractinia; family Poritidae; genus Porites; species Porites rus. The sequence continues at coordinate 11,390,901 of OZ038000.1, forward strand.
AGTGTTAAAAAACATTTGACAGACATTTCACTATAATTGTGCCAAAGGTTGATGACTGAGTCTACTTCATGATCAAACCCAAGGCAATGCTTGAACTCGCTTGAGATTTCTAAAGAAACGTTTTTTAGAAGAATTAAATCAGACAATTCGTGAAAATGGATTAAATTCCAGACTTCCCTCTATTGAACTGTATCTAACCCAGGGAGGTACTCTGGATTTCAAGTGACAGGGATGATTGAAGGAGTTTTGGGGGTTTGAAATATTTGATTTCAGGATTTTTTGAGGTAGGGAAATTTGAGCAAGTATTTTTTTGGGCAGCTTGATTTAGGTAGGGATTTTTTTTGAGTATTCAAAATAATCTGAAGATTTGTGATAGTTACATTATTTATTTTAATTCTTTCTGGAAATTTTATGGCTTGGAAATTCGGCATGCAGTTTTTTTCAGTGTCTTTTTTAGTTTAAATTTTTGCCCCCATTCACTTGCCCCCCCCCCCCCACTTAAAACTGGAGTACCCTTACCCCCCCCCCCCCCCCCCCCCGGGTTTCTACTTCTTTCAAAACATTTCCCGGCTGCCTGGTCACTCCATGAAACACAGCATACTTTGCTTTCTTTCCGGATTTCTCGCATTTATTTTGTGACTCAGACCACTTTTTTCAGGGATCCTTGAGTCCCTCTTACATTCTTCCCAGCTACAACGTTTGCTGTTGAGCACTTCCCAATAAAATGCATGTGTGAAAAAACATTGTTTTGACTAGACACTCAGTAAACGCACAAACGAAGCCTTTGAGTGAAAAGCAAAGTTTGTCTGAGTCATGCAGGGCTCTTATCTGACATAAACTATTTTTAGAATCTGTGCACAGCACTTAATTTCATGACTTTGTGGACCAGCATCTTTGCTCTGTTTGGACGTACTGCTGTATCACCTCTTTCTAGCAGTGCCAATGGACATATATTTTTTATCAAAAATTGAAATTAAGGTTGATTGATTTGATTGTTTGAGTGAAAAGTTGCATTTCCTTTGAGTATCTTGAAGTTTTTAATTTTTTCAGGTTGAACTTAGTAGCCCAAACGTTATGGATTTTGTCTCTTATGAAAAACTTGCACCTGCACAGCAGGTGCTTGGAAGTTATGGGTTTGATAGGATAAATAGAGAACAGGACAGACAATGGAAACATGTAAAGGGAAGAGGGAACTCCCTCTATCCTCATGTGTCACCCTAAATGTCCTCGTTCTTTCTTGCACCTTTATTACTTGCAAGTATTTGTTCCCCTTGCACTCCCCATTGTTTCTTGCACCCATATTACTTGAGAGTGCCTGCTAAACAGGCTACTTAAAACTGTACATATATTTTTCCCGCTTTGTCCTGACGACAATCTTACGGATGAAAGACGAGAGGATGTAAGGGAAGATCTTAAGAGAGAAGTGATCTAAATTGCAAGGACTAATGAACTTAACATTTTCCTGTTCATTTTAAAAGCCTTCCCATTTTTTTTTCTTTTGAATTTTTTTAGATGGTTCCAAAGCAAACTTGTTCCAGATAATACCATGTCTTCCATATTACATATTACCCTCTTGGCAAGTGAATGGAAATCTTCCAAAGGAGGTCTGTCAACCATAAACAGGGAGTTAGCCATACAGTTAGCCAAGCAACCTAATGTGTCAGTCAGTTTCCTTGTTCCAGAATATTCTGAGGATGACAAAGAAGCAGCTTACCTGTATGGTACAAATGTAATAAAGGCAGAAATGTTAACTGGTTATGAAGGAGTTGAGCGGTTGGTGTCCCCACCCGAGAGTCTACTGATTGATTTTGTAGTTGGACATGGTGTAGTTCTTGGAAAGCAGGCGCAGATAATAAGACGCTTACACAATTGTAAATGGGTGCAAGTTGTACATACTGCCCCTGATGAACTTGCAATGTTTAAAAGTTACCCAGGTGCCATTTCTAAGGGAGACGAAAAGCAAAGGAATGAGTTAAGCCTGTGCGAAAAGGCTGACCTTGTCATAGCTATTGGACCCAAACTCAAGGAATTTTATTCAGCCTACTTGAATCAGCGGGGGAAAAGAGTTTACAACTTAACCCCTGGAATCTTTCACAACTTATCATCCATAAGAGTTTCTTGTCAGACTGGTGCAAAGTTTCGTATTTTAGTTTTTGGTCGAGGGGATGAAGAGGATTTTGCAATTAAAGGGTATGACATTGCTGCTCAAGCAATTGCCAAGCTGGCCGACAAGAGTTATCATCTGACATTTGTTGGTGCATCCAGTGAGAGCGAGAACCAATTAATAGATAAATTGCTTGAGCAAGGCTTGGATCGAAGCCAACTGATTGTCATAGGGTATCAGGAGGATCGAGATTTTCTCGAGGCAATCATGCGTGCCTCAAACCTTGTCTTAATACCTTCCAGAACCGAGGGTTTTGGTTTAACAGCACTAGAAGCACTCTCTGCTGGTTTGCCATTTCTTGTAAGTCAAAACAGTGGATTTGGAGAGGCACTACGTGGAATTGGCACATCCTTCGTAGTAGATTCTGAGGATCCAAATCACTGGGCTGACGCCATCAGACGCATTCGGGAGAGGGGGAGTGAAAAGGCAATACAGGAGTGTCAGCAACTAAGAACACGCTATGCAGAGAAGTACAGCTGGGAAAAGCAGTGTAGGAAATTTGTGGAGATCTTGCAGTCCTTGCCTCACAGTGAGTCTTGGTATTCAGTATTTTTTTATATGCAATGTTGGCAAACTGCTGTAAGCAATGTATATTTATTAAATTTAGTGTAACTCTTACTTACCAGTAATTAAAGGAATTCCTAATTTGGGTTTGTAGGTAGTGTTCATGGGAGTAGGTATAACTAGGAGTGTTTTCAGTCATCAAGCATGTGAGTAGCCAAGTGGATTTGTATTCGCAATATTTGGATTTTCGGCCAGGAGAAAGTTAGTTCAAAAGTCTTTCAGAAAATGCCAACTTGATTTTAAAAAAATACTTTGACTGCATGCTCGTCCTTCAAGCACACATACCCACATGTATGCCCACACACCCAAGTAAAGTAACAGAAAACAAAAAAGCTTTTTGGCACAACATTGACAACTTGCTGCCAGTTATGTAACTATTGTGTTGATGGCAAAGTGGTAAAAATCTTATACTAGTCATGAAGTGATATGAAGTCTCAGTCATCATTAATCGCCACAGTAATGGCCCCTGTGAAAATTAGTTGAAAGCTAGCATTTGTCAACGTTTGAATCCATTAATTCTGGTGGGGCTAATGAGACTAGGAGAATATTGCTTATCACGTACAGAATCAGTGGGTCTGACGATTTTACTTATGTTAAAAGTGTTATAGCGTGGTTGAATTATATTATTTTTAATCAAACAGAGGGGCCCTCAATTAATTGTCAGATTGACAATTTTGCTTCCTTGACTCCTTCTGGAACTTCAGCTTATCAACAAGATGTGAGACTAACGGATCAATCTCTATCCTCTTCAAGTACAAACCAAAGGAGTTTAACAGGTATGGAATAAATTCAGTCTTGATTATCATTGCCTATGATGATAATGATGATGATGACGATGATTATCATTATTAGAGGGTATTATCTGCCCAAACTAGACTTTGGTGGTCGTGGATAACACCCTTTTGGTTCCTTGACAGCCTCAGGATGTAAACAGATGTTTTACCTTGCAGATGTTCTGTAAAAAGCAGTTGGGGTAGTAATTGGTCCCCTTTTGTCTTTGTACAATGTATAAATCTTCTGCCTTTTCATTAGTTTTGTCCAATAACTTTGTATTATTTTAAAATTATTTGATGTCAACCATAAAGCAATGGAAAAGTCTTTCAAATTTGATAAGTACAGAAGGTATCTGTGTACAATTAGCTTTAACAGTATTGGCAACTTCATCTTTCAGGAAAGAAAACCCCCTTTTTTCATAAATCAATATGATAATAAACACTATTACTTTTGTGTCTTTATTTTGGTCTTATGTATCTCCATCTTATTTTCCTTCTTTTCAGATATAAATATGATTCTGTATCTGGGAGACCTCCTTTTCAAATGCCTTGTAGTTTCCAGTGGCCTGTTAGCCACATTTTCTACCATTTCATTTTCTCTAAAATAATTGTTTTCTTTTTTGCATAAATGTGCATGTTTAACTATTCAGGATTTGGGGCTAAACAAGGTGAAATTTTTCCGAACCCCATTTTAAATGTTACGTCACTGAAGTGATTCCCCTAATAACATTTCATGACTTTCGCGATCCCCCCCCCCCCCCGCCATGTCTTCATTTTCCAAGCAAATTTGAGTGGTCCCCCCTCTGAATCGTTCCAAAGTTTTCAGTAATCCCCCCTTTTGGGTTCTCAGTTACGAATTGATCCTTGTACTGTCGCAATTTGCAATAATCATCGCATTTTGTAATACCTGTCACAATTTGTAATAAACCGTATCGCACTTTGTAACAAAAACGCTGTCGCAATTTGTAAGAACTGTCCGTTGCACTTTGTAATAAACTAAGCTGTTGCAATTTGTAATAATTCCATCGCACTTTGTAATACTTTCTTGAGAGTGATTCAACTTACTTCGTCAACATTAATGCAATGCAAAAATATGCATGGTACTTCATAAAGAAAGATGATGACGTCTGCACGTAACATCTCCGTAACATTTTCTTTGGTCAAACATAGATGTCTTCCGCTATAAATTTTTCTGCCCTGATTAATCACGTGACCAACTAGAATCGCGTTTATAAAAGACATGAAACTTCCTGTGACATCACCAAAAAGATATGAATCATGTTTAAATTCAAGAATATTTAAATAACAAAATCAACATTTAACAACAGATAATTCATGAATAACCTGGCATTCGTCGTCCAAATCCATGTTTGCTTGCCACGTGACACGTGAAGTCTTCTTGGGTGGGGGGGGGGGGGGGGGATAATCCCATATATGGATGGGCTAGATAGGTAAGTACCGCCTCATAGGGTATGGTTTTTGAGGATATCGAGCCTTTAATGGGGCATCATTTTTTGCCTAGCTTGTTGTCCTTGCGTCTTTGGTTTGATCCTTAGATAGGGTAACTCAAGTACTAATGGATGGTTTATTCCATCCTTTCCATTTTGTGGAAAAAAAATAATCCTGAACACGCTCGGAAGAATTGCAAGGTCTTACGTATTGTATATACCCAGGGAAGGAGAATTTTTTACTATCCCCACGGTATTTGCTTTAGAGGTTTCCATATGGAAAAAATTGTGTTAAGATGAAATGAGTACTCCTTTTGTTCCTTGATATGGGATCAAATCAAGTGAGAATAATGGACCAAATGGCCAGCCGGCTCAGTGTAAGACCCCAAGTGAGTTTTATAAAAAAAATACATACGTTGAAGGTATTGGCCTGCGACTAATTGGGATTTTGTGTTTATGTTTCTGTTGTGGTTCGACGGTTTGTCACTGGTGACGTTTTTTGGTTTATTTGCAGTGAACAGTTTGAATCTTTCCAGGCCTCGTTTGATTAACTTGGCCAAAATATGGAAGCCACTATTACTTCTTTAAGATTGCGCGTTAGACAAGGACGGTGCACCACGTGTTGTGTCGACCTGTTATAAGATCTAACAAGGAAAGCTTGAACTTTTCTGGTGTCCTGATTCGAATGATGTAGGATGGATGTTACGATTTGCGGAAATTAAATGCCTTTTAATAATGGCTCGTTTGTATCTAGTGTCTCTAGATCCTGTACTCTGACAACTAATGCTCTGTCCAGAGGCACATACCCGTATTGGCCATATAAGGAAGAACACCCGCCGGGTAACCATTGAATGCAAACCACCTAGTACAATAGCAAGGTTTAAGAATGCAGCATTTCGTAAGTCAGACTAATCAACATTAAGTTTTAAAAAATGTTTAGGACTGTGAATAAAGTTAAATGGTTTGAATGAGCGGAGATGTTACGTACGTGCTAGCAGACGTCATTCATCATCTTTGTTTATGAAGTTTCATGCGTATTTTGGCATTATATTATTGTTGACGAAGTAAGTTTAATTACTCTCAAAAAATTGTTACAGAGTGCGATGGAATTATTACAAATTGCAACAGCTTAGTTTATTACAAAGTGCGATGGACAGTTATTACAAATTGCGACAGCTTTTTTGTACGACACGGTTTATTACAAATTGCGACAGGTATTACAAAGTGCGATGATTATTACAAATTGCGACAGTACAATCTTCCCTTTTGTTCTCCTAAAAATCAAGTGACCCCCCACCCAGGCGATAAATAATGACCGGTCCCTAAGGGTAGTTAATTATATATGTATTATTTATTTGTTTGTTTTAGCACAAGGGGCGCCATTGTCTTTGTCGAAGAGGAAAGTACCTCAAGTTCCAAATGAAAAACAGTTCAAAGGTATTAAATGTAAGAGAGACCTATCAGTCGAAAACAATGAACAAACCAAGAAAAAAAAACATCAACACAAGCGCCTGTTAAGAAATTTTGCGTAAGAGCAGGCTTTAAGTTTAATTTGTGTTTTTGGTGACAAAACTGATTGGGACATTTTTCACAATTTTGACTGAAAATGTCAAAACGCAGTTGTGGCGGTGAAATGTGAACATGACGCATTATGCATGGTTCAGTATGACCTGTTACCCCCCCCCCCCCCCCCCGGGCAACCCTCGGGACAAGTCCAGCCCTTCGGGCCCGGGGGTAGGGGATGGGGCAAATTAAAAATATCTTATCTTTGATTTTGCGAAAAGTACGTGTCATTTCTCGCGCGTTTTACACGGTGGCTGCGGAGCGCAAGACTACGTATTTCAAGGAAAAAGGCAGGAATTTGTCGGAGAGTGGTTGGATAGGAATAACTTATCAAAATTAAAGTCTGTATTTAAAGGTATGTTTTAAAATTTAAAACGAATGTTCCTGTGATGCGTACTCCAAAAGAAGGACAGACATATTTCTTCACCCTAGCTTTAAATAATGACAAGAAAACTTATCAGTATGAAAACGATTACAAAGCTTTGGTATATATAGAGAAATAGAAATTCGATCCAGTGTTCTTATGTAGTGTTCTATCAAGGAGGTCCTTTTTAAAGAGTTTTTTCTTCTTCGTTTTCGTTTTCAAATTTATTGTTCATTTAACTTCATTATGACATCTATTATCCTTCTCTCAAAAAACTCAAGAAAGCGTTTATAAAAGTTGTGAAAACGTCTCGTTTTGCTTTTGTGCGGATCAAAAAGATGTACCCAAGAAACGTACATGAGGTCGATCTGGAGCTCGGAGGTGGGAAATTGTCTCTTTCTGCGTGCCCGGGGGTGGGAAATAGACCTCCAAGAAAGAAAACATTGCAAATCCCCGGTGGGAGTCTGCCCGAGGTGGGAGGGGGCATGGTTACAAATCAATTTGAACCATGCATTATCACTCCATGCTATTTTTTCTGCCTTTTCATAGCAAATATTTCCTAACAAGATCGATCCTTGACATAAGTGTTTTTATTGGCCACGACAAACTCGGTGACCGAATGATAAAACGATTATAGTACTCGGTTGTCGCAAAATATCGTGATTTGTCAGTGTCTCGCAAATCAATTATTTGCCAAATTCGAACTGCGAGACACTGACAAATCCAATAATTGTTTATTATCTCGCCCAGTTGATTTGTGTATTATTGATGGTAATTCTGATCGTACATTTTATGGCTACAAAATATGAACTTCTTCGATCTTTGTGTGTGTTTGTTTAATTCAGCAACCAAATTGGAATCACCTCCCTCAGCCTCGTCAATTATTGCATCGCTCGAAGATTCTTCGACGAGTTTATTCCCGGAAAGGCCCCAGGGAAATCTGAGAACGATGCAAGATTCATCAGAGACAACACAGCACGACGCCTCGAATGAGACGCCTATAACAGCAGGTAGATGTCTCTTTCTCTCAGATTTAGCGAAGATTGAACGCATCTCCCTGTTGTCAACTTTAAGCTCAACCATTGGTCAATTCGTCTTTTAGATCTGTGCAAGCCAGGATGACTGTCTTAGCGTTGTCTTTGTTAAACCTGCCTTTTCTACGCACTAAAGAGTGTCATCTAATTTAAGTAGTTATTGAACGTCTACAGTGGTCACTGTCTGTCCCCATGAGCAAGAAGTTTTTCCAGCGGTCGAAAAATTTTATTGTTTTATATATAAGCCCTGATAAAGGCGAGGTCCCGGTTGTTCATATGGTGGATAGTGTTATCTACTGGATAAATCACTATCCAGCGGATAAGTATTAGAAAAACCAAAAACCATTTGGTGTTATCCGCTGATAGTGCTATCCAACTTTAGAACAACTCAGACCAGAAGAAAATGTTGCCACACAAATCTTAGTCTGCTACACAGCCGTTTTTAGTGTCGTCACGCAACGCTGGAGCGAAAACAAATCTAGCCTTAGATACGCTAATGTAGATAGGATTTTATATTTAAAGTTAAAACCTTGCGTCCTTATAGTCAAATAGGGGCATTTATGGATGTGGGTTAAGCCTTCTTGTGACAAAAGGAAAGCGGATAACCATATGCATGAATGATTTGTTTAATTTCATTCCTTCCTCATTCCTCATTCCTTCGAAACTGAATTTGTTGATTGGAATGTAACTCGAGTTAATCCGTAATTTAGTGAACCACTGAGGATCTTGTAAAATAGTGAAAATTTGTGCGTGCTTACTAAAGGCTTCACCTTTTATCCATTGTTTAAGACAAGTCAAGTCAATGTAGCTTAGTTGATTGGCAGTATTTTTCTCTTATAGCCTTAGCATTACTTAGCTGCAATGTAACAGCTACGTCGTTGCATGCTGTGGACCATGTTTTAGAGATCATTGGTAACACAGTAACATTTGTCACGACTCGACTTAAAGGAACATCACCAACCCAAGTCAGGAATTACCTAGAACGGGAAAACTTACCCAGGATATGTTTGTTGCTTGTGGACGCAGATGAAGTAAACCGTGCCTGTCGATATTCACTTCTTGAAGAACTAGAATACAAAGATCTTTTCAAAACAGTCCTGGATAGAGTTGGTAAGCTGCCCTGGGGGAATTCCTGGGGCTACTCCTGAGAATTCTTGTTGGGGTTGTGCTTAGTGCTAGTCCCCTGTTCTTGGAATCCTGACCCTTCGTCCTTTTTGGCCCCTGCATTAACTAACACTAATTTTAATAAAAAATAATAAAGCGAATTCCTATAATAGAAAAAAAAACGTGCTAGTAACTGAGCGCGCTGTACCAATCGCCCTTAGGCCTTAGTTCGAAACTGTATCCCTCCAGCGCATGCTAAACAAAGATCTTACTCCATCGATTCATTCAGAGTCTCTCTCAAGTACGCCAAATCAAGCAAATGAGAGAAATACTCTGCTAGCAGGGTGATGCTCATCTTATCAGCTCTGAATTGATAAATGCACGATGCCACAAAGAACTTTCCATGTAATATATAAAAAACGACACGCAGAGTTTCATCCGATATCCATCAGACACCTAGAAGTGGGTTTAAAAACAAGGTGCAGCCGAGATTTTTAAGACCGACTTCGAGTAGCTGGATATCGGATGAAACATTGCGTATATAGCTTCTCAAATTAACAATAACTTAATTCTTGGAGAAATTCAAAGATAAAGTTTGCAAAATTTTATGGTAATTAGTATCCGATATCCAAACCACCGTCACGGTTGGGATTTTGTTTGTTTTCTCTTTATGAATTATTAATGAGTCTGAGAAGCATGAATGGAGTCGTAGCTTTCTAGTGGAAGGAAAAGTTGATGTTCGCAATCAGTGTAAATTATCAGAATAATTAAAAAACATTTTCCTTACTTTTTTGCTTGGCTTTGAGTCCAGACAAATAATAGTAAACTTTAAATTGTTATGTTCTTTTCTTTTTTGCAGCTGAAAAGGTTGTAATTGTGGTCTGTGCTGACTGCCATTTCTCACAAGAAAATGAGGTCCAACTATTCATTGAGGGCGTGGTTGAAAAAGGGGAAAAGGGATTCATTGTGTGGCTAAAAGGTGGAGCGCTGTCTGTTGACCCGGATACTTTGGCACACATTTTGATTCCGGGGCAACTTTCAACTCAGGTATCACCAAAGCGAAGTTGCCCTAAAATGCCAAGGGGTGTTGCTGCCTCTGCTTCTGCCACTATAACGCGTCCAGTAAATGTTGATGAAAGAGAAGGATGTCCACCTTTTTTTACATTAGCTGATCTGCTGAGCCGTGATGTTAGCCTTCACCCAGCACTTGGTATCCAAGCGCATCAAGAAAAGCATTCCTCATCAAACTCGACTTCGACGGATTCTTACGAGTTGATAGATGAAGCGATCAACTCTGCTGAACAAGCCATCTTGGCAGCTCAAGAACCGGTTTCCACGCCTGTCACAAAATCAACGAGAGATACTTGGTCGCAAGAAAGCTCAAAAACTGTCCTCGACTGGAGAAAACTTGAACATGGTAGGATTAGCGATGTAGTCGTCGTCGAGCAACCCCTGCCACATCTGATCCCAGGCCTTTTCCGTACACGACTAGAACGGCCGGAACCGCAGATTCCGGAGGAGGTTGAACAAGATCTTTTGAAACAATTTGGAACGACACCTAAAGTTGAAGTAAAAGTCGTGTCAAATCGAGGTATACTAAAGTGGTTCGCTGAGGAAAATTCCCGGGAGGCTAAGGAAATAGCGGAAAATGAGGCTCTTATGCTAAAAACCGGTGTTCGTTACGGCCAAGTGTCTATGGAGAAAAACGACCTTCAGTTCAGGTATCCAGAATGGACCGTTCCTGAGTGCATTCTCCAAAAAATTGAAAGTGGCCATAGGGACATGCCCAGTGGGGAACTCAATATCATTTCTGACGAGAAAGGAAACTTAAGATTCCATGTATCATATAGCCATGAACAGGAGACATTAGCTCGACTTCTTCCCTTACTGGGTAGAGCATATGGTGGTGTTCCCTTTCCGGGATTTCAGTAGATGACGTTTTGTTGTCAGCCGTTTTTAAAATAAACTTGCATGTATCCAAGTGTACAAGTGGAAAAATCTAGGTCAATTTTGAACACATGGAACTGTTTTTAGTTCATTACATATGTAATGCTCAAAAGGTCTACAGTCGAACCTCTCTATAATGGCCACCTTGGGGACAGAAGAACGTGGCCGTTGTAAAAAGGGGGCCTTTGTAGAGAGGTTTTAAACAAAATTCAATGTATGGACTTTTAATTTTGTCCACCGGGATGAGAAAAAAGGTTCGACAGTACTTATTTCATTGGTATTTATAGTTAAACGTAAACAATAGAAAAATTGAGGGCGCGTGCTAGTCGAATTTTCGCCAGAATTGTCTCTATTTTTAGTAATTAAACGCGATATAAAAATTCAGAGTTGTCGGATATAAGTGCAATTTATATAGTTCCAGTTCTGTATATATCTTTATCAAGTTTTTTCATATGATGGTAATGCATATCTTTTCAGTTTGTTTAATATATTTCAAAGTTAAAGGAATGTAACCTTATATAAATATGACCTTTTCGGTAACAACTCTCAAGGTGTGTTTTTCTGATACTATTACTCAAAACTTCCATGAATTCTTTTGCATCTACGTTCACTTACACGCTTGCCTTTCTACTTCTCCATGTATCTTTGTTCATCGCGACACATTAGGAGATCCTATTAGACACTGCTTTTCTCTTTGATGAAGCAATTCTTGCTGTTGTCTCTTCAACGAAGCAAGTAATGCAAACGCGCCGGTAAAACAAAACGTGTCAGGGAAGATACAAAGCCTGCAAAGCCCAAATAGTTATGGTGGCCACGATTACCACAGCCTTATCAAACAAAGATGAGAATTTGTTATGAGTAATGTTACGCCGACATCGGAGTCGTCATAGCAACAAATGACGTTGTTTAAAGGATTAGTGGTAACTTTTTGTCAAAGCCTCAGAACGTTTGCATCACTGCTAGGACGCGTAGAAACGACATCTTTGGCGTTGAATTCCTTGGACGAAACTTGTCTCTGTCGAGCTGTCGCTGTTGTCATATTTACAGCCGTAAGCCGACCTTTTATTCTGCAACCAAAGCAACCAAATGAATCGAGTCATCGTTCTTGTATGCAGTTGTGCGTGACCCATTGTGGTCTCAGCCGCTTGTCGCACAGGTTCATCAAAACCTCACACTGTCCGTATCACATTAATTTATTAGGAAATAATGTCGAACTTTCTAATCAGAGATTACCACTAGTAAGAATAAATCAATACATTTAGCTGTCAATAAACTATATATTAGACTGATACTCGGCCGTTTGATTGTCATCCGCCATCAAAATTCACGTAAAAGTTCTTTGCAACTTTATCGCAAACATTGCACAATTTTTACAAACTCTATTATGCGGACAGTTGGGAAGGTCCCGAAGGTGTCCGCTTAATGGAGGTTTCACAAGAAACTAAAGGTCTTGCTTGAATGGGAGAATGTTTGGAACTCGGCAGTTGAAACATGATCGCATTACGCTACGTCATAGGAGGCAAACAAATCTTCTGCGTCTTTTCTCGGAAAAGTAACACAGCTTTTGTTGTCATTCGCCTGTTTAATATATCAACTTTTCTCAAGCGGAGAACAAGATTTCTTTTGCAAAAAGAAAATATGTCAAGGCGGAAAAAGATCCACCTTTTTAACTGCGATCATCTCTACGAACTCCGTGTTATCGAGGATTTGCTATACTCCTGCAAACCGAAACTGGGCTTCGATTTCACAGTGGAGAATCACTACTTCTCCTTTTCTGAAATGACTGAATTGAGTGAAAAAATCGTTCCTGCACTGAAGATTGATTTTGCAGTTTTCGTCGTTCACGCTCAAGAGTCAAGTCTGTCGATAAACGATGGCCGCGCATATACCAAGCTTTACAAAGCTCTATTGCAAGCTACAGGTAAGAAATTGAGACACCTCTTGTAACTACTTTCTGCTGTTGTTGTAATGAATACGCATATTCATCAGTAACAGGTCTTTGTGTTCGGGATTTATGTCGAAAAATTCATGAAAGATGGATTTCAATGTGGCACAGTTTTAATTTGTTACGCGCGCGAAATAAACGATAGCACTTTTCATGGTTTATTCAGTAGTATTTTCAGTGTGACTACAAATAAAGAACGTTTCAAATGTAAAACCAAAAACCTGTAACTCGACCCTTCACTATAACATAACATTCTAACGCTATACAGGAGAGCTTTTCCCCTGATGGTTAACGAGTGCACGTTGGCGAGTTAACTTGAATGGGCAGCGCTAAAGTATGGACCCGGAAACGGAATATGGGATACGGAATCAAGTATCAGTGACAGAAAATTGAAGAATTTCACATTGCATAATTAAGGGCAGTTCCCTTAAATATATTCTTGTTATTGTGTCTTGATAGGGTTTGCCGTGGTGTGGGTTATTGCACTGCAAACTCTGCAAGGCCGATGAAAGTAATTTTACGAGTAATTTTTATTCACGAGTGTATGGGTTGAATAACACAGTTAAATATTACCTATTTAGATAAATGTCAAGAGAAGTAGTAGTTGGCCTCAGACCACACTACGTAATTGTCCCCAAACTGAATACTCAACACGTGACGGACGTGTAGCGTGACCACAATTCCCGTGTTTTAGCAATAAGGTCAACTTAAGTTTATCGCCAAGCTGGAATACGGGTGTAATGAGTTTGCGTTGAAGTCCGTATTTTTGTTGAAGAGGCTTATTAAACACAGCGCATTAATTTGCTGTAATCAGTTGCGTAATCAAGCGAATGCATGCACAGTTCTCTCTTCTCTTTGGATTCCACAATTGTCTTGATAAATAAAACTAAACACTGTTAAAGACAACCCAGAAAAGACACCCTGGAAAAATTTGACGACGACGCCTTTCAGTTATATAAACAACGCCTCTGTCGATTTAAACCTTTCATTGTCAGAGTGCTTGATAGAGTTTTGTGAGGTGACTCTTACCTTTTGAGTCTGCTAACAAAATCCTATGATGTGACTATTCAAATGAAAGCTCTCTGCCTGTACTTACACATGGTGCTATTTGTTTCAAAATTTGAGAAAATGAAATTGGGACATTTGGTTGAAATTTGCTTTTGGCTAAATTTGGCAGTGAAAGGATTGAACGAAGTCCGTCTCCATATAACTTACCTCTTTCTGAATCAACTAGTTATTGTCAGTGACGTTTTTCTCCTCGCTTTGCTGTCCCATGAGAATTTGCATTCATTGCCGGAAGTGGTATGAAGAGTCTTTCCACCGGAATCGACTCATGTAGTCATACAGCAGTCTCCTCTGGCCAGGTAATTTATTAAGTTATGTCTTTTTTTATCTGTTTATTTATCCCTTCGGCGGAGCGCGAAGTAAAAAATTCGTGCCACCCAGTAATGTCCCAAAGTTGCCTTTTTTGGGACAAGATTGGACACCCACAGTTTGTAGGTTGTCGGTTTTATTCGGCTATTAAACGAAGTGAGAGCCGAATTAGTTCGAGATATCTCGAGTTCACGTCGATTTCTTTGATTTACTCAAGGAAGAAAGAATTATTATTTTGGCCTGCCCGGGGTTGGAACCGACTCACCTGTGCGGCCCGTCAGATCAGAAGAGACTCTAAGTTGAGTGATTAGGCGATGGCGCCACTGCGACCCAAGGAAATTTGTGATAGGAGAAATAGCTATGGAATTATGCACTCGTTTCGGGAAAAGATTGGGCACGCAAGGTCGTGACAATTTCGGCTTGTTACCTCGGCGGAACGCGAAATAAAGGCTTTGCGACGCTCAGGAATATTTCAAAGTTGTTTCTGAATGCCCCGAAGTTACCACGGAATTAGTTCCAGATATCCTCGAGTTCTTTGATATCTATTATTCTGGCTAGAAATATTGACTGCAAAAGTGTTTTACAGAAAACATGGAAGCAATTTGGGCTAGTAGCTTCAAAGTACGAGCGAAAATCGAGATACAAGAGCAATTTTCATTGAGTCTGACTTCCCAGACGAGTTTCTCCAAAGTGCGTTTCAGGTTGACTTTATACCGTCGAAATCTTGTCTTTTTCCTCTGAAATCTAGCTTGTAATGTGTTTTATACCGTGGAAAACCCAAATTTATTAGTTTGGCGTCGATGTCAAATTTCAGTTCAATACTACGGCCGAAGTAAGCTTTTTTGTGTTGTTTTGTTTTTTTTTTCTAAATCCAGCGGCCGAAATAATGCTAAATACGCTTTTCAATGGTCTTTTAAAAATAACACCACACAATGTGCCAAAAAGAAGAAGGAAAAAAGAAAGCACAAACTAGGGACCTTCACGACGATATTCACAGTGGTTTACCCATCCAGTTCCTAACCCCGCCTGACAGGGCTTAACTGGAGTGGCGCTACAAAAAGCCTAGCCTTCGTGGCAGGCGCAAAAAGGGGAGGGGGAATTAGAAAAGCGCGAAAGCGAGCAAATCCTCCTCCCTTTTTCTCTTCCTTCCTGTCCCCTACCCCTTTCGACGCCTGCTACGCAGGCTACTAAAAAAAACGAGTATCACGAGGGTTATTGCGAGATACGTATTTCTAGTTTATGTTGCGACATTGTACATGAATTAACCTCGTTGTACAGATTGTGCATTTTCAGCAACTTTCGTAAGGCAGTGTACTGATGTCAGTTACTTACGTTGCTGGAGAGAAGGTGTATAGTTAACTGTGCATAAGGAAAGTGTTGTTGTAGAGGAAATAAAGGATGTGTAACTGTGATCTCGTCGTGCGCAATTTATTTATGACAGAAATTATAATCGAATTGGGTTACAGCCACGCGGTCATGCACCAAGCAGACTTCCAGTGGAGAAGTTGAGAAGTCTGTTACACAAAAGGACGAAAGTAATGGTATTTGTATGGAAGGGTATCCGAATAAGTATCATTTCTTACTATTCCTCCGCATTCACAATTAATACACAACCACGACGCCGAAGTGTACATTACCATAGCGTCTTGTTTTATTATCATTGCTAATATACTTTTTTTGGAACCTTCTTTCACGGATTCCGTATTCCGTTTACGTTTCCGGATTCCAGATTCCTCATTTTAGTGCTGCCGGACTGAATTGCACAAGCCCAAGCAGATTTGAAGATGAAAACAGAATTAAACGATCGTTCTGAAAATTCGACGGCTACCGTAGCATGTTTATACTCGAAAGACAGTGATCTCGAAAATAAGGTTAATTCTACTTAAAGCGCTTCTTTTTTCGGTAGGAGGAAATGTTATTATTGTCATTGGAGGAGATGACAACTACAAAAACGAAGACAAGGAAAAGCGATCAGTAATCTCGGTCTGGGCCCAAAGAGCTATGTCTGTACAGTTCAGCGAAGAATATTTGGATGGAAGAAAAAGCTTCATATTTTCCTGGGGTGAAAAACACCGACCAATTCACGAGGAAGCTCTAAAGCATTTTTTTGATCCAGGCAGGAATGGTGAAAGATTTATATACCAGTTACCAACACAGAGAGACCCCAGCTTGCAACCCGGACGAGTAAAACCCGTAGGCTCAATTACCAGCGGCTGTTCGGGAAATGAGCCCGTGATCCTCCCCTCGGGAGGGACCGAGAGTGCAGCAGAAATCAAGCCTATAACACCTGCTGAAGCCATTCCAGTAGAAGTGGAAGAGGAAAAATGCCCTTTAGATAGTCAGGAAAAAGGTACTTATTTTATTGTTACGTTTTGTTAATAGTTTAATCTCCGCTGGTTTCCATATGATAGTCCGGATCGTCTCGATTGTCCCAGGCTTCTTAAATAATGTTGAGACGATAATGACGATTGTAATTGAAACACTACCCAGATGATCGCAAACGACCCGTACGACTGAGACTACCTCGATGGCATGGATAGAATCAAGAGACTATAAAGGGGACAGAGAGGGCATCCCCCATATACACCCTATTCCATAGGTAGTTCGTCTCGAGTTATTTTTAGAATCGGGATAAAGTTACCTCGCGCGAGGCGTGGATGTTTCGTGGAGGTTTTGCATGACCAAACGCCATGCAAAACATGTCGGGCGAGAGGTAATGAAAGCGTAAAAAGATCGAGAGCATTCCTGAATATTGAAGCGAAATGAGTCGGCGCTCACCTGGGAAAAAGGAATCGCTGGACTCTTTGACAACTCGTGAAATCAGTCTAACTCGAAGTTGTCGTAATCTCAGTGCTTTAATAAAATGAGAAATTTCGCCGGTCTATTGAAACCGGTCGTTTGTACAATTTAGGGAGTTTAAGATCCAACGACGCGGACGACAACTAGAACGTCAAAAAAAGAATAGGTTTAATTAGCAAAACAACAACTTCGCACGTGCAACACACTTTTTTGTTCATTTCTTTCCCGTTTTTGCACGACTACGACGTGAAAATGCCTAATTTCGCGTTTTATGGAGGATGTAAATAAGCAACGACGAAATTTTATTTCTCTTTCTGAGCTTGAATATGGTCCCTTGAAATTCAGGTTTAGGAGGGTTCGCCTACAATTGACAAAGTAAGTGGGTAGGAATAATCGCTATAAAGACTGAAAAAACTGTAAATTATAAATGATCCTGAGAGAATATTCACTGTGTTAAGGATTTCCCTGCTCTACTGTTAGCTCTATACAAGAGAGGAAGGGCGATTCTATTTAATTTCGGTTTCGCTGACACAGCTTTCGCAGAAATCTCGCTGTAGTCGTTTTCGTCGACAAAAGGAATAGCGAAATCGCTCTCCGCGTCTTCCCCCATTTTGTTCTGCGTCAATTCGTGAAGGACGCGTGGCTCTCAGCGTGGGTCATCCACGAGGAACACATTCGCGCTATGTGATTGGCTGTTGTCTAATCCCCCTTGAGATCTGTGGTGTTAAAAATAACTCGAGACGAATTACCTGTGGAATAGGGTGTATATGGGGGATGCCCTCTCTGTTCCCTTTATAGTCTCTTGATAGAATATAATTGAGTTCTATGTGGACGATCAGGACAACCGTGTAAATTTTGAAGCGATCATATGGAAACGATCTCAGACGACGGAGGCGATCGGGATGATCGATAGTCTCCCACACTAGCTCCCCTAAAAACGCGTGGGAGAAGGCTAGACGATCGAACGCTATGCCAGAAATCATCACTTTTATTACTCTAACAGTAATTGCTAAGGTCGGAAAAAAAACCGAAAATATTCGCACCTCGTGGATGATATTTGAAAAAAGTTCCATCAATTTCCGGCGACGGTCTTCCGAATTTGTAAAACTTGTCTAGCTTGTCTACATCGAAAAATCGAGAGAAAAAATAGAGATGGCAAACTTCGAGGTTCACTCTCCGGTTAAAATCCACCATTATCTTTGCCCTGTTCCAGAATTCCAGAAACATCGCTGACGACCATGCGCCCTTTTTGTCTTTGAGACAACCGAGACGATCATATATGATGAAACTTTCAATCATCCCAGTCGTTCGGACCGTCAAGACCTATTTTTAAATTGAGTGGGGCGAGCGATGGAGATGATCCGGGTGATCATATAGGAAACAGGCCTTACACAGGGTAAAAAGAAATTAAGTAATTTTATATTTTTTATTTCGGTTTATCCATAGAATAATTGTACTAATGGTTAGCGAATGGGTGAAAATTCAAGGACCCAACTGTAACGTTATAGTCTTTTTCCAGTTTTAAAGCGGAGTGCGTGTGAAGTTTCTGACTCTTGTATGTACCAAAGACAACTCAATGGTTACTTTTGGTTATTTTTTTCCTCCTACCCCACCGACATAGTCCCTATTCCACGCCCGCACACAGGCTCCTTAAGAATTAATCATTGACTTCTCATTTCTTAATTATCTTTTTTTCTCCAAGAATTAGGTCGAGTAAACGCTTTTGGAGTGTGTTGTTTTTAAGTAGTTTGTGTCTTCAAGTAGTTTGTTTGTTTTTAAGTAGTTTGCTCTCAGTGTCTCTTAGCGAGTAAGTGGTGACACATCAGGGCTCAAATATTTTGGAGCAAGGCCGTTTATTCATTTGTAAACCGATATTGCTGACTATCAAGCTTTCTCCTGCATGTCAGACCTCCCCAAATATATAATCGGCATTAGTGTCATAGTAAAAAAGTTAGATCTCTAGCTGCCCAATTTTGTAGCCTCTGAGGCCTGGTAGCTAGGATTGTACTGCAACTGTCCCAGGCAACGCCACAATAATTATGCTGAAGTGGGGTTGAACTGGAGGATTTAAAATAGATTGCAACGCTGTGTTTGGAACGTAATCTCTAACACGCTTTAAAGTCCCAATACAAGATGCCATCTTTTTGGCTAATTCCCTGATGTACGCACCAAGGGATTTCCTCTGAGTAACCTTGATGGGGTTTTGCTGGGGCTGTTTGGCTTAAATTGTGCTCAAATGGCTCCACAAGGAGCCGAATCAGATTTTGGGCTGCTGCCGTAAATTGGCAGTTTGGAGCTGAAACAGATCTTTTTAGCGGGGCTCCCACGCGCGCGAAGCGCGCTTGGGACAGAGCCCCATACCCATAGATTATGGTCAACCTCTTTTCCTTTGGTTGTCACGTGATTGACCGAGCGTACGCGTCTACGGATTGTACGGGTGGGGTAGGGGAGGCTATCAAAAGGAAGGGAGGGGTGTCTCAGGCGTGTCTTGCCAAGTCCACATCTTTTACATTGGACATTCACAATATGGTCAATTGACAGCTGTCAAAACAGGATAGCCACTGACCATTATCCCATAACCATATCGCGGGCTCATGTGTCAACTCATTGAGGTGACGTGATTTATTTGGAAGCTGTCCGCTGACCAGTTAATTATTTTACTAGATCGCGATCAATGTTCAGTCTCATACTTTGTAGCTATTTTGGGATCGGAGCACAGGAAAACTGATACACGTCAATGTTGTGATCCATTGACAGCTGTCAAAACAAGGTATCCGCTGACCAGTATCACTTGACTGTATCGCGGGCTCAGGTGTCGACCCATCGAGGTCAAGTGTTATCCGCAGACAAGGTACTGGTTTTCAAATGATCGCAGGCTCAAGTTTAATTTTTTTAAAAATTCATATGAAATATGTTGTGCTTATGTGCCGCACAATTAAAATTTTGATTTCAAACTGACCTCGGACGCGAAACTTCAGCCAGCTGCTACAGGCAGGGAAGACAGTTGCTTTTGACTTTTCTCGCGATGTTCACGCGTTGGTCACGCTCTACGTCCAATTTTAATACTCTGATTGGTCAAAATTTGACAGGTGAGTTCATGAGGAAAATTTATCCAGCATCTTGAATCTTGTTTACTTTGACAGCTCAAGCTGACAGAGTTTTGTGTCAACTTGTGATGTTTTTAACTTTCTTTTCCACTGGATGTACAAAATGAAATTCAGCTGCTATCAGGAGTCTTCTGTCATTCATGGCTAATTTGTTTATTGGGTTTTTGGTTGAGTCAAAGTCGGGAATCCGATTTCGTATGGCATCGTTTTCGTTTTCATCTTGCTTAATGCGTAAGAGGGCTGCAAAGTTTGAAGCGATACTGGCCTTACTTGATGCCTTTCAGGAGCTGCATCTCGAGTGGTAAGCCTAAGTAATTATTGTATTTGATGTTTGTTTTTTATTCCTAATTTAATGAAGTCGAGCGTCGTTTATGCGGCTATTTTGTTTACGCACGTTTGTAAGATTTGATCTGACCGAGTATCAGGTTTGTTATAAGCTTACAGATCTTTAAAAAGCCTTTAGACATTTTCTCACCGCAAATAGAAAGAAAACGTTTCAAAGAATATTTAGTTATAGTTCTGGCTGTGAAAGAAAGGTTTGAGCGATTTTCTTGCCTCGAGTTCGTCTTTGAAAAAAGCAAACTCCGGGAAGCCGGCTTAAAACATAAACTTCAGCTTTAAGCTCGAAGACTCAGGATGTTTAGAGACACTTTAATACTTGTCTTCCTGAATGAAAATTGTCGTCTCTGTATATGTTTCACCGAATTATATTTCTTTTATTGATTGTTAGTGCTCTCTCTTGTAATTTTAATCGTTGTGTCGATTGTTTTCAGTCGTTCAGTAAACAACGCTTCCCGGAGTACTCAAAATGCCGCGCGTGAAACCGTTTTAAAATAAAAAATAAATATAATAAATTCTTTATTATGTTGGAGCGTAACTCTGATAATGTTCATTCAAACACTCGCCACTGCTAGCACTAAAGTCAGAACCGGCTGGCCGTATAGATGATTTTGAAAATTTTTTCAACGGTTTACGGCTAAAGCCCACGCGTGCTTCGATCGTCCTGAATAGCAATTTGTATCGCAAAGTTGTGAAATACTGCATTCTGTTCTCCGAGGTCTGTATGATAAAAACTGTGCCTCATAGTACTGTTTCACCTCAGATGTGATGTATAAATGATATAAAAGGTTGGTTTACACGCACCGAGATTTGTTGGCAAGATTTTGTAAAATAAACTTGTCGAACGCAAAAAATTCGGCCGGAATTTTTTTTCCAGGCCTAATTAATCTACGGTGATCAAGAGCCATTATGGCTCTTAATATAAATGTGATCGAAGATGATTGCCAGTTTTTGGGTGTACTTATGAGGCTATCAACTAGATGTGAGATTTGGTTCACTCTTGGGCTGTTTGCAAATTGTTTTTTGTAGAATCACTTAGCCTTTCCCTGAAAAGTCACACGAATGTACTCTAAAGTTAACTGAATTGTGTAATACAAGTTTATTGTTTCATTTAAATTATAAATTTATTAATGGGAGCCTCGCTTTTAGCCCTGGCTAAATCTATATATTATCAGTACAGTGTATGTTCCCTAGCGAGAGGACAAATAATAAATTTCCTCTGATGGCTACTTGTAATGCATCTTTTCACTTTGAATACCGCAAAATTCCGAAAATAAGCCTCGGGGCTTATATTTTTCAAAGGTCCTTTTTGAGGGGCTTATTTTGGGGGGGGGGGGGGGCTTATATTCGGAGGGGCTAATGTACGGAGGGAAATTTGCGTTTCAAAATCGATTGGGCTAGCCTTATAGTTGGAAGTAAATTTATCGTTTTTGCTTTGTTTTACTTTGTATTTGAGGGCAATTTTCTAAGTACAAGCCCCCGGGGGGGCTTATATTTGGAGGGGCGATTTAACGGAGGAGTTTTTGCGTTACCGGTTTGGGGGGCTTATATTTGGAGGGGCTTATACATGAACGGGCTTATTTCGGAATTTTACGTTATCCATTCATATATATTCATTTTCGCTTTCCGTTATTCATCCTTCGTCCATTCTTTCTTATTGATCCTGACCTCACCTTGTGTCTTCTCGCTTCCTTTCCGTCTCTTAACTACCCCGATATTGCATTCACGTGAGAGGAGGCCGGAGCGTGAAGTGACAACACAAATGGCACGGCTGTGTAGGAGACTAAAATCTAGTGTACACGAGTCCGGACAAATTTTTGAACAGAGAAAAATTTGAACGGATCCTGGGATCCCCATTTCATTTACAGGTGCAAGTTTGTGAAAGGGAAAGTTGTGTTGACTCGTCTGCAATCCTGCAATCTGTAAAAGAACTTTGTACACGGTTCGGTGTAAACGGGTTGCTCAGGTAAAAAAATTCGTCCGTTCGAGCCGTGTAAACGGTGTAGTATCGTGGGCGGCTCATCTAGGCCACTATCAGGCACGCTGTAAACTCTGGGACCATCTAAGGCTACTGGTTACCTATATCACGAGCTAGAGATGGCGGACATGTAATATAAAATTCAGCTGTGTATCTGTTTTAAAAGGAGTCTAACATGGACCTTCCCTTTCCCTTTCGATAGATGAAACAGGAAGTTCCGTTGTCCATTCTTCTGATGTGGAAGATGCCCACACCGAGACCCTTTGATGATGACCCTTTGAAGGCGAAACTGGTGCTTAAGACCAAACTACACAATGGAAAGGTATCATTTGACCCAGATGATGTCGTATTTTTAAGCCCCGAATTTCTAAAAATCCCGGATGTCGTGACACAAAGTCTTCTGGAAACGTACAGACACACTGATGAGATTCAGCTGAGGGTCATATCAATCGAAAATGAACTTTTTGTTTACACTGGTGATCAAGGAATAGAGATGGCAGACAATGACCTACTCTTGTTAAAAACTCGTGTCCGCAAAGGTGTAGTATCTTTCCATGAAGATGACGTCAAGTTTCGATACTCGGGCTGGAAAGTCCCTGAGTACATACTTGAGGACTTAAAACGAAATGCGTCTACTGGGAAGCTATTTATTGTTTCTGACGAGAAAGGGAGCTTAAGATGCATTATTCAGAAAAAAGCAAAGAGAAGATCAAAGAGTGTAAAGGGTAGAGTTTTGGCCTTCTCTACGTCGGAAAATTATTTGAACATATCTTTTTAAAATCACCCCACCATGTGTGTACATGCGACACGTGTCCTACATAATTTATACAAACTTGTAAACTGTGATTTTTTTTTTCAATATTTAGTCTCACTCCTACTGGAAATGTAACCACTGAGACTTTTGTAACTAGATGTTATTTATAGCGATGCCTTAAGTTCAAAAGCTTTCATTCCTAAGTATTGATATAAAAATAATTGTCTATTGGTAAACTAAAAGTCATGCACTGCCCAGCTTTATCGTAACTTCCTGGCGCGTTATACGGTGGTGATTTATCATTTTCAGGAGTAGTTATTCGCAACCTTGGATATAAATGTAATATGTCGTGTGACGTGTCGCTGCATTTTTTTTTTGTCCAAAAACTGTACATTGAAGACTGGCATGACCGGTCTGAGGTGTAGTGTCCTTAAAGTGCATTTTGCCACGTCCTTTCATAGGAAAGCCAAAAGCCAAGGCTTAAATCACCGTATGAAAAAGCATTAAGCTTATGGGAACCTTCATTGTATTGTATTATTGTATTCAATTAAAATAAAAACATTATTAAAACATGGAAATCACCTTTTTAAACCACACTGATTTATAGCTTTTCTTCAGGAAATTTAACGGGATGTTACTTTGTTTTTAACTTGTTAGCGGTCAGTCATTACTGATTATTCTACATTCGTGGGCGCTGTGCAAGGACACGTTAGCTGCGCGCTTACCTAAAGCTTCATTTAAGAGATCTTGTCTCGAAAACGAAAGAATCAGAAAAAAGATGTCCGTGTGTTTTTAGAATGCCGCACGCCTGGCAATATTGAGGCCCCGAGGGTGGGGGGGGGGGGGGTGGGGGGGGGTGCTTTAGGCATTGTTGGTTGGGGATGTACCCCTAACACCCTGAAACCCTTAGCCTATACCAGAGCTAGTTGAGCTGAATTTTCCTACCCCATACTAGACTAAACTCCCAAAATCCCCCCATCCTAGAGTAGCTGTTTTCCAAAAACTACTGAGATCACTGGCAAAGTCCAACCAAAACAAAACCGGTTTGAGTTTTTTATATTTTTGAGTGACAATTGCCGGTTTCCTAATTAAGTCTAGAATAAGATCTTTAACCAACTGATCAGTTTCCTGAGAAAAGATACCCTATTCCAGACCCAAACTCCCTTGTTTATATACCCTATCCCGGTGTAAACTGCTTGAAAACCATACCCTTCACAGCGGCACATACCTAGGTAGCCTATATATGGCAGTAACCCCCGGGTGTTGAGGAAGAGTCCCGTAGTTCGCGGCGTCACGTATCAATGCCAGAAAAACATGTTTTGACTCGTCACTCAACATAGACAACGTAGGACTGAAGAGGATCGTTCCTTGACGAGATAAAAATTGTCCACAAGTCGATAACATTCCAAAACACACTTTTCAGAAAGTCTACAGTCAATATCTGACTTAAACAAGCCTTTTACGAATTGCTAACTAAAACAAGATACAAAGACGTTCTCGAAAAAAACCGCCATTTTCTTAGAAGGGTTACCTTCAGCCTGCATAACAGGCGTTATTTTTTTGCGTTTTTCAGGCCTGCGAAGGTCAGGCACAAAGCTATATAGCTTACAAGCACCAGACGTGAGTGCGGCGGGAAAACTGGGGGTAAGGCGCGAATCAATAACGCCTGTAATGCAGGCTGCACAGCTAAATGACAGGTCACCCATCAATGCGGGGAGCAAAGTGTCTTGGTTGACCCACATGATTAACAAAAACAATGTTTACGTACAAAAGCTGGCCTTCCGAGAAAAAAGGGAAACTGCACTTTCTCAGAAAAGACTTCATTTACATAATATAAAGTGTTTCTTAGAATCAAAGTAGTTCCGCTAAAAAAATGGTTGTGTGGAATATAATTTGAGTTCTGCCTGTTTAAAACTGTTATGTATAGGCTGGAGAATCTTGACAAATGAACAAGCCACCAAAGACTGCCAAGTCGATATGAATTTGACACGTCACTCTAGAACTGGAAGAAAAGGCCGATTTTTAAAGGAGGGGATGTAAGCATCTGGTGAGGCTATATATTGTTTGTAGTGTAAGAATCTGTATTTTTCGTATACCAGGTTCAACTATTTATGTACCAGATAGTACAAATGGACTTATTTAGTAACATTGCTTAAAAGTAAAGAGTTTTGGATAGGAGATCGGAAATACATGCATCACCTTACCGAAGTGAAGACAAGGCAGCCTTGTTGTTTTCGATTGTTTGTTGACAATATTTTGACGGGGGTTGGGAGGGGCACAATGTGGGCATGGCAACCTTGACTTCAGCTGAAAGCTACCATTCCACATCGTCGCGGCGAAGACACTGAAATTGTCATTTTCTGTTACAGAAATGTCTTCCAGACCTCGAGTTTGCGAAAAACTGAGCGCCCTTCTCTTGGCAAGCGAGTGGGGCTCCTCTCAAGGAGGCCTCTCTACAATGAATAGATCATTAGCCATATACTTGGCTAAGCAACCAAATGCAGCAGTTTTTTTTTTGTTTTTTGTTTTAATTTTTATTATTATTATTATTATTATTTCCACAAGAAGTATTGACATACATTGTAGTAGTACATATAGTAAAATAAAATCACAAAAAGGTCATACAAGATATTTGATTTCAAGTCAAGGGATTCTACATTTTACAAAGCAATTGAAAAACGTGGACATGTTTCGAGTATGCAACTAATTTGTATGACTAAACAAAAAAACAAATATTGTCACAAAAACAGAAAGGTACGAGACTAAAATAAACAAATAAATCAAGCAAAAAGTATATACATATAGAAAAATAAAATCACACAAAAGGTTATACAACATGTTTGGTTTCAAGTTAAGGGATTCCACGTTTTACGCTTCTTATATATTGTTAATGCAACAGATTTTGTGAGAGGTTATTTTTAAAGCGAGACCATTTCCGTGCAAAGACGTTTGAGTCGTTATTGTGGAATGCAATATGCTTTTCAATTTCTATCGAGTTCATAAGTACCTGTATATACACCTGCAGCTTAGGAAGCTTGTTCCCAAGTCTGCAGGTGTATATGTAATGTCTAGCTATAAGGAGTAGGTGATGAAAGAGAAGGTCTTTTACGTCGTCAATGAGACCGAAACAGAGAGACAAGGAGGGAGAGACGTTTTCTAAATCTTTGAAATTTTGAGACATCCACTCGAACATGCCCTTCCAGAAGTTCTGAGTGTATTTGCAAGTCCAGAATAGATGAACGAGGGTTTCTTTTTGTTCCTCGCAAACACACATGTCCAATATACACAAACGGATACGATTCGTCAAACTGATGGTCCATTGGCACCAATGGTACGATTGGTACCAATAGAAAAGTACCCTATTCCAATGGTTCTATTGGTTAATATGCATCTCATTAAGGGGACTTAGATTATTTTCCCATGTGACCTGGTTGGGTACAGGGCAATTCCAATGGTCCATTGGTACCAATGGTACGATTGGTACCAAAGGAAAAGCACCCTATTCCAATGGTTCTATTGGTGAATATGCATCTCATTAAGGGGACTTAGATTATTTTCCCATGTGACCTGGCTGGGTCGGGGCAATTCCGATGGTCCATTGGTACCAATGGTACGATTGGTACCAATGGAACATGATGCCATTCCAATGGTTCTATTGGTGCAAAACAAGTTCACTTTTACACCAAGTAAAAACGCGCTAATAATTATTATGAACGTTCCTCGTTCTATAAGAAAACCACGCAAACAAGTTCGCTTCTAAATCAAGTAAAAGCGCGCTATAATTCTTATGAATATTCTTCGTTCTATCAGCCAACCACGCAAAACAAGTTCGCTTTTACACCAAGGAAAAGCGCGCTATGATTCTTATGAATATTCCTCGTTCTTTAAGCCAACCATGCAAAACAAGTTCGCTTTTACACCAAGTAAAAACGTGCTAATAATAATGAATATTCGTCGTTCTATAAGCCAACCACGCAAAACAAGTTCGCTTTTACACCAAGTAAAAACTCGCTAATAATTATTATGAATATTCCTCGTTCTATAAGCCAACCACACAAAACAAGTTCGCTTTTACACCAAGTAAAAACGCGCTAATAATTCTTATGAATATTCCTCGTTCTTTAAGCCAACCATGCAAAACAAGTTCGCTTTTACACCAAGTAAAAACGTGCTAATAATAATGAATATTCGTCGTTCTATAAGCCAACCACGCAAAACAAGTTCGCTTTTACACCAAGTAAAAACTCGCTAATAATTATTATGAATATTCCTCGTTCTATCAGCCAACCATGCAAAACAAGTTCGCTTTTACACCAAGTAAAGATGCGCTAATAATTATTATGAATGTTCCTCGTTCTATAAGCCAACCACACAAAACAAGTTCGCTTTTACACCAAGTAAAAACGCGCTAATAATTATTATGAATATTCCTCGTTCTTTAAGCCAACCATGCAAAACAAGTTCGCTTTTACACCAAGTAAAAACTCGCTAATAATTATTATGAATATTCCTCGTTCTTTAAGCCAACCATGCAAAACAAGTTCGCTTTTAGACCAAGTAAAAATGCGCTAATAATTATTATGAATGTTCCTCGTTCTATAAGCCAACCACACAAAACAAGTTCGCTTTTACACCAAGTAAAAACGCGCTAATAATTCTTATGAATATTCCTCGTTCTTTAAGCCAACCATGCAAAACAAGTTCGCTTTTACAACAAGTAAAAACGCGCTAACAATTGTTATGAATATTCCTCGTTCTATAAGCCAACGACGAAAAACAAGTTCGCTTTTACACCAAGTAAAAACGTGCTAATAATTATTATGAATATTCCTCGTTCTATCAGCCAACCATGCAAAACAAGTTCGCTTTTACACCAAGTAAAAATGCGTTAATAATTATTATGAATATTCCTCGTTCTTTAAGCCAACCATGCAAAACAAGTTCCATTTTACAACAAGTAAAAACGCGCTAACAATTGTTATGAATATTCCTCGTTCTATAAGCCAACCACGCAAAACAAGTTCGCTTTTACACCAAGTAAAAACGTGCTAATAATAATGAATATTCCTCGTTCTATAAGACAACCACGCAAAACAAGTTCGCTTTCACACCAGTAAAAACGCGCTAATAATTATTATGAATATTCCTCGTTCTATCAGCCAACCATGCAAAACAAGTTCGCTTTTACACCAAGTAAAAATGCGTTAATAATTATTATGAATGTTCCTCGTTCTATAAGCCAACCACACAAAACAAGTTCGCTTTTACACCAAGTAAAAACGCGCTAATAATTATTATGAATATTCCTCGTTCTATAAGCCAACCACGCAAAACAAGTTCGCTTTAATACACCAAGTGAAAACGCGCTAATAATTATTATGAATATTCCTCGTTCTTTAAGCCAACCATGCAAAACAAGTTCGCTTTTACAACAAGTAAAAACGCGCTAATAATTATTATGAATATTCCTCGTTCTATAAGCCAACCACACAAAACAAGTTCGCTTTTGCACCAAGTAAAAACGCGCTAATAATTATTATGAATATTCGTCGTTCTATAAGCCAACCACGCAAAACAAGTTTGCTTTTACACCAAGTAAAAACGCGCTAATAATTATTATGAATATTCGTCGTTCTATAAGCCAACCACGCAAAACAAGTTCGCTTTTACACCAAGTAAAAGCGCGCTATCATTCTTATGAATATTCCTCGTTCTATAAGCCAGCCACATAAAACAAGTTAAAACAAATTCGCTTTTACACCAAGTAAAAGCGCACTATAATTATTATGAATATTCCTCGTTCTATAAGCCAACCATGCAAAACAAGTTCGCTTTTACACCAGGAAAAAACGCACTAATAATTATTATGAATATTCCTCGTACTATAGGCTAACCACGCAAAACAAGTTCGCTTTCACACAAAGTAGAAACGCGCTAATAGTTACAAAGCGAGGGCGACCTATATATCTAGCGCTAATAATATCTCAAGGTGCTGCGAGTATAGCAAACATCGTACGAACATTAAAATTGAAAGGTAACGCGTCACTGTCGTGTTCGTTCTGTTTATTGTGATTCACGAGCAAACAACAACATGACATATGAATGTCTTCTCTCCTGTACGCAAGCACTATTTTTTGGTAATTCTTACTTGTTTAAAAGATGGCCCGAAACAACGAAGAAAGGCGCGAAACTAGCAAAGTGGTATTGAGGCAACAGGTTTTAACTCAACTCACTGTGAAATTAACTTCTGAAATTTCTTAGCGCAATTTCATTATCTACATGGAAGCGTTTAAACCAAAACAAGTTTTCAATGAAGAGTTTCCGAAAAGGGTGGTTATATCATGCTGTTGGTTATGACTTTGTATTGTATTTGGTGGCTCCTAAAACAGCCGTTTTATATTCAAGTGACTGAAGTCACTTTTGACTGTTAACGAGGGGTTTGTCGTGGTAACCCATTGAGGTACAACAGTTTGCTATAATCAAGGTTGTAGTAAAACCATTGATGTATCTAATGTCAACGTTGTCGTTGAAAAATTGTATTTGCCGTGCTCTTTTCTCGGCTGTAGCTTGCGATGAGGTCCAGGACAGAGCTAGAGATTCCATCTACTGATGATTTCAGGATTGCACCCGTTGCCGTGGAAAAACAGCAGAAGTTTGAATGTCTTCTTATCACCCATAAACATATGAATCGATGGAGATTTTTATTTTTTAATGGATACATATTCACCAATAGAACCACTGGAATGACATCATTCTCTATTGGTACCAATCGTTCCATTCGTACCAATCGACCATTGGAATTGCCCTTTACCCAGCCAGACCACATGAGAAAATAATCTAACTCTCTTAATGACATGCATATTCACCAATAGAACCACTGGAATAGGGTGCTTTTCTATTGGTACCAATCGCACCATTGGTACCAATGGACCATTGGAATTGCCCTGTACCCAGCTAGACCACATCTGAAAATAATCTAAGTCTCCTTAATGAGATGCATATTCACCAATAGAACCACTGGAATAGGGTGCTTTTCCATTGGTACCAACCGAACCATTGGTACCAATGTACCATTGGAATTGCCCTGCACCCAGCCAGACCACATCTGAAAATAATCTAAGTCTCCTTAATGAGATACATATTCACCAATAGAACCATTGGAATAGGGTACTTTTCTATTGGTACCAATCGTACCATTGGTACCAATGGACCATTAGAATTGCCCTGTACCAAGCTAGGCCACATGAGAAAATAATCTAAGTCCCCTTAATGAGATGCATATTCACCAATAGAACCATTGGAATAGGGTGCTTTTCCATTGGTACCAATCGTACCATTGGTACCAATGGACCATTGGAATTGCCCTGTACTCAGCCAGACCACATGAGCAAATAATCTAAGTCCCCTTAATGAGATGCATATTCACCAATAGAACCATTGGAATAGGGTGCTTTTCCATTGGTACCAATCGTACCATTGGTACCAATGGACCATTGGAATTGCCCTGTACCCAGCCAGACCACACGACAAAATAATCTAAGTCCCCTTAATGAGATGCATATTCACCAATAGAACCATTGGAATAGGGTGCTTTTCTATTGGTACCAATCATACCATTGGTACCAATGGACCATTGGAATTGCCCTGTACCCGGCTAGACCACATGAGCAAATAATTTAAGTCTCCTTAATGAGATGCATATTCACCAATAGAACCATTGGAATAGGATGCTTTTTTATTGGTACCAATCGTACCATTGGTACCAATGGACCATTAGAATTGCCCTGTACCCAGCTAGACCACATGAGAAAATAATCTAAGTCCCCTTAATGAGATGCATATTCACTAATAGAACCATTGGAATAGGGTGCTTTTCTATTGGTACCAATCGTACCACTGGTACCAATGGACCATTAGAATTGCCCTGTACCCAGCTAGACCACATGAGAAAATAATCTAAGTCCCCTTAATGAGATGCATATTCACCAATAGAACCATTGGAATAGGGTGCTTTTCCATTGGTACCAATCGTACCATTGGTACCAATGGACCATTGGAATTGCCCTGTACCCAGCTAGACCACATGAGAAAATAATCTAAGTCCCCTTAATGAGATGCATATTCACCAATAGAACCATTGGAATAGGGTGCTTTTCCATTGGTACCAATCGTACCATTGGTACCAATGGACCATTGGAATTGCCCTGTACCCAGCCAGACCACACGACAAAATAATCTAAGTCCCCTTAATGAGATGCATATTCACCAATAGAACCATTGGAATAGGGTGCTTTTCTATTGGTACCAATCATACCATTGGTACCAATGGACCATTGGAATTGCCCTGTACCCGGCTAGACCACATGAGCAAATAATTTAAGTCTCCTTAATGAGATGCATATTCACCAATAGAACCATTGGAATAGGATGCTTTTTTATTGGTACCAATCGTACCATTGGTACCAATGGACCATTAGAATTGCCCTGTACCCAGCTAGACCACATGAGAAAATAATCTAAGTCCCCTTAATGAGATGCATATTCACTAATAGAACCATTGGAATAGGGTGCTTTTCTATTGGTACCAATCGTACCACTGGTACCAATGGACCATTAGAATTGCCCTGTACCCAGCTAGACCACATGAGAAATAATCTAAGTCCCCTTAATGAGATGCATATTCACCAATAGAACCATTGGAATAGGGTGCTTTTCCATTGGTACCAATCGTACCATTGGTACCAATGGACCATTGGAATTGCCCTGTACCCAGCCAGACCACACGACAAAATAATCTAAGTCCCCTTAATGAGATGCATATTCACCAATAGAACTATTGGAATAGGGCGCTTTTCTATTGGTACCAATCGTACCATTGGTACCAATGGACCATTGGAATTGCTCTGTACCCAGCTAGACCATATGAGAAAATAATCTAAGTCTCCTTAATGAGATACATATTCACTAATAGAACCATTGGAATAGGATGCTTTTTTATTGGTACCAATCGTACCATTGGTACCAATGGAGACCCTTCTTATCACCACTAACACCAATGGAGTCTATTTGTGAGTATTGGACAACCCTCCTCGCAAAAGGAGCAGGAATATGTTTGTTTGATACCTATTTTGTACAGGAAGTCATTTGTGGCTATTTTTCTGTGAAGGAATTTAAATTGGAACGCTCTAAGCTTTGACTCTCTTGTACACAGAGATGATAGACAGTACGTATTTTCCCAGTTTACTATTATACTAAGATTACAATGTATGTCTCTCTCTTCCAACCACTTTCCCTGACTCCTTGATGGTATGGAAGCTTTTAAGTTTATTAGACATTCATAAATTTTCTTGGAAACTTTGGTGTGAGACAGAAGGGTATCAACTGGATCCTTTGGAGTTGGGTCATGATAGGCTGTAGAGTGTACTTTCTTGTAATCTGCTACAGCAGATATCACTTTGTGATATTCGAGATAATTGGTTTTGATGCTATATTTATCTATGAAGGCGTTATAGCTTAGAAAATTCTGGTCGTTATCTAACAGATCTCTAATCTCCTTTATCCCCGCGCTCAACCATGATCTGTAGAAGAATGGGCGATTTTCAATTCTAATGTGAGAGTTGTACCATATATATGTGGAGGCAAAATCGAGGTTATCGTCTTTGTAATTAAATTTTGTCCAGTACTGTATGATTTCTTTTAAGAAAGGGTCCTTGAGGTTGAGCAGTGCAGAATCTTGCTGTTTCAAATTGCTTCGGAACAATAGTTTTCCTCCGTACTTCCCTAAGTAGTGGTCAAAAAAAAGTTTCCACTTCCCTTTATTTTCTTCATTTAGATACCCTTGGATCCATTTCATTTCAAGGATTCATTAAAGCTTTGAATATGTAACATCTTAAGTCCTCCTTTCGCGTAATTATTTATCATTGTCGTCCTTTTGATTTTATCGCCCTTACCGTCCTAAAGGAAATCGTGCAACATAGAGTTGATTGTCTTAAGTATATCAGGAGGTGTTGGAAGAGATGACGATATGTAGACGATTTGTGATACGGCTAGAGCTTTTTATGATTGTAATTTTACCCAAGAGGGTCAGTCTTCTAGCTGACCAATTATCTAAGATACTCCTTATTTTCTCAGTTTTCTCAATAAAGTTAGAATTAAGAGACCTATCTTCCAAAGTCGAAAACCACACTCCCAAGGTGAAGACCTTCTCGTTTGCCCAAGTTATTGGTTTACTTGAAGGGAAAGTGAGATTAGAACTTTTAGAGGCGCCAATCCAGAGGGCTTCAGTTTTTTCATAGTTGACCTTCAAACCCGATATGCAAGCAAAAGCATCAAGTAAGTACAGAGACCTCAAAAAGGAGGACTTGGAGCCATCCAAAATCATAGTCGTGTCATCTGCATATTGGGATAACTTACACTCAGTATGAAAAATCTTTATTCCACGGACCTCATTATCTTTCCTTACTGTATTACCTAGTATTTCAGCGCACAAAATAAATAAATATGGGGACAGCGGGCATCCCTGTCTCACACCGCGACCTAAGTTGAAAAAATCCGAAGACCATCCGTTGTTCAGAACACAGCTGCTGATATCGGTATAAAATACTTTTACCCAAGTAACCAGAGAGGTTCCAAAATTATAGTACTTCAGAGTTTTTTCTATAAAGGACCAGTCAATGTTATCGAAGGCTTTTTCGAAGTCGACAAACAGTAGTAGACCGGGTATTTTTTCTTTATTTGTGTAATTAATAATACTATCAATAAGTCTGATGTTTTCTCCGATGAATCGGCCTTTTAGAAAACCAGTTTGATCGTTGTTAATTATCCTTGGTAGAACTTTTCGTATTCTACTTGCAATGGATTTGGTGGCTATTTTGTAATCGCAATTAAGCAGGGTGATTGACCTCCAATTTTTTAGCAGGTTGGTCGGTTTGTTCTTCTTTGGTATGAGAGTAATCAATCCTCTTCTTTGAGTAATCGATAAGAGACCTTTTGTATATGCACAATTTAAGGCTTTTACAGATGCTGATTGATGTCATTCCAAAAAACTTTATAGAATTCGGCTGGGAGGCCGTCACTTCCAGGGCTCTTGTTTGATTCCATTGATTTAAAACTTTCTAAACATTCAGAGGCAGTCAGGAAGCCTTCACACTGTTTTTGCTCTTGCTCGTTTAGGATAAGAGTATTTCCGTCTGGGAAAACATACTTTCTTCCTTAGTGTCGGGTTGCGTATTAGCTGAAGAATAAAGGTTCTGATAGAAGGATTTGGCTTCTTCTAGGATCTCGCTATCTGTATTGACGACATTATCATTTGCTAATGTGAGGTGTTTGATGGTTTTTTTTATTGAAATGTCGTTTTTCCAAGTTTAGGAAGTATTTTGTATTTTTCTCTCCTTCATTATGCCACCGAGACTTGGATCTTAATATTGCTCCTCGAGTTTTATATTTTGAAATTTCTTCTCTTTGTAGAATCTTAACATCTATTTCACTATAAATATGGACTTTCTCATTTTCAGAAATGTTGTTTTCTTCTAACTCCTTTTGGAGAGACATTATTTCAGATTCAAGTTTTAACTCAAGTGATTTCATTTTAGCTTTCTTTCTCCTTGCATAGTTTAGAGAGCTTGACCTAATTTGCATCTTCATGGTGTCCCATAATAGAATGGCATCAATCTCGTTATTGTTCGCATATTCATTTGCTACATCAGTGATTGTTTTCTTAATTAGGCCGACAT
Organism: Porites rus; assembly: GCA_964035705.1. NCBI lineage: Eukaryota > Metazoa > Cnidaria > Anthozoa > Scleractinia > Poritidae > Porites > Porites rus. Next base: position 11,425,890 of record OZ038000.1, read on the forward strand.
ATTCTTCATCTAACAGAAAAGAGGTGTTCAATTTCCAAAACCCCGGGCCCCTTGGGCTTGCATCATTTGCCAAATGAATAGATATTAAAGAGTGATCTGTTTTGTACCCAGGTAATATGTCTGCATTGGTGATAGTTGTACTTAAGCTAGAGCTTGTCAAAAAAAAGTCTAGACGGCAGTGTATGTCAGGTTTTCTTCTCCTCCAAGTGAATCTTTTAGCTTCTGGGTTAAAGCAACGCCAAATGTCTGTGAGATCCAATACGTTTAAAATGTGCTTGACCTCTTTTAACGAGTTGTTGTGGGTTACTGGTCTTCCACCTTTTTTGTCTTTTTGGACATCAAGCACTAAATTAAACTCTCCACCAAGAATTATCTCGCTGCAGTCAAAACAGAGAAGTTGGTTTAGAACGTTTTGGAAGAATGTAGGCTTGTCTTCATTGGGTGCATAAATATTAACCAAAGTTAAGATCTTACTTTCTAATTTGATATCAACCATGACGAACCTTCCCTCTGGATCGGAAAAGGATTTTAAAATTTGAAAGTTGAAATTATTATTTAAAAGCACACATACTCCGGCGCTGGCGCTAGAGAAGCTGCTGAATATGGCGGAATACCCCCACTCCGCGGACCATATGTGCTCTTTGTCTTCTGTACAATGAACTTCTTGTAAAAAATAAACGGCATATTTCTTCATCTTAAGCCAAAGGAAGGTCTCACGCCTTTTCATGATGTTCGACAAACCTCTCACGTTTAATGAGCAGATTACTAATTCGGCGTTGTATGGGATAGTTTGTGGATGCTTATAAACAAAGCAATTGAAAAACGTAGATATGTCTCGAGTATGCAACTAATTTGTATGACTAAACAAAGAAAATAAACATTGCCACCAAAAACAGAAGGGTACGAGGCTAAAATAAACAAATAAATGAAGCAAAACATTAAAAGTCCGTTGGTTGGGTCCATAAGGAGTCTCAGAAGAACTTAGTCTGATACGGGAAGCAGCCGTACGTTCGCGTGACAATGGAAAAACAGAAAATTTAGATTAAATGTCTCCATTAAGCCTGTGCACTGGATTGAGGAGGTCTTAGGTCTTCAGGGATATTACTTACTTTGTAAATAACATTGTTGATAATAAGCTTTCTATCGATAACTTTTGCGCTCAAACCTCGCTCCTTTGCTTGGAACATCGCTTTGATTAATACTTTCCTTTCCTGCTGTATCGCTTTTGCGTAATCTTGCGTTATATATACATCCTTAGCTCTCGATGAATCTTTCAACCTGTTTCTCTCTCGAAAAACTGCGTCTCTGTCTTCCCTGCTGAGGAAGCGTGTAATAATTGGTCTCGGGAAGCTTTTGGAGGCATCTTCTGAGCGCGGTTTCCCAACACGATGAACTGCATGGAAGTGAATATCTTCTACATTGATATTCATGTCATTTTCAATTATATCATACACTACATCCATGCAATTTTCGTCATTGCGTTCAGGTACATTCATAAATCGAAGATTCTCGCGTCTGGAATAGGTCTCCAAAGCAATAATTTTCTCCTGTTCTTCAAGCAGCCTTGTTTTCAAATTTTCGATTTCAGCTTGTTGGCTGTCAACTTTTTTGAGGTTTACTTTGAGCAGGTCTAGTTCTTGGCGATGAGAGTCGAGGCTTTGTTGGCATGTTTTCTTGTAGTCGTTGTGGGTTTTTGTTTCTTCTTGAATGTCGTTGATTGAATCCCAAGCCGCCTCTAGAGATTTTTCTACGTCTCTCAGGGACTTTTTCACACCATCAAGTTCTTGTTTCATTTCGTGTCTCAAGATTGAAATTTCGGATGTCAGGTTTCCAAAATGCTCTTGCATTTGAGTATCTAAACGAGAAAGTTTGTCCATAATTTGGTTAAACTGCTCCAGGCTAAGGGCCTCAGATTGTTTGCTGTCTTCCATCACAGTGCTGCTAGAGCGACGATTTCTTTTGGGCGATGGCGTCTGTTGTGAAGACGAGCTTGATGAGCTATTTTCTCGCTCGTTTCTTTTAGACATTAGAGGCTGTCAGGTCTACCGCCAGATTTTGGCATCGATGTTTCATTACCAAGATATTAGAATACAAAAATGACGCAAAAATTCAACGTTAGGCGTACTTCCCGTCCACAAATTTACGCAGCGACAGTGACACGTCTTGCCGCCATGATTGCTCGACCCAATCCAAATGTAGCAGTTAGCTTCCTTGTTCCAAGCTGTAGTGAAGAAGACAAGAGAATGGCTCGTAACCACAAAGTAATGATATTTGAAGCACCACAACGGCCCGGGTTCGACCCAATTGACTGCTTGACATTCCCATGGAAGGACATAAACATTGACGTAGTCATTGGTCACGGTGTGAAACTTGGAAAACAAGCGCAGATAATTTGGGAAAGCCACAACTGTAAGTGGGTCCAAGTTGTGCATACAGCTCCCGAAGAGCTCGCCATGCTCAAAACATACCCTGGTGCAATCTCCAGAGCTGAAGGTTTTGCGGTCTGGTTTGTGGGACTTATAAGGTATTCAAAATTCGCGCCAAAGTTGTTCTAAAAATAAACTTGTTACTTAAAACGCCGTGACACGACTACATAGAAGCAGCTCGCTCCAGGTTATGGGCTCCTGCGTGACGCAAATAATAGGGAGCTGCAATCCAGACATTCACAAGATGATTCAGAAGACTACGCGCAATCGGCCTATTCTGAAATGGACGGCTACTGTCGAAGGTAGTTTTAATGTACTGTTCCTTGCGCGGCCATCTTAAAACTTTACGGTATAATGGCGGTGAATTCATGTAAATGTCAGTGGGTAGTGAGGGTTGGTCATATTTTTTTAGTGACTAGGAGGGGCAATTGGGTAAGAGCTAGCTTTCCTTTGTTGGCAGGTGAGGTTACATATTATTACCCTAGCCCCTCCTGTCCCTTACATAATCTAATCTTTTCTTGTGACAACACTCTGTGAATAGAGATTCACTGAAAGCAACGTGGCATACGTAATTTTACAGTTCAGTCTTATCTCACTTCGTTTTATGATAAAAGTCTTTGTTTTTGAAATGAATAAGCGTGTTCTAATTGCAGGGAAACACAGAAACCCCATTTAAAGTAGAAAACGAAATAGCGAACACTCAGGGATAGTAGATGACAACAGCAAAATAAATAAGGAGTTGTGTTTCATAACTCGGTGGAACACAACGTCACAAGAGGACTATTGGAAAAAAGGAAGTTGATAATTTGCCAGTATCAGTATACTATTCAAGTAAATTTGCGTTACCCTATCTGTTATGATGACCACGACATTATTTGTAGTCTTAAAAAGCAAGGGAAAAAATTTCAAGGAAAGTTTAAGATCCTGATCGGCTATGTATGCGTTTCGGGTAGTTATCGCTGTTATCGAAGGGCCTGTTGGTCTTACAAACAGAAATCATAATGTTTCTTCATTTGAGGCCCTTATAACCGGTTTTCATTTTTCTCAAAACGTTTATCCTGCGTTTAAGTACTCCTTTGGACCGATTTAAGCCCGGAACTACTAATCTGGAAACTGGAGCTCAGAAGTATAGTCAGGGACGGGTTACTCCTTTTTTCGCGGGGGAATCTCATTAACTTGTGGGGGAATACATTAAAGCCGATGGCGTCATAACCTTTAGTCTTTATCTCATGAATAAAATGCGCAGGAATCTCATTGAGATAAGGTCGTATGCTATTTTAGTTGGTTTAACCGGTTTTACAGTATTTTAGTAACTATAAGGTCTATAATCTCAATTGGTTGATTAGAAAATAAGAAACCGCTGTATGCAGGGTCTGGGAATTAGTTCACAATATCTTTTGCGCACTAATAGCCCACGTTCGATATTTTAAAATTCTAACATGACTCCGAGGCTTTAGGGTCAAAGTTGCAAATTTTCACGGCTCCATTGTCTCGCAATTCCCAGAAGAGACTCGAGCACAAAGAAAACCAAACCTTACCAAATATAGAAAAATGACCAGATAGCCTCGGAGTCATGTTAGAATTTTAATATATCGAACGTGGGCTATTCGCGGGCTAGACGGATTATACCAATGGTCCAGGCGATGCATGCGTGGGCCGCTTGCATCGCAGGCTATGAACGCTTTCCATTTGCCAAACTAAGCTTAACCCTTATGATAAGTAGAATGATCAACACAAAATGGAGCGACATTGTTCTGTTGAAACAACGTTTTCAATGGCATCGAAACGATCCATTTGCGCTTCGACCGAAATTTTGATTGCTGCTTAGCAAGGTAGGACTGAAAACGAAAATTTTTGGAATTGGAACGGGAAGTTTCGGTCGGACCGGACCAACCGTCCAAGAGACCACCTCTAGAGGTGGACCATTTTGACCGGAAAATTTCTACGCAGACCAAAGCGTCCCAATTATTTCTCGGCCGAAATTTCCCAAAATTTTGTTATCCAAAATCAGGGGATAACTCAAAATGAAGAGCGCATGAAGTACGTCGAGTTAATCACCCATTAACCTGCGATCAGGAGTTCTTATTTTTCTTTTTCGCCTCCCAAACACAAAGAGAAGTCCCAGGTTAATAGCCCATTATATTCTCCATTCCATTCACTCCGCAAAAAATGACAACCCAGAAGTGAACGAACCCAATGTAGTAAACAGAGACGTAATATTGGAACAAGTAGCTGACAAGGGTTTGTTTGTGATTTGTATAAGAAGTGTGCATTTATTTACTGAGTCATTTGTTTCTGTCTTTTACCTTATAATTTGTTGTCTTGTCAACTACTAGTGCCAGTCCCTTCCGAGTACTGAACTTTCAAGATGGCGTCGCTTTGTTATTTTCTAGTTTTATCCCATGGTTTAGCACTTTTTGCCGTTCCAAGATGTTACAGTGACAGCATTTCGAACTTTTTGTTTTTTACTCTACCTGCTGACCATAGCTGACAGCGAAGTAGGGAAAAAAATCGTGAAGAGGACTTTAAACAGACAAGAAGGGATCGGCCTCTTTCCAAGAAAAAGGTTGGTACCTATGACAAATGTGAGTTTTCTAATTTCTTCCTTTTCCAACGAGCCAAAATGATTATTAGTGTTTTGGTAACATGGATGATTGTAGACTGCAATTTGGCTGTCAGAGTTTTATTATCCTTTTAGTTGTGCGCTACAGATCGATTGAAAAACGACCGATTTTTGATTCACTTGCAGACACTGAGTTTAGGTCAGGTAAAATAAGAAAGTTTTAGTCTTGTCCGTAGCTACTTAACAATGTTTATGGTTTTCGAAGATGGTCCTGTGTTGTGTTGTATCGCATACAAAAAATGAACTTCGCTCGGTTAATTTCGAGGAGTTTGTGAGCTTCAGAAAATGGTTAAAATTTGCTTACAAAAATGGCGTCCAAGGGGGTCAAATAAAGTGATGCTCGTATCTCTTATACAAGAGCAGTGAAGAACCTATGTTTATTATATTTGTCCATTACTCCACCTAACCTATCTATGATATAAGTATGAGCTTATTCTGTTGACCCCCTTCCGTTGACATTTTTAACATTTTACTCGGTTTTCTCTGACAACCACTCTTAAACTCGGTTTGTGCCGAAGTCAGCTCACGGTGAGGAAGTTTGTACAGAATCGTGAACACCTGGGCAAAATACTTTGCGAAGCAAATCTTGCCATTGTTCCTTCAAGGACGGAGGGGTTTGGTTTGACCGCCCTCGAGGCGCTTTCCACTTGTCTGCCTTTCCTTGTAAGTCAGAACTCTGGATTTGGTGAAGCCCTAAGTAATTTATCAAATGGCTTGTCGTGTGTCGTTGACTCTGAAAATCCACAGCATTGGGCTGAGGCAATCAAGAACGTTCGACACAAGAGTAGGGAAATTAGGTACAAAGAATGCGAAACATTGCGAATGCATTATGATGAGAAATACAATTGGGAAAAACAGTGTACTGAATTGGTGGACATAATTTTTACCAAAGCTCAAGGTAATGTATTTAACCTGTAGAAAAGCACTCATTGCTTACAAATAGCTTCAAATATGGTGCTCATATAATTGTACTATAGTACTCTTAAATCAAGCCCGAGAATCGTCCAGCCTATTCTAAGGGAACTGAACCATACACAGGAAAATAGTCTAAAAACTAGTGCATCTTCATGTAATGTATCATGTATTATGCTTGATATTACTTCTCAAACAAAATGAATTTAGAAGGAGAAATTAAGGATGCAAGAATGAGCAGTTTTTCATCTGATTTCCAAACACTCGTTAAACATTAATTTCCTTTGTATTTTCTTTATGAATTATTAGTGAGTTTGCGAACAATACTTCGCATTCGTACACCCCTTGATTATTTTGCATCTTTACTAAATCGAACGAACTGCTTTCTCGGGTTCTTTGGTTATAAACTGCTTGGATGTATACAGGTATAAATAATGGTATCCTTTCTAGACAAATGAGTCAATTGCTAACCAATACGTTTTCTTAAGGGTCAAGCGCTGCGACAGTGGAATCAGAGTTAAATGAACTGTCACTTACCCTTGCAAAAAAAAGTGTTAAAACCAGAGGAAAGACCGCAGATTGGTACTATGGAGGCTCTGAAGACTTGTCGTCTGAATCTTTGTGCTTAGATGCCAAGAGAGATAACAAATTATCTCCTCGCCATGACCCACCCAAAAGAAAGCCGCCAGCCTGGCGAAACCAGTTTATGAGTGAACATCCTATAGGTAAGACAAATTATTCGCAATGACGGTTTTCAATGCAAACACCGTTAAAACGTTGTTGTGACATATTTTTACGTTGTTTCAACATCATTATCCGAATACCAAAATCGCGGTTGAAAATCGTTTCGAGTAACATCACCTTACTTGACCTTCCTCTAGCTCTTAACGTCTTTCTACCTACAATCCTGGTCAAAAAGTTTGGGACACTTCGTGTTTTAGGTGAGGAAATGTCATTCAAGTTGACCCCCTCCCCCCCCCCCCCCCCCCTGAACACTGTTGGGTGTTTCAAGTCAAACACCTTTTACATATCTTGAAAACTTTAAGGACCTCAACTTTGTTTAGGAGGGGTGGGGAAGACGGGGAGGTGTCCCAAAACCTTTTGGCCAGGATTGTAGTCATGTTGATCACTGTCTCTTCTAAACTACCTGCAGGCGCAATTCCAACAGCTTGGGACGAACTCTGCCGGACCAAAAGGACTAACCACTTCGAGGCAAACGCTGTAAGCCTGATTTGATTTCCGAATTTAGATAACAGACGGCGTTTTCTAACTTCTTCCCTCGTACAAATGTGTACTGCTCGCATCAATTAGAGACTGAAGTATTTTAGATCAGAAACGTCCTAATCTTAAAATTGGCAAGACAGCACAGCATTTTGTCTAGAAAGACGGGAACTGCTGGATACTATCAATGCCGGTTTAATGAAAAGTTCTTCCCTACGTTTTGAGTTAAGTAGTGTTTTTGAGGATATATTAGGATTTTGTAAAGAGTACTTACAGCAACTTATCTACGAGCTTTATAATCCAGGCTAGTTTTTTTTTAAACGAACAGAGCTTTTTTGAAGCAAAAAATGAACTGGTCGCCTGTTCATAAGTTTATCATTATTTGAATAAATAACAATTATTCACCGAAGTGGAGGTGGCTAGTCCTGGATATTTACCTCACTGCTTCGCAGTTCGGTAAATACCACACGACTAGCCACTGACACTGAGGTGAAAAATTGTTTTAGTATATACTAAAACAGTGAGATAATTGAGCACAAAAACGACGATTTTTAACTCAAATACTGTTGCCAACGATTACAATTTTCGCGCGTAATGACCGGGCGGCCGCGGCCGTCGCTTTTTCTTGCCGGCAACTAAAACTTTTGAAGGCATTTTTGTTTAGCTCTTGCGGGGAAATTTCTTCAAAAGGAGTTGTGAATTCTTTTTGTATTTAAAATCATTCTATAAAAAAAGATTATTAAATTTAGTTTTAAGCTTATTTATGAACAACTCAACTAAATAAAGTAAGCAAGACTTAAGCTTCATTTGCATTTGTAAACAAAAAACTTTTTCACCGGTTTTATCGATAAATTCGTGTCAAAAAGACAAAGCTTTACCTGTTAAAACTTCCAATCCGAACTTCGTCACCTTCTTCGTGTATTTTGGACACAGCTTGCTTGATTAGTTGTGAAATTTCTTTGTTTGTTTACGGCAGCAAACCGGGAAGGCATTTTGCTCGCAACTTACACGAGTTTGGCGTCGCTCGCTCCGAGGAACTGGAGGTGAATCAGTGAATAGTGCAGGATATTCACTGATTGAGTAGCCAATCAGAGCGCCCGAAAAACACTATCCACTGTTTTAGTATATACTAAACTCATTTGGACTGCCAGTTCAAATAAAATCAAATGAAGAATGATCCTCACGCAATTTATGCAATTGGGTGAGAAGCCTGAAAAAAAATAAATAAATATATAAGGACTGTAATCAGTCAGTCCTGATTTTTTTTTCAGTCTTCGTACGCAATTGCATAAATTGGGTTCACAACTGCGAGGAACATTGTTCATTTGACTTCAGTTCCGCAGTTCTTATATGATTAATATCATAGGTGACGAATTACTCCTTAATTCTGGCGCGAAATTTCAGCGTTAATTTGTAATTTCACATGTGAAATTACCAAATTGCCATGGCAACCTACCGTACGTCTCCGTTTCAAGATGGCGAGGAAGTTTTAAAATGTCATGAATGAAGATGTCGGGGCAGTAAAAAGACGCTTTAGAAAACCTGAACACACGAAAGAGCACATCAAGAAGAATTCTTAGAGGTATGTTGTGGAAAAATTCTGAAAACTTAAGCCAAATTTTAGCTCTAAACGTTTGAGAGAGTGGAGTTCACGATCGATCGACACGATCCAGGATAAACAAGTCAAAAATCCTCGATTGCTAACGTTATTCGTCACCCAAATTATAAGGATTTGGACAAAACGCCCGTGAAATTATTCCCTAATTTCACTCGTCACCATTTGATTACACATACTTATTTCATAAAATTATACATCTATCACAGATTAAATAATTTTATTATTTTTTTGCGTGGGTTTTTATTTATTGATTTGTTTTATTATTTTGTTCTTACTCTAGTTCTAGGGATTGGCTAATCAAACAAAGCCTAAAGTATAAAGTAGACTGCGGTTATAAGGAAAATCGTCAAAGCGCTAAATCAGAGAAAGCACTTGGTTAAAGACTGGTTAAACTCTGTTTTACCAACCACCCGTAAAGTTAAATGATTTTCTATCTTGCGAACTGCTTTTCCGTGTTTTACCTTTTGGCGCACTGCAACAAAGCAATGGTCAGTTACAAAATACCACTCCTGCCGTCGAACGGGGTCAACCCCCCCCCCCCCCCCCCTTTACCAGAATTCACAGAATAAAACGTCCCGTTCTCTCAAGGGAAATAAACTCCCCGATGAAAACCTTTCACCCTCTCACTCCCGAGGTTGCCATGCTCAAAATTAGACAACAGGCTAGTTCCACATTTGTTTTAAGAATTACCAAAGCGGTTACATTTGAATGGTAACACTACTATAAGGCCAAGATTTCGTCCGCAGACTCAGTAGAACCACTTTGTAAGACTCCATCATTTTCGCCCCATGTAAGGGAATCCAGGACATTCTTGGATTCTGGATTCCATGCTGTGGATTCCGGATTCCGGGTACTGGATTCCGGATTCCAAAAAGAGCTGAATTTCATTTTTTTTCCGGTTTTAATGCTTTTCGTCCACAGATCGGCACAAACGAAAAATCATGCAGCTTTGCCTCTGGCACCTTTAGATCTATCAGTCGGCTAAAAATTGGTATAAAATTTCACGACACAGTATTACACGTACCTTTCTCTCTCAGCCTTTTGTTTTTGCTTGTGCTTTCCGACGTCTTTTTTTTTAATAAAGTAGATAGATAAATCCAACAGACAACAAACTTCAAACTCGTCTCATCGATGAGGTGGCGAGATTTCACTCGAATGCCGGGGATGAATGAAAAAGACACCCCCCGCGTCCTTGCACGTGATTACTTTGGTGACAGCTGATTGGTACGGTTCTGACAGTACCTAGCTTATTTCTCAAATAAAAATTATTGAAACCATGAAACTGTTCCAACCGAAACTACTAGGACCAAATTAGGGACTAGGAGACTGTGAATTTCTTTGTTTTTCTTTTTTGGTAAAGTGTTGAAAGTGGACGTTTATTTTCAATTGTGAACCAGGAAGACCAGGAAGGTTCAAGAAAAGGTTCACCCCAGGTGCACCTTTTCCGGTCCTATCCCAGGCCAAATGGCTTTTGATTTTTTAAAGTTCAGTGAAGCAAGTAAACAACAGAGAATCAAACATAGCCAGAGGTTGAAGCTATTCACAACAATCCAATTTGTACCTTAAAAAGGCTACGCTGTATTCCCTCGAAAACCCCCGAATTTTGAAATCCTGTCAGCCGCTCATAAGCGAGGGTTCCCAAACTGACCGTGACCTTGACCTTTCATATGGAGCTCGTGAACTATGGTTTTGACACCAGATATGCCGATATTACACTGTATGTCGTCACGTTGAGGCATATACCCTGGGGAGGCTTTCCATAAATGGTTTTTCTTTCAAGCGAGTAGCTCAATCCAATCTAGAGTGGATCTTTAGTAAGTTGGATTCTGGATTCCAATCTTTTTCCTAGTGCTGGATTCCGGATTCCAAAGCCCAGGATTCCGGATTCCACAAGCATAAAATTCCTGGATTCCAGAATCCGGATTCCCTTACATGGGGCGAATCATTTACTCTGGATCATGATCACTTTTAAGTGTCCGACAAAGGCTACTAGGCTAAGTCGGTATTTTACTCATACTCCCTGACTAATCCATAACAAGCTTACTTACCACTCCTAAAAGAAGCCAGTTACTAATTAAAAACGAATATCATATTCAACTCAACTCTCGCTAAGACGAACAACCTAGAGCTGGCACTAAGTGTCCATCTAAGAGTGATGTCCGTCTAAAAGAGAGTAAACTAATATACAATTAATGTCAGATTCCGAGGGAAACAGTTAGTTTTGTTTTCCCGAGAGTCCTGATGTTTCCCTCGACTTCGTCTCGGGAAACTCTCGAGGGAAAACAAAACTAACTGGTTTCCGAGGGACCTGACAGTAAGTGTTTTCTTGTATTTCTAGACTTTCACTTCAACAGCAACGACAGAAAAGAATAACCGGAGCGAACCAAAACAGTCGACTCAGTACTTATGTTAACACAAATTTAATTCTTAAAACCCCTGAATGAATGATTTAGGAAATACTTTCTTTTATTATCTGCATCGTTTTCCTCCACTATACGAGCTGCTGTTTCTCTTCTGGGATGACTTTAAAAATCATTGCTTTTTAGCTTAAGCTTCGTGTTTGTGATCAAGATGTTGTGTTCATTCATGAAAAAAAAAAATGGCAGTGTTTTTCCCGCCTTCTGTCATGCCACTTTCCACCATGCTTTGATCACGTGCAGTAATGTAGCCCGAGCAGGGTACATTGCTTAATGTATCACGATCGGGATATATGTAGCAATTAATGAATGAGGCTGAGTAGGATATGAAGAATTGAGCAGATCGAGGAGGGTGTTATCTACCGGGGCGAAGGCCGAAGTGGATAACACCCTCTGAAGTCGGCGTAATTCTCCACATCCTACGAAAACCGAATTTATTAATTGCTTTATTATTCATTCAAAATAATTCCTACTTTAAAAACATAGCTGAAACATGCTTACCTGCATCGATGTTAAGTTTATCTTCGATAGTGTACGTTTAGGTTTGTCCAGCTCCGCAAATATTCTCCAAAATCAGATGTCGCCCTGCGAGTTGTCTTCTTGCTGTTTTTGCTATGTTTTTAGCCATTACTTCGCCTAGTTCAAGCTGTAGTTCTTACTCTTGAAACGAGTGAAGTGTCCACCATTTTTGTTTTCACTCAACCTCGTCCCCAGGTCTTCTCGGTTAACGGTGCATTAACCTGTAGAAGGCTGCATTTTTGACGTCGTTTCCTCGTTAAACACAAAATTCTTCCAAATTTGGTCCTCAGTAAGTGGTTATGGTAAATTATGCATGTTTTTTTAGCCAATCAGAATTGGGGAAATATTTTGAATGAATAATAACTGATTTTACTCAAGGCCACGTGACCAAGAATCAACGAATGGCAGTCCCCGTTTAGTTGAGTGAAAGTCTAGGAATATAACAAAGGGAGTTAAAAGCCAGGGATCAACTCTGACCAACTCCTATTAACTGAAGTGTCCGTCTTATACAAGTGTCCCTTAAGAGATAGTCGACCGTGCATGACTGAACTTATTGTTCATAATCTTGGCGATGCAAATTATTTTCGGAATCTATCCTCCCCTCAAAACCTCTAGCTTCCTTGTTAATTGTCTACTAAATGTAATCCTTTTTTCTTCCCCAAACCGCCCCAAACGAAGCCAATCATGGTTTATTGAAACATTTATAACATTTTCAACTTGTTGAATTAAGGTAACCTGACCAAGTATGAAAACCCCCCATGATTCATGCAGCAAGTAGTCACTAGCTAATTATTGCAAAGCTAGCCAGGTTAACAACTGTCCATTTTCGCTCAAAGTAACGTGCACTGCCATCTCCAAAACTGCCACAAAGGATACTTCAAGATATTAATGTTCTGAATAAGCCCGTTCTGACGAACTACCAATTCCACTTGTGCTTCGGGTATTGACTTGTAGCGATTTTGAAGCGATTGGCGTATTTCTTGAGGTGGGTACCAATTTTCCTCCATTCTTTGCAGATCATCAACGTCATACGACAGCTCCCCATAGCGAAGCCGAGTGTCTAGGAGCACCGTGCCTTCTGGGTAATTCAATTGCGACCCTTCAGAAGACAAAATAAGAAAAGGAGGTTTTCAAATTTTTCTTTGAAGGGTTTGTGGAAGATAGATCCCTAAGACATCCCTCTCCTCAATGTGTAGGTCCCTAATTGGACAGCTCGCCGAGACAGTTCAAGCCCAGAGCAATTGACCTAATCTCGTACCCAAATCTAATAGGCGTCTCTCTCTAGTTTCGGACTTACGACAGGACGCCATGTAACCCTCTATACTTACCCCCTGACGCATGCACAGCTGTCTCACTTTCCTTAACTCTGTCCGGTTTCTTGTTATCCACTACTTCCGAAGCCCGGTTTTCATTAGATCTTTCTTCTAATTCGTTGATGATTTCAACCTGTTCCTGCGATAAAAAAGTAAAAACAGTTCTAGGAGATCAAAAACTCCAGGAAAAAGATCATTACCATTACAATTAGCATGGGCACAAAACACACAATTTTAACCACATAATTCGGGAACTGTAAATGACAGCTAAATAGCGCTAATACAAAATACTTGTTACCAAGGAGACAGAGGTGAGATTAACTACAAAATAATCATCCATGCACTTGTTTTCCTTTTAAGTCAGTCCCTTAATTCGGCTGTGATTTGCTACTCGCTCAACTTTTTGGGGCATGAGAAAATTATTTTAATTCTTCTCGGATCTTCAAGGTAATGCCGCCAAGAAAGTTAGTAATATTGGATACTATGAGCCCAGCAAAAACGCTAATTTTGTGACGGTAATGAACCATCATCATTGGCCTATCATCACTCGGATTTGCTGATGCATGTTACCTCACACAAATACAAGAAAAATGCCAAGTTTTATCTTACAACTTCAGAAATAAGACTTACAAAGTCACCAAATTGAGAAATTCATGTTGCTTGAAAAAAGTTAAATTGAATCGAGGTTCGTATCATTACCTCGTCCTTTTTAGGGATCGATTCCACTTTCATTGACGAAGGACTATCAGACTGTGTCGATATTTTCAGTCTCGGCAGTGGTTCAAACTTTTCGCCCTTTTTATTTGAGTCAAAGAAATGCAACAATGCTTCCACGTGAATATCTCTGTGCTTCTCGTCCCATGAAAATATGAAACTCTTTCGTCCATCAAGATATTCTTCTTGGAATTGAGAGGATACTTTCCTCCGAGCCCAGCGGGACAGAACAGCTTCGTCTTCTTCACGTTCGTCTTTGTATTCGTCATCTCCACCGATAACTATGATAACATTGTCCCCTTACAAAGACAAAAACAATTGAAAGATAAATGATCAAATAAACGACCTCTCTCATTTAAACGCCTCTTGTTTGATACACACCCCCTACACTTTTTTAAGTTTGCATTAGACGCTCCACTCTGATAAACGCCCCCTATCTAATAGACGACCCGCATGAAAATTGCTCCAAAATACTAGGAAATAGAGAAAAATCATTTAGTTCATTCAGTTTCTTCGTTGATTAATCAGACTTTGCGCATTGCATCTTATTTGATATCAAGTTCAAAGTTAGGACTCTGACATCGAAGTCATTTTGAAAAAACTTGACACATCTGCTATAGCCTAAACGTATGAACAGGTGGTCGGGATGGTCTGCTATTTATACACTGTGGAGATATATTTGCCGAAACATATTAGTTGTGTGGAGTTTGTTATAGGTTTATAAATGAAGAAAATGACAGGAAGCTGGAGACCTGTTGGATGGAGTTGTCAAGGCAAATAGTTAATAGTGCGTAGACTCCCAACCCCTAAAAAGGCAGAGCCGGACACTGAATTAGACTCCGATACACAGCAACAGACATTCTATACATAACAAAAACAGCAGTCTCAGAAATGTGACCAGGAGCCAACATTTAAAACATATTGGTCATGTTCAGCATGTTTGCCGTTCTCCAAACACTATGCTGACAAAGAAGATGTTGGATAAATATCACTAAGCTATTAAATGTCTCTATTGAGAAGGCAAAGAGGTCTACGGAAGATAAAAGTGGTACCGGTTTCACTTCATTGGTTGACCGTGTAGTCGTCAATGCAACTCCATGGTAACATGATTACTCACTGGAGGATTTAACTGTACTGTACTGTACTGTAGTGTAGCTATAATTTCCATTGGTTTGAAACCTTTTTATGGAGGCTGGTCATTGCACAGGGTAACAGTAAATGTCTCTATTAAGCAGTCAAAGAGGTCTACGCAAGATGAGAGTGAATTTGCTGCATTAGTTGACCGTGTAGTCGCCAGTGCAACTCCATGGTAACATGATCACCGACTGGAGGATTTAACTGAACTGTACTGTATGAAAAAATACGCCTCTCTCTTTGAAACGCCCTCTATCTATTACACGCCCAAGTTTGGGCTTTTAAAATTAAATAGACGCCCCGGGCATCCATTAGATCATTGGCGGTACTGATAGACATGATAGTACCTCCAAAAATGGTTGTGAAACGTGTAGAAATCGACAGCATTACAGCTCTATTGAATAAACGTTCTCTTAACCCACCATAGCAATCATTTGTTACTCCTATAGTTTTCTTTTTAAGAGTGATTTTCTGTAAAATTTGAACTTCGGCCTGACACGGTACCTCATCGATTTGGCTGATTTTTGGCATGTAGTCTTAGAATGGTGTCCTAAATACTGAATGCATATTCTAAGGTTCGAATTCTCGTTGGTTTCAAAGATACAGGAATGACAGTTTTGACGAGGCCTCGAGCGGCCGCCATGTTGGTGAACTGAAAGAGATTTACAGCAATTAATTCTAGCCTTATCATTAAAATAACTTAATCGTGACTCATACAGTTGCAAAGACCTATCCTTCCTCCTTTCATTTACCTACTCTTATCTGAAAATGGTTAAGCCTGAGCTACGAACGGCTATAACTTCTCACAGCACTTTTTCGGTACTTAAAAGGTACACAAATTTGGTAGAAATTGGAAGGCCAATATCACCCATGCCACATCGATTTAGACTAAGCCATTTTAACTAAACATAGTTTGTTTATAGCTAAGTTAGATTGTTGAATAAAATAATTGGGCAAATGCAACGGAACAGAAATATGATTGCATGAATGCGCAGTGGTTCAGCCACTTGGCCGCTAAAACTTCAAAACAAAATTCGGTGAATATTTGAAAAGAAAATTCTTTAAAAATTTATCGTGCCTCTTAAACTCTATCTATCGCTTAAAAAACCCTCCCTTGTAATGTAAACAGATGATCTTTTGATTCTGATCTTGCGAAGAGCTTGAAATATGCGCTAAAATGAAAATTATAAATTTTGTTACACACGGTACTAGCTCAAGTTCGCTCTTCGATTTCCCAGACCAGTCGAGAGCCGCTCGTGTACTGCAAAGTTACAATTTTCTCTGTAGTATTTCGCTGTATACAGCTACAAATTACATATTTTCTTACGCAAAGATAACGCAAACGTTGTCAATTTTAATCAAAAGGCTAGAAAAACCAACCGTGCACTGTAGCTTTATGCAAATTGTATGGTATTTGATAATTACACGTGTAAACAGGAACCTACCTTTGCTAATGTACACTGTTTGGCAGATCTTTCCAGCGTAAGATATAAAACTAGTACATGAAATGAAATTAAAGAACTCATCAAGTCAAATTACCTGATCGTACCGTCATTACTGAATAATAAGTCCGCAAAATATGACATGGAATGATCGGTGGGAGACGAAGCTATTTTTAGGAGGACAGGGAACTGCACGCTGGAACGGAACTGAAATGAACAACCTCAATCAAGTTCAGTCTTCTTGACGCTATTAAACGTTTCACCCAAATTTGAACAGGAAGTTGTTTTCTATTTTCTTTCTCATTCTTGCATGTATTCTGCAGTTCGCCCACTATTTTTTCGTAACTTTTAATTTTCTAGCTAACTGGAAATCTTAAGAACTACCAACCCCCCTCCCCCCTCCCCCTCTTTGAGTGAACTTTCATTCGGTCTGATTCACAATAATTTTCGAACGGTGACAAAGTGAAATTTGAAATGACATTTTATTTAGTATTTTTAAAAGCTCCTTCCTTTTTTCCCGATAGCCAGGAATGTTTTGAACGTAAAGGCTCAAGTGGCGGTGTTTTTCACGACTCTGCTTGTAGACTGACCTCACCACCAGTACCACGGACATAAAATCTGATCGGAGAGGGTCATACAGTAACTGATGGGTCTCTGAAAAGCGAAAGGCAGTCACTTTGGGGCGATTAGGCTATATAGATGATGAACTCATTGTTTATAACCCCATAACCGTATCCCAAAAGTCGAGCCAGCCCGGGGCGAGCGAACACAATTTTGGGGCCACAGGCCACGCCCTTATGTTTAGCGGGAAATTGGTTGATTAGTCAAATCTCCTTAACTCCACGACTATGCACCTTTCCAAATATAGCCCTTCTAATCATCATATAGTTAGGGCCTCCCGTAAGCATTTGCAACTATTTTGATTCGTAGAAGACTGTTTAACAGTTTTCATTACTTTAATGTCTCGTAAACAACACGAGGTACATGTTCTGATCTCTCCCCCCCCCCCCCCCACCCTTCCCCCATCCATAACAAAAAATTTTCAGACCAACACTGAATTGCATGAAGGTATGTACAAAAATATGACCATCTCGAGGCAAGGTTCATCACTGTAACTTACCACATAAAAGCCTTTTCGTTGTTTGCCATCGACTGATTCTGTTCTGAATACTAAGGTCCCATAAACAACGCCACGTTTAGAAAGAGCCCGCCCTTTTCAATCCAAGAAAACCCAAGTAGCGATTTCACCAACGGACATAAGCCGTAAGAAAAGGACCGCGTCAAATAGTTCATGAAATCACAAACGCCTCATGGCACCTTTAATTCACTCTTTCTTCGATAAACTAATTTTTAATTTTTTAAGCATAAATGACATCAGAATGCGCGATTATGAGCATAGCTTATGAAAAGAAAATTTAACACCTGATGCACATGAAAGCGTCTAAGAAGGGGACTAGGGGGAATTAGGAACATTGTGCTTACCGCTGGAAAAATATTGGCTAGTTCTTTGAATAGACTCAATTAAAGCCGTTTTTGTTCAGTAAGGAGCTGTTAGATGGGGGGAAGCTACATAAAGTAGATCGTATCAGAATACGGCATAGGACTAGGCTCTCAAAATCGATAAGCTGAAAGCAAGACCAATTATTATGTAAAACAGAGAAAAATTCCTTGAGGGAAAAAAATTATGGCTAGGGAAAAGACCCGAATGTGGAAAGTTAGGATGGTAGCTTCTTTTCAGGTAATCGATCATTTACGTTAACTTCCGCTATCCGACGGGCATATCGGAAAGACTGAATGGATGAGAGTATAACACATTCAAGAAGAAACAAATTTGTGATTTTTCACAACTCAATAAAATAACTAAAATTGTGTACTACTCGGTTATACAAGATTTTTGTTTTCAATTTCAGATTTTTACGATGGGGCATTAGCCCCCGTACTCACTAGATACTACTTTACAATCATCGTGTTAAAATCAGTGAAATACTCCAAAACAATTTGGATTCCTATACCCTTATACCTTTATTAAAAATTAAAGTTGGGAAGTTTGTTGTTTTCTAAAAGTAGTTTGAACAGCCGAACGACATTTTTTTACACGGAGTGGGGAAGGCAAAGCTTCACTTATCTCTTCTAAGGCAGAAAGTGTCAGCAAAACGTGAGAGTCGTCCTTGAGGGTAAAGTGTCTAACCTAATTTTCTCACCGATTGCAAGTGCCATTTCATCCACGCATAACCTCACCTAGTTAACAGAATTAGCAAATGTAGTGGGGAAACGTTGCGAGAGAACTGAGTAAGATGTTAGGGTAAGTTTTGGAAATTTTCCGCACACCTGGAAAGTCCTGGCTACGCTCCTGATAGAGACTTTTGCTGGAGAGAAATTGAAACATGTTCGCTAATATAGTGACGACCAGAAAGGACAAGCCATAGGATAGTTCCAGAAAACCACCCGTTAAAATAGATCACGAAGTTGTCGCGGCGGATGAACTTGAAGGCATCTGATGAAGTGCAATTTTTCAAGGGAGCCCAGACAAGATTATGTACGATGGGCACAGCTTGTTTGATCTGGAAAATTTAGAGAAGCTCAAGGCAAATCGCTAGACAACACATGCTAGAGCTGAACTAAAAATCTTTTGCGCCTTTGAACTCTGTCCCTAAGGGTAAAGGAGAAAGTTTCCCTTTATCAATGCATTAACCGAGTTGATTATGAATGTGTCCTTATGTTGGACGTCTTACTAACAAGCACATTACCACTACTTGCCCTCAGAGGCGTTTTTCAGTTGACGAGCAGAGAAAATTAGGTTTTGACTGTTTGAAATTCTGGATGCCAGAGTGAAGACGCCTTTTGTATGATGACGTCATCGCCCTACAGTAAAAAGCGTTCGTTTTTTACCACTGATATTACGTCAATCGGTACACTTATGTTGTCGAAAGGTCCGTGAGCATGGTAAATAATTTTACCTTAAACTGCAGACACATCTTCAATCACTCCTTATTGTTCGCGATATCGGATAAACACTCTGGTCTCTAACTGAATTTTCTTTGCTGTTTACTTTATTTTGAATTAGGACTGTCTTGAGTTGTCCATGCATTGTCTAGCGATTTTAAGCTTTTTCAGGGAAACAAAAATCTGGAATTGTCCCTAGGGTGAGGCATTTGCGCACAGTTTTAAAGCCCTTCGGTGGGGTGACTGTGGTTTTTGTTGTCCCGGGCTCATCCCTCATTCTTCTTAACCCCTTCCAAACCAATTTTTCTGTTTATCAAGAATCTCCTCAAGACGGGCTTCGTGATTGATACAAAATACCTGAAAATTGTACACGGAACCGTTGTTAACGGTGTACAAGGTAGAATGAGTCTATTCATTACTTTTCCAACGGCCAATTTTTAAAACCGGAAGTAATGATGTTAATTTCAAGGGCTCATGTCTCATGGGTTTTGAGTGAATCTTCAAACGCTGTAAATACATGTAGCTGGAACTATCATCGCATCGATCCTCGCTCACTAATAATGATAACTTATATCAACTTCCATTATTTATTGCCTGGCTAAGATTTTCACGGATTCTTCAGTTCAGTTGTTTGAAACCAGGCGGCTTCACGTCCCGGGGGGGGGGGGTACTCCCTAAATTGGGCTATATAGGTATGTGCGGCCCCAAAGGGTAGGGTTTTTCAGCCGTTTTGGTCATAAATTGGGTATCGATTTTGGCTATTTTGCCGCCATTTTGGTCATAAATAGAGTAACGATTTTTGCACTGCAGTCTTAACTTTGCAGTATTATAACCTACCTAATAAAACCAGATAAACATTGCCTTTAACATTGGTCTGAACTAGGGAAATAATTATAAGGCAGGTCTGAAACAGGGTATTGATTTAAGGGTCAGGTCATAAATAGGGTATCAAATTTTTGGTTAGGTCATAAATAGGGTAGGGAAAATCGCAGATTTTGGTCATAAATAGGGTAAGGGTTTTGGGAAGCGGGCCGCACACCCTTACCCAATTTTTCTGCGAGTACCCCCCCCCCCCGGGCTTCACGTGAGTTGTAACGCCAGGCAAGGAACGTGACGACCCGCGATATGCGTGGGAAAATATTACTTTTTTTCGATCAAGGTGGAAACTGGCAACTTTGTCGTCGAGTAAGGTAATACATCTCAATTTTCATTACTATGGTTAATTTTAAAAGCTCTGGTTTCGGTAAAGGAACTGGAGGAAAATCAGGAAAATTCCTGTTCGACTGTGATGGTTGGATTTTGTTTACGCGTCATAGCATAAACATAACAAATTCATTTTCCTTTTCCTTATACAATCTGCCTTTTTTTTATACTGTTTTTCGCAGCAGAGTTATCGATTATATTACAGAGGCTAATTTTATTACACAGATCACTCAGATTTAATGACAGAAACTCTATTATCGATTGTAATTTTGGCAACACCTGTCGAGTATTCGGTGTACAGATTATTGACAAAGTCGCTAGAACAGTCTTCCATTCATTACTTTTGTTTCTGCTCCGTTAAATTTGCCCAATTTTTTTATTAATGAACTCGATTTAACTACAAACAGTGAGTATTCAGGCAGATTGGCAAGCTTCAATGCGATGTGGCAAAAGAGATATACGCCTTTAAAATTCTGTTAATTTTGCTGGTGTAAAAAATTCAAAAAGTATACCCACCAAAAGTTTAATCGATCATTGCGAAAACGTTATCAATTTCCAAGTAGTTTCTAAAAATACGATAAAGAGGGATTGTTCTTTCAATCTGTATTGGCAAAGGAAGATTAGCTTTGAAGACAGGGTTGTAGTCGAAGGCTCAAAAGCAGCTTCTATTAACCAATATGGCGCCGGTCCGAGGCACCCAAAAACCGGCCATGTCGATAATTTCCGAAGTAGGAGGAATTAGAACCTAAAGTTAGCTATTCCTTATTAAAGACCTCAAATCAAGTCTGCATGCCAATTTTTAGCCAATTCGGTGAGATAGTGTGGCAGCGCCTTTTTAATATAGCTCGAATCTTACAGACAACTGCTCTTAAGTAATGCACCTATCAATGTAAATCCCGTGAGGGGGGAGTGCGGGCAAGGGGCGGGGATTTGATGCCTGAGACTATCCCCCTGTCGGGCTTTTGATGGTGCGAAGCGACCCCGGGGTCGGGACATTTGACTTTGACCGACAGAAGCGTGGTATCAATTCAGAAGCGGTTATCAAGTCCGTCCCTCGAGGCTTTCTGAAAGTCACCCTGTTGGAGAAGGGTATGAAGTTAATAATGTCTATTTTGAGAAAGGTTTTATCTTCAAGTTCCCATCTGACTGTATAACTCGATTGAATTCGAATTCCACCATGAAAGTCAGAGGATTTTTTACGGGTCACTGATCCGACCTGTTCCGACATGTTGAGCAGACGTTATAAAGCATTTTACGTTTCATTAATATTATAATAGCACAGTCAATCTTCCTGGAGTGATTTTGTTGTTCAAAATAGGAGATGCTAGTGGAGAGAGAAAACACTTAATTACAGCGAGTAATTTAACGGAGCTTACGTTAACCATAAAGAAAAGTATTAAGAACGTACTTTTGAAATATTCTTTTAATTTGTTTTATATAGTGTTATAGTATTGTTTGTTTAGAATTTTTCCCCTGGGGTGGGGGCTTTTTTGACACTTTTGATCATCCTTTCGTTTCCCACCCTGCGGAATTTGATCAAAAAATTTCAAAATTTGTCAAATCCCCACCCCTTGCCCGCACTCCCCCCTCACGGGGTTTACATTGATAGGTGCATAACCATCCCCCGCTCCTTTAATTTTCAAGCTGTGATAGCAAAGGACCAGGCATTGATACAGAGGACCAGGGAGAAAATGGTCGTTTGCCATTTACAAAACGTTTCCGGAAAATCCGGTAGGAAAGAAAATGTAACTCGAATTGCGGAGAATTTCCGGGAGCAACGGAACATCTAAAAAGTTTGTCCTGCCTTTCCAGACGGAATTTTCAAAATGAAAATTCATGTTCCACTTCTTCGAAGCCATCTTTGATGCCAACTTCAGCCCTTTGTGGCAGTTATCAGATTCGGTAAATGCAACTGATTTGTACAAGCAGTAAACGCGATTCCGGGAAGAAATTTACTAGTGTTGAAATTTGCTTACCATTTGCCCAAACCGTCAAACCATTTGGCTAATGTAAATAGTAAACAACCAAAACAACGAAGGGTGAACCACTGAACACTTGTTTTTAATATGATTAAAACGGCCTGCAAAGACTCGTTACACAATGACTCATAAAAATCACGTGAACAAAGCATGATTTGCCTTGCCGATCAGGCCTCACTCTCCCTACCCCTCTCAAGACTGCTTGACTGATAGCCAAGAACCAGAAGTCCAAAGACTACTGCAAAGCTGATTTAAAACAACGTGTATTGTTGTTTTATAACAATATTTCGGCTGGCCATACCAGCCTTCTTCAGGTTTACAGATGTTACTGCACTTATGTAGCAATCACAATATTATATAGATGGAGAATGTCGCAATAAAAATTGTTTAAAAGGGAGAGGCGGAAATGATGTAAAACACAAAAACTGGAAAGGAAAAATACTAAAGAGATGGATTACAATAATTCGTCACGGCGGTTTAGGCCATGAGGTTCAAGGGTCATGGCCTTATCTATCAAATGCGACTCCCTGGCCTTACGAACTGAGTCACGTGAAGAATGAATTTTCTCTAGTGGGATTAACTGCATGTCAGTATGAGAATGGTTAGAGTGAGAGAGAGTGTTCAGAAACAGTAGTGGGTTAAGATTTAATGTTAGTTTTGTCGACTGCACGTCCGTGTTCGTTAAATCTGTCCTTGAGACGTCGCTTAGTTTCACCTATATATTGTAAATTACAACGGTTATTATGAACCATGTAGATCACGTTTTTAGTGTTACAAGTACTGTGTGAAGTGATTGAGCGTGTTTCACCTGTAGCGTAAAAGATATAACGTTTGAGACCGTTAGTAATATATGGACAAGTGGCACAATTTTGTTCACAGCGGAAGCAGCCTGGCGGAAAATGATTGTTGAGATAACGGGTAATTGGGCTTTAACTAAAATGTCACGAAGATTAGGGCTACGTCTGTAAGCAACAAAGGGCGGTTGCTTACGACGTCTTTGCAACGGTTAGAAGTGTGTAGTCTAGTGTCCCACTAGAGAAAATTCATTCTTCACGTGACTCAGTTCGTAAGGCCAGGGAGTCGTATTTGATGGATTAGGCCATGACCCTTGAACCTCATGGCCTAAACCGCTGTGACGAATTATTGTAATCCACCTCTTTAGTATCTTTCCTTTCCAGTTTTTGTGTTTTACGTCATTTCCGCCTTTCCCTTTTAAACAATTTTTATTGCGACATTCTCCATCTATATAATATTGTGATTGCTACATAAGTTCAGCAACATCTGTAAACCTGAAGAAGGCTGGTATGGCCAGCCGAAATATTGTTATAAAAAACAATACACGTTGTTTTAAATCAGCGTTGCAGTAGTCTTTGGGCTTCTCGTTCTTGGTTCTTCAGTTACATTTTGGCTGATTAGATCTCTTTTCTAGAGATCCAACGTTTACAACTGGCAGGATCTTCGTCCACGGTTTTTGCAGTTAATTTAATCCTTTATTATTGACTGATAGCAAAGGCAAAAGGTTATGAGTGGCTATCTAAGAAGACAGGTAGAAAGTGAGAGCAGATAAAACAGAAAATGTTTTTCTTATAATAACTTGTACACAAAATAGCATATCAATTAAGAGGCTGACACAGAGACACTATAATAATAGAGAAAGCAAATTTATTATCATCATCATCATCATCATTATCATTATCATTATTATTATTATCATTATGCCAGCAATATATATGTCGAGATTCAGTTTTATCCTTGGTTGAAATTTGAGTTGGATACCTATGGTAATGTAAATTAGGAGTTTGAAACAAAGGAAATAAAATTTAAAAAAAAAAAAAAAAAAAAATGGAAGGACAATATATATATGAAAATAAATTAATATTACCATTTATTGATTTAATACATTTATTACAAATTTTGTCCTTAGCTTTAACTTGTGTTGCTGAAATAAGATTTATGTGTTTTAGCCCCATACCAGTTTGCCCTGTAGTTATAAATAGCAGTATAATGAGCTTAAGGAAAAACACAAATGAATTTGAATTCAAACTGATTGATATACATCGACGTGTACTAGTGGTTAGCTTCTAATAATTTTACTTGGTTTGCGAACATGCTGAATGTGCCTTATTCAGTCATACAGAATACTATTATAACAACACCAAATAACCAGTTGAAATCCACTGAAATCGACTGAAACCGACGGAGGTATACAGATCTGCGATAATTGATACATACATCTGCGATAATTGATACATACACATCGATCAGGGAGAACTATCATTCCATAGCAAATTCATTAGACCTTCACCTGTAAGATATTTACTCTTTCGGGTATCGTCACACTGGGGCAGTAAAAGGCATACAAGCAAATTAGCTCCACTATTGCTCCTATCATAACAGTAGTAAGTTGTAAAAATATTTCCTATATAATATAGCGGAAATAAGGGTTGTGGATGGTTTTGTAAGGCTCACCCGTTTTCTCCTGCAAAGCTTTGTAGAACTTCGCGTATCCTATCCCAGCGTTTTCTTCGTTGATTGAGAGCCGAGATTCGTGTGCTTGCACTACAAAAACTGCAATTTCCATCTACAGGGCAGGAATTGTGCTCTTGCTCGCTTCAGACATCTTTGAAAGATCCAACTCATGCTTCTCAATCGACAATTTGAAACCGAGCTTATCTTCAGCTTTTGTCTCTACCAGCAGTGCTTCTACTGAGGCTAGGTTATACGTTTTATCGAAGTTGAAAAGATGAACATGTTTTATAGTTTCCTCCATTTCGAAATTCTGCTTAAAGTCGCTATCGCATTAATACTAGTAACTGTGTCAACTTTCACTTTCGTTGAATTCCCAGAATTCAGAATACAGCGTCCCGGAAGTAACGCAACTATCTCTCGTCAATATCAAACATAAGGAGGTGTCACGACTTGATAACTAAATTCGATTCTACAGTCACCAATACTCCGATTAATTCATAAAGGGAGTCCAGTCTCTTTAATTTAATACGTACTTCAGTAAAAGCTAGTGGAACATTTTGGGATGACTATTAACCCCTTCCTCCTTTCCAGTCTTCCGCGTGGATTTCTTTTCTTCCTCTCGCGAACTGTGGGTACCACCTCCTGCACAGGCTATCCCGAGGCTCAGTGGGGTGCACTAAGGGGCAGACCACTTGACTTTTGAGGCGGGGCGGGGGGTATGGGTGGTTTCGGAAAATATATTCTGAAGACTGATTTCGAGGGAAGGAAATACCTACAGATACCTTTCGCAAGGAACAGTACCTGGGGAAAAATTTTTCTACACTTTCCTTGATCAAGATCTAGTACCTGCAACTTCCGTCAAGAACCTCGGCGTCACACTTGAATGACCATATCATTTCACTAACCTCCTCTCCTTTGTCAACATTAAACATGATTAAAGTTTAAGTAAGTAGGGTGCGACACTTTTTCTCTAAAGATGCACAGAACATAATCCCACATTCCCTATTAATATTCCACATTCCCATTAATATTTAGAAACTGTTCTATTGCTAAAATCATAATGTCGATAAGTTTTTTAAAGGCAGTTGTTATCAACTGAAAAAAAGCCATTAACCTCTAAAAAATCGTTTATAATCCTTTCAATACATAAATGGCGCAAAACGCCACCAGGGCGAAAACGAAGATGATAAATTTGATAGCTACCTTACTTTATCCATAATAAGTCACTTTGCACTTTAGAAGATTTTTTATAAATTCACTGACACCTGGACTGAGCTAAAATAACTTGCACGGAAAGATTACAAAACCACTACATTTCCACTGAAGTGTCTTTATACTCACAAGGAAATTATTTCATACAACGTATTTTAGAGGATGCACGGTCAGGGGAACCCAGCGAGAATGATTGTTCAAAACCACTTAAACGTAGCATTGTTAAACGCATTTTAGTATTTAAACGGTAGGTATAGGCACATTTTTATCCCCTAAAATTTTTCATCTGTTCGGATTTCCTTGCTGACAGTCTAATGATCCGAAAATTATAGGGATCAAAACTTACCTTTCCGAAAATTTCACCAAGAAAAATGGCTCCCGAAAATTCTAGGCGACCTCATTAGGGTAAAAGTCCGTTAAAAAGGGGCAATCATACCATTTTTTAGATGTTCGAAAATCTTAGGAGAGGCAGGCAAGCAAGAAATTTTACAACAAATGTTCCTAAAATTCTAGATCTGAAATCGTCTTCCGAACAGACATTTTCGAAAAATTGACGTTGGGTGGCCCTGTCAAATTTTAAAACGTGTTACTCAGATCAGTTCTTTAACCCTATTCAGACTGGGGGGGGGGGGGGGGGGGCTTTTCGAACCCCCCCTCCGGCAAAATCGTGATAACTCCTACACCGAAAGAGCTATGACGTTCAAATTTTCTGACTTTTCCTAAAATGTATCTAGGAACATGGCAACCAGTTTCTGACACATAGGTTTTGGAAAATTTAAAAAATGGTGATTTTTTTTGTTTTAAGATCGCGTTTTTACACTTATAGTGCTTTTTGTTGTTAAAATGGTCTTTGCTTGGGACTAGTTTTTGAATTACATCAAAATGTTTCAACATCGAATATTTGGGGGGGAGGGGTGGGGTAAAATTTGTCACTTTTTTGCTTTGACAAATATGCTGCTCTATTTTCCAAATAACACTTCCAAAGTCATTTCTTTGGGTAATAAACATTAGTTTGATACTTCTTTTATACATTCTGAGCTTTTTCCCCTTTGAAAGTTGCTTTAAATTATAATTTAAACAAAAAAACGGAAATCCAAGATGGCGGACAACCATTTCAAATTTTAAATGTTATTGCTTCCTATTGCTTTTTCTCGCTGTACAAGTGTTTCCTTGTTACTAGTTCATAAGAAAGGATAACAAAGAGACGACTTTACCAATATTATTGATATTTTACGTATCTAAGTGGAAAATAATAAGAAACATTGAAAAATCGGAATATGACGTCACTGTGACGTCATCATTGGGCGTGGCAAGTCAAAACTGGCTGTGGGGCTTCTTTGTACGGAGATGATCATTGTGTGTAAATTTCATGACCCTAGCATTATTGGTTCCAGAGATAAAGAGAGGGGGTCCGAGGAGCCCCCCCCCCCCCCCCCCAGTCATAGATTGACCAAAAAAGCCCAGTCTGAATAGGGATAAGTCGGTCTTTATTTGTTATAACGCTGCTAATTAATTAATGTCAACTAACTAATAATATTAATTTTAACTAATGGTTCCTTATGGAAGGCTAAGTGGTGCAAGCAAGTACTTTAGTAATAAGCATCATATTTCTCTACATCACGAAAAATGCTGGAAAATAAGGGATTTTATTGGAAACAGTACGTGTAGCCTGTGTACAGACCCCATACTGTACTAAACTGTATATAAAATTTCGAAATCAGTTTTGTTAAGGGCTATATAGAAAAAAGTTGTGAATACCGGTATATAAAAAGGTTAATATATTTTTCTGGTATCCAACAATCTATTGTCTCCTTCGTAAAAATTAAGAACCTAATAAATAACCTACTTAGCCTAAATTGCCAACAAGTACCCCCAAATACAACGAACCTATTTTGCAAGACGTTTAAAAAACGTAGGTTCTTATTACCGGGCGTTTACTGTGCATGTACAGCACAGGTAAGTTAATTTTCATTTGACTCTTCCCCAATAGGCAAGGGTAAGGCGAGGTTTTTGAATGGACCCTATAAGTTAAGCAATAAACTAGATGTACTCATTTCGAACAGACGCTGATAGTAAGCCTGGGATATTGAGAGATTTCTCTGCAGAGAAATGACCTCACATCTCACGGCACTCTTTTTGTGAATACAATTTTGAATCCTATGATACTGAACACTTATTCCAAATATTGTCTGCTAAAGATTCCTTGACTGTCGGAGTAGCCACACCATTATTGTCAGTTTTAAACTCCACCGTAGCGTAGGCTGTTGATGCCCACCTCTCCCTCAAGGCTTGCACCACATCATCTGGTGGCCTCCAAGCTCTGTTGTTATTCCAAAATCTCGCGTGACCTTGCTCATAAGAGATAACGCCAGAAAGAATTCGAGTTGATAGCAACACAGTTCCGCTTGGAGGGGAAGCTGGTGATGAGCCTGTTGTAAAAATATATGTAAACATATGAGAAAAAAATGTCCCTTCTGATTTTTTATTCTTCTGGGTTTGTCTTCCTTGTTGTTTTGTTGTTGTTGTTCTTTTTCCCGGTTGTGCAGTTTTGTACCAGATTATTCTGTTTGTAATTTCCAGTTAAGCTAATAGATTTTGAAATTGTAACATCGTTATACATGACTGATAAAACTTTGCAGACAAAATATTCCCGTACACCATTTTGCCGGAAAATCTGATGGCTATCCATGTTTCCTTGTCCTGCCTTTATGATATCTCAGATACCTTCATCGCTAGCTTGTCTTCTTCCATCGGTTGTCGCAGGTTGCGATGAGGAGGTTGGCATACTTCTTGCTCTCCTCTGTTTTCTATGGTGAGTAGCTTCTACTTGGATATTGGCGGTTTCTTCAGCCTAAAATGCACGCAAAATCATGAATGCAAAAAAAAAAACCTTTGCGAACTCCAAGCAAATTAAGCAAGGAGGTGATGAGGAAAAGAAAGGAACGGGAACGAGCTCTACCTAAACTCCCCACCAGGCGCGCGAGAAATCTTTGGAAGTATATACTGCATGCGCGACTTGTGTCTCTGTTTATCACGCGGTAGTGGCGTCTAAGGAATGATGCACAAAGATTTTTTAACTTACCCCTGCGACGTTTTCTGTAGGTTGGCTTCTTTGCTGGTACTCAAACTTCTGTCCTTTTTTGTCTCGATCAAAATAATGTAACAGTGCTTCTTCGTGGATTGGTCTGTGAGCATCGTCCCAAGAGAAGATGAAACTCTGCCTTCCATCGATGAATTTTAGTTGAAACTGGGTTTTGATGGCGTTGAACGCGGATTGTGAAATGAACTTATTTTGTTTTTCGTCTCTGGTCGCGTACTTCTTGTCCCCACCAATCACAACTAACACATTGTCGGCTGCAAAACAGAATACTTCACTCACTTCATTTGCTAGAATTTCTTTAAAATAAACAAACTAGCAAGTCAAACAATTCATTGATGCAGCTCGTATGTAATCTGGGTCATAGTTCGAGTAAAATACCACCTGATTTTGCTGCAACAATGTTCGAGGCCAATAGCTCAGCTGATAGCTGGGGAATCAACAGACAAATAAACACAGGATGATTTCCTTAACATTTCTTGGAAAACACTCTTAAGGTCACTTTCAATTCTTTGAAATCACTTTAAAGCAGACTATTTTGTAAATGCTTAATAAGTTTTAGCTTCGCATCGAACAGACGGAAATTTCTAACGTCGCTGTAAACGGTTTTCAACTAAGCATTTCAAAGATCGCACAACATAATGCACCAGAGTCATTACAATTTAGTTGGTTCAAAGCAATTAGTAATTTACTATTTTCTAAAATCACATACCTGAACCGGTTTTTTTCTTTAATGCTTTATATATCTTTCCGTAGCAGTCTTCACTGAACGAAAGCTGATCATTTGCATGCACCATAAACACAGCGTAGTCCATTCTCAAGTTAGGAATTGTTTCTTCCGCCACTGTACTAAAGGCAGTCGTTTCGCTTCCAGTTCTAAACGGTTGCTCCTCAACTTTAATCTTGAAATCAACTCTTCCCTCCACTGAACGCAGAAGTGTCGTCACCTGACCTAAATTACAGGTTTTATCGCAGTTAAAAAGGTAAAAATACTTTGTAGATTGTTTGGTGCGCCTTGAACAGCTCGCCATGTTTATGAAATTGTTACTTTCGTTTTCAATTTAAGTCCCGGATACACGGAAGAGGTAAATTTCCCGGAATCACGCGAGAGTTCTTTCTCTGGTCACGCGACACAAGCCATATTGGTAAGCGGCTGGAGTTTAGAAAATGACAAAGTTTAAATGAAGTTTCATGTATAAAAATGATATGTATCGATTATGTAAAGACAAGATGGTAAATCAATCTACAAGCTTTTTAGTTCCGCTCTTCGACAGGAGATGCACAGTTCAACAAAAGAAATGCACCAACGTCCTATTATGTTGTTCATATGCACTAATGTGCTTTATCGCTTGCAACAACATTTCTGATATCAATTCCGATCGTTTACATCACTTTTACGTCAACAGTTCATAGTTGTCGCTTTTCAGAAAAAAGTATATGTTACAAAATTCAATTGGCTAATATAAGGGATATATGCACTGCGATTTTACGAATAAATGCCTTTTCTTATTCATTCCAAACTAAATATTCCTCCGTTTCGGATTGGCTCCGATTCGCCGGGATAAATCTCCCTAACCATAAGCAATATTTGTACGAATGACGTCAATTACACAGAAAATGGGCAGAAAAGGGTACGGCAAACCATGAAGCCCCTTGGAACGAGGTCGGGCGCGGTAGCTCAGCTGTTTTGGTCAGCTGGAGAAAATGAAAACTTTTGCCTAAAGCATACCAAGAACAGCCAGAAAACAACTCGACACGCTGACAACTGCTGTTTGAAGACTACTGTGTAACGCCCCTCTAAATCCTGAATTTGCCGTGGAACAGACACAAATAAAGACGAGGACAAAGTTAAGTCAATCGAGGTAGGCATATATATATATATATATATTTATTCTATAAACTGCAGTGTTTTACAAGGATTTCTACCACCGAGCCGTGAATGTGGTATCTGAACACACGTAAAAATACGATATTTTTACATGTGAAATTATTGATATTTGATAGTTTGAGAACATTTTAACCATTTATCTTGTCTTTATATTTTGAACAAGATACCGGACATTTTTAATATTTGTATTTATTTTTTACTGTACTTTGTAGAGCTCCGAGTTTACACTGGAGTATTTTAAACAATGAATTACATTTGTCATGTGTCACCATATGGCATGGTTTTGGTTTATGGAATGGCTGATACATGTTTATATAATAAACAGAATAATACATGGACGCTTGGAGATATGGAATTTATCTTCTCGTGTTCACATTCGATATCGAACGAGTGAGCGGAGCGAACGAGTGAGATATCGAATGTGAACACGAGAAGATAAATTCCATATCTCCAAGCGTCCATGTATTATTCTCTATATATATAATGTTGAATATCTTGAATATCTTCGATAATGAAAGAAATTATTAGACTCGGCTTTTAGCCTTATTCAAAAATGGCTAGTGATAAATGAACTTATAATAACGGCCTCTGAACCTGTTAGTGCACCAATCTCATAAGAGACCAAGGCAGCGAACCAGGTACTAAGACACACTTTACCATGCAGTCTTTGACTTACTGGGATTCCGACTATTGAAAACTAGTCTTTACGAGCAGAAGCACAAAACCTCTAAAAAAAGCTGAAGAATCTAGAGAAGATGCGCATAAAATCCTAACGAACTTGTCATTCTTTAAATGACAAACCATGCCTTGAAATTTTTTAAAATTTTTCTATTTTTTAACGCCTAATGACAAAAATTACGAGCTAAAGGCTAACCCCAATGAGATTGGCATTGAAGAATTAACTCAGCACAAATGCTTTCTAATCCTAGCGCCTTGTCAGCCTTAATGCCTGAAACCCTAAAATTCCATTAAACTCAATGTCCTTAATATTGCTTTGAAGTCACTTCCGCAAGTTCAAGCCGGGATAACATGAGTGAGGTCTGCTTGACGTCCCCTGAATGAGGTTTCTTTCCATCAACTGTTTTCCGACCGACTCGGAATCTTTTACAAGCATTTTTAGACTTATCGATCATTACCGCCTCGCGTTTATCGACCATGTCGTTTCCTGTAAACAGTAAACTATCTGTCTGGATGATTAAACTTGTGAATTTACTTCACCTTCATGATATTCTTCGCATTGTGCATGTGATTGCAGTATGATTGTGTGATTCATAAATGATTGCTTGTATGATTCATGGACACTCCCTTCAGTTGTTAAATAATTGTGTATCACGGGTGTGGATCATCCCTTACTGTTTCGTTACACATGATCGAAATGTGTCGAGGTATCATTTTCCAACACGGACATTTTAAAAGGCCTTTCTCGCCTCATATTCATTTATTCGCCACATCGCAAATCTTTAATCGCAATTTTGCTGCTTCCTAAAAATGGCTTTGGATGGCATCTTCTTCTGGAGAACTGGCTTTTTCTTTCTTTTCTCTACCCACGGATTCTCTTCATCTGCAGGTCAGTTTTAAAAAAATTTTCAGATAAAAATACATTTTGACCTATACTCAGTTTACGTTTTAACTGTACGTCCTAAGAAATTCTTAAAAAACCAATGTACGAATGAGAATGAAATATTTTATTTGACTTTATTTCGCAGTAAAACAAGCCGAACATGAGGAGACCATTTTGTGTTTTCTGGAGCTGTCGCAAATTAAAATTCATATGGTAGCTTTGTTTGTAATCCGTTTAGTTTTTTGGAAACACAAATGTTCTAATATTATTACACTTATTTTTTCTAACGCCTTGTAAACCCTTCAAATCCAGAAATTTAATATTTTCAGTGTTGCTTTTAAGTCACTTCTGCAACTTTCAATAAACAGACAACGGAAGTGAGGACCTACCGGATTCGAGATTTCCTTTCTCGGAATCTTTTACAAGCATTCTCAGAATCGACCATCATCGCCTTGTGTTTATCTTATTATAGGAAGTTAACGATGCACTTTATTAACGCGATTATTGTTGTTTTGCAGAACCTTTATTTCAATAACCTCTTTCAAAACCTAGGAGTCACTATCTGAAATAAGAATTGAGTTCAAAATGTCTTTCGACTGGTCTTCGTACTGATCCGTTTCCCCGAGAGGATAGTTCTTCAGTCTTTCTTCTTAAAATATCCATTTACGTTTATTTCCTCGGTTTTTTTCCTGTAGATATGTATAATGTTGAGAAGTTTGTATTGCGCATTGTTTTCGAAAATTTCGCGTTAATTTGATGTATGTAAACCTAACTTCTGGAAAATTCGCGTTAATTTTGTGTAACGTAAATTTTCTTCGCGTTGTCAACGTGCATCGTTAATTTCCTATAATAAGGTATCCCGACTGTCGTTCCTTTCTCAAATACCCTACATACAGCAAATTATTTGATTAAACTTGTATAACCTTGATATTCTAGGTACACGTGTGATTCATGGAAATTTCCTTCAGTTGTTAGATTTCACGTGTGTATCACGGTTAGGGATCGCCCTTAATGTTTCGTGACACATGATCGTTATGTGTTGAGGTACCTCTTTTCTCTGATGGTACTCAATCTTGGTGTATTAACTTACTTCCTTGTATAGATATCATTTTCAGGGTGATTTAGATAATTACTTCTTCTAACATGTGAGAAGGCCTTTCTCGTGATATGTTCTCTTCTCCAGAGAATCTAAAAGAAAAAAAAATCTTCAGTGATTTCAAAACAATTCGAATACTAGCTAAGACGCGTACAGGCAGCGTCGGATGAAATATCCTCCGTGTTTTCGTCCTTCTCGCGTTGGTGTACAACGTTAATAATTTACTTTCACTAAATATGATTTTAAAAAAAGCTGAGTTTTTAGTCCAATGAATTATGGCTGCAGTGGCGGAACCAGGTGGAAGGGTCCGGGGGCTCGGGACCCCCCCACCCCCTTTCAGACCTGACGCTTGTTTGAGACTGTTATCTTACATCGACAGGATCGTATATCACTTTTAAACTAGCTCATTTTTTTTTTTAAATGAAACGCTCATTGTATGATTTTTGCCACTAAACTAAATTCCAGGAATGTTAAAAAATGTAATTGTTTTGGGGTACTTTATTACCTCAAAGTTCGCCTCTGCTTGCAAAGCAGTATTCCCCGCGCCAACTGCGACCGGCGTTCACAGATTGAGAAACAACTGGTCATCTATGCTTTCTCAGCTGGTCGACGATTATACATTCTTCACCAGTAGAATTCAAGTACTCGGAGAGGGCCCAAGGAGTATTTATAAGGTGCAACCGTGACTGGGGGAGGAGGTGTGGGGGGAAAGTAATTTGCCACGAAAAAGTTCAACAGTTCTTTCTGAAAGAAAAGGGTCCTTTTAAATACCCGATCGCAGACCTAACCTTTCATATACTTAAATTCGCGAACCCCCGACCCGTTTAAAAATTATAGGAGATAGCCCCGGAATGCATCATAAAGGAAACATTGTAACTCTCTTTTCTTTCAGCAAGCGGTAGGGAAGCTGACGGATCTGACGATGATTTTCACAAAAGAAATCTGTTACAACTTGGCGTTTCACAAAGTAGTTCATGTTCCGGTATGTCCCAAACACTGAATGAAGGCTGTTCAATCAGTGACGACTGTAGCACGATTACGTGCGATATGAATTTCGTTGAGACGCCAATCACATTCAAGCTAAAGGTATCAATTGTCATGCTATGGAATAGTAATAAACGACAGCAGTAATTCATCTGAGTCCTATATGAAAGAACTTCAAAAACTAAAAGAGTCCAAAGAAAGTAGATACCTTTTTCGGGCAAATTATTATTTTTTTAAATCTTCAGCGCTGATCGAATATAGTCATCACGGCCAGAATAATTCAAGCGCCATAAAACGTTTTGACTTCGCACTCACGTTTGTGTTACTGAGAAACCTTTAGATTCCAGAACGAGAAAGACTACGAGTGCGAGATTTTACGTAAAAATTTTTCGCGCAATAGACACCCCGAAAAGCTTCATAAGATTATACTTCTTGTCACCAGAATAGGTGGCATGCAGTGACGTCTTTATTGAAGGAGGTTAATTCCTCATTGGTCCCGATCGCAAAATGATAAAACTTCTAACATTTGACAACTTGTTTCCTCCAATACGACATTCTTGCTGCTAACTCTCGTAATAGAATGACGACGGCCATCACGTTTAAGCTGACTCAGTGCGTGAGCGCGCACTACATAGTTTAAAAGCATTGAAAAAATCTTGTACTCGTAACCGGTCTCATTCTAGAATTTAGCTTAGGTCTGTCATACATTCAAACTAAACAACGAGTGTATTACAGTCGAATTAAGCATGCAGGATCTTAATTTTTCGCCGCGGAAGAGCAATAAAGGGTATATATTTCTGTCTTTTCACTAGGTGAATAAATGTGATGACCCCGTCTCGGTAACTGCCTTGCTAGATGTCCCGGATCTCCAGAATGTCAAGTGGTCTCATACGTACAACAGTGACGATATCGTTAAAGTGCCCGGATTTATTACATTTTTGCCTTCTATCTTGTTTGCTGACGTGTATTTACAAGTTAAACTCAAAAGCAATGAGGACAGACTGTATCTTGAGGTAAATACTTCCTGTAAATTGAAATGCGTTTAATCTTTAGCAGTGGCAGTGTGAACTACACACTTCATCGGATGGGTCACTACGGTAAGCCCAAAAGTGGAGTAACAGTGCGCTTCAGCCAGTGGCGCCTAGCTTGTAAACTGACGTCTGAGCTTGCTGCCAGTAAATAAAGGAAAATGGGCATATGTTTCTTCCCTTTCAACCACGACTTGACGTTTAAATGACATGATATTGCATTATATTCTTTATTTTAACAGGTAAACCTTCTGGCCGGTAAACCATTTTTAGATAAACATCAGGATTATCCCGTAAATGTCACTGTCATCGAGGGAGACTTGCCCATTTCAAATGACCATTGTGGTAAGTTAATTTATCATATTATGATATTGATTCCACAGCAATTCAAATGGAAAAGTGCTTCACTCCTACTGTTATCCTGTTGATGTTGTTCTTGAATGAGAGAGTGATTGCACTAGGGGGGGAGGGGGGGGCGGAATGAGGATGATACTCATCATCATCATGATACTCATCGTCTTGGTTTGGGGGGGGGGTGAATTTTATTTTTGGCCTCATTTAGGATTTTTGCGACGGAAAGCTAATATTATCACCTGTACAAATATCCCTTAGGATTGCTTGTATAGAATTCGAAGTATCTAGAAAGAAAATTAAACTCAATCATATTATATTGAAAACAGCATTCAATTTCAAAATCTTTCGCGCAATTTAAATCATTATAGGTCTAAAATGGTAATCGGTTGCCTTCTTCAAATGGCCTCTATTAGGGGTCAAAAAAAGTCACGCCCAGATTAGTCTTCTTTAGCCGACGGCTAATCCCGTCCCTTTCATATGGGTGTCATCCCCCGGGATAACACTCCACGGTGATAGGTAATGCAGTAGAATCCCGACTCCCCGACCCACCGTTTCTCAAAACTTGAAGCCAACTTACTAGTCGACTACTTACTCTAGATCCTAGCAGGTGATGGTGTCGAATGGCTATGTAGGCGGTCTATACTCACAATCTGAACGTAGACCTGCAGAAACGAAGGTGGTCGAAAAGCGGTCGCGACCGATAGCAGAGTGACCACCACTGAGAAAACATAACGAAAAACGAACTTGATTGCAAAGAAATCAAGCTGAATAGTTATTATATCTTTCATCATAAAGACTATGTTCCTTTTAATAGGGATCTTCGAGTGGTGGTACGACTTGTCCGTTGGTGGAAAGGTAGCGGTGATTGTTGTGCCGTTGTTGGTCTTCATTTCACTAATCATATGCTGTTACTGCTGCCGTTGCAAAGTCTTTGCTGTTACAAAATGCCGCTGTCGTTAGCATTAACAGCATGCACTGTGTGTTATTGCGACTGCTGGTAAACGACGCGAGGCTTTACATCAATCCTAAACTATCCTAGTAATGATAATAATACCGTTTATTCCATTAAGTTTGTAGAAAAGTGAATTGTCAAGTGGTAATAGTGCACTAACAATTTAAATTATCATCTACACTGATCTTAATAGATAATTGTGTATTCGTTTACAATAATCTATATACATTTATCTGCATAATAATGTATCTAAACGTAATGACGCCCTCAGTTTTCTTTGTCTCTTTATTAAGGTTATTTCGTTCCGGCTTATCGCATCTGAGGGCATATTGGGGCCGATTTCGGGGCGCTAGCACCAGGCGCGAGTTTCTCGTTTCTCGCGTTTACTCCCCAAATCCAGCCAGAGTGCCCCCAATAACGCCTGCTGTGCAACCTAACTGGCGGAGGCTTAGAGCATAATAAGACAGCGGATGAATGACACAAATTTGTCGGTGAGATCTGGTGAGATCTGAATAACTCAAGGCCCGATTTAGACTGCTCCTTGGTAACTAAGATGCGGAAACACTATCATAAAATTCTCCTCTGTACGGATTCTGGTCTAGCAGTCACCTTACCTAAATTACAGGTTGCATCGCAGTTAAAGAGGTAAAAATGCTTTTGTGGACTGTTTGGTGAGCCTTGAATAGCTTGCCATGTTTACGTAGTTGTTGCTTTCGTCTTCAATTTAAGTTCTGGATACACGGAAGAGGCACATTTCCAGGAATCTTGCAAGATTTCTCTGATCACGCGACACAAACCTCCTCGTCATAGGAAAACGGCAAAAGTTTAAGAAATGCCAAAGTTTAAATTAAAGATATAAGTACACAAATGATATGAACATGTAAAAAGAAGATGGTAAATAAAAAAAACACGCTTTTTCACTTTTTCAAGTTTTCTTAAGCAGAGAGGAAATAGACCCTTCCGTGGTTTTTTCAACTTTTGACATATGGACCAATTACGGAAATTAGTCGACACCACTGGAAAGAGCGCGTTAAAATTACAAGTGATACGTTTTATACGAGCGAAGATAAGGTATTCCTTCGCAAAGTTGCGAAAAATTTACAGACGTTTGTATCGTTTGCCCCCCCTCCCCCCAACAACCACCACCACCACCACCACCACCGTACAATTGTGTGTTAAATGTGGCGGCTTTGAGGAGCTATATCTTCGTTACTTTTGAACAAATCGTATGCAAACTTGACAATCGTACTAATCTATAGGCGCTCTTCCAGCGAAATTGACAGATTTTCCCTCACTTGCCATGTCAAAAGTTGAAAAAACCTTGGAAGGTCTAATGTAGAAAAGTACCAACTTCCTGTTTGTGATAACAATAACGTGCTCTTCATGGAAAACCGTCGTACGAATGAGAGTGGATTAAACAAATTAAAAGGATTAAGAAAAGCTGATGGAGCGGTGGCCTTATTATATCTGACTTAAATTAGTAA
Source organism: Porites rus (assembly GCA_964035705.1). Taxonomy (NCBI): domain Eukaryota; kingdom Metazoa; phylum Cnidaria; class Anthozoa; order Scleractinia; family Poritidae; genus Porites; species Porites rus. The sequence goes on from OZ038000.1 coordinate 11,464,479, forward strand.
AACAGAGTTAAATGTTAAATTACGTACTAAACCATTTCGACCAATTTAATAACTAACCATTGTTTTCTGTGAACAGTTTCAAGAAAGAGCAAGAAATGTTGTATAAATCAGGCAGACTATAATAGAAAAGTTTAAGATCGCCAAACATATCTTTAGATCTTTAGGTGCAACGCTGTCCTAAGCCGAGGCAACTATTGAACATCAATTTAACGAAGTGCCAAGGGCTAGGGAAATTTGTTCGTTATATCGAGGGTTCGTTATATCGAAAACCTCAATTTAACGAATTTTTAGCGATCTTTCGGTCACATGTTGACAGTTATCACTGAGTTATTCGTTATATCGAGACATATTTTACGTTTCCGTTCGTTATAACGAGGATTTCGTTAAATTGAGGTTCGTTATCATCGAAGTTCTGTTCGATACATTTTATTGAAATTTTGGCCGGGCTGGAGAAAATTTCGTTAATAATCGAGGTTCCACTATACCGTAACACCTCCCTCTATTTCTCCTAGTCTTTGAGTTTTCATTATGATAATTGTAAGGGATCTGTATGTAAGCCGCTCCTCCCCAATGGTGATATGGAGAAACTAGCCCTGAATCCGTGGCTGACGATACAATAATCAAATTTGAGTCATGTAAGGCAATCCGAGACAGTCTTGGATCCTGGATTCCACGCCCTGGATTCCGGATTCCAGGTACTGTATTCTAGTCGTGAGTGGCACTTAGTGGGATTCTGGATTGAGCTGGATTGAGCTGGATTCTAGATTCCAAAGACCAGGATCCTGGATTCCACAAGCAAAAATTTCCAGGACTCTGGAATCCCCATTCCCTTAGATGATGTTGCACTGCACGATTCGCCACGACGATCTTTAGAGCAACACAGCGTTGCAATGTTGGAAAAATGTTGTACCTATTCAAAACAATGTCGCAGCAATGTGGCAATGCTGTGTTGCGCTAAGAATCGTTGTCGCCAATCGTCTCGTATAACATCACCTCTACATAGGGCAGGGGTGTAGCCACCCCACAGACCTGTAGGCCAGGGCCTACACAATTTTTGGTTTGATCAGTCTACCGCTTGTGAAAAGTTATGCATTGTTGGGGTGTGCTAAAAAAGCTTAAGAGATCAAAGTGTCGGTGAGGTCAGTGCGTACTAGTCATGCGTGAAATTTTCAGGATATGTGGATATGAAAGTCAGCCAGGCCTGCAACTAGTCAAAAAGCTGGCTACGCCACTTTAGGGAAATCAAATTCTCTTTCAAGAGTTCAGAATCAGAATCATTTGTATTGACACAGTATTTCGTTGGCGTGGCTCTTTCGCTTCGCTCTGCTAGGTCGTGCCAGACGTTAAAGAACCCCAATGAAGGTGGCTGAACACAGTTTTGCGGGTGGTCAGCAGTACCTCGCGTGACAGCACGAGTTGTAAATTAAACAAACAAACATCGCGGCGAAAAAGCAATGGTACACCGAAGACAATTTCTCAAAATCTACCCATAAGGGACTAAGACCAGTCAATTTAAAGACCTTTTTCAACTCATACCCAATAAGTAAAGCATGGTAGAACTGTCTTATAGTACAATTCCCAATAACGCAACTGTTTATCTTCAAAGATTGTGAGCCTGCTTACTAAGCTTGCAAGGGGGCGGGGTTCACCTCAAGGAAATCGTACCGTACTTAAGCGCTTAAAACATCTGCTCATCGATCCTTTTCGGTGGTAAATTGAATGTAGCAAAGTTTGCTATTTTAAAACACATCTCTTTGTTTGTACTTTCAAGTAAAGATTCAGTCTGAGAATTGAGCTTTTGGCATCTTGATGAAGTCCACCTAGTTAAGAATGCGTTAAGAAAGATCTTTCGATGGAGGCGTTGGCGTCATTAACATTGGTTATTACAGTGAAAGTCTTTTCCATCAGCAAATTCTATTCTCTTTAATTAACAACGACTTAAACGTTACAGCCTAAGCCCGTAGGGTAGGAAGTGCCTAAAACTATTGGAAATTTTGCATATCACCTCTTGCAACAACATTTCTTGCTTTTATCAATTCGTTTACATCACTTTTAGTTCAATAGCTCATAGTGTGTTACAATTGGCCTACCTGAGAGGTATCTATTTTACGAACTAATACCGTCCTTTCCTTATTCATTCAAAATACTTCTCCGTTTCCGATTGGTAATCCCCGGGATAATTCTCATAATCCGCTGGCGATATTGGACCAATGACGTCACCTATACAGAAGATGGACAGAAAAGGGCACGGGAACCCGTAAAGCCCCTTGGGACGAGGTTGAGCGCGGTAGCTCTACTGTTTGAAAGAGATGGAGAAAATGGCGAAAATGGAGAAAAATTTAGACGTTTTGCGAACTACTGCCTAAAGCATACCAAGAACAGCAAAAATATAACTCGACGCACTGACAACTGCTATTTGAAGAATATCTAAAAGACTTATAATATTTATATATATATGCATATAAGGAGAGTTCATGTCCATCGAGGAAAGCATAAGTGCGAAATATTTTGGATAAATATGGAAAGCATTATTAGATTCGCCTTTTAAGTTCATCCAAAATAGCTAGTAATAAATTAAGTTAGCCTCCTCTGAACCTATCACTGCACCAACCCCATAAGAAACCAAGGCAGCGAACCAGATATAAAAAACAGGTGATCATGCATTCTTTGAGCATGCACCAGCAAAAAATGAGGCAGCAGCGACACATGGACAAGCAATTCCGGCATCTGGACTTGCAGTTGTAGCCTCTGATTGCTGGTCTCGGGAGTGTGCGCTTGTCATACGAAAACTTAACTGCGGGATCGCCACCAGTACGGAAGAACTTCACTGTGCGGACAGCATAGGGCTTCAGATCTTCCATCACGATTGACGCCTGTCTCTCTGAAGGTCGCCACCCATCTTTTCGCTGGAAGACGTCCTCATCATTGTAAGAAATCTCTCCATAACGTACTTTTGTCTCCAGTAACACGGTCTCTGTCTCAACACCAGCTGATCTCCCACTAGAAACCGAACTAGTTGCTACAATATAAAAAAAAACACACTTTAGGATCCATGTTTTGGTCACTGTATTTTGTCGCGCCATTTATTAAGAGTTTTGTGGTGCCATTTAACCGTGTCCCGGTTAGCTCAGTCAGTTGGATATTAAGCACCGTTCTGCCGAACAGGAGGCCGCTGGTTCAAGCTCCGGCCGGATTAACACTCAGGGTCTTAAAATAACTGAGGGGAAAGTGCTGCCTTCGTGAAGACTCTCTAGTTTTCACTGATAAGGACAATAAGCTGTAGGCCCCGTCTCACAACCTTTGCATGTAAAAGTTCTTTGGGACGCTGAAGAACTTAACTTACTTACATTATCTATTTATCTATCTATCTATCTATCTATCTATCTATCTATCTATCTATCTATCTATCTATCTATCTATCTATCTATCTGTCTATCTATCTATCAATCAATCTATCTATCTATCTATCTATCTATTTGTCTATCTATCTATCAATCTATCTGTCTATCTATCTATCTATCTATCTATCTATCTATCTATCTATCTATCTATCTATCTATCTATCTATCTATCTATCTATCTATCTAAAGAGAAGGGGGTGTAGTCCCTAATGTGTTGGCCTATCTCTCATGGGGGAGCAACTTTTACGGATCCTCAGCAATTAGCGTCATGCTATTGCGGTGACCCTGCCAAGAATTGGTCAATCTATAATAATAATAATAATAATAGATCTGCTAATAAAAACAGCGCTACTGATATCGTGCTAGCACTGAACAACAATCGATATCTGCGATTATCCCAGTCATTTACGTCATTCTCTCACAAGGACCGGGCCTTCCGCTTTGTGTAGATACATTAAAATTATTTAGCACCTTTTTCCATGTCCCTTTAACCGACAAAGTTTAAACCTATTTCCCCTTAAATAATTTACACTAATTAATTACAACAAGCGAAAGGCTTTTACCTCCGTAAATGACTTCTTCGTCGTTTTGAATAAGGATTTCTGTATCACTTTCCACTAAAGACGACTATGCAAAGAATCGAAAAACAACAAAAGTGAAAAGTAAGACTTCACTTTAAAGTTTTTTTCGGTGAAAAAGTTTACAAACTAATTAGAGGCGCTAGAATCAGATAAACTTACACTCTGGGCGCACCCTGGAAGGGTGCAGTCAGAGAAGAAAAACGCTGGGAAGGCAGCGAGTGTCATTGCGTCTTTTTAGAGAATACTCATTAAGTAAACCCGTTACTTCTTGTTCAAGGGACATGATAACTTCCAGAGAACCTCAATGGAGGCTGTTGGTGTTGGAGGAGGATTTGGCTTTGAATTATCTCATGTGATCAAACTGAATATATCCTAGGCGTCTTTATTCATTGGGCTTCTGAAGTTAAAAGGTGACCAAAAAGGTATTCCCTCATGAATATCCCCGCTTCCTTCAACAAATATTTTTTTTATTCCGCTTGTAAGCCTCCTCTTGTTATAAGCCCATGTACCCAATACTCCTTACCAAATTGTATAAACCCAGGGCTTAAAACTGGAATCTTTAAGTAAGTACCCATAGGTCGTACCTCTTGCCTCACATTCCTGCCTGCAAAGGTGATCACAGGTGTTTTGGGCTTCGACAGGCGCTGCTGAGGTATCACTGGTGGTATGGGCTTTGGCAAGGGCTGGGTAGCTTTAGGTTCTATAGGCTTCGGCAAGGGCCTGGGAGGTGAGTATTCAAACTTGGATCCCCTTTTGCCAGGATCGAGAAAATGCCGCATCGCTTCCTCATGGATTCTTCGGTGTTTTTCATCCCAAGAGAAGATGAAGCTTTTCCTTCCATCCATATACTCCTCACTGAACTGTGAAGCCACCTTCCTTCTCGCCCAGCGCGAGATAACAGACCGCGCTTCTTCGTTTTCATCTCTGTAATAACTGTCTCCGCCTATCACGATCAGCACGTTATCATCTTAAGCAAAAACAGAATGAAAATGAAGAATCGTCAGTCCTACGAAATCTATCGAGGAAACACTTTCGATTTCGATAGGCTCACTGGCCCAAAATACACTTTTCAGAGAAATTTCCATCTTAGACTTGTACCTTCGACGATGAAAACTGCTCCCGGAAGTATTTTGTGACTGTCGTACAAACAAGTCTTTCCAAGAAACGAGTCCTTTCTTTCGCGAGGCATTGCCGCGTGTGTCACATGACTTCGTGCGATTCAAATCGAAAGTGCTTCAAGGTTGTTTACATCTTTATATACCTTATCCATCGAAACTATTTTCGATCCGCCATATCTTTCATTAAAAAACGAACTTAAAAGGCGTTTTATTACTAATTTAGCTTTCACACTCACAGTATCGGTTACTGAAATAGAGACAAGGATCGGGACTTCCGCCTTTCGTATGTGAGGTTTGCATGTTTAACGCTTAGCAGCATGTAACACATAGTGCGTTAACTAATTAAACGGTTCCTTCATGCAAGTATTACCGTGCCGTACGTTTCATTAGACTAGATATGTTTTAGTAAAATTACCAACTATTTTTTTCATGCGAGAAACTTTAACTGAATCAGCTGAAAGAAAAAATTGCCAATCACCAGTGTGCGTATTTAACGGCAGAATCAGTGGAAGTGGAAGTACTTTATATTGAAACCCACCCGTTTTTTGAAGCAAAGCTCGGTAGAATCTCGCGTAACCAATGCCAGCGTTGTCTTCGTTGATGGAGAGACGAGATTCGTTTGCATGCACAACAAAGACAGCGACGTCCATCACCAGCTTGGGTAACGTATTCTCGCAAACTTCAACCATTCGTTGTAGTCCAAAATTAAGACGATCAATTGAGATTTTGAAACCATATTTTTCCTCTACTTGAAGCAAAAAATTTTCCACTATTTCTAACTTGTAAGTGTTGTCGCAGTTAAAAATGTAAAACCTTTTCAACTGATGCGACATTTTGTCGCACCGCCGCTGTGCTCCACGCGTGTCTGTCATCGTTTTTTTTTTCTGTTTGTTTGGGAATTTCCCGGAAATTGTCACGCTAGCCCAGCGAATATTCAAGCTTGAACCATAAAAACACACAGCAGTAGCATAAAAATTATCTATTGTATAGAAAACGTGTGACCTAACAATTGTTCCGATATTTTGTATGGAGCCCGAAGAAGCCCGCCTTACTTGTATTATACGTGAGCACTTTTTTCTTGAAAATCTCGTCAAAATGTCATTCGATTTTAAAAATAAAGTTCTCAGAACGAAGAGTTTTTGAGAACTTTTTGGTGATTATTAGAATATTTGTAATCAATAAAAGTTTGAAGGGCAAATTTTAAAAGTTATGGGAAAATGAGAACCTATTGGATTTAAGGGTATAGTTGACAATTAAAATTTGAAGTGAATAATCAGTTTGCAGTCTTTAAAATAGATAAAAGACCAGACAATCCGCCACCTCATATGTATAATGCACATAAATTCGTTTTCTATATATATATGAGCCAAAGACTTGTTTCCCTCCCGTTTGGGAGGTTGTTATTTGTTGTACGAGGCCGAGCCTCGTTTCGGTGTAAAAGTCATTTAGCCTCAGAATAAGTAGAATGAGTCAAATACATCCAAGTGTTATAGAGAGCATTGAATTTTGGTATTGTTTTCACGCCGCTGTACTTGTGAATTCGCTTTTTTTTCATTCCGAAGGTCTCCTTAAGGACCCTCTGACCTTCCAAAGATAGATCCGTAGGAGACATTCTGAGAGGTCAATTTTCAAGATAAATAGTCTGGAGCCAATTTTTGCAATGTAAAAAAACGTCAATTTCTATTTGACTTATACATACACATACACTCATATACTCAGAAGATATTCCCCCAAAATTGTTTGGGTAGGATTACGTCACATGCAAGAGGAAAAGAACGCAAGCATATATAGATATAGAAACGAGGCTACAATTTGCCATACCCATCGGGATTTAAAGGATTTGTGCAGAAAACTTAAACCTCTGTTTTTGATCGGTGGAACCTCGATGTAACTAATCTCTACATAACGATGTCCTCGGTATAACAAACGATTTTCTTCAACCCAGTAATAGTAAAATATATCAAAAAGAACCTGATATAACGAAACCTCGATACAGCGAACAAATTTTGCCAGTCCCGCGGCCCTTCGTTATATGTAGGTTCCACGTTGTTCCTCTTAAGTGCTTTTAACACGACAACAAATTCCTTGAGCCTAAATGATTTCAAGCGATGGTTTTTCCTTACAATTTCGCTCCAAGAAAAGAATTCCGGATTCCGTAATTCGTGAATTTTTTTACTTGAGGAATTCGGAATCCAGGATTTTTTGCTTGCGCAATCCGGAATCCTGGACTTTGACAATTGAAATGCTGAATTCAGCTCAAGAATCCGGAAACCCACTACACATTGGAATCCGGAATCCACGTTCCAGTGACAAAGAATCCGGAATCCTGTATCTTGAATCCGGAATCCACGGTGTGGAATCCAGAATCCAAGACTTTCTTGGATTCCCTTTCATCGGACGAAAGATTTTTGTAGCTTGTCTCCTCCCGTTTCATCTTCCATTTCAGATTTGACCAATTCCCATAAAATGGTACACTGGTCTGCGCGCTTGGTGGTGGTGGAATGGAATCCAATTATCTTTCAAGAGCTCAGAATTAGAATATTTTTGTATTGATTATTTCCTTGCCGTTGCACCTTTCGTTCAATTTAGCTAAGTCATGCCCGACGTTGACGAGCCCTGAAAAAGCTGGAAAATGAACTGGCAGTTTCTGGTTTCTAAACCATGAACGGTTTGGCCGTACACTGGTACAATAACGTTATTATCTCTCCCGAAAGGGCTATTCGGAGATCATTTACAAAAAAGACAGGATCAGAAAGAAAAAATAATTACTATAATTACAACCATAAATGCGTGTATCGTAGAAACTCGCGAAGCTCGGGGGGAGGTCCATTAAATGTCAGAGATGGAAGGGGGAAAGCTTTTTGGAGTAGATTGTGTAGCTTGGGAGGGCGGGTCGCAACACTGGCTCTAATATTGGAATGTGATATGTAGTTAATCTCCTTTTGGTTGGAGTAAATTTGAACCCAGTGCGCTGTTGGATTTTCTGGGATTAAATTGGGGTTGGTGTTGTTAAGGAAGGATGGCCAATGTCTAATAGGTCCTCTGTTCACCCCAATTGACGCTCCTACATGTGTAACTATAGTAAAAAAAAAAATGGGTGTGATAGTGAATAACTGCAGGTCAATATGCAGCTAACCCATGCCATCTTAATAAGTGTAATAAAAATTACTTGTAAATTGTGTCATTATTAGTGAGTGGTTGAAATGGCAGGAGGTAATGCTGCAGTGAAAAGAACAAGTAACTGCTGGTAATTTGCGAAAAATATTTATTGTTAAGTGAAATACAGCAATGATCAAGATTACTTGCATTTGTTGTAGTACATAATCCAGAGATGCAAACCTCTGGAATTCTAAAATCTGGAGACTCTTTCTTTTGCAGTACCCCCTCTCCCTTCGAATGTCAACGATTAACCCCCCAGCCTATAAGCAAAATTCGATCCAGTCACCGATCGGCTTCAGGGGACATTATTTGAAGTGTTACATTAGGTACAGACCATCACAAGTAGCTTTTATGATTGTAATGGCGAAATAATCTTAGTCAGTGATGAAAGACGACCGAAAATGCCCCAGAAACCCACCTTTGAATCAAAGAAAATTCGAATTTTGGGAGAAAATGGGATACATTCCAAATTAAAGCACAGAAAAGTTCAAAACTCGATTTTATCCGGGAGATTTGGTGACCCGTACAAGAGACCGGGAGATTTGTGGTCGTATCTGGGAGAGTTGGCAAGTATGGTAATCACACTTTGACAACTTAATTGTTTTTAATAGTTAGGTGCAAACAAAATGACTTACTCTAAAATAGAAATTACATGTAGCAATGTCATTAAGAATGCAGTTGAGGAGAGTTGTGAAAGTGATCATGCTCGTGATTACCCCAGGTATTGAATATGTGGTACCCTCATTAGCACAGAAATATCCCCGAAAGAGTACCAAATTATTCATGAAAGTGTTCACAGTTATTTGTGTATATGTACATGCATGAGAAACAAATACATATGCAAGAGTGAATTTGTTTGAAATGTTAACATACAGAATATAGACACGAAAGGGTACGGTAAGCCGTGAGTCCGCTTAGGACGTCGACGAGGTTTGGCGCGGCAGCTCAGCTGTTTTTTGAAATTGAAAGAGCTTGAAAGGGCCAAAAATTTGGATCGCTTTAGGTTTCTGGGAAACTGCCTACCTACCCCTCCCCTAAGCTAACATTAACACTTCTCACCTAGGGCAAAATGATGGCTTAGGGGAGGGGTAGATGGACAGTTTCCCAGCAACCGAAATTGATGCAAAAAATTGTAACGGTTTCCAAACTGTTTCCTAAACTTCAAGAACAGCAAAAAACTAGACGCTATTTGAAGAATACCTGCAAGACTAAACAGCTTTCTTTATTCTTGAATTTGCTGAAGACGGGAAGTTGACGTCAATCGAGGTAAGCATATTTTTAAAGTATAAAATATTTTCAATGAATAATAAAAGAATTATTAGACTCGGATTTCAGCTTTATCCAAAAATGGTTAAAAATAAAAGAAAATTATTTTAACGGCCTCTGAACCTATCAGTACACCAACCCCATAAGGAACCAAGGCAGCAAACTAGGGCTAAATAACACGTGACCATGCATTCGTTAAACATGCCACAGCAAAGGAAGAGGTGCACGCAGAAGCAGCAGCAACAGGTGAGCAAACATTTCTGGCATCTGGACTTTTTATTGAATCTTTAATGGATCTTTCACTGTAGTCCTCCAAAACACCACGAACACACACCACGCAGCACTCCCGCAGAGGATCCTGGGGTCCCATCTTGTCATACGAAAACTTAACTGCGGGATCATCACCAGAACGGAAGAACTTCACTGTGCGGACAGCATAGGGCTTCAGATCTTCCATCACGATCGACACCTGTCTCTCTGAAGGTCGCCACTCACCTTTACGCTGTAGGACGTCCTTGGCGTTGTACGAAATCTCTCCATAACGCACTTTTGTTTCCAGAAAAACGGTTTCTACCTCGACACCAGCTGATCTCCCACTAATAACCGAACTTATCGCTACAATATAAAAAACACGTACATTTAAGGATTTATCTTTTAATCACTAAATTATCAGGACTCGCTGGGCAAGTAACATTAAAAGCTTCCTTGTCCAATAAGGAAGGGTCCAGGTAAGTCATCCCGTGACAAAATCAATAACTCAGAGGAGCAAGAAGTAGCCCTGGGCAGCAAAGTGTGAAATCAGCTTGCCGAAGTACCAGCTTGAATTAAAGTTTTTTTCGAGCCCTGATTTTGTCGTTCCATTTATGAATAATCTGGCAATGAAACAGCGCAACTGATAGCCTGCTTACGCTGATCATCGATATCTGCGATTGTCCCAGTCATTGACGTCATTCTCTCACGAGGACCGGCCCTTCCGCTTTGTGCAGATAGATTAAAATTACTTAGCATCTTTTATTTTTCAAGCTTCAGTCCATTTATTTAGGGGCGATTTTGAATAGCCTTGTTGGTTTTCATTAGTATAAATAAACTTAATATGATTTTTATGTTTCTTTGAACCGAGAAAGCAAGACACAGAATTAAAAGTGTGAGGCTTTTTACTGCTTACTCAGTACTGTACATATAATCATAAAATAACTGCATACATCGACACGGGCACATGATACGAGGTTCAAAGGTCCTTAGCCAAACTTATTTCCCTAAATCATTAATTATAACAAGCGAAAGACTTTCACCTCGGTAAGTATCTTGTTCGTTGTCTTGGATAAGGATTTCTGTGTTACTTTCCACCAAAGACGACTATGCGAAGGATGGAAAAACAACATAAGTTAAAAGTAATAAAATAAATTCATGTTAGTTAAAGTTTTTTTACAAACTAAATTCGATCTTCTTACACTTAAGCCGGATCGGGGAAGGGTGCGGCCAGAAAAGAAGGACTAGACATGAAGAAGGCCGGAAAGGCCAGCGTTATCAGTATCAGTGTGTCTTTTTGGGGAATACTCACTTAGCCATTACTATTTTTAAAGGTCATGCTAACTTCCATTTGTCGTTTCAAGCTGATTGGCTATTGAAAGAGTATCTCGATGCAATGATGCGGTTAGGGGCTGTTGGTGTCGGAAGAGGGTGTGGCTTGGAATTATTCCGCTATTAAGCCTCCTCTTGTCATTAGCCCATCCAATACTCTTTTCCAAATTGTAAAAGCCCAGGGCTTAAAACCGGGATCTTCCAGTAAGTTCCCGGGCATAAAGAGTGAAGACTATAGCTCTTACCTCTTGCCTCACATTCCTGCCTGCAAAGGTGGCCACAGTTGTTTTCGGCTTCGACAGGTGCTGAGGGATCACAGGCGGTATGGGCTTTGGCAAGGACCTGGGAAGTGTGTATTCAAACTTGGATCCCCTTTTGCCCTGATCAAGGAAATGCCGCATTGCTTCCTCGTGAATCATTCGGTGTTTTTTATCCCAAGAGAAGATAAAGTTTTGCCTTCCATCCAGATACTCTTCACTGAACTGAGAAGCCACCTTCTTTCTCGCCCAGCGCGAGATGACAAACCGTACTTCTTCGTTTTCATCTCTGTAGTAACTGTCTCCGCCTATCACGATTAGCACGTTATCATCTAAAAAAAAAAGGAAGGTGAACATTTTATATACGCTCATGTAATTGGATAATTCCAAACACCGCTCACGCGCACTCAGTAGACTATCTGAGGGTAGGAAGATCCATGTTTTGTCATGCAGTATTGATTACCCGAATCCCCTGAGTCCATTTCACGTTCACCGCGCAACACGTAGTCATCGAGTTACCTGAGCGAACGCCAGATTGCCCAGAACCGAAAGCTTTCCAAAATTATTTCTTCAAATAACGCATCACGATACCCTTGAAGAGGCGAATAGATGATAGACTTAAGCGGCCTTAAAGAACTGACGCTTCAATGGCGAATCAGTGCGCCGTTCATCGGTGTGGGAGAGATTTGTGAGTCAAGACTGCACGCACTCACCTGCCTTGCTCCAATTTAAATAGGAAAACAACACCGAATAAACAACGTGCCGTAAAACCGTATAAAACGGCCATGAATTGAGCCCAGGTTACACCGAAAAGGCAACAACAGGCCCAAGTTTACGAAAGTACAATTTATTGCTATATTCATGCCTGTATTTCTACAGCTATAATGAATTTCTCATACAAATTCTTCAAATCGTTCGTAATATGCAAAACAGTATCGAAACTCGCGGTAATTTATGCACCGAGCTTGGGCCGCCTGTGATAACACCTGTACAAAATGGTAATACTGAATAAACTTGTTGTTGATTCCATTTGCCTGACAGAAGAGGGTAGGGAAAAACTCCTCGCGTTGATCATACGTGACAAAATCCGCCGAGCCTAAACTAATGAAGAAAAGTCTCCTGGAAGGCTCCATACAATTCCTTATAATAAAATTACGAGGAATTGTATGGAGCTCTCCAGGACACTTTTCTTCATTAGTTTAGAAGCTGCGTGTCATATGAATTGATGCCCTTAAAATCGAAAGTGCTTCAGGAGTGTTTACGTCTTTACCTTCCTAATCGATTAACTATTTTCCATCCTGACCATATCTTATATTATAAAAAGGACTTTGAAAGCGTTTTATTAACTAATTAAGCCTTCATAGTATAGATTATTGGAATAAAAAGAAGGGGTCACGGGACTTACGGTTGAGAACGGTTTCTTCTGCAGTTGTATCAACATCTCATTCTGTGCGTGAACTATCAAAGCATCCGTCGAACAAGTTTTATATTGCCGTGTCTTACGTTTTAAACTGGATATGTATTAGTAAAATTACCAACCATGTGCGTGCGTTTTTAAAACTTATGTACCGAGTCAGTGGAAGGCAAACTAAGTATATCACCAATCTCCAGTGTGCGTATCTAAAACTGCCTTAAACCAAATCATGCAATGGAAAGCGAGCCATTAAGAGATAGCTGAAGCCCACCTGTTTTTTTAAACAAAGCTCGATAGATTCTCGCGTAACCAATCCCAGCGTTGTCTTCGTTGATAGAGAGACGAGATTCGTTTGCGTGGACAACAAAGACAGCGACGTCCATATCCAGTGTAGGTATAATCCTGTCGCACACCTCAGCCATTCGTTGCAGACCAAAATAAAGACGATCAACTGAGAATTTGAAGCCATATTTCTCCTCTACTTCAAGCAAAAACCTCTCTACTATTTCTAAATTGTAAGTATTGTCACAATTAAAAAGGAAGAACCTTTTCTGCGGATATGACATCTTGTCGCACCAACGCTGTTCTCCACGCTTGTCTGTAGTCAATTTTTGTAATGTTTTTGTTTGGAAGTTTCGGGAAATGGTCACTCCCCATTCTCGATATTTTAAAATTCTAACATGACTCCGAAGCCTTCTGGGCATATTTCTTTATTTGGTTTGATTTTCTTTGTGCCCAAGTCTCTTCTGGAAATTTCGAGACTGTCAGCATTAGAACCCATATTTACAGGACGTAGAAATGTTTTCTCCCTGTATATCACACTTAGATGATATTTCAAGCTGGAAATGTTCCATCCTCGGAGACCCAGGGGCAGTCAGTCGGGTCGGGAGAAAAGGTGGGACGAAAGCTTTCAAATACGGGCGAAAGAGCCCCTGGGTACCGACTCTCATCGAACTATTTCCAAAAATTCAAGCTGATGCCGGCTCCTGATTGGGTTTAAAAAATGCTTTGTATTATTGTGCGAAATCGGCGAACAGTTTCTCCTGAGTTCTTTTCGTGAAGGGAAGTTAGGGACTTTAGTGCTGAGGTTATGGAAAAATCTGTCGTGGGATTTCGAATTTTTTTACATTTTTCGTAAAAATGCGGTTTTAAATATATGCCGATATCTCAAAGGTTTTTATATCCACAAGAAAATAAATAACATTTTCCTAAAGTTCCAGTACTATTTATTATGGATGCCAAAAATCATAGCGGTTGAATCGTTCATTCTGAAAAACGCAAATCAAAAGCATAACCAACACGCATATAAATAGGTTCGGGCCGCCTTAAGGTTAGCCTATTTGTAGTAAGCCATTCTGAACGTTTAAATAATTCTGCATTAACAGTCCTCTCTAATTATTTAGGGACCGGTCATTATTTATTGCCCGGGGGCGGAGGATTTTGGGGTGGATCACCAGGTTTTTAGGGGAACAAAAGGGGGGATCAGTCGTAACCGAGAACCCAAAAGGGGGGATCATTGAAACTTTGGAAGGATTCAAAGGGGGCACCACTTAAATTCGCTTGGAAAATGAAGACATGGGGGCGGGGGGACCGCGAAAGTCATCAAATGTTATTAGGGGGGATAACTTCAGTGAAGTAACAATCAAAGGGGGAATCGGCTAAATTTTACATTGTTTAGCCCCAAATCCTCCTTTCCTCCCAACCCCACCCCCCAGGCGATAAATAATGACCGGTCCCTTAGACCGATTTAAAGTCCCTATGTGCATAAAGTATACTAGTATCGTCAGTGAAAAGGTAAAACTTCCAGTGGACCAAGCACTGAGCCTTTATTAGAAATAAAGGACGAAAACCGACTGTTGATAACACCTCTTATACTGACCATAGCGTTCCAGCTTGTTTAAAAGTATATTATTGTTTACAGTGTCAAAAGCTTTTTTTAAGATCAATAAAAATGCCACATAAAAATAATTTGTTATCCATGATTATGTTATTTTGGATGCTGCTGATAATATCCAAAGTAGCATTATGAGTAGCGACGAGAATCACATTCAGGCAAGGTTTTAAGATGTCAAATTTACTAAAATAAGATTCAAGTCGTTTATACATCAATTTTTCAAAGATTCTATTAAAATGGAATAGGAGGGAAATAGGTGTATAATTATTTTGATGAGTATCATCGCCCTCCTTGAAAACAGGGACCACTTTCGCAAATTTCAGTTTTCCCAAATGAATGGGAAAATTCAATATTTCTGCCAGCGGACTTCTCATAACCAGTCTGGCGCATTTTAGAAGAAAAGATGGACAAGCAACCCATAACTATTATTATCTGGTAACAACATTATTTCAAATTCAATCTCAGCTGGAAGAAAAAAAGACTGATCTGACTAGTCCAGAAAATTGGGCCGTCGCGACCTCAAAAGTTTGACGCGATAGGCAGAGCCTCGTGTTGAGGGTTACCCAACGACTGTTTTCTGTGAATTATCTGCTCGGAGAAGCAAATATTGCCTAGAATTTTCTATTGCTTAAGGACGGCTAGAAGTTTCTAGATGAACGTTCCATTCAGGTACAATTTTCGAAGCGTATCCTCTACGATTTTCTGAAGTTTAATTTCTCACATTTTACTTCCCCTTTTCGGCTAATTGTCGTAGAAAAAAGAAACCTGAAATTTTCGGATTCAAAAATATGATGCGTAAAACGTTAAATTGCAGCTAAAATTTTCGGGGTGAAATAATACTGAAACCCTTGTAATTTCGAAAAGACTAAAGTTCCCCTAGTATGACCGAACAAATACAAATTTTAAAACATCGGTAAGAATGCATTTCTATGCATCTGAAAGTACTATGGATAACCTGAAAAGTGTTTTCAATGTATTTTGGGGGAAACCATCTTTGGGTGCCCCTGCGTGTTCTGCTCCTCGATCAAAAAGACAAAAGGAGGCCCTGCCTTCGTTAATGGAAAAAATAGTAACTTTAATTGTTTTACATTTAAAAGCAATCAAAAATACTGCTAAAAAAAAAGAGATGACCGAGCTACGCTACTGCCTAATGTCTATTAGAAGCATCACCTGAAGCATGTCGACAAAAGAAGGAGGAGGAGGAGGAACTGTGAGCTGCCTCGATTAGTTTTAGCTACCTGCAGATCAGTCACATTTCAAATTGATTGTAACAGTGTTTTATATATAATGAATAATATTGAACTTGACCTTGAACTAGAAGAAGAAGGAGGAAGACGAGCAGAACGAAAAAAACAAGAAGAAGAAGGAGCAGCAGCAGCAGAAGAGGATCAAGAAGAAGAAGATGGAGGAGGAGGAACAGAAGAAAAAGAAGAAGAACAAGAAGAGGAGCAGCAGCGGAAAAAGAAGAAGCAGAAGATGGAGGAGGAAAGGAGGGCAGAAGAAGAAGAAAAACAAGAACAGGAACAAGAAGAACAATACGAAAACGTTCCTCGTGGACAGTGAAAGGAACTCCTTTGTGAGAAGAAATGTCGATCAGACGAATTACCATCTACGTAACACGGCTACTAATTGTGAATGCGGAGGAATAGTAAGAAATGATATTTTTCCGGATATACCCTTCCACGAAATGCCCTTACTTTTCTTGTTTTGAGTAACAGGCGTCTTAACTTCTTTACCGGAAGTCTGCTAGGTGCCTGACCCTGTGGCTGTAACCCAATTCGATTATAATTTCTGTCATAAACAAATTGCGCACGACGAGATCTCAGTTCCACTTCCTTTATTTCCTCTACAACAACACTTTCCTTATGTAGCACCTTCTCCAGCAAAGGAACTAACATCAGAGTACACTCGCTTAAAAAACTTGCTGAAAATGCGCAATCTCCACACCGAAGATAATTCATGTACAACATCGCAAAATAAATTATTTCATGGAAAACATAAACACGTAATACAAGTTCAACAGTCGCTATCCCAATTTTGCAATTCACTCGGATCAAAAACATCCAACTCGTCCCTAATATTAATTGGCTCATCCATTCCGCCCTACACAATAAACCAATCACTAAATAAAATCAAAGAATCAACAAATCAGATGACCTCTCAGGACACATGCGCTTCAAATTTTATATCTCTGATTGGTGCATTTCGATCTTCTTCCAATAATCTCATCTCTGGACATTCCAGTTGGGAGCTTTTACATGTCATATGTCTTTGACCGGTCGGTCCGCTCCGACCGAAACTTGCCGTTTCATTTCCAAAAATTCTCGTTTCCAGCCCTACTTTGCTAAGCAGTAGAAAAAATTTCGGTTGGAAACTTTGTTTCAACTGAAAAATGTCGTTCCATTTACTGTTGATAATTCCACTGGTTTCTAACTGGTTGGTTTGGCAAAATGGGAAGGCACCCTAAGTTAACGACATTCCTGAGCGTCTCAAATCCTTTAATACTTTGCGCTCCGCCTCAAATATATATTGTAGCCGAAAGAACTCGGAGTGATCTCGCAAATCTTGAACTCATTTCTGTCACTAAGTCAAAAACCCAAAACAAGTCGAAAGGTCACCAACTTGCGTGCCCCATCTTTTCCAGTACCTCGCGCATACCTTATGGCTATTTTCACATCTCAAATTTCCTTGGGTCGCAGAGGCGCGATCAGCTAATCCCTCAACTTAGAGCGCCTAACTAATGCATTGTTTTCCAGCGAACACGTGGTACAGCAAAAACAATAAGCTTTATTTGCATGACTATAACAACGTATTACAGTATTGCAATAGTTACTTGAATTTAATTATTGATTCCTTTAATTTTAAATTAAATATTTGAAATAATTTGAAATATATTAATCATTTTATTACTTAGCTTATTTTTAACCATCAGTAGGATTAATTATTCCGGAGACAGGTTTATCTCTCAATTCAAAGCAAGATGATATAAATGAAATTAATTGGATGTTAATAAAATACTCTGTAGAATTCATCTTATGTGACTGTAGTCGTAGAAACGGTATTTTAAATTCTAGTTTAGAGAAGAACATCTCTCTTATCGAAAAAAAAAAACTTGGAAAATCCAATAAAAAGTGGGTTTCATCTTCAATTCTGTTACAATTGCAGAACAAAAAATGTGAGTCCCGTGCTCATCCCGTCTTCAACCAATCGTCGGTTGGATTCATTTGCATCATTTGCATCAAACGTGTGTCTTTAGCGTAAAATCTTTAACTTGCTCGTTGGCACTTAGCGATAGCCGTAACTAGTCAGGAGACGGTAATAGGCCCCTGAACTAGTAAAATATGTACGTATAGCGGGCACGTTCTGGCAACGAGTTTCATAGTTTTGGTGCGGCAAACGAGAACGACCGACACGCAACGATCCCGGATCTTGCAAACATTGCAAACTTTAAGACTGAATTAAGAGTGACCTACTTATTTCGTGAGTATTTCAGTTAAAGTACTATAATGATGCAAATATTAGTAGTTAGTTTATAAAGATTTTAGTTTAGTATTTTTACATATTCATGTTTTTGAACACTGAATGTAAATTTCTTAACATTATTTGAATTTATAATATTCCTTTGTAAAGCAACATGAGTCCATGGATATGACGCTCAGCTTTTACTAATAAATGAACTGTTCAAAAAAAATGAACAAAAGAAATTCGAAAAAAGAAAAAGGAAGCAAAAAAAACAATCAAATACAAATCAAAACAAAAATCAAGTAGCCCGTCCCGTCGTTACATTTTACAGGTCCGCTTAAGGCAAGGTAAGGATTAACGACCAGTATAACGTACTAGGTTTTACGATGAAACAGGCCCTTGTTTTTACCAAGAGCCATTATGGCTCTTGTTTTTACTTAATTGCATAGGGTTAAAAAACATGACAAAAAAAATGACGGCTCTGTCTTTAACTACAGTAAATACAATAGCAAATGTGTCAATCTTGACAGTTTTGATCAAGCTTCAACTTTTTAGCTTGGCTTACAACATTCTTTTTTCTGCAAGCCAAGGTTTCTTTATTCTAGGTTTACAACCACGTGACAAGGCGGCCATGTTGGATGGCAATACAATAGAATGTTTTCTTGAAGAATTTAAATGAAAATAGAGTTTAGTTCCCAGAGGAAGAAATGCTTTTGTCCTTGTCATCCAACATGGCCGCCGTGACGTCACGTGCAAACCAGCAATTTGCAATTTTAAAGAGGTTTATTTGAAAGCGTTCGAACTCCTTAAAATGGCTGAAAACTTAGCTACACTATCAACTAACTTATTCACTACTTCCCTCTTTACCTTGCATCTTAAATTCCCTCTCTCGTCAGATATAATGAAGAGTCTGCCAGTAGAAGAATTTCTTTTTAAGTCTTCAAGAATGTTCAAAGGGACTTACCAGCCCGGATATTGAAACTCGACGTCATCTTCACGGAAAGATACCAAACCCTTGATTACACGAGTTTTCAATCGGAGTAAGTCATTGTTCCCCATCTCTATTCCTTGGTCGCCAACGAAAACTAACAAACTATTCCCTGGCCGGCCGGAAACGATTTTTAGTTGAATCTCATCGATGTGGCTGTAGTTATCCAGATATCTTTGCTTTTTATCATCAGAGAGTCCCAAAAAGTGAGGGCTTGAAAACTCAACATCTTCCGGTGCAAATGAGATTCTACCATGACGTAGTTTGCTCTTAAACAATAATTTGCCGGCCAAAGGTCCAGGTCCATGCGCGGTATAGGTGGGAGTTTCCGCTGTAGAAAGCAAAAAGAGAAGGTACATGTCAGATGGACAAAAAAATGTGGCGAATTAGGAAACCTTCTGGTTTCCTCACTTCTTTCCCTTATCTGGAGTACTATTGATAAAGTTTAGACTGTTTGTTTTCTCCGCTCTCTTTTTTTTTCCTTTCTTCCGTCAATACCAACTTAACACATGAATGCAAGAGTGAGGAGCTAGCCTGCGTTGCAGCCGGCCCACGCACTCGTAAATATTGGTCTAGAACGTCTGCGACGCAGGCAATCAGGAGCAAGAGTGAAGGAAGTTAACAGAGTTAAGAGAAAGTGGTGAGGATAAAGTAGGAAGAGGCGTCGGGAGGCGAAAATGAAGGTGGATGTATTGTTGTGGTTAAATTTTATCCGCGGTTTAAATCTAATTTCCCTTTGTTTTAAACTCATTATCATAGATTGCTATCCCTCAAAAAAGGGTAATAAAATTTAAACCAAGAATAAAATTGAACCACAACAAACATATATTCAAAGCTTTTCCTTCCATCCAAACATTCTTCGCTGAATTGTACAGAAACAATTCTTCGGGCCCAGGGAGAGATAACTGATCGCTCTTCCTCGTCTTTACTTTTGTAGTTGTCATCTCCTCCAATGACTGTAATAAGATTACCTCCTGAGAAGCAAAAAATATATTAAAAGCAAAATTATCTCTTTTTTGAAACTGATCGCTGTATTCCTTGTAGAATTCTACAGAAGCTAAATCTTGTTAACTATCGTTGAATTCTGTCATCCTAGCTCGGTTGATTGCTGATAAACTCTCCAACTTCAGCGAGAACTTGCACGTTAAGTCAAGCTTATTCCTTTCTTATCGCCGAGTTAAGTTGTTTTTTTTTGTTGTTAAAAAAAACGTACCATGCCCGATTTAAGCTTTTAAACTTTTCAGCACAATATTAATTTTAACATCAATAATTTTATAACAATACTAAAACCATAAACTGGTAACGTCGCGGCGTGAAGTCTTTATTAGAATAGCGCCATTACAAAGGCAGACGTTAACTGAAACAAAACATCGCACATTAAAATGCTTAAAATGGCACTACCCGACAGTGCGATCAATGAAAAATGTTAAAGTGTTGATGTAGGACGGGGGCGGCCCTCTATTTTCGTCCCCACCCTGAAGGATTTGACAGCTCAACGGTCTCCACCCCCAGGAATTTACCAAGGCAAAAAAATGCTAATGCATAAATGCATGGGGGTCAGCACCCGAGGGAGGGTGAGCTGGGCGCAGCTGGAATTGACTGGTGTATTGCTCGCTTTTTCAAAGAGTGCAAAGTTTACAAGGTTCTAGTTTTGCATCGCAAATAATGTTGTTTAGTATATACTAAAGCACTGGATAGTGTTTTTCGGGCGCTCTTATTGGCTACTCAATCAGTGAATATCCTGCAATATTCACTGCTTCACCTCCAGTTCCTCCGAGCGAGCGACGCCAAACTCGCGTAGGTTGCGAGCAAAATGCTTTCCCGGTTTGCTGCCGTAACAAACTAAGAAATTTCACAACTAATCAAGCAAGCTATTTCCGAAGTACATGAAGAAGGTGACGAAGTTCGGTTTGGAAGTTTTAACAGGTAAAGCTTTGTCTTTTTGACTTGAATAGTTATCGATAAAACCGGTGAAAAAGTTTTTTGTTTTCAAATGCAAATCAAGCTAAAGTCTTGCGTTACTTTATTTAGTTGACTTGTTCATAGATAAGCTTAAACTAAATTTAATAATCTTTTTTACAGAATTATTTTAAATACAAACAGAATTCACAACTCCTTTTGAAGAAACTTCCCCGCAAGAGCTAAACAAACGCCTTCAAAAGTTTTATTTGTCGCTAAAGAAAAAGCGACGACCGCGGCCGTTCGGTCATCGCGCGCCAAAATTGTAATCGTTGGCAACAGTAAATGAGTTAAAAATCATCATTTTGTGCTCAATTATCTCACTCTTTTAGTATATACTAAAACAGTGTCGGTGGCTAGTATTGGATATTTACCTCGCCGCTTCGAGGCCTCGGTAAAATATCCAATACTAGCCACCTCCACTTCGGTGGATAATTGTTATTTATATTTTTTAGTCACAAATATAATAGCCATCGTCAAGAATCCTTTAGGGAGCGCTCATTTATATTACTGAGCGTCACATTAATCGATTAATATTGACTACAAAAACATAAGTCGAAAGTTTTTGTTGGTCCTTCATACCTTTTTGCACATAGCCGGGCACAAAGATCCGTGAAAGATCAGTTACAATGACATTATACTGTATGCAGGTCGCATTTGAAATTCTTACCTGTTTTCTGCAATAGAGCTCTGTATACCTTGGTGTAACCACGGCCATCGTTTATCGACAGACGTGACTCGTGAGCGTGAACGACGAAAAAAGCAAAATCGATCTGCAGTGCGGGAATAACTTTCTCGCTCAATTCAGCCATTTCAGAAAGGGAGAAGTAGTGACACTCCACTGTGAGATCGAAGGCCAGTTTCGGTTTCGAGGAGTTGAGTAAATTCTCGATGATACTGAGCTCGTAGAGCTGATCACAGTTAAAAAGATGGATCTTTCTCTGT
This sequence comes from Porites rus, assembly GCA_964035705.1. Classification (NCBI taxonomy): domain Eukaryota; kingdom Metazoa; phylum Cnidaria; class Anthozoa; order Scleractinia; family Poritidae; genus Porites; species Porites rus. The sequence goes on from OZ038000.1 coordinate 11,486,504, forward strand.
CTTAGCATCTTTTCTAGCTTGAGAAACTGTGGACTCAATAAAAACAGTCAATTCAACCACAAAGAGACTGCGTCACTTTTCCAAGAAAACTGGGGGACTGTGCCGGAATGGTTTACATGTTATCGCGCATGAAAGCTTTGAGGGGGGATACTGAACTCCAGGGGAATGGGGTGGATACATATGAGTAATTTAAAGTCTCCAACAATGGAACGTTCGGTTCCATCTAAGATCAATCCGTGCAAATTGTGATTCGTAAGTCTAAAGCTGCTAACTGCCTGAAAACAGGTTTCGCTTACTTTTATTAAGAAAATTCGCGACCACAGCCGAATTCAGATATAACCGCCCCGTAAACTAGACCGGTGTGTTCGTGTGTTTACTATAATTATTCCGAGAAATATCAAGGAAATACTAGACCGTTTAAAGTGAATTTTACACCTAGCTCTACTTCGTGAAGGTAAAAATCCCTCCTGTTACAGGTCTTGAGGTAGGACTCTCTCTACCTCTAGTATGGTTGATCACGGCAGGTTGAGCAAGAGCCAAGCATTTGAAGATCGTATTAATCAGAGTTGATTTTCTCGACCCCGCCATTCTAAAGAGTACTATATTCATATATTCAGTCGAAAGCCATCCATTTCCCCCGGGGAAGGGCATCGTTAAATTTCTCGTACTTCCCGACTTTGTATTTTTAATTTAATATTCTGTCAATAAGCTGACCCTCATCTTCAATAACCCCAGAAGTATATCGTGCCACGGTTTTGTCGTGAATTTTTTTTAACAACAACAACAACAACGTATTTATTTAAAGAAATATAAAGTTTACAATACTTCATGTCCTGCAAATAGCTACAATGCTAATCTAGGCAGGACAAGACTTTAACTAAAGGCGTTATTAAATTACATAAGAAAAAAGAAAAGAAGAAATACAAAAACATACAGAAAGAAACACCTTACATATAGATTCAAGTACAAGGGATTTTGTTATTTGAAAAAGACTAAAATTACAACTGGAGGTATATACAACATATCAGGTTAACTTCACAAAATATTCTATTAAAAAATTAACATTCAAATAATTATCTTCATTACCTAGAACATTAAGGAGTAGTGATTTGATTTTTTTACGAAAATTAGAAACGTTGAGAGTCTTAACAGAAAGTGGAATAGAATTCCAAATAGACACACCGATTCTAGTAAAAGATTTTTTCATTTTTTCAGTTCTAGAGAATTTGACAGAGAAGCATTCTTTTGCAGATAATCGCGTATTATAATGATGTTCTGTATTGATTTTCGCAAACTTATCGAGAAGACTTTTAGGAGCTGTCTTAGCATGAACGTCATACATTAAATAGCTTAACTGTTGAAAGAACAAAGACTGCAAAGGAAGGCAGTTTGATTCAATAAAAAAAGGGATTGCATGGTCTCTGGGTTTAGAAAAATAAATCAAACGCAGAGCGCGTTTTTGCAGAACAAGTATCTTATTGAGGTAGGTCTGTGGACAGTTGCCCCATGCACAGATACCATAAATTAAATAAGGAGAAATAAGTGCATGATATAAATTCAAAAGAAGACGCCGTGGAATGTAATGCCTCATTTTAGCAATTATTCCAACCGATCTACTAATTTTGTGACAGATAAAGTCAATATGATGCTTCCATGATAGTTCAGAATCAATCATTATACCCAAATATTTAACAAAGTCCTTCATCTCTAGAGTTACTCTAGTATTTAAAGTTGGATTAAAAATCTTAATTTGAGGAATGAAAGGCATTCTTTTTTGGTGCGGACGAAAAATGACATAATTAGACTTTTTGACGTTGAGCGTTAGTTTGTTAGCATTAAGCCATTCACTTACTTTCTCAAGTTCATTATTGACAGTTAGTTCAAGAGTACGTAAGTTGTCATTTGCATAAGTTAGACTTGTATCGTCTGCGAAAAGATAAAAAGTAAATTCCTTGGAAGATTTATGAATGTCATTAATATATAACAAAAATAACAAGGGTCCAAGTACAGAGCCTTGAGGCACTCCACATACGATCGTTTCAGTTTCAGATATGCATTTGTCTATTTCAATAGACTGTCGGCGATCTGAAAGATATGATCTAAACCAAGAATTTATAACTCCTCTTATTCCATAGTGTTCAAGTTTTGTCAAAAGAATCTCATGGTTAACAGTATCAAATGCTTTCTTAAGATCTATAAAAATTCCACATAAGTACTTTCTATTGTCCATATTAGAGTGTATGGTGTTCACAATATCAAGAATCGCGTGCTGGGTACTATGTTTATTGCGAAAGCCATATTGCAAATCATAAAGAATATCATTCTTGTCTATAAACTTTATCAGTCTACGATATAAAATTTTCTCAAATAAACGATTATAAATTGATAACAAAGAAATTGGCCGATAGTTTTCAGGTAACGTCTCGTCTTCACCCTTATACACTGGAATTACTTTTGCATATTTAAGCTTTGCAGGGTAAACCCCAGTTAGTACAGAGTGGTTAAAAATTTTGGTTAATGGTATGGATATGACTGATTTAGCAAGTTTTAACAGTTTAACAGGGGTAGAATAAAGCCCCAGGGCTTTATTGTATGGCAACAAGCTAATTTCTGTTTCAATTTCTTGCGGTATAATTGGATCAAAATAAAAACTGTTCTGCAAAGGCGGATCAAGATAATCAGAAAAAGTAGTGTTAACTTCAGGAATATCGGTTGCAAGTTGATGCCCTATTGACGAGAAGTATTTGTTGAGTGTGTTACCAATCGTTTTAGGATCATCTGATAAAACGCTATGCTCGTTAGAACGAATGAAGTTAATTCTTTTTGATTTTTTCCGTTTCTTCGCATCTCCTAATATTTCGTTAATCCCTTTCCATGTCGATCGTGTATTTTTTATGTTAGAGTCGAAAAACCTTTGATAGTGACGTTGTTTACTCAATCGAATAAGGGTTGTTAACTTATTTCTATATATTTTATATTTCGGCCAGTTTGATTCAAAGAACAATTTATTTTTCACCTTTATAGATTTCCTTAGTCCAGCAGTTAGCCAAGGTTTAGTTAGCATTTTTAGTTTTCTCACTGAAGCATCCCTGAGCGGTGCATGTTTATTAACTACATGATTTATGGTTTTATAAAGGTGAGAGAACGACTTGTTTACGTCGCAATTACCAGAAACCTCTTCCCAATTAATTGCACTTAGGTCATTCATGAATTCATTAGCATTAAAGCTGGAATAATCCCTAAATTTAGTCTTTTTTGTATGTGGTAATTTTTGCTTGTTTACGTTGACAATACAGACTTGCGAAAAATGATCGGTTGTGTCGGTGACGATATTGCCACTAGAAATATTATTCGTCAGGTTATTTGTGAAGATATTGTCAATTAAAGTCGCTGAGGACCCATACACTCGCGTTGGTTTATCAATTGTAGGAAGCATAGAAAAACTTTGCATACACTGAAGCAGTATCTGGCTGTATTTACAGTTTTCATATTTTAGCAAGTCTATATTGAAATCTCCCATGAGATATATATTATTATTGTGATTACTGAAATACTCGAGGGAATCCGAAAGATAGTCAAGAAATTGATCTGCATTATTATGTTGTCGGTAAACAATGCCACAGATATTTTTCTTGTGATTTGGTAGTAAAATTTCAATCCACAAGGCTTGATAAGAGGAATTAGTAGAGCGTTCTAAGACTCGATATTTATAGTTTTCATTAATAAAAAGACCAACACCACCGGCAGACAATTTGCTGAATTTGCTGTCCAGAAATGAAATACTAAAGCGACAAATTCATCAAGAAAGCCTAGCCTCTTTTGGAATTGTCCGACACAAACAATACCCTTTCTGAGAAATATTTCTTTTTCATACATTCAAACAGACTTGTTAGACAGACTTGTTAAATACATATGTCGAGTTTCTTCCGCTTTTTCGCGGAATACAGCCATATATAACTGTATATATAAGCCAAACTCGTCCCCAGTTAAATCACAAATAGCTAATGGCCTCACTTGGCCGTGGTCGGATCAGAGGGTCTTTTCGTTTTCTAATTTAGAAGGCCACCATTGATAACCGAGTGGCCCCTTAGGACGAGGCTGGGATGCAAAATGAGTCAACAGGGCGAACAGAAAAGAGTAATAGAGCAAATCAGACTGTATAGCTGTGAGAATTCCTTTATTGTTTTTCCTATCCAATATATTCTTAGGCACGGCTTGACTTTGCAGACTCATTCAGAGAATGACGGACTACTGAAAAAAAAAAAACATTCTCATGTACTCTCAGTCTTGTATTTTCAAAATTCTTTCAAGTCTACTAAACGAACAGTCAATAATCGCCAAAGGGAGGCTACCAAAGGGATCTTGTGAGCTCTATGTGTGGAAGAACAATTATACACAATTATCTGAACCCGCGTAAACCTGCACTTGGCTAAACATTCAAATTAGCGTACCTATATCAACGCATTATTAGCACACCGCAATGAAAGCAATTATTTTTCTTTGGGAGTTGTTGCCGCATTTTCCACATAAATTACTGAGAGGTTTCTCGTGCACATCTGTTAATAGTAAATTGCTGCCCCAAATGTCGATAAGCTATATTCTCCACCGCTTCAACGCAGAGAAGATTGCTACCCAAATTAATATTTTTGCACTCCCTTTATTTATGAGTTGTGCTGTACACTTTAAGAAAATTGCTTTGGAAGTCCCACAAGGGGTAATTTTGGTGGGGCCTAACAAAACGACATAAACATTAGATTCAGCTGCGGTATGAAATTGGCAAAAGAAATCTGGCTAAGTAAAATATTTTCTAATAGGTCTCTCGCACTCTGTGATTGATTTCCACGTTTCTACCAAGTAGTTCTGGTCAGTTCGATGTCTTCATCAAGCGATGGGTTTGATTAGCTTTGAGAGATCACTGTGCTTGCTAGACTAAAATACTTTCCGTTATTTAACATTCGCCTTTCTCACTGGTCATTGCGTTTAGCCAGATGGCTGCTTGTTCTGATAGGGCATTTATAAGAAATAAATTCCGTAGGGTTCTGTGAACTAAAATGTTAGTTGTAAGTTAGCAACCACTGGCAACATAGCTTTTCACAGCATTTTTTTCTATAATTGTAGCAAAGAGAGTGCAACACGGCCCTCCATTAAGCGTGGAAAAAAAACATTACAGTAATGAACATGGACCGCACGAACCGCACGGACCCCACGGACAGCACGTCGAAGGGCGCCTGTAAACTGTATAGCTAACGCCTCCATAGCCTGTACTGACGAACGTCACTATGGTGTCTGGTGTGAATTTGTAGATTTCCATTAGTTCTGACTCCTGTTTCGCTGTAGGTCGCCATCCTTGATGTCTTTGCGTGATGTCCTCATTTTTGTATGAAATTATTCCATGATATATGTGTGTCTGCAATAACGTGGTCCCTGCTGGATAAACAGCTGGTGCTGTTCCACTGGCAGCTGGACGTATAGCTGCAATATTGAAAGATTCACAGTTAAGTCGGACCTATTTAGTAGAGTTTGCTACTCTTTACACTGCACCTATCTTTAGTTGTAAAGGTACACCATAACCAGAATCTTAGCCACTAACAACGACAACACCTTCTAAAAATTCGTAATGTACAGTCTTGGTCATTCTGTTGAAACAAGGTTGGCTTAGCCCCACCATTTAACCCTTTGGAGCTGAAAAGCCACACGTAACATAAAAAAAAACTTTCTAGAGGAAAACAACATAAAGGGAAATTGAAAAGGAAAGAAATAACATTTAAAATGTTGTTGTCTCCTTGTTTTTAATGCCCTACTGCTTCTCATACCTCCAGCAGGGTGGTTGTGTCTCATCTGACTAGTATTGTTTAGCTGCAAAGGGCCCATTTAAGACACTTACGCCCAAAAGGCGTATACTGTAAGTTCAGTAAGGAGGGGTGAGTTGGGTTACTCGTTCAAAGAGAGGAGCGCTTATTTCTGTCTGAATCCACCACTGTGGGGTATACTTGTGCTATATTTAGTACTTAATCCGTCATTTTTATGTGAAATTAAGTCGTGAAGGCCATGGATCACATTGCCATCACCGTAAATGAGGAGTGCAAAGATTAATCACAAGTTTTCATTACTTTACTCTACAAAACATTTCATCTTTTTCCATCTACCATATGCATGTATCAATATGAAAAGAAAGCGATTTGTGAATTTGATCCTCCGAGACATTCAGAATCGTGGGCAATCGCGGCAAAGAAGATGGTTGCTTGTGTATTGTTTTCCTTGCCTTAGCCAAGTAGGGTTCTAAAGCCAGAGTAGATATAATTTCAGGTTTCTCTTTGCCCTACACAGGGTCAGGGATTCAAACGCTTCGGAAGAGGGTAGCATAGGGTTTACGCGTGAGGCGTGATTAGGCCCAAATTTAGTGTGTGACGCGTCAAGGTTCCCAAAATAGGAACGTGATCCGTGATGTGCGGGACTCGTGAATACTTTGTCGCATTTCGTGAAAAGCATTAAAATAAGAAAGAGGGATTAAACAAGGCTATTGGTATTATTTTCTGCGCATGCGTTACGTTTTTGTCTTGGTTAAAAACTACTACCTAAAGACCAGACCCTAAAAACCTCACGTGACCAGTGACCTTTGAAATAATTATCGTCCACTTCGGCAATTCTCGTTTGTTTTCGTGTTAAACTGAGTGAATTGCCGCCAACGAAAGGCCCTAGGCACAGTCGCTGTAGCCTGCACAGAAGGCACCGGCGGGGGTTTGTTAGAGCGAAAGGAGAAATTTAGAGGACACGATTGCGCACGTGTGGAGAGAAAAGGAGTAAATTAAAACTAACCAAAAAAAAAAAACCTGCGCCTGCCACGCAGGCTTCTTTCGCTGAGGGATAAAAAGAAGTCGCATCGGGGGCGTTGATTAAAACGCAAGACCGCTGGAAACACGAATTTCCCACATGCGCGACTGTTCGTTAACGCCCTTTAAGATCGCCCCACCGACCTTCTACTGAGAGGAGAAGTGAGGAGAAATTGCGATCATCAAATATAATGCGAGTTAGGATCCATGGTGACTGTGTTTCGGTTCCTAGTCCCTTTCATTAACAGGTGAGACTCTTGACTCTTGAAAATTGGTTTATATTCCACGCGATACGTGTAATTTGTCTAAATTTGTACGTGAAACGGGATCATGACTTCCCCTTTTGCTACCCTCTGGGAAGCATTCGAGACACTCCCGTGGGGAAAACGTAGGAGTCAATTTCTTATAATGCTTCTTGATCTCTTAACATAGGTGATGTAACACTGAACTTTTCAAATCATTGAGAGAACGAGTTTACCTCCGTAACTGCCGATTGGCGGTTCATCCCTCAACTTACGTGTTGGCGCTTCCCTATTGTGGGTTCGGGATTCTTCCTCATCATCCTGAAGAAAGAAATTAATGCGATGCAGTGTTTTTAATATTTATTTCATACGCTGTTAGCTATTAATAGATTAACCTGACGAAATCTTCTTCGAAGTTTTCATCAGCTAAGTAAGGCGACTTAAGAAACAGAGAGCACTATCCGTGATTCAATCTAGTCTTCGTGCCGCGAAATCAAACACAACTGAAGGGCAAGCACTTTTAACCACTTAAGCTGTAACTGATTTATTCAAGTTCTCCAGATTGATCTCAACACAAATTCACCTTAGAAAATGAGTGGAGAGCTTTTCTCTTATATGATCATTTCTTACTTAACATGAGATCTCTTGCATATGTACTGATATTGTAAGAAAAAAAACTATGTGAAAGCTTTGAACCAAGAAGTCATTTCAAAAGTAGGTTGAGTTTGATCGTTCGGGTGAACTTAGTCCTGAATAGGACTGTTGTCGTTGACAGTGACTGACGTCTCGACAACCTATGCGGTAGTCATCTTCAGAGTCAAAGTGAGTTGTATCACGTCAGTTGATGGTATTATACTCTGGTTATTGATCTGATTGGTCAATTACGTCGTGATGTTATTGGTCGTCACTCAGTTAAGCAGTGATGTTATTGCTCGTAATGTAATCGGTGCGTTTCGATCATCTATCCTTAACTTACATGTAAGGGAGAACTAAAATAAATTAAAGAAGAACTTTCTGAGTTTTGGTAGGGCTGCCTAAGGTTTGTGTCATCGATTGTGTCATGACCCCCTCTCCCGTTCAAGTCAGCAGTTATGAGAAAGAAATTCCTAGCGAGGACTTTGGACAGCTTCTTCAACACAGAGAAGAGACTCGGGGGCGGTATGTGAAGGAGAGATGTAAGTCCTACCTCTCGTGTCGGATAAGGTTTAGCTGGTCGAGGGACTTCAGGTGCTTCTGGCTTCCGCGAGGGCTGAGGGACCACAGGTGCTATAGGCTTTGGCAAGGGCCTGGGAGCTGGAGGTGTGTATTTAAATTTGAATCCCCGTTTGCTGGGATCAAGAAAATGCCGCATAGCTTGCTCGTGAATCGGTCGGTGTTTTTTATTCCAAGAGAATATAAAGCTTTGCCTTCCGTCCAGATACTCTTCACGAAATTGCGAAGCCACCTTCCTTTTTGCCCAGCGCGAGATGACAGACCGCGCTTCTTCGTCTTCATTTTGGTAGTAACTGTCTCCGCCTATCACGATCAACACTTTGTTACCTGAAAAAAGCAGTAGAAACCTTATATTATCGAGCAGTTTGTAGCGTTTTGATACACCGGCTGCTCAGCGATAAGTGGTTTGGACGTGGTATCAAAAGGTGAAGGGTTAAGTTGTATTGTGTTAGTTAAGACACCCACAAGTCTCATGCCTTACTCCAACGTGGTGTATAAATAGGTACCGGCCAATTTCATGTTGGAGTAAACCTTTCGATAGGTTTCTTGTGGAAAAGGCAAGCCCTGCAAAGGGCCGTTATCCTGTTTAGGTGAGTACGTGCTTAATGCTACAGAAATCAAGAAAAGCTCTTGCCCGGTTTGATGAACCACTTGGTTAAAACGCAGACTTTATCTTTTATCTTACCTGATACAATCTGTAAAAGTCCAAAATTCTCGAGTCTTGTATTTTTCGCAGTAATTAATTTGGGAGGGGTTTTGAACTCGGAGTATCATAAACGAAGAAGCATATTATTGGAAGTGGGGGCGGGGGAATTTAAGTCGATCAATTTTTTTGAATGTTCTGTAAAACACTTCATCTTTAATTTCGGTATGGGTTAAACACTCTGAAGAAATACTTCCGGTTCTGTCACCTGACAAGTTTTCCACGAAATTCTTCCCTTTTTTTCACGTGACATTCAGCATTAGGGGGTGACGTCTGCCTAATCGTTCGAAATCGAAAGTGCTCTAAAGGTTTTCTCTCTCATGCTTCATTTACTGATTGATTACCCCCCACTTCGATATTATGAACATGGGATTTAAACAATTTTTCTGTCTGGATAGAAATATGTACAGCGAATACACTGCCTACATGATCCGTGTCGGTACATTTCACACTGCCGTAAATACCTACAGCACTTCCTATCCACTTCCGGCTTTCTGAGAATGTGAAGTTCTAAAAGTGTGTTTTCTGGTTTCGATAGTATGCCTTAACTATAGTGGGCATTGTCGTGCATCACTTTTTATTATAAAGTGGAAGATGTATTACATTAAATTAAGGAACTACGACTGAATCGGTGGAAGGCTCAGCGGCGAGTGTACTCATTAGTCAAACCCACCTGTTTTCTCAAGCAAAGCTCTGTAGATTCTCGCGTAACCGATACCAGCGTTATCCTCGTTGATGGAGAGACGAGATTCATCTGCATGAATAACAAAGACGGCAAAATCCATCACCAGTTGAGGCAAGGTTTTCTCGCACAAATCAGCCATTTCTTGCAGACCAAAATATCGACGATCGACGGTAATTTTGAAGCCATATTTCTCCTCCAATTTAAGCAAAAACGTTTCCACTATCTCTAAATTATAAGTTTTATCACAGTTAAAAAGGTAAAAAGCGCTAGACTGATACGCCATGCCGTGTCACCTCTATGTACGGCAGATGTCGCAGAGTTTTGCTTCGTGTTTGAGAATTTCGTGGAATTACCGGAAAACGAGACGTGCAGTTCGTTTCTGTAGTGGCAAGGAAGTGGAAAACTCGCACATTTCACAGAATCACGCAATGCAAATTGAAATTATCTGGTCACGCCTAATAAGCTGCCCAAGCCCCGTGCAACAACTCTCAACATTGTTGGATGTTACATGTTGCGTCCGTTTGCACACCCTGTTGTTTGTTGTGTGTTCTTAGGTGTTGTTGCGAAAAGTTTAACTTGAAACCGGTCAAACGTTTAGCTACAACAACTCCCAACATTGTTGGGCCTACAATGTTGAGATTGTTGGGTCCGTTTGGACATAGCTTAAGGGTAGCAGTTTTAGAGACGTCAAAGTTCCAATGGAGTATCAAGAAAAAAAATGACTTGAACATGCAAATTTTTCTAGCATGAAAATGACTTAAACATGCATGCAAACAGTAGATGATATTAAGTCACTTAACAAGCCTTTTCGCTTTTCCGCATAATTAAAAAAGGTGATTATAGCAACAAAATACGTCAACTTCCTTTTTGACATGAATAGATTGAGATGGAGATGGAGATTCCAATGGAGAAGAATTTAAGACTTTGTGATGCAGCCCTGCCTGAAAGTTTGAGAATGGTTAGGACAGAGTAAAATCGGCTTTTTTCGGCTTGCTGTTACAGTAAGCGCCCAATCTCCACGATATTAGTATAGGTAATGGCATGATTTGTAGTGATATTTGCCATAAATACCGCGAGTGATATTTCAAAATTGTTATACGTAATTTCACGAGCCGGTAGGCGAGTGAAATTTGAGACAATTTTGAAATATCACTACTGGTATTTATGCCAAATATCATGTACAAATCATGCTATTATTTGTTTATACTACTACCCGCAAAGGTTTTGTAATTTTCATATGTAGGTGTCAAATTAAGCTGAAATACCACTGCTCTTAGCCAATCAAATTGAAGAAATTTACCATGTAGTAGTATAAAGGGTAAAATAGGGATCTTTAAAGACTCTTTGAACACAGAGGGTCGGTTATTTAAACGAAGTCTAACTTAGAACGCGGTTTAAGAAACCTTTGGACCGTGTACAGAAGATAATTGCTCTCCTAGTTAACACTATATTAGCCTGTACACAGACTTTGTTTTATTTTTCTTTTCGTTCTTTTCGATAATCGGCGAGCGTTTTTATCTCTTTTATCACGCGCGCTCGACGGACTTTGAAGAGAAAATAGAGGGTCTACGAACAGGCTGACACTATATGTTTTAATGAAATTGTTCACGACAAATGGTGTTTAGATCAAAACGTTGGGCAAACTGAAAATGACTTAGAACGTGGTTTTGTTAAACACTGGTTAAACTCCGTTCAAATAACTCGCGTGCAGGCGGGATGTTTCAAAGTCACCGTCGACCGCGGGGTCGACCGCAGGCCGATCGACACATCTTTGGCCGAGGCACACAGGGTAGTAAACGAGAGTATCACGTGACCAAAATCGCAAATAAACAATGGAAATGAACAAAAGTAAATTAGAAAGAGTAAAAGAAATCAGTGTTCGTCAGCAAATGTTAAGAAATATTATCTCTTCTGATGGTGCAGGCATCGCCCAAGTATATTTATCAGTCTAGCTAAATCTTCTTCTAGTCTGTGCAAAGACGTTGTTTTATTTTTATTTTCGTTCTTTTCGATAATTGGCGAGCGCGTCACTCTTCCTCTACCCTATCCTCTTGCGCTGGCGGTCAATATAAGTCCCCTGCGGTTTTTATTTTTTCTTTAGCTTCATCCTTACGAACAGCTGCGACCCACCGCCGTTGACGAGCATAAGCTTGACAAAGTATAGCGAGGCGGGAAAGCGTTACGAAGCCAAAACCCGGGGCCCTAAGAGCGTCTGCGTGAGAGGCTAGACAAACTATTAAACAAGCAGTTCTGTTTTCTAGACCCCGGTTTAGCCATTTGTGGCGACGCCTTCAAGAGCGTGCTTGTGTGCAATACGTTTTTCATTCACAGAAGTCCAAAGATTAATTTTTATTGGCAACTTTTTAATTACTATATAACTATAAACGCTGACCTATCCATCCTAGAATAAAAAATCTATATCTTTGAAATTATTTATTCTTCATTCTAAGCTCTTAGTCTAGAGGACGTTTTAGGGAATTACACTAAAGGCCTTGCTCTATTCAAAGGCCTTTCTCCACTCACTCACTCTAGGGGCGACCTTACTCCAGCTACTGAAGTTGAGAACTTTGCTAAAAAAAAAAAAGATTTTTTTATTTTTAAAGCTTCTTTCCCACTCAACTAAAGTTTCAGCCTTAAGAAACCGCCAGTGATTCTGAAGTGATATGGAAGTCTGAAGTAAGGTGATAGTTCCTCACGTCGGGTAACTCGCTAGGGGGTGAATGAGAGAAGGTTAAGTTCACACCGGATACATTAGCTCTTGCGCCGGCAAGAAAACCAGATAGAAGCGGAGCGAAGCTGCGCCTCACCGACGTCGAAGTGCAGCGTCACATATCGGACAAGTTCTGTGTCACACTTTGATGCAGTGTGAACAGGTAATAGAACCGTAGCGGAAGTGAATAAGTAAGAGTGAGGACTGGAATCCTCTGAGACGGAAGTAAATATTTAGGAGTGAGGACTGGGAATTTAGTTCACCAAGACCCTCTCGGTTAATTGCTCCGGCATGATTTTCGAGGCGTTTAACGACTTGTTCCAATTCTGTGCCATTGCTTTACCGGATTGCTTTTTGTGTCGGAACGAAAAGCAATCCGGAATAGTGTGAACATAGCCTGAATAAACGCATACGTACGGGTTTCAACAGCGTCAGTTATAGTACCGGAAGTCATTTCCCCCAGTTCAGTGTATCTTATTCTCCCCGTTTACATGTAACACGACATATAGGTTAGTCTCCGGGGAGGGGGGTACTCCTGAGAATTCTTGGTGGGGGTGTGCCCCCCGGTTCTCCAAATCCTTACCCTATTTCAGACCAAAAAATGTCATTTTTCACACCCGTTGTCAGACCTGGGGCCTGTTTCTCGAAAGTCTCGGTCACTTTTGGGGCCAGGAAAGCTGTTTTGTGTTTGCTGTGTTAGCATTCAAGATCAAAGTTCAATAAAATTGAAAATAATACAACGAAGCTATCAGTTAACGAAGCAAAAAAATTGGTGTGTGGGCTAGGAAATAACACAACAGCAATAATGTGCAGCATTAGTTAACAGTTCGTTAGCCCAAAAAACCCGCTGAAAAAACTTGTCACAGTTTTGGAAACCATCTTGACGAGTATTAAGCAATTACAGTCTTTGTATGAGAATCTATTGTCGAATAATTTCCATAAAAACACCTGTTCAGAAAAAATACAAATTTTTTACTAAAGCTTCACTCCTAAGGATTCTACTGAAAACTTTTGGGGCCATTAGATGCAGCTATATTCGCTAGAACCAGTTTTTAAACAGTTAAAATTTTCTACACATTTGTCTTTAAAAATTTTTCTCCCTGGCGACTTAAATTTCCCGGGAAATTGCATTCAAAATTGGAAAATCTAAAGCAAGCGTCTGGAGAATTCTAAGCACGGGAACGGCCCCAAAAATATGTTAGTAAAATCCTTTGCTGCGCAGTATTAGTTAACAGTTCGTTTTGTTTTAGTTAAGTTTTTGTTTTTTTCAGATCAAAACAACCGTTTTACGGAACTTATTCAAAATTAGATTCTCTTACAAACACCCTAATTTCTCACGCCC
>OZ038000.1:11512727-11640227 GCA_964035705.1 Porites rus
GATACTTATGCGTTTGCTATTGGGAAATTTCTTATTACGGGCATTGCCTTGTCTTAAGTTTTCCTACTTCAGATCTACAGCATGAAATTTGCCAATTACATGTGTTGTTACTTTAAAACAACGGCTCTAACAGAATCAGACAAACTAAAGGGACTACATTCAGAAACGCACCTGTTTTCTGAAGCAAAGCTCGGTAGATTCTCGCGTAACCAATACCAGCGTTGTCTTCGTTGATGGAGAGACGAGATTCATTTGCATTAACAACAAAAACAGCGACGTCCATCACCAGCTTGGGTATAGTGTTTTCACACACCTCAGCCAATTGCGGTAATCGAAATGTGAGACGATCAATCGAGAATTTGAAGCCATATTTCTCCTCAAGGTCAAGCAAAAACTTCTCCACTACTTCTAAGTTATGAGTGTTGTCACAGTTAAAAAGGAAAAATTTTAACTGCTTCGCCATATCGTTTTCGAATACTTGGAGGTCGTCTCTTTGTTGGGGAATTTCCCGGAATTTGGGACGACATCCGAGAATGCGCACTCAGCGAAGTTGTTAGTGGTCACGCAAGGGGTCACAAAATTGGATGCTTTTCCAAAGGCGCCACTAATTAAGGTCGGGGAGAAAAACAAAACTTTCTACAAATAAATACGTCTGTAGACAGCAAACCATAAGGATTCAAACCTGTTTATTAAACTTTTAATCAACGCGACCAGAAAGCTTGATCTTGAAGGATGGACAGAACTAAATCCACTACAATATTGTTGTCTTTTTCATCAACATTTTGGTACGGTATTACATGTAATATCTACTTGCAGTCTCAGCGGCGGCGGCGGCGGTGTTAACCATCCTTGGTGCACAAATCAGTTAACGGCCGCGAAAAGCTGAAAATGGTATCAAAGTTTCCACTTGGAACATTTCGCCCGGAAAAACAGGACTACCTTTTCAGATGTTCCGTTTTTCCCCGAAATTTTCCACTGGAATAACATAAAAAATTCTACGCATGTTCTATCGAACACGCTCAGGGGAGGAGCGCAGGCTCATATCCCGAACAGCGGTCGGTAATCGAACCTTACAAGTTCATTCACTTTCCAACCAGATTTTCCGGAATCGTTTCGTAAATGGTAAACGTACAATTAACCGCGCCTAAACTAATCCTTACTACTCCACAAATACCCGAGCAAGAGAATCAGGCTTAAAACGCACTTCAGCTAGTACAGACCTTATAATTTCGAAATTTACCGGAAGTTGACAAACAGCGCTCCCAACCAATCGTCAGTTGTCACCTTGACAACCGAGTAAGAAACTCCTCCGTTACCAGTACTGAAGGAAGTCTCATTAGCCAAAGGTATGGACTTGAAGCCGCTCATAAGGTCTGACACCTGTTTCGCTGTTGGTCACCTTCTTCCTTCCTCCTGGGAGATGTCCTCAGTGTTAAATGAAATACTTCAATAAGGCACGTATGACTCCAATAACATGGTCCCTACTAGGTAAGAAGATGGTACTCCACTACCACCCATATATAAAGCTACAACCAGCTGTCAAAATTTTGAGACACTCTCACGAAAAAACAACCTGTCTTGCTTCAAATCGCTGCTAGTCACAGGTCTGTGAGATAAAATACTGACCCCCCTCCTCCTCCCATTCAAAGTTGTTCCTCCAAGTTTTGAGCATGGTCTTGTATTGCTAGCAACTTTGAAAAGGGGTGGGGGGGGGTCACAAGCACAAGATCATGTACAGGACATTTAAGCCAAAATACGGTACAGTGTCTCAAGTACTTTTTCAACTGGTTGTCTCGTTTATGTTTTACTTAAAAAAGCCGTTTCCACGTCTCAACTTTCTAAAGCGAAGACTATAGCGAGATAAATAAATAGAATGGCACTTTCTGTTGCTTTTCCCAGCTGACACATCATTGTCATTGATCGCAAACTACATAAAAAAGCGCTTAAAGCAATAATTTTTCTTTGGGAGTTGTCGCCGCATATTCCGTATAAATTACTGAGAGGTTTCTCGTACATATCTGTTAATAGTAAATTGCTGCCCCAAATGTTGATTAAGCTATATTCTCCACCGCTTCAACACAGAGAAGATTGCTACCCAAATTAATTGCACTCCCTTTATTTATGAGTTGTGCAGAGCACTTTAAGAAAATTGCTTTGAAAGTCCCACAAGGGGTAATTTTGGTGGGGCCTAACAAATAACATACATGAGATTCAGCTGCAGTATGAAATTGGCAAAAGAAATCTGACTAAATGACCTATTTTCTAATAGGTCTGTCGCACTCTGTCATTGATTTCGACGTGGACTTTGTACCAAGTAGTTCTGGTCAGTTCGATGTCTTCATGATCATCAAGCGATGGGTTTGATTAGCTTTGAGAGATCACTGTGCTTGCTAGGCTCAGTAGACTTGCTAGACTGAAATACTCTCTGTCATTAAACATTCGCCTTTCTAACTGGTCATTACATTTAGCCACCTGGCTCCAGTTGTTTAAAACGCGGATAGAGCTATCCACTCGACATAGCAGTTGGTTTCCCTAACATTTATCCACTGGAGAGTGATTTATCCGGTGGATAGCGTTATCCAGCTTTTAAACAACCGGAGCCAGATGGCCGGGGATTTGGGGTATTTTTGCTTGTTCTGATTGGGCATTTATGAGAATAAATTCCGTAGGGTTCTATGAACTAAAATTTTGGTTGTAGTTAGCAACCACTGGCAACCGGCATAGCTTTTCACAGCATTTTTTCTATAATTGTTTTGAAGAGAGTGCAACACGGCCCTCCATTAAGCGTGGAAACTGAGACCTCACAGTAATGGACAATGACACGGACAGCAGCCTTGATGTCTTTGAATTGTTCCACGATTGTGTGTATGCAGTGACCTGGTCCCTGCAGGATGAACTGCTGGTGCTGTTCCACTGGCAGCTGGACGCATAGCTGCAATAATGAAAGATTCAGAGTTCAGTCGGACCTATTTAGTAGCTGAGGTTACTACGTTTTACACTGCACCTATTTTTAGTTGTAAAGGTACACTCTAACAGAATCTTAGCCACTAAATACAAAACGACCTTCTGAAAATTCGTAAGTACAGCCTTGGTTATGTGGAAACAAGGCTGGCTTAGCCCCACCATTAACCCTTTGTAGCTAAACAGCCACCGAAGTGAAAAAAAACTCCTTTCTGCAGGGAAAACAACACAAAAGGAAATTGAAAAGGAAAGAAATAAGCTTTAAAAATGTTATCTCTTTGTTTTTAATGCCCCACTGCTTCTCATACCCTCCAGCAGGGTGGTTGAGTCTCCTGTGACTGGAGCTGCAAAGGGCCCATTCAAGATACTTACGCCCAAAAGGCGTATAACCGTATGTTCAGTAAGGAGGGGTGGGTTGGGTAACTCGTTCAAAGAGAAGAGCGTTTATTTCTGTCTGAATCCACCACTGTGGGGTATACTTGTGCTATATTTAGTACTTAATCCGTCATTTTGTATGTGAAATTAAGTCGTGAAGGCCACGGATCACATTGCTACCACCGTAAATGAGGAGTGCAAAGATAAATCACAAGTTGTCATTACTGTACTCTAGAAATCATTTCATCTTTTGTAATCTGCCATATGCATGTACGCAATATGAAAAGAAAGCGATTTGTGAATTTGATCCTCCGAGACATTCAGAATCGTGAGCAATCGCGGCAAAGAAGATGGTTGCTTGTGTTTTGTTTTCCTTGCCTTAGACAAGCGGGGTTCTAAAGCCAGAGTAGATATAATTTCAGGTTTCTCTTTGCCCTACACAGGGTCAGGGATTCAAACGCTTAGGAAGAGGGTAGCATAGGGTTTACGTGTGAGGCGTGATTAGGCCCAAATTTAGTGCGTGACGCGTCAAAGTTCCGAAAATAAGAACGTGATCCGTGATGTGCGGGACTCGTGAATATTTTGTCGCATTTCGTGAAAAGCATTGAAATAAGAAAGAGGGATTAAACAAGGCCATTGGTATTATTCTCTGCGCATGCATTACGTTTTTGTCTTGGTTAAAAATTACTACCTAAAGACCAGACCCTAAAAACCGCACGTGACCAGTGACCTTTGGGATAATTATCGTCCACTTCGGCGATTCTTGTTTGTTTTCGTGTTAAACTGAGTTAATTGCCGCCAACGAAAGGCCCTAGGCACAGTCGCTGTAGCCTGCACAGAAGGCATCGGCGGGGGTTTGTTAGAGCGAAGGGAGAAATTTCGAGGACACGTGTGCGCACTTGTGGAGAGAAAAGGAGTAAATTAAAACTAACCTGCGCCTGCCACGCAGGCTTCTTTCGCTGAGGAATAAAAAGAAGTCGCATCGGGGGCGTTGCTTAGAACGCAAGACCGCTGGAAACACGAATTTCCCACATGTGCGACTGCTCGTCAACGCCCTTTAAGATCGCCCAACCGACATTCTACTGAGAGGGGAAGTGGGGAGAAATTGCGATCGTCAAATATAATGCGAATTAGGATCCATGGTGACTGTGTTTCGGTTCCTATGCCCTTTGATTAACGGGTGAGATTCATGACCCTTGAAAATTGGTTTATATTCCACGCGATACGTGAACTTTATCAAAAATTTGTACGTGAAACGGGATCATGACTTCCCCTTTTGCTACCCTCTCGGAAGCATTCGAGACACTCCCGTGGGGAAAACGTAGGAGTCGATTCTTATAATGCCTCTTGATCTCCAAACATAGATGATGTGACACTGAACTTTTCAATCGAGGGAACGTTTACCTTCATAATTGCCTTTTGGCGGTTCATCCCTCAACTTACGTGTTGGTGCTTCCCTAGTCTGGGTTCGTGATTCTTCCTCATCGTCCTGAAGAAAGCAATAAATGCGATGCAATGTTTTTAATATTTATTTCATACGCTGTTAGCTATTAATAGACTAACCTGACGAAATCTTCTTAGTTTACATCAGCTAAATAAGTCGACTTAAGAAACAGAGAGCACTATCCGTGCTTCAATCTAGTCCTGGTGCCGCGAAATCAAACACAACGGAAGGGCAAGCACTTTTAACTACTTAAGCTCAGCTGTAAGCTCTAATTGATATATTCAGATTCTCCATATTGATCTCAACACAAATTCACCTTGGCGAATAAGTGGAGAGCTTTTCTCGTATATGACCATTTGTTACTTCACATGAGATCTCTTGCATATGCACCGATATTGTCAGAAAAAAAATTTATGTGAAAGGTTTGAACCCAGACGTCATTTCACTGTCATTTCAAAAGTAGGTTGAATTTGATCGTCCGGGTGAACGTGTAGATCGCAATTTGCTCGCGAAAGCGCCATGTTAAAACTTTCCGAAGAGAGGGGGAGACAAAGATGGCAACTACAACAACATTACGAACACGAATAAGGTTTCGCCCACGCAAAATACGCCTGCACTGCAGGCTATCCTGAATAGGACTGTTGTTGTCGACAGCAGTGACTGACGTTTCGACCACCTATGCGGTAGTCATCTTCAGAGTCAAAGTGAGTTGTATCACGTCAGTTGATGGTATTATAGCGAAGCGCGCGCCAGCAGAGCACCATGGGTAAGAAAATTTGGTAAATTATCCATCCGAGAAAATTTGGTTATGACGTAGCGTACGCCTACCCGTACACACACTTTATGTAAGCTGATGTTAAATGTCTCATGAGATCTTGGAGAAATTAACACTTTGTAAGCCATCCGTATGAGGATGAATTAACAGATGTCAAAATCACATGACCATCTCGCGGGCTCAGATGAAAGGCCAGTCGTTTTTCCCTTACATCTAAGCTGATATAATATGTCACACTTACCAACATAAAAATGAAAATGAAATGAAACCTCGCTTTCACCGGCCAGGGCTGTCAGTCGGCTACCAGAAGTTTAAAGTTATATGCGCTGGCCAAAATAAGGTCAATTGACAGCTCTTAAAATGGGACATGTTAAGTCCACTAACAACGTGGGCTCAAATACACGATCTGACCTTTCGCCCCATTAATCCTCCATTACAACCCAGACTGAAATGTCCTACTCACACTCGCAGTCAACAGTCCGTTTATTCGAAAAGTTCAATTGAAAGCTGTTATACTAGAGCAACCGCTGACCATCATCACCTGACTGTATCGCGGGCTCAGGTATCGGCCCACTGAGTTCCAGTTTTTTTGAAGTTATCCGCTGACAAGTTACTACTTTTCAAATGACTGCAGGCTCAAGTTCAATTTTTTTAATGCATGAGAAATAGGAAAATGTGTTTATGAGCCGCACTATTAAACTTTAAATTACAAACTGACCTCGGACGCGAAAATTAAGCCAGTTTTTACAGATAGGAAAGTTGCTTTTGACCTTTGTCACAATGGTCACGCGTTGGCCACGCTCTACGTCCAATTTTTACGCTCTGGTTTGTCAAAATTTGACAGGTGAGTTCATGCGTTAAAAATTTATGCAGCATCTTGCAACTTGTTTACTGATAGCTGAAACTGACAGAGTTTTGTATAACCTTGTCATAGTTTTAACTGTTTTTTTCCTTTGGATGTACAAAATGAAGTAGACCGGCTAGCAAGATTCTTAAGTTATTTGTGGCTGGTTTGTTTATTAGTTTTTTGGTTGAGAAATGCGCCGCTTGTCAAAGTCATCGGAAATACGATTTCGGATGGATCGCTTTTCGCATTTCCCCTTGCTTAATGCGTATTACAAAGAGGGTTCAACAAAGTCTCAAGCGATTCTGATGGCCTTCAGGAGTTGCATCTTAACTGGTAAGCCAGAGTTATTATCGTATTTGATGTGTCTAAAGTCGATCGTAGTTTTTGCGCCTAGTTTATGCACAAGACGATGATCTGACCTACAATCAGGTTTGACATAAGTTTACAAATTTTTAAAAAGTCTTAACATCTTTTTACCACAAATACAAAGAAAACGTTCCGAAGAGTACAATGTATTTAGTTATGATTTTGGCTGTAAAAAGAAAGCCCTGAGCGATATGCTTGCCTCGCGGTTCAAGTTGAAGTATAGCAAACACCTGGAAGCCGGCTGAAATCCGCAAGGTTTTTGAAGTTTATGAGCTTATGGTTACCTGACACATGATTTTCAGAGACACTTTACTCTCCAAACTTATCTTCCTGATTGAAAATTGTTGTCTCTGTACATGTTTCACCGAGTTATATGTATTTTACTGATTGTTAGTAGTCTCTTTCTCAATTTAATCGCTGCGCAGGTTGTTTTCAGTCGAACATATAACAAAACATCGCATGCAGGAGAACGCAAAAAGCAGCGCGTAAATATCAAACGCTTTTAAAGATGACACATAACAAAACGATAAATAAGGGGAATTAAAACTTAAGCATAATAAGTTCTCTATCATGTTGAAGTCTAACTCTATTAATGTTCATTCAAACGGCTCCGACAGTTCGGACTGCACATTTGGTGCTTGACAAATGTGACAACCAGTCCGGCTGGCCGTATAGGTGATTTTGAGAATTTTTTTATCCTTTTCACTAAAAGCCCATAATTGCTATCCTGCTTATTACATAGGAACAGATTTTCCGACTAAACAGTCCCGGTATTACGGAAAATTCTCTTCATGAAAACGTTTTATAATGTGGTCAATTCTGTAAATTTTTACTCAAAGGAAGCGCGTACTTGATCGTCTTGGATATTGAATGAGCGCAATTTGTCTTGCAAAATTGTGAAAACTGCAGAATTATAGGTGTAAGTAAGGCAAGGAGGAACAACTTTTGTTGGAGGTCTGTATGATAAAAAAACAGGCACACAGGCATACTACTGTTTTCCTTAGACGTTATGTACAAAAACACTGTTAAAAAGTATTTTTAAAAGAGTTGTTCAGTGTACACACCACCAGATTTGTCGCCAAGGTTTACTTGTAAAGTAAACCTGTAGAACATAAATCTTTTTCGAAACACAAAAAGACCGACCTGATTTCTTTTTATTTTGGCTTTCTTTTTAGACAGAGGAATGCAACGTATAAATTGGCTGAAACCGAGGACTATTTACGCGATGTAAAATTTATTCACTCTTGGACTGTCAAATTATTTTTTCTCTAAGGAATCACTTTCCCTCAAAAGTCTCATGAATGTACCTTAAAGTTCACTAATTAATGTTTATTGTTTTATTTAAATTATTAATTTATAAACGTGAGCTTCGCTTTTAGCCCTGGCTAAATCTATATATCATTATACCCTGGTTATTGATCTGATTGGTCAATTACGTCGCGATGTTATTGGTGGTCTGTCAGTTAAGCCGTGATGTTATTGGCTATGAGACTCGTAATGAAATAGGTGCGTTTCGATCCTCTATCCTCAACTTAGGCGAAAGGGAGAACTAAAATAAATTAAAGAAGAACTTTTTGACTTTTGGTAGAGCTGCCTACGTTTTGTGCCATCGATTGTGTCATAACCCTCTCCACCGTTCAAGTCAGCAGTTATGAGGAAGAAATTCCTAGTGAGGACTTCAAACAGCCTCTTCAACAAAGAGAAGAGACTCGGCGGCAGTATGTGGAGGAGAGATGTATTTAAAGTCCTACCTCTAGTCTCGAATAAGGTATTGCTGGTCGAGCCGGGACCTTAGGTGCTTCAGACTTCCGCGAGGGCTGAGGGACCACAGGTGCTATGGGCTTTGGCAAGGGCCTGGGTGTGTATTCAAATGTGAATCCCCTTTTGCTGGGATCAAGAAAATGCCGCATAGCTTGCTCGTGAATCGGTCGGTGTTTTTTATTCCAAGAGAATATAAAGCTTTGCCTTCCGTCCAGATACTCTTCACGAAATTGCGAAGCCACCTTCCTTTTTGCCCAGCGCGAGATGACAGACCGCGCTTCTTCGTCTTCATTTTGGTAGTAACTGTCTCCGCCTATCACGATCAACACTTTGTTACCTGAAAAAAGCAGCAGAAACCTTATATTATCGAGCAGTTTGTAGCGTTTTGATACACCGGCTGCTCAGCGATAAGTGGTTTGGACGTGGTATCAAAAGGTGAAGGGTTAAGTTGTATTGTGTTAGTTAAGACACCCACAAGTCTCATGCCTTACTCCAACGTGGTGTATAAATAGGTGCTGGCCAATTTCATATTGGGGTAAACATTTCGATAGGGTTCTTGTGGAAAAGACAAGCCCTGCAATGGGCTGTTATCCTGTTTAGGTGAGTACGTGCTTAATGCTACAGAAATCAAGATAAGCTCTGGCCCGGTTTGATGAACCACTTGGTTAAAAGGCAGACTTTATCTTTTATCTTACCTGATACAATCTGTAAAATTCCAAAATTCTCGGGTCTTGTATTTTTCGTAGTAATTAATTTGGGAAGGGTTTTTAACTCGGAGTATTATAAACGAAGAAGCATATTATTGGAAGTGGGGGCGGGGGAAATTTAAGTCGATCAATTTTTTGAATGTACTGTAAAACACTTCCGGTTTAATTTCGGTATGGCTTAAATGCTCTGAAGAAATACTTCCGGTTCTGTCACCTGACAATTTTTCCACGAAATTCTTCTCCCTTTCTCGGGTGACATTCATCATTAGGGGGTGACCTCGGCGTAATCGTTCGAAATCGAAAGTGCTCTAAAGGTTTTCTATCTCATGCTTCATTTACTGATTGATTATCCCCCACTTCGATATTATGAACATGGGATTTAAACAATTTTTCTGTCTGGATAAAAATATGTACAGCGAATACACTGTCTGCATGATCCGTGTCGGTACATTTCACACTGCCGTAAATGCCTACAGCACTTCCTATCCACTTCCGGCTTTCTGAGTATGTGAAGTTTTAAGAGTGTGTTTTCTGGTTTCGATACTTATGCTTTAACTATAGTGGGCATTGTCGTGCATCACTTTTTATTATAAAGTGGAAGATGTATTACATTAAATTACGGGACTACGACTGAATCGGTGGAAGGCTCAGTGGCGAATGTACTCATCGGAAACCCACCTGTTTTCTCAAGCAAAGCTCTGTAGATTCTCGCGTAACCGATACCAGCGTTGTCCTCGTTGATGGAGAGACGAGATTCATCGGCATGAATAACAAAGACGGCAAAATCCATTACCAGTTGAGGCAAAGTTTTCTCGCACAAATCAGCCATTTGTTGTAGACCAAAATAACGACGATCGACTGCAATTTTGAAGCCATATTTCTCTTCTACTTGAACCAAAAACTTTTCCACTATCTCTAAATTATAAGTTTCATCACAGTTAAAAAGGTAAAAAGCGCTGGGCTGAGTTGCCATGTCGTGTTACCGCTATGTACGGCAGATGTCGCAGAGTTTTGCTTTTTCTTTGCGAATTTCGTGGACTTACCGGAAAACGAAGCGCGTAGTTCGTTCATCTACTATTAAACAAGTGGAAAACTCGCAGCCTAGACACTAGGCGTTCCCTCTTGACCCGTTGTCCGGGCGAAGTCTGGGAAAGAGAGGCGAGAGGCGAGTATCTCTAGGTGACGTCACACCTTACGGTAGAGTCCAGGATTGACCGAGCCGAGAACGCCTAGAGACTAGGATGGAAAACTCGTACATTTAACAGAATCACGCAATGCAAATATTTATCAGTGGTCACGCAACACGGCTCCTAATAAGCTGCGTTGGATGTTACATGTTACGTCCGTTTGCAAACCCTGTTGCATGTTGTTGTGTGCTGTTGGGAGTTGTTGCGAAAAGCTTGAAACCGGTCAAACCTTTAGCTACAGCAACTCCCAATATTGTTGGGCAAGCAATGTTGGGAGTTGTTGTGTCTGTTTGCTCGTTGCTTTTTAGGGTAGCAGTTTTAGAAACTTTTAAGTTTTAATGGAGTATCAAGCATAAAAAGGACTTGAACATACAAACAGTGGATGATATAAAGTCACCAAGAGAGAATGAGCTAAGAGAGCGAATCCCCGTGCCCCGTCACTTAACACGCTTCCTAAGGAAAATTTATTAAAAATAGGTGATTATAGAAAAAAAAATGCGCAAACTTCCTTTGAAGGAATGAAGAAGAATTTAAGACTTTGTTACAGTGCCTTGCCTGAAAGTTTGAGAATGGTTTATTTTGCAATTACGGCTGGTTCAGTTAGAACAGAGTAAATATTTTCGTCTTTGTCCGGCTTTCTGTTACAGAAAGCGCCCAATCTCCATGATCTTGAGGATAAAGTAAGATCTTTAAAGACTCTTTTATTACAGAGGGTCTGTTATTTAAACAAAGTCTAACTTAGACCGAGGTATAAGGAATCATTCGACCTCCAGATCTCTTTAATTTCTTAGTGAGTTAAGTTGAAGTGTTTTCTAGTACACTGTATGCATTAATAATATTGTCCACCAAAAGGGGTGTTTAGATAAAAGCGTTGGGAAAGCTGAAAATGACTTAGAAAGCGGTTTTGTTAAACACTCGTTAAACTCCGTTTAAACAACTCGCCCAGAGTTTTTTTCGTGGGCGGGCGGGATGTTTCGAGCCGTCACCTACGATCGCGGGGTCGTCCTCAGGCCGGTCGACACACCTTTGGCTGAGGCAGTGAGGGTAGCAAACGAGACTATCACGTGACCAAAATCGCCAACAAAAGATTGAAATGAACAAAAAACGAAACATGGAAATTAGAAAGAGCAAAATAAAGCAGTTTTCGTCAGCAAATGTTAAAAGATGTCTGCAATTCTCTTCTTACGGTGCAGGCATCGCCTCGTATATTTATCAGTCAGTCTAGGTAAGTCTTCTGCTGGGAAATTTTTTACCTTTTTCCGTAAAGACGGTAGACGCTTGACTGCAGAGCGGGAGGTCTCGGGTTCAGTATTCAGGGTCTTAAAATACATTGTCACTCAAGTGAAGTGCATTTCTTTTTGGTCAGGAAAAGTTTTTATTCAAAAACTCCGAATCTTTTTCATACTTTTTTCCTTAGCATGATTCTTACGACCAGCTGCTACCCGCCGCCGTTGACAAGCCTCTACAAGCCGGACCTGAAATATAGTCAAGCAGGGGCCATTTTCCCGGAAGTCCCGGTAACTTTTCTCGCCTGGAAAGCTGTTTTATGTTTGCCGTGTTTCCATTCATGCAAGATCAAAGTTTCAATAATTTTGAAAATAATACAATGAAACTACCAGTTAACGAAACAAAGTTGGCTGGTTTGTAAGCGAGGAAGTGTACTACTACTCAACAAGTATTGATATTAGAATTTGCCTTCGGGCCTTGTGAGAAACAGGCCCCACAAACGCATTACAAAGCCCTAAGAACTACTGCTTGGGAGGCTAGATAAACCAAGCAGTCTGATCTTGTTTTCAAGACCATGATTCAGCCATCCGTGGCGATACCTTGAAGAGCGTGCGTATGTGCAATTCGTTGTTCATTGACTATTTTCCAATTGCCCATAATACACTCTGTTTGCCCCCCAAATTTTGCATAGCTTATTGTCTTAAAATGCTCTTGGGAAAATGCAATACTCCCAGGAGCATTTAAAAACAATGGTTTATGCAGAATTTGGGGGGCAAACAGAGTGTATTATGGGCAATTGGAAAATAGAGAATTCACGAAAGTCCAAAGATTAATTTAATTTGTAATTTTATTGGCAACTTTTTAAGCACTATATAACTTTAAACACTGACCTATCCGTCCTTGTATAGGAATCGAAAATCTTTGAAAGTATTTATTCTAGATTATTGTAGGCTTACATTCTAGCGGACGCATTAGGGAGTTACACTTGGTCTATCTCTTTTCAAAGGCCTTTCCTCGCTCACTCACAATATAGGAAACCTTGCTCCCGTTGCTAAAATTACAAACTTTTGCTCAAAGTGTTTGAGACTGACCTAAAAAGGTAATTTTCAAAACCTGTCACATTCAACTTAAGTTCAGCCGTGAGAAACAGGCGATTCTGATAGGGAAGTCTGAAGGGAGGCAATCGCTTCCTCACGTCAGTAACTCGATAGAGGGTGAGTAAAGAAAGGTATATGAGTAGAGGCCGGCGTGTCATGACCGCCGTGTTATCACCTATCAATGAAGGAACTGATATCATTCCGTCAATCAATTCTGATCTTTCTGCGATCATTCTTCACTTCAACAACATAGACCGGCAAAAACACGGCCCTTCATTTTGGAAATTTAACGCCAGGCTATTTAATGATGAAAATTTTGTCCTTTTAATCAACCAAAGTGTCCCGCTTTGGCTAGATGAGTCTAAAGAGGTCATCGACAAAAGAGCATTATGGAATGTGACTAAGTATAGGAAAAGACAGGTAATATAACGATAAAATATAGCAAGGAAAAAGCTCGAGAAAGAAGGAAAAAGATATCTGATATTGAAAACTCTCTCAAAGTCATGGAAGAAAAGTGTAGTAATTACCCTACTACCGAGGATATTGAACAACTTGAAATTTTGAAATTGGAGCATGACAATATTTATGAGGAATTATCAAAGGGAGCAATTATTCGCTCGAAGGCTACTTGGCATGAAAAGGGAGAGAAAAGTAACAAATAGCTACAAATATTTCCTCAATCTAGAATTTCATCGGAAGAGTAAAAGTTCGGTTCGTAAGGTTTTTTAAAAAGAAAAGTTGTTAGTCACTGACCCTCAAAAGATTTTGGCGTTAATGGAAGGCTTTTATTCTGGTCTGTATAAGAAGGACGATATAAAACCTTCTGAAAATCTGATGAATACTCTTTTTGAAAATCCGCTCATGCCTAGACTTACCGTTAACGATTCTCGAGTGTGTGAAGGGAAGTTAACAATTGAAGAATGTGCGAAGAGCCTCAACTCTTTTGAATCCAATAAATTTCCAGGTAACGCTGGGTTAACAGTTGAATATTACAAATTTTTTGGAACATAGTTGGTGAATTACTGGTAGCCAGCCTCACCTACTATTATGACGTTGGAGAATTAACAAACTCACAAAAGAAAGCAATTATAATATTACTGGAAAAAAAAATAAGGATAAAAGAGACATATCTAACTGGAGACCAACATCTCTGATCAATGCATGTCGATGTTAAAATAGCATCGAATAGCTATAGATTTCCAAAAGGCTTTTGATTCTGTAAGCAGAGAATTTCTTTTTCGTACCCTATCTGCTGCTCGTTTTGGCTCTTCTTTTATCCAATGGATTCACATTTTTTACAATAACATTACTAACTGTGTTTCAAACAATGGTTTCGCTACCGCACCTTTTGACATCCAGCGTGGCGTTAGGCAGGGGGATCCTATTCCTCCGTATCTGTTTATTATCGTGTTAGAAACTTTGACTTCAACGAAAAGGTCAGACAATAATGATATTCGAGGTATTAGGCGGATGGACAAGATATTAAATTAGGGCTTTTTGCTGATGATTTAAAAGGGTTTTAGAAGAACGCCAAATCTCTAATTAAGTTCCTCGAACTAGTGGTGCTGTTTGGTAAATGTTCTAGTCTCGTTATAAACCATGATAAGTCGAAAATACTGCTGCTTGGAAACTCTTTCCCCGCGCCCCCTAACCTTACTCATAGTCCTTTTAAAGACCTAACGATAAAGAATTCCTTAAAGATATTAGGGATATATTTCACGTATGATCGCCGTCTCGGGGTTAATTTCGATGAAATTACGAAAGCCATTAAGGATAAGTTAAGAATTTGGAAATGGAGAGATCTTACCGTCGTTGGTACAATTCAACTTGTCAAATATTTATTCATGATCCCCACGTTCTTATGCTGCGCTAGTTTAATTTGTATGGATAAGGAATTGGGAAAGAAATTACAGCTTACCCTACCAGGTTGCCCTTGACACTATAAGTCACGCGAATTAATAATATAAATATAAATTGTTACACAGATGTCTGGCCACCAATGATTTGTGATACAAAATTGGTATTTCTTCATCACCACGATGTTCTCTGTGCGATGGGGCGGATGAATCCCTTGGACACCTTTTTGTCTCTTGCCAGAGAATACTCAGAGTATTTGGGCGGAAGATATTAAATAGTGTAGCAATCGGGGAGTGGTTATTAATCACCGCTCAACTAAAGATATATTATTTGCTAAAAAGGTAAATCAAGAAAATTTATTCATTAATCATATTTTGCTTGTTGGTAAGCAGTATATGTATAATTCAGTTGTAGACGCACGAAAACAAACCCTTGTTTACGGGTTTTCTTGGCAAGACGCAATAACGTTTATCAATTAGAAACTATCATTGTCAAATCAAAGAATATAATGTCTTTTCATTTACGGAAATGGTAAGCACTCTTGAAAGGTGGTACACAATTGTCGATAAACACTTGTTAGGTTTAGTAGTATTGATACTGTCGTTGTGTGTCGTGTGTGCTGTGCGCGTGAGTGTGAGTTATTTGTGTATTATCTTTAAAATTTGTAATGTCGGTAATGTATGTAAAATTTAACGCTATTATCGTAAGGCAATAAACTGAAATAAACAATGATTAAATTACAAAAAAATATCAATGTAAACCCCGTGGGGATCAAGAAGTGAAAACTTTGGTCAAGGTTAGAAGTGCCTACATTTTTCATTGAAAATGAAATATTTATTATATACATACTGAGAAATACTCACCAAAAAGCTATGTCGTAAATTTTCGTTCGCAAATTAGTTCTAGCCAATCAGAGGAGCGAACGATGGTTTTCACACGTGAAAAAAGTGATACGTCCAATCAGAAGCCACAGAGGTGTGTGAGTTTCGCGCCAAAATTCCCGACTTGTATTGCAGCTTGCTGCAGCGCCGCTTCGCACACATTCAACGAGAAAAGTTTTACTCAAAGAGTTTTTCTCGCTAAAAAAGTGAAAAACATTTCGGAAATAGAGTGGAATAGTTTTGTTTGTTTCACTGTCGATAAAGAAAACGGTATAGAGCCGGAGAAACAACAGCGGAAAGGGATAAACAGAACAAGACGCATGCTTTTGTTGTGCTTTTTGTCGGAGCTACTTTGCCTTTCATTTAAGCTTAAGCTTATATTGAAACCGCCCATTTTACTTAAATTCACTCATTTTCAATTGTGCATTGAGAACAAACATTTAAGATTACTTATGGTTCTTGGATTACCTCATATCCTAACCGTCATTTATGTTTTTAACAAACGTTTTTACTAAAAAGCGGATACTTCGTTTTCGTTGTCATTTTGCGGTAAGTGTGTAGCGGCAAATTTTAGCGTTTTTGAAAGATTTAAAATAAAAAGGCCGCCAAAATGATGAATGTCTCAGTATGTATATAATAAACACAATACCACATGGAAAGTGCTTTGTACGGTATTTACGCACGAGTTGTTAACGTATCAGAAATCGAACGAGTGAGCGCAGCGAACGAGTAAGATTTCTGATACAAAAACGAGTGCGTAAATACCGTAGGCCAGCACTTTCCATGAAGTATTCTCTGTTTATAGCTATTAATCCTAATTATTTTTCCTATCACTTTTGCTGAGGGTACTTATTGTTGTAACTGGCCACAAATGAGCTCACACACCGTCGTTTTTTAATTAGCGTCCCCGGAACCAGTGAATAACGATCCCCCAACAAGCAACCATAAATCTCCAAATCCTGGAACAGCACGCTCTGATTTTAGAGCAACAGCCGCGGTCGACGGTGCGAGCGGAAGGTTTCACCTTGTCATACTTATAAGAGACTGATCCATTACCAGTGCGGTAAAACGTCACCATGTGGACAGGATAGGACTTAAGGTCGTTTTCGACAGCTGTTTCCTGTCTCGCTGTAGGTTGCCATCCTGCTTCTCTCTGCACGACATCCCCATCTTCATAAGAAACCTTTCCATGTCGCACTATTGTCTCCAGTAGGATGACGTCCCCTTGGTAAGTTGCTGGCGGTGTTTCACCAGTACCTATAGCTGCCAATGTCGAAGGTTCACAAACTTAAGTATCTATTTGTTAGTCATTACGAGTATCATTTTCATTTATAAATGATGATATTTGTTGCCCCGTGAATCGTGGATTCCGGATTCCAGGGACTGGATTTCC
The DNA here is from genome assembly GCA_964035705.1 of Porites rus. Lineage (NCBI taxonomy): Eukaryota > Metazoa > Cnidaria > Anthozoa > Scleractinia > Poritidae > Porites > Porites rus. The sequence continues at coordinate 11,529,606 of OZ038000.1, forward strand.
AATTCCTTGTCAGTAGAACTTAAATTCCGGATTCTATTTATTAGCAGGATTCCAGTTACCTATAAAGGGGTGTTATCTGAAACAGCCAAACGGATAGCAAGGGCAAGCGGGAAGTAATAGGCGAGTACAAACGCCCATAACCTGGGACGAGCAACTTTCATGTACCTGATTGAGGGGTCACGGAGTTTTTCAAGACATGAACTAGTAATTAGTCTCTTGGCAGCCGTTTTCAGGCCCGTCACGCAACGCTCCTCCTCACAAAGGAGAAGTGAAAGGCGAGAGGAGGAGCATGCGTGACGAGCCTAAAGACGGCTGCGAAGAAGACTAGGTAGTAGTACTACGTGGCTTTTGATAATTGAAGAATTAACGGATATAACATAACTTCCTAACAGAAAGACTTTCACCTCTGTAAGTGCCCTTGTCCAAGTCATATCTCAACTCACTTTTTGACTGATCCCGATCGCTAAAGGATCTTCGGCGGGTTCCAGTATCTTCTTCACTGTCCTTCTGGATAAGGATTTCCTTGTCACTTCTTACCAAAGACGACTATACGAGGAAAAAGATTACTTATGAGGTATGTTTTGATGAATTCTATATACCGAGGGCTCTCTTCAAACACCTTTCCTAACTCATACTTTAGTAATTACTTTAGTAAGATATTCTGGCTAAAAAGGATCAGCTATGTCACCGATAAATGTAATAACAACAACTACTATATACCTGGAATATTTCCCCAGAGGACCCCAGAGCTACAACCTCGGGCAAAACCTGTTGAGACACATCGCAAAAACACCGATTTTTTTCCTGTGATCCTAGCAAAAATAGAAACCGCCGCCAAATGAATTAAGATGCCCGTTTTCTCCCCTTCCCTTCTCCAGTGTTGCTTAGGATGACAAGATAATTGTACATGTTGGGTTTTAGACCAAAACAACGTTGAATAGAGGGTGGAGAGGGGACTTACTTAAGTTATATTTAGATGAGATACTGGTAGTAGCATGGCACAAAAGTTGGAAAATGGATGGAACTGACTCAAGGACTGAAGAAGTAAGAAAGCGCCGTTCAGACACAAAGAAGTAAGAACACACCGTTCAGACACATAAAGAAGTAAAACCGCGCCGTTCTGTTTGCTGGCCACCCACAAAGAGGTGAATAAGGTGTGAACCTGGTGGTAACCAACTTAACCTCATTTATCTCCCACCATAGCAACGAATAATCCGGGAGTTAAGAGAAAGGGAGTTTTTAAAAGCCCTTTTACTACCAGAGTGGATGATAGAGTCCTGTTAGGTGGTGAGTCTGTAAAGAAAATGTTATGGTGTCACAATTCAAATGAAATGTCCTTGGCAGCAATTAAGATGGAATTTCGATTTCAAATTCGCCTTTGGAGAGTGAAGGGATTAATAATCCGAAAATTTAAGGGAAGAAGGAGGTTATCGCCTACCTCTCTGCTCAGATTTGTATCTGCACTGGCTGGTCGAGGATTCACAGGCGGTATGGGCTTCGGCGAGGGCTGGGGGACCTCAGGTTCTATGGCTTTCTGCAAGAGTTTGGGAGGTGTGTATTCAAACTTGGATCCCCTCTTCCCGGGATCGAGGTAATGTCGCATTGCTTCCTCGTGAATCGGTCGGTGTTTTTCATTCCAAGAGAAGATAAAGCTTTGCCTTCCATCCAGATACTCTTCACCGAACTGCGAAGCCACCTTCCTTTTTGCCCAGCGCGAGATGACAGACCGCCCTTGTTCGTCTTCATCCCGGTAGTTATTGTCTCCGCCTATCACGATCAACACCTTGTTATCTGAAAAAAATAGGCACGGAAAAGTGTATACAAACAGTTCTCAGCGTTTTGATACACCGTAAGGGAGGCGCAGCTGCTCCGTGGTTAGTGCTTCATCACTCCTGTCAAGAAGAGTGACAATACTGATATTTCTATGCCGAGCAGGGGCGTAGCCAGCTTTTCTGCTAGTTGTAGGCCTGGCTGACTTTCATTTCCACATATCCTCAAAAATTGCACTCATGGCTAGTACGCACTGACCTTACCAACACTTTGAGCTCTTAAGTTTTTTAGCTCACCCCAACATTACCGTGGAGCGTCCCCCACGGACTGCTTCAAAGATGATTAATTAGGACATATATCCTTTTAGTTCAAATATTGCCAGGAAATCAAGTATTCTTTTGTTTCTTGGCCTTCTAAAATGTAACTAATTTTCTTGTGGTGATAGTCATCCCCGGAAGAAAATATAAATTGCTTCTTTAGTTTTGTTTACTAGTAGAAACATTTTGCTGACAAGATCCATCAGAATCAGGCACCTTTGTTTAGCTTTGTTTCGTACCTTGATCCTTCGTACATATCAAAGTTTTTTCTTTCTAGAGATGCTCCCGGTTTTGGTGATCACAGCAATGTGTCTCTTCTTTCTAAGAAATGCTTCCGGTTTTGTCATTGACTGTACAAGATCTTCCAAGAACTGATATCGCGCGTGACAATCTTCTAAGAAATACTTCCGCCTTTTTCGGTGACATGCCGTGACACGCGAACTCGTGACGATCGAAATCGAAAGTACTTGATGACGTATGCTCTGTTCTTACGCCTTCTTCATTGATTCACCATTTTCCATCCTAATTTTTTTGTACATAAGCCGGATTGAAGCAGTACTTAATCAATAAGAACCTTAACTGTGTGAACACAGAACAGGCTGCAATGTCTGATTGATTTTGAGAGAAACAAGGTGCCACATAGTACTTCCGCCTTTCCTGTGTATGCATAATTATTCAGCTGGTATGTCGCTTCAGTAAGTTTAGGTTTTATTTACGATCTGATATTCACCGGGGCACCCAACGACTGTTTTCTTTGAAATATCTGTTCGGAGAAGCAAAAATTGCCTGAGAATTTTCTATAGCTTGAGGAAAGCTAAAAATTCTAGATGACCGTTCCATTTATGTACAATTTTCGGGGCTTAATTAGTTAATTCCCTACGATTTTCTGAAGTTTAATTTTTCCCATTTCACTCCCCATGTTAGCCCATTTTTCGTAGAAAAAAGGAAACCTAAAATTTTCGGAATCGAAAATGCGATGCAGAGAGGAATCAGAAAAACTATCACTTTAGTAAAACTTTAAATTGCAGCTAAAATTTTCGGGAAAATAATACTGAAGCCCTTGTACTCAAGTTGCCCTAGGATGACCGAACAGATATAAATTTTTTAGCGCCACTTAAAATACATTTCTAGCGATCTAAAAGTACTCTAGATAACCTAAAAAGTGTTTTCAAAGCATTTAGGAAGAAACTGTCGCTGGGTGCCCCTGATGTTTATGCGTTAACTATTGGGAAATTTCTTAATGCGGGCATTGCCATGACTTACGTTTTACTACTTGCGATCCACAGCATAAAACTTGCGAACTACGTGTGTTGTTAGTTTACAACAACGGCGTTAACAGAGTCAGACAAACGAAGGGACAACATTCAGAAACCCACCTGTTTTCTGAAGCAAAGCTCGGTAGATTCTCGCGTAACCAATTCCAGCGTTGTCTTCGTTGATGGAGAGACGAGATTCGTTTGCATGAACCACAAAAACAGCGACGTCCATCACCAGCGAGGGTAAAATCTTCTCGCACACCTCACCCATCCGTTGCAATCCAAAAGCAAGACGATCAATCGAGAATTTGAAGCCATATTTCTCCTCAAGGTCAAGCAGAAACTTCTCCACTACTTCTAAGTTATAAGTGTTGTCAGAGTTAAAAAGGTAAAATTTTATCTGATTCGCCATGTCGTTTTCACCTCAATACTGCTCGCGGAGGTCATCCCTTTGGTAGAGAATTTCCCGGAATTTGAGACGACATCCGGGACTGCGAACTCGAGCTTATGAGTGGTCACGCTTGGGGTCACAAAACATGACGCTTTTTCAAGGCGCCAATGTAGGAGATATTTTAGTCAATGAAGGTCGGGGAAAAAACAAAAAATAAATAATAAAACAATAAAGATTCAATCTTCTTTATTAGTAAATTTTAATGAACGCGACCAGAAAGACTGATCTCATGATAGACACCGATAGACAGAACTATATCGACTACAAATGGGTTGTCTTTTTCATCACCATGTCGGTACGATATTACATGTAATCACTACTTGCAGTCTCAGCGACTTGTCTGCAGTCAACAGTCGTTTACCATTTTGATTTACAAAAGAAATCTGGTCTGGCTCGTTTACCTTTTGCACAAATCAGTTAACGGCCGCGAAAGCCTGAAAATACTGAATGGCATCAAAGTTTCAACGAGGAACATTTTGCCCGGAAATACACTGGAGTAACATAAAAAATGGTGTTCCACCGATCACGCTCGGGGAGGAGCTTAGGCTCGTGTCGCGAACAGGGGCTGGTAATCGTTCATTCACTTTTCAACCAGATTCAAAGGCGGATCCAGACTTTCAGATAAGGGGGGGGGGTCATACAGACTCTGGGAATAAGGGGGTGGGGGCCTCATTTTGGTCTAAAAGTAAAGGGGGCCGGCCCCCCCGGGCCCCTCCCCTGGATCCGCCACTGAGATTTTCCGGAATCTTTACGTATATGGTAAACAATTAACCGCACCTAAACTAATCCTCGCTACTCCACAAATACCAGAGTAAGACAACCAAGCCAAGGACGCACGCCACAGCACAGACCTTATAGTTTCCCTTAAGCCAGGAAAAACACGGTCGAAATCTACCAGAACTTGACAACCAGCGCTCCCACCAATCGTCAGTTGTCACCTTGACAACCGAATAAGAAACTCCTCCGTTACCAATACTGACGAAAGTTACTTTAGCCAAAGGTATGGACTTGAAGCCGCTCATAAGGTCTGACACCTGTTTCGCTGTTGGTCGCCATCCTCCTTCCTCCTGGAAGATGTCCTCAGGGTTAAATGAAATGCTTCCATAACGCACGTATGTCTCCAATAACACGGTCCCTGCTAGGTAAACAGGTGGTACTCCACTACCACCCATATTTAAAGCTAGAATATGAAAGAATCACAAGGTTTATGAGGTGTATGTTGTACTTTGCCTTCTGACTCTATTTCTTAACAAAGCGTGTCCTACGCACAAACACTTTTTACTTGTTACTTAATTCCTGGAACGAAGGGGATGGGGGCGGGGACACCTGACGATAATCCGTGGGGTTCTCTCTCCAGCCTTCTTTCTCGAGGCAAGAGATAAAGGGAGAGAATCCTAGAAACGAGGTCGGCCTGAAAAGCTAAAATACGCCTGCGATGGAGCCGAACAAGTGAAAGGAAAGAAAGGAAATGATGACTATCTGGTCATCGACAATTTCAGATAAGATGATTTTTTTTGCGAAAAGAATGGTCTATTTCATCACAATTAATGATACAAGAAGGAACGTTTCAAGGCATAGCTTTTCTACCAACATCCATATCATATCAGATTACGATTCGATAACTTTAAACATCGGGGTAATTAGATACAACGATCAACAAAAGACCTACACTTTTAACACTATAACTATAATACGGATTTTCGTATGGTGGTTCGTCAGTGAGAGATGAAGGTTAGACAACCAAAAGAAGATCCTAAAAAAAGGTGTATTTCTATGTTAATAGTAGTATAAAAGTTTAACTATGTTTTTCCAAACACCCAAAGAGAGAGTATTTCACCTTCATAAGTGCCTTTCTCCAAATCATATGTCAACTCACTTTTTTGTGATTCCAAGTTGTTGAAGGATCTACGGTGAGGTGTATTAGCATCTTGAAAGTCCTGGAAAAGGATAGACAAGGAGACTCAACAACTTTGAATTATGATGAATAAACAGCTTCAGATTTTTATGGTACTTGTTATTTGAATTCTATTTAACAATTAGACTTCCATTTTGTGTTTTCTGTGAGTCTGTAGTCCACCATAAAAACACAACATAATTATCTTTTGCAAACCTAAAATTTTTGAAAACGTCTTTTGTTTGGTTTCTACTAAGTGCTGCCAGTTTTAAAAGGAGGGAAATCCCGGGAGAGTACTTTCTTATAAGAGGCTAATGGGGATGAGCCGCTGGATGGGGTCGCATCTGAGTGGCTAAGATGGGGTCTATAATTGGCCACAGAATAGACTATAATGGGGTATGCGCTCTGAGAGGCCAGCAGCACATGCCAAGCAAACATGAACCCCCCTGGAAAGGACCATAACTGCGGAAATGAAATGAAAATGAAGAAATGATCGTCGCAGTAAACGCAATTTATGCAATTGCGTAAAGAAGCCTGAAAAAAATTTAGGACTTCAACGGGGTTTGAATCCGTGACCTCGCGATTACTGGTGCGATGCTCTACCAACTGAGCTATGAAGCCACTGACGATGGGAGCAGGTCAATTGTTAATTCATATGTTCCCGTGAAAGAAATGAGTGTTAATGATATATGAAATAAATCATGTATGAACTGCGGAAATGAAATGAAAATGAAGAAATGATCGTCGCAGTGAACGCAATTTATGCAATTTCGTAAAGAAACCTGAGAAAAATTCAGGACTTCAACGGGGTATGAACCCGTGACCTCGTGATTACCGGTGCAATGCTCTACCAACTGCTATGAATCCACTGACGTTGGAAGCAGGTCAACTGTGGCTGTAAATTGCTTCTTTATGCAATTGCATAAATTGCGTTTACTGCGACGATCATTTCTTCATTTTCAGAATTTTAATTGTAAGAAACAGGGCGGTGCCTTGAACGGGTCAAGGGTTCCATTTCCCCAGTTATTATTATTATTATTTCTTTTTTTTTTTTATAATTCTTGTAATTAAAATTTTTTTAAATTTTATTTCTTCAATCGTATGTCTTCTGTTCAAAAAAAAAAACAGCGGGAGTTAAGAGGAAGGGGGGAGTTTAACCTTTTTACTACCAGAGTGGATGATGGAGTCTTGTTAGGTGGCGATTCTGTAAAAGAAATCCTATGTTGTCACCATTCAAATGAAATGTCCTTGGCAGGACTTAAGATGGATTTCGATTTCGAATTCGCCTTTGGCGAGCGAAAGGATTAATTATTCCGACAATTTAAGGGAAGAAGGAGGTTATCGCCTACCTCCCTGCTTATTTCTGTGTCTGCACTGGCTGATCGAAGATCCACGTGCGGTATGGGCTCCGGCAAGGGTTTGGGAGGTGTGTATTCAAACTTGGATCCCCTCTTCCCGGGATCGAGGTAATGCTGCATTGCTTCCTCGTGAATCGGTCGGTGTTTTTCATTCCAAGAGAAGATAAAGCTTTGCCTTCCATCCAGATACTCTTCACCGAACTGCGAAGCCACCTTCCTTTTTGCCCAGCGCGAGATGACAGACCGCCCTTGTTCGTCTTCATCCCGGTAGTTATTGTCTCCGCCTATCACGATCAACACTTTGTTATCTGAAAAAAATAGGCACGGAAACGTGTATACAAACAGTTTTCAGCGTTTTGATACACCGTAAGGGAGGCGCAGCTGCTCCGTGGTTAGTGCTCCATCACTCCTATGAAGAGGAGTAACAATGGACACTCATGTAAACTGATATTTCTATGCCGAGCAGGGGCGTAGCCAGCTTTTCTACTAGTTGTAGGCCTGGCTGACTTTCATTTCCACATATCCTGAAAACTGCACACACAACCTAGTATGCACTGACCTAACCAACACTTCCACGGTTTAGAGATGTGTAACATTTAGGTACAGTGATCAAACCAAAAAATTGTTGGCCCAGGCCTTCAGGTCCATGGGATGGCTACGCCCCTGCCGAGTAAAGAAAAAACGGGGCTTAATAACAGTTCCATCGATCTACTAGCTCCAACGATCTGTTGATCCATGGCGATGTCCTCAACTTACCAACCATCTATCTATCAAATATTTACTAGTTTGTTGATCTATCAATACATCCTCCTATTTAAGATGTCATTGATTTTGTTTGATTGTGGTCACAATGTATTCATTATATATTAGACTGGACATTCGAAAAAGCAGCTGCTGAAACTGCAACCAATAGACAGGAGTATTGAGAGGAAAAGCACATAGAAATAGGGGAGGGGGCAAATGAAAAGAAAACAGCAGTGGTTGTTCTTTTATATTTAAAACGCCCCATGAAAAGGAATCCAAGACAGTCTTGCATTTTGGATTCCTCGCCATGGATTCCGGATCCATCTACTGGAGTCCAGACTCTTTGTCCGTGGAACTTGGATTCCGTATTCTATCTTTAGCTGGATTCCGGATTCCGAAGCCCAGGATTCCTGGATTCCACGAGCAAAAATTTCCCGGATCAAGGATTCCACAAGTGAGAATGTTTAACAATTATTACTCGAACCTGAATGGGCTCTGAGTCAATAGCGGCCGAATGGGCTCAAGCAAAAACTTCTCCACTGCTTCTAAGTTATAAGTGTTGTCACAATTAAAAAGGAAAAAATTTAACTGCTTCGCCATGTCGTGTTCACTTCAATACTTGTCGCAGGGTCGTCTCTTTGTTGGGGAATTTCCCAGAACTTGGGACGACATCCGGGAATACGCACTCGCCGAACTTGTTAGAGGTCACGCAGGTAGTCACAAAATTGATGATTTTCCAAAAGCGCCATTGTAGGAAATGGTATTACGTGAACAGATTTATATTCAAGTTAATGAAGGTCGGGGAGAAAAAAAAAATTTGTACAAATAAATAAGTCTGTAGACAGCAAACAATAAGGATTGAAAAGTGTTTATTAAACTTTTAATCAACGCGACAAGAAAGCTTGGTCTTGAAAGATAGACAGAACTAAATCGACTACAATATTGTTGTCTTTTTCATCAACATGTTGCTACGATATTACATGTAATCTGTACTTGTAGTCTCAGCGACTTGTCAGCAGTCAATGGTTGTTTACCATTTACATGAGAAAACTGGCAGTGTTTACCATCCTTAGTGCACAAATCAGTTAACGGCCGCGAAAGCCTGAAAATGGTATCAAAGTTTCCGCTTGGAACCTTTCGCCCGGAAAAACAGGACTACCTTTTCAGATGTTCCGTTGCTCCCGGAAATTTTCCACTGCAATAACATAAAAAATCGTACGCATGTTCCAGAGAACACGCTCAGGGGCAGGCTCATATCCCGAACAGCGGTTGGTAATCGAGCCTTATAAGTTCCATTCACTTTTCAACCAGATTTTTCGGAATCTCTTCGTAAATGGTAAACAATTAACCGCACCTAAACTAATCCTTACTACTCCACAAATACCCGAGCAAGACAACCAGGCTTAAAACGCACGCCACAGTACAGACCTTGTAGTTTCTCTTAAGCCAGGAAAAACACGGTCGAAATCTACCAGAACTTGACAAACAGCGCTGCCACCAATCGTCAGTTGTCACCTTGACAACAGAATAAGAAACTCCTGCGTTACCAGTACTGACGAAAGTTACTTTAGCCAAAGGTATGGACTTGAAGCCGCTCATAAGGTCTGACACCTGTTTCGCTGTTGGTCGCCATCCTCCTTCCTCCTGGAAGATATCCTCACGGTTAAATGAAATGCTTCCATAACGCACGTATGTCTCCAATAACACGGTCCCTGCTAGGTAAACAGGTGGTACTCCACTACCACCCATATTCAAAGCTAGAATATGAAATAATCACACAGTTTATGAGATGTATGTTGTACGTTGCCTTATAACTCTATTTCTTAACAAAGCGTGTCCTACGCACAAGCTCTTTTTACTTGGTACTTAATCCCTGCAACGAAGGGGTGGGGGCGGGGACGCCTGACGACCATCCCTGGGGTTCTCTCTCCAGCCTTCTTTCTCGAGGCAAGAGAGAGAATACTGGAAACGAGGTTGGTCTGAGAAGCTAAAATACGCCTGCGATGGAGCCCAACGAGTTAACGGAAAGAAAGGAAATGATATCATAGAGATGACAACTATCTGAGCTGGCCATTGACAATTTCAGATAAGAACCTTTTTTTACGCAAAGAATAGTCTATTTCATCACAATTAATGATACAAGACGGAACGTTTCAGAGCATATTTGTTCTATCAATATCCACATCATATCAGATTACGATTCGATATCTTTAAACATCGGCGTAATATAGATACAACGATCAACAACTAAAAAAAGAAAAACAACAACGTTTTAGACTTTGGAAAAACATACACTTTTAACACTATAACTATAATACGGTTTTTTGTATGGGTGGTTCGTCAGTGAGAGATGAAGGTTAGACAACCAGGAGAATATCCTAAAAAAAGGTGTATTTATAGGTTAATAGTAGTATATAAGTTTAACTATGTTTTTCCAAACACCCAAAGAGAGAGTATTTCACCTTCATAAGTGCCTTTCTCCAAATCATATGTCAACTCACTTTTTTGTGATTCCAAGTTGTTGAAGGGTCTACGGTGAGATGTATTAGCATCTTGAAAGTCCTAGAAAAGGATAGGCGAGGAGACTCAACGACTTTGAATTATGATGAATCAACAGCTTCAGATTTTTATGGTACTTGTTATTTGATTTTGTGTTTTCTGTGAGTTTATAGTCCACCAGGAAAAACAACATAATTATCTTTTGCAAACCTAAAATTTTTGAAAACGTCTTTTGTTTGGTTTCTACTAAGTGCTGCTAGTTTTAAAAGGAGGGAAATCCCGGGAGAGTACTTTCTTATAAGAGGCTAATGGGGATGAGAAGCTGGATGGGGTCGCATCTGAATGGCTAAGATGGGGTCTATAATTGGCCACAGAATAGACTGTAATGGGGTATGGGCTCTGAGAGGCCAGCAGCACATGCCCCCCCGGGGGGGGGACGGAAAGGACTGTAACTTGCTGCTTATCGTCAGCTTTTTTTCAATTTAAGGTAAATAAGAAAAATATTCTTGGTAATAATTTTGGCTAATATTTGGACGAGAATAGAAAATTTGTCGCAAAAAGTATCGTCCTCGACTTGATAATATTTTTTAACTGATTGGTTTATAATAATTTTGTTCTTCACAGCGAAGCAATATTGATTTGATTTCTCATACTAACTGCTCGACATAGGGGGCATTTAACCTATTTTAAAATAAAAAATGCCCGGGGATTGTTAGTTGTAGGAGGAGCGCTCTCTTGAATTGACTTTACCGAACATTCCTTAGAGAATTAACCCTTAGTTCTTACAAAAAGGATGTTTGAAAGAAAGGAAACGGAAATTAGCTTTACCTCCGGTCTCGGGTAAGTGCCCGTTGTCCAGGGGGCCGCAGATGGTTCGGGCTTCGGTACGGGTTGAGGGACCACAGGTGCTACGGGCTTGGGCAGGGGTTTGGGAGGTGTGTATTCAAACTTGCATCCTCTTTTGCGGGGTTCTAGAAAGTGGTACATCGCTTCCTCGTGAATCGGTCGGTGATTTTCATTCCAAGAGAAGATGAAGCTTTGTCTTCCATCCAGAAACTCTTCACCAAACTGGGAAGACACCTTCCTTCTCGCCCAGCGCGAGATGACAGACCGCGTTTTTTCGTCTTCATCTCTGTAATATTTGTCTCCGCCTATCACGATCAGCACTTTATTATCTGAAAGAAAAGTGGCAATATGGAATGGCTGTAAATTGAGCAGTATACAGAGTTTTATATGAAGGACGATCATTGCAGTTATAGACGCAACTTTTGCAGTTGCGACAAGAAACCCTGAAAAAAAATCAGAATTGTACGGGATTCTAAACCTTGACCTCTGCGATACCGGTGCAGCGCTCTACGAATTAAGCTAACGAGACAACTGGGAGCAAGTCGTTGAATTGGTTCGTTATAAACCCGTTAAAGGATGATGATAAAGTAATGAATATATGAAAATCATATTTGTAAACTGCTGAGTGAGGAATTATATGAAGGAAGATCATTGTAGTTATAGACGCAACTGCAAAAGTTGCGCTATAACTGCGATGATCTACTTTATAATTCAGACCCTTTATAATTCTTCACTCCGCAGTTCACATTTATGATTTTCATATATTCATAACTTCATACAGCGGGCGTGTTTACTAAATTTTCTACAGTTTATGTTGAATTCAGTGTTACAAAATCTTTCCGAAAAGCGTTTCCGGTTTCAGTGGTCACCTTCCATGCCTGAGGTATTTCCAAGAAATACTTCCGCCCTTGTCACCTAATATCTTTCGGTATCGAAAGTGTTGTAACACTTCCGCCTTTCTGAGAAACGCTTCCGGTTTCAGTGGTCACCTGTCATAGCCGAGGCTTTCCAAGAAATGCTTCCGCTCTTGTCACCTAAATATCTTATGAAAAACATTGGACACTATTGCAAAATCTCTCTAAGATATTCTTCCGGTTTTCTAATGTCGCGCCAGACCATCATTTCTTTACGTGGCACTCCGTCACGTGGCCTCGAAGTTAGATATCGAAAGTGTCGTAGCACTTCCGCCGTGCCATATGCATACGTGGCTCTATAAAACGTATGAATGACTTTCTGTTTTCATATCACCATTATCTGTGCGTTAATTTTTGGAAGACTCTTTAATGACGGGTATTAAATGGGGTCTGCGTTGAATTTATAAAATATATACAATGCCACTGTTCTGAAGTTTAGCCTCAGAAAGAACGGAAGCCAATGCGAGCTACATTAAAACCCACCTGTTTTTTGAAGCAGAGCACGGTAAAGTCTCGCGTAACCAATCCCAGCGTTGTCTTCGTTGATGGAAAGACGAGATTCGTCTGCATGAACAACAAAGATAGCATAATCCATTACCAGGTGAGGTAATGTTCTGTCGCACACCTCAGCCATTCGTTGCAGACCAAAACAAAGACGATCAACCGAGATTTTGAAGCCATATTTGTCGCCTGCCTCGAGCAAAAGCTTCTCAACTGTCTCTAAACTATAAGTGTTGTCGCAGTTAAAAAGGTAAAACCTTTTCTGCTCATACGACATGTCGCCGGATCGCTTCTAAGGCACAAGTTGTCTGTGACAATGATAATCTATTTTGGCATTTCCCGGAAATTGTAAGGCCGTCATTGGCAAATGCGCGCGCACACTCTAAACTTTATGTTAGCAGGTAGCAACAACGGCGACATACGCGACAGCGAAAACGTCACTAGCTTGAATTTGCGTTATTCACCAAAATCTGAAGAAGTTTCCTAGAGTTCAATTCCTTGGAAAGCAATAGTTCGCAGAGGCAATTTTTTTAAAAAGCTTTACATTATGGTTCTTTGTTTTGAACAAGGTGCACAGAAAAAAGTGTTTCTTTGAAGAGAAGGCTTAGCTCGGAACATATTCTGGGGCCTAGCGTAGTTTCCATTCAGATGCATAATAGCGTATCTATCTCCTACATAATTTTTGTTTCCTAAAACGTCACTGAACCGTAAATGAAGGAAAATTGGTCATGTGATAGATTGTCATGGCAGCCCTTGTGAAGAACTAACCCAAGCATTTTCTTCCAGCAATGGACCACCTCCTTACTTTCTTTAATAGACTGAAAAGGAACGTATCCTTAGTTAACTACCTGAACCAAATGTTTTGGATACCATAAAAACTTTCAAATGATTGGCAGCAATAACACATAAAAATGCCAGCAAAGCAATACCTTAATTTTTTATTTTGCTTTATGTCATTATCACGAAGAGAAAAATTAACTTTACTTCTTGAGGAATGACAACAGATAAATAAATAACGGATATAAATCTCTATTGTTTAATGCCTACCACCTACAAACTTTCGGGTGAGAGGAGCTGTCTTCACGCTTTCCAGCCCTGAACAAAACTCTCTGCTGAACAAGTTCTAATGTGCACTTAATGAATAGTCTTAAACAATTATTACGAAACTAAATCGCAGTTACACCAGCAGTCACATTTATATCTAAACCACTGTTACGCAGGCCACGCCGTGAGCGAGAGCTTCCTTTTGTCGTCTTCTTGATTGAGGAGGAGAAAAGGAGGTTCAGCCTGAATCAGGTCAAGCATGTAAAGTAGCCGCAGCCTGAACTATCTTGTTTGTCTCGTCAAACAGGGTTTTGAAGAGCAAGCACTCGTTTATTGATAAATCGACTGTCATAACTGATTCCCCGATACTAGACGCTCGCTATTTGGCCTAGGGCTTTCCACAATTGCAAGTTGCAGTCGAGATTTTCCAAAGGGTTTCCCATAATTTCTCAAAAAGTTGCTCAAAAGTTACTAAAAAAAATTAAAAGTTTGTAACGAAAGTTTCTCAAACGTTGCTCGAAGAAACAAAAACTTTTTTTGGTCTGATTCTAAGATATGGAAATTGTACAACAAAAGTAATATTTCTAAGCATTAATGTGCAATTTTGCTGCGTAACCAGCGTTGCTAAATAAATTTATCCTCAATTAAAACCAAAAAATGTAATGAACCAATTAAATTGTTGCATAACCTTCTTCACCCGAGACACTCAAGTCAGTCGAGTGTGAATCTTCGTCCACCATGTTTTGAATTTTCAATAAAAACCGCTGACCTAGCAGCCCGGCTACTTTTATCGTGTGCCCGTGATCTGCCCCAGGGAGGGGGGTAAGGATTTAACAGGTCATTCTTAAATTGTCTACTACAACATTGTGAAATATGAAAAAAAGGGCAATTAAGACAAAAAAAAAAAGCTGCTCCGACATTTCAGAATTAGACTGATAACTAGAGAAATTGCTCAGAATGCAACAAGTTGACGAAATACGAGAAGTTGCCAAAAAGTTGCCGAGCAACTTGTGGAAAGCCCTAATTTGGCCTAGGTTCGAGACAGTATCCTAGCAACATGCGGCGCATGCTCAATAAAGACCTTAATCGATTTATGAGTCTTTCCCGAGGAAGGCAAATTCGAGGAAGCGGAAGAAAAGGCTCTGGTGGCACTGTTCTGTTACGCCAGTTACACCAATTGTACCCAAAAATAATAATGTGCGCCTACTCCCTGGCAAAATATTTATAGAATTTTAACTATTCAGACCATTTTTACTGTCGCAATACGGATGCAACAGTGGCGAGGCTAGGAGGGCTCAAAAAAGGGTTGAAATTCTCACTAAAATACATGTAATACATCACGAAGAGAGCCACCACCCAAAAGAAGACCTTAGCCTGCTCATGGTGCGAAAATTTGAAAGTTTCTTTCCAAGGTCACTGCAAGGTCAACACATAATCACGAGAACAGGTTATGAGAATTGTCAACTGACCGCCAAAAAAGATGCTTTGATCTTTTTAAATTTTCTTAGCTATATTACGGAAATATATGGAGATAAGTCTGAAGAATTTGTAAACATTAATAAGCACCTGTCCCCGCTTATTTTTTTGGCCCTTACTACGCCTAAGAAGCTCGCTTAAAGACTATATAAGTTTGATTCAGGGGCACCCATCGAGAATATAGTTCAAAAACACTTAAACATAGCATTGTTGAACGTATTTTAATATTTAAACGGTAGATATCGGCATATTTTTGTTCCCTAAAACTTTTCATCTGTTCGGATATCCTAGCTGAAAGTCTAGTGATCAGAAACTTATAGGCATCAAAACTTACCTTTTCGAAAATTTCAGCCAGAAAAAAAGCTCCCGAAAATTCTAGGTGATCTTTATAGAGTAAAAATCCGTTAAAAATGGGCAATTGTACCATTTTTTATATGTTCAAAAATCCTAGGAGAGTCAGGCAAGCAAGAAATTTTAAAACAAATGTTCCGAAAATTCTAGATCTCAAATCGCCTTCCGAACAGGTATTTTCCAAAAATTGACGTTGGGTGCCCCTATTGATTGATTTACTGGGTCGAACCTACTCCCCTGATATGAACTCAGGATGGCTATTTGTTTCTCAAAGATTTCTTCTGCCCTTTTCCCATAGGATCGTCGGGATCGAGCACCTACCCTACGGGCGACCATTTTCGTTTCATATGTACTGAGTCTAGCCTGGGGGTGATCATGAGTATATAATTTAAACCAAGATCGCCACAGTAACGGAAAGCGCTTGATCCCAAAAATCAATGTATAATACTGTACTTTCAAAAACCTTATGAATGAGAACAGTAGTTCGAAAGCCAGAAAAAGTAAACAACTATAACATTCAAAACATTTTTTTCGTGGGTGTACTGAGCGAACATTAGAGAATTGGTCGTAAAGTCAACCTGACCAGCTCTTGTAATTAGGCTCCTCCGTGTTTTCCACAGGGGATTTTTCAGCTCTGCCTTGAGGCTTGGATATGGATCTCTTGGGGCTTTCTCTCTGAACCTGCCGCATCTTGATTGACCTCTCGCCACACTTTAAGGCTTGCTCTAACATCTTCAGAACTTCCTTCTTGTACGCTGGGTCAAACTTTTGATCAGGTGTTGAGTTCGCGATCAAGAAGACGTCTCTCGGTTCGCTTCCAGTGACCTCCCTCGCTGCTTTCTTTAATCTTCTTCTTTTTTCGTCAGGATTCGGCAATTCCCGTATTTCATCGTCAAAAGTGATTACCGTGATAATCGTTATGACTATAACATAACAGCAAGAAATAAAAAAAAATAAGTAAATCAGGCTTGATACTGTAACATGTTGTCTACCATTCTACTAGGGCGCTTTAATTCCACTTTCGCTTCACTTTCAAACTTTTGACACTCAAACTATGTGACATGTATCATGTGGAGAAAAAACGAGAGCCCGATCGAAAATTTGGTGTCATCGACTGAGTTTTAAGCCGTCATTTCCAGCATAAGCCCCAGTTAGTTCTCTTCGTTCGTTTTTAATCTAAGCTTAATACTTAAGAAAACACGGATACAGAGACAATTTCCGCTTTCCATTTTCCTCTTCATTGACTCTTTAGTTGTTTCTGCTTTACAAGACGCGGGTGGCTATGCGATATCCCGTCAAAATAACCTATGGCATTTGGGTTGCCATACCTGTTGATTGAGTTATTTTACATTGGTATCCCTGTGGTGCGGACGGACGGTCGGGCGGTCGGTGTACGGTCACGTGATTACCAAATTTGGTCGGATGGGTAGTTTACCACATTTTCTTACCCATGGTGCTTCGCGCACGAGAGCTCCGCTATAAATAAAGTTTATTATTTATGACTATTATTAATTGTCTGGATGGTATAGACTAACAAGCACCAAGTGTTTTTTCTTATAGTCCTCAAATTAACGCCACATTCCGTCTGACTGGATGCGGCGTTTATTCGAGGGAGGGCATTTAATCGATTAAATACGGTATGCAGCTATCTGCTACTGGGTCTTCGAAGATAAAGATGTCTCGCCGGGGTCCTCTCTAAACCTATTCGGAGACAGAATAAATGTTCAAGATCGGGATTATCCCATAACCATCGGAATTACGGGGTTGAGGGACAAAAATGGGATCAAAGAACCTTTGTCCCTGATCGTAGTACGCAAAATTTTGTCTGTTCTGCAAAAAATCTGTCAACAGGAAGCCATCTCTAGTGCGAAAGGTTTCTTTTTTCACCTACCAAAATTTTCTTAAGCGTCGCAAAATTTCAAAGAAACCGTCAAGAAGTTTGGAGGCCTACAATTTTTTGTCAGGCAACAAAATCCTTTCTTCCATGGCAGCTATCCTTCGTCAGGTCATCTTATTTCGCTAACGATACTAATCATGTGATTTAATCGAAATTGACGTAATTTCTTTCGCGTGTCTCAGGTGCAAACAAAGTTACCAAACTTTCAAATGTTTTGCACTTTTTCAAATTTTCAAATTGTTTGCAATTTTTGTGTCGTATTGCGAACACGGCCTAAATTGAGGGTCCCCAATAGGTTTTTCGGGATACGGGATTTCCCTTATTTGAACGGATCGGGATTCGAGATTGAAGGTATGCGCAGGAGGTGGGATGCCAAAAAATAACCATCGAGATTACTCGAAATTTGGGGTCGGGATTAGGGGATCGAAAAACCCTTTTGGGGATCCTCTTATTTGCGTCCCTTTAAAGGACATGTGCACTAGGAAAAGGGTAAAGAACTTACTTTGTTCTCTCGCCTTGTGCTGAACAAACTTGATTATGTCACTGTACATTCCTTTTTCAAATCTGATATCATTAGCTTTTATGACCCACAATATGACATGCATTTGATCCGCAAGAGGAGGTTTTTCAAGTTTGTGAGCACCGACCCCGCCAGTTGCTGCTTTCTCGGCACCCCTGTGGTCTCGCACCAGTTCCTCTCCAGTTCGCTCAATTCCAAAAAGAATACGAAACAGCTCCCCTATTTAATAAAAAAGAATTGCATTGTGACTTGCCCACCAAAATAAAACCAGTCCATCCGAGGCAAGAAAAACTGGTTAGTTCCGATTGGTCGGGTACAAGACCAGAGAGCGGTAGACCCTGTTCGATTCCCGGGTTTACCAACACTCAGGGTCTTACAATAACTGAGGAAAAGGTACTACCTTTGTTTCAAATATGGTAGACCTTCCATCCTTTACGGATAAGGTTGGAAAACCGACAGACCCTTCCTTGAAAGGTAAAAAGAGATACTGTGGAGAGGGCGTTCAAAGACAAGGGCCTGGCAAGGACCACCCTTTGTGTGCTGCCCATGGCCTTGAGTGGGTATATTCTGTAGGCTGAGAGAGATCTTAATAAAGTCTGTAAGCAGAGTATGTATGGCAGAACTATAAGAGGTGACTTGGGATACTTACCATTTACATGGGAAAACTGGAAATTCAGGTTGGAAAATCAAATGGTTCGCGCCTTTTTGTTTGGGAAGCTTCCGAAAACAGGCAATGCAATTTTTCCAGCACTCTTTTAAGCCTGTTCAGCTGATATATTTCATAGTGCGTCGTTCTCCCACCATGTCAAACGTTATAGTTTTATATTTATGCACAAGATTTCCACCGTGGTGGTTTGAGTAAATGGTAAGCTTCCCAGATGTCAACATTCGGCTTTGATACCACTCAAGACTCACTAAACCTTTGCTTCCGGGGGACAATAACCACCCTCGCCTTCTACTATAACATACCTCACCCCCTTAGCTCATTTTTTCATCCTCGACAACGATGAAAATGCTGATTTAAATCAAATTACTAGAAAAATTTCCAATTATCGGGACATTTTTATCGTTGTACGTTTTGAACAGAAGGAAGT
Source organism: Porites rus (assembly GCA_964035705.1). NCBI lineage: Eukaryota > Metazoa > Cnidaria > Anthozoa > Scleractinia > Poritidae > Porites > Porites rus. The sequence goes on from OZ038000.1 coordinate 11,548,538, forward strand.
TTGGCGAAGTTTCGGCTCATTAATTTTTTTACTACTTTAAGACACAAATTTATTGTTACATCTCGCTTCCGGGGGCTCTATACGCTGGACTAACAAACACGCACTGTATTGTACGAAATCAAATGATGTTAGCACTGAAAAGTTTCTACCTTCCTCCGTCTTGCCAAGATCGGAAAAGCCTCTTGTGTCATAGACTGTGACATTGTTCGGCAGCAGATCACAAGACTCCAAAATCTTCGTTCCTTCCCTTCCAGTAGTTTGAGTTACGGCAGGACGTATGTCCATCTCCAAGCATTCGAAGATCGTGTTAATCAGGGCTGATTTTCCAGAACCAGTCATTCCAAAAAGTACGATATTCAAGCGGAAGCCTTCCATTTCCCCGCCGCGGGCATCATCGAATTTCTGGTACCTTCCGACTTTGTAATCCAACAGTCTTTCAACGAGCTGCTCCAATTCTTCGTCTTTCACCGTAGGAACAGTCGTTGCCATGACTGTTTTGTTATAAATTAGATTATTTTTTCTTCAAAGGCATTATTTAGCTGCTAAAACGATGGATAGTGTGCTAGGGCGACGCTTTTCTTGTCGGCGACGCTTTTAACAAGAAAGGCGTCGCGATTCATTTATTTGAATCCCGTTGACGTCACGAAAGGTTTTTCTGAGAAATACTATTCCTATATTTTAAAATTTTCGGGCAGATGGTTCTCCAAAATGCTCTCAAAAGTGCTCGGATGATAGATAATTAGCTCGTTTAAACTTTGTTTTCACCTTTTAGGGGAAATTTTTTGCAACACCTATTTATTTGGAGAAAAGGAAGTTTTGAACGATTTTCGTGACTTGCGTGACTTGCTCACAAGCTGCCTCACGCATATGTTAACTGTCCAGTTTCGTCGAAACCACGACATCCACCCTTTCGGGGAACACACCAAAGATGACTTGAAAGATTTCCTGAGAACAACAAAATGAAGAAGCCAGAGGCTAATTCAAATGCTGGCCATGAAATGGAAACTCTACCGTTAAAAAGTGATCATTATATTGAAATTCGCTGAATCTTTTTACTTCCTAATTTTTCTGTTCAGAATGTTTTGAAACTCACCCGTTGCCTGAAGTAAAGCTCTCTAGATCTTTTCTATTGTCACCCGGACGATCAAACTCAACCTACTTTTGAAATGACTCCTGGGTTCAAACCTTTCACTATTTCAATTAAGGTTGCTTCTGAGAAGAATGATGCATGATCCATGTTCCATAGCCCGTGGTGCCTTGTTGTAGCAACTCTACTAAATTATGTGCCCGCAACGAGCCTAGAAACCTAATAAGCAAACGCTGCTAACGCTTCTATGCTATGTCAGCAGAACGTTAAGACAATGTATTTCAAAACACTGAATCCTAGGCTTTTTAATTTAAGACAGTGATTTGAGGTTAGGTTTTTCTCTGGGGTAATATGCAAATGCCGCAAAGTTTCAACAAGTTTGCTTGGTTCGTGTACGTGGGAATTTTGGATGGCGATTCAAGGCGTTTGTTGAACAACAATAAATAACTTAACATTCCGTGTTTATCTATTTTCGAGGCAATTTTTTTTAAAACTGAATTAAAAAAAAGAATAGCGTTGATTTGCTTTATTGAAATAACCAGCATGCAAAAGCATGGCCCATGCAAAAACGCAGCTTAATCAGGCGGTAAACCCCTATTCATTTAATGTTATTAAAAGAAGAGGCTTCTAATTTTTTACTATGAGACTTTTAAAATGAAATTTTTCAGCTCGCTCATGCTTAAGAATTTTAGCAGCCATTTGACTTGAAAGCTCTCTTGAACGCCTTTTCACAAATGGTGTCCATTATTTCAATGAACGTGAACAGGACTAAACTTGCCGCTACAAAAGGGTTTACCAGAGTGCACTGCAGGCTATGAAACATGGTTAACGGAAGCAACCTTAATTGAAATAGGTGTATCCAATGCAGGCGTTATCTTCGTTGATGGAGAGATGAGATTCGTGTGCATGGACTGGGCAATTTTGTTTTCACATACCCACGGAAGCCTACAGGAGACCTGCGAGATGCGATATAATTTTGATGGCTTTAAAAAATCCAGGCTAAGTTTGAGATAAAAATGCGACCTGCGAGATAAAAAATACGAGTTGCAAGATAAAAAATGCGAGATGCGAGATAAAAAAGGGCCATATGAAGAATAGAAAATGGGGGATGTGAGATAGAAAATGCGAGATGCGAGATGCGACATAAAAGTGCGAGATGCGAGGTAGAAAATGCGAGATGGCAGATAGAAAATGCAAGATGCGAGATAAAAAAATGCGAGATGTGAGATGAAAAATGCAAAATGTGAGATAAAAATGTGACATGCGAAATAAAAAAATTGACAAGCGAGATGCAAGATAAAAATTTGAGATGCGAAATAGAAATTGCGAGATGTGAGATAGAAAATTGGAGGTACGAGATTAAAAAAGTGCGAGATGCGACATAAAAGTGCGAGATGCGAGGTAGAAAATGCGAGATGGCAGATAGAAAATGCAAGATGCGAGATAAAAAAATGCGAGATGTGAGATGAAAAATGCAAAATGTGAGATAAAAATGTGACATGCGAAATAAAAAAATTGACAAGCGAGATGCAAGATAAAAATTTGAGATGCGAAATAGAAATTGCGAGATGTGAGATAGAAAATTGGAGGTACGAGATTAAAAAAGTGCGAGATGCTGAGTTAAATATGGGCCTTGTTGTAAACACGCGCTACCCTTTCGTGACCTCAACAGGGCCTGGGAGCTGACAAAGACGACGAGGGGGTGTCTAAGACAGTCGCTGTTTCCATGAAACAAATACCACAATCAAATGGCCGCACGTGAATATCAGGATTGTAGTTATTTTTCAGGATTTTTGTGTTTAATTCAGTACAAATGTGAGTGGCATCCGCCATATCAGTTTTACGAACGTCTTTTACGAATGTCTTTGTTTTTGAGTTTTTGGTCAGGTCTGTTTGTACCCATCCCCGCCTTCTCTCTTCAAAGTCCATTGATAATTCCCAAGTGATAGTCTTACTAGGTAATAAGTCTCCTCCGTTTACAAGCCTCCTATACCTACTCCCCCCCCCCCCCCCGCCCCCCTCCCCAACAAACCAACAAACCCCATATAAATCACACCATAAACTTCGACGCATAAGTCTTGGGCTTCTACAACTTTGTAAGAGGTATTAAGAGGGATTATATAGGAAGGGAGGACTTACAACCGGACTAAAAAAAAGCGTTTTAAAAGCCCTACATAGCATTGCTGATCAAAATATTTTTTGAATTTACTCGCTTTTTATCAAACCTTCAAAACGTTGTAAAAATCGAATTCATTATTTTGCAAGCTTAAAGGGGCGTATATCTGGGAGTATTACAACCGGATGTATTGTTACAAGTAGATGGGCCTATAACTGGGAGAGCTTATAAGCGAAAGTTTACGGTATTCTCTGTTAATAGAACAGTGACCTTAACGTAATTTTTGTTTCGTTTATGCCCATGTTACAATTAAAAGTTCTGTAGGTGATCCTTGTTGGACAGCCTCTGCTCGGAAGGAGGCGGACGTACATCGGCTTGTGAACGATGGTTTTGAAGGGGGGTAGTGTAACAACTATTTATTGCGAGGTTTCCAGTGGTCTTATCTTCTCCCTTTTAAATTCTTATCTTGCTTTCTGTGTCTAGCATCTAACATTTTCTATCTCGCATCCCCTATTTTTCATCTCACATATCGCATTTTCTATCTCACATCTCACATTTTTTATCTCACACCTCGCATTTTCTATTTCACATCTCGAATTTTTTATCTCACACCGTCACCTTGCATTTTCTATTTCACATCTCACACTTCTCATCTCACATCTCGTTTTTTTATCTTGCATCTCGCATTTCCTATCTCGCATGTCCCATTTTTCTCTCGAACTTAGCCTGGATTTAAAAAAATCATCTAGAATTATCTCGTATCTCGTATGTCCCTTACAGGCTTCCGTACATACCTCAGACATTTCTCGAAGGGCAAAGTAATGTGACAGGATGGGAAAAACGAAGTTCAGTTTCGTTTCGACGACTTTACACAGCTTCTCGTACTACATCAAGCTTGTACGTTTTATCACAGTTAAAAAAGATAAAAATTCCGATTTCTTTCTTCCTTAAGTCACAAAAAGTACAGTCCAATATCAAGCTATTTCTGAAGGCGAGTACCTTGATAACGCTGACCAACTAATCGTATCTTAATTCCTCCAGAAAAAAAAAAACTCAAACAAAGCAGAACTAAGACGCCGACTATTCCAGCTAACCGAGAGCAGTCTTTTATGTCCTCTGGCTGAGATGGAATAACCGATACCAGAAGCATCTAAGACAGTTTACGCTTACAACAGGAACGCTTATTAAGAAGGACATTGATCAATTTCATCGCTGAAATCTTCACGAACTACTTCGCTCATCGACGTTAAGCTTCGCGACAAAACAACGTTGCAAAGGCTCTCGGACGTTTACTGTTGCTCACTTGGGAAATCATGGACCAGACCATGCCGACCATAATCGAGGCTAAAGCTGAAGCAAACTATTAGGTGCACGTGATCCACGGGCATCAACAAGAATTTTGCGGGAAATTTTCTCCTAGCGAACAGATGTAGTGTTGTTTTCATTGACAATCATTAGAGATATTCAGAACAACTGAAAACAACTAAATGCTGTCTATAATTGCTAGTTCCTTTCCCGTGCTCATAATCGAAACAAGGGAAAAACTGGTTGAATGGCAGGTTTATTCGAAGTCGTTGTACTTAAATCTCAATTTTCTGACCCAAAATGAAACCTACTTAACTAATTTTCTGATTCTCGAGCAAACTCTCACCTCTGGAAAGTTGTTTTACAGAGTTATTAAGCTCGAAACGACTGACACCGAGTTTCACCTGTTCGAACTCCACTTGGGATTCAAATATGCCGCATAGCAGCAGTTTCTAAAGCACATTTATAGCTGTATTACCGGAATTTTAAGGAATATGGCATCCCAGGGATTGGAATGTGGCTCAATTTGTGAGTGAGTGCCAGTAACGAATTAGGTAAGCCGTCCTTTTGACAAAATCTGTTTGAGATAGATCCGTAACACTAGAGCTGAAAATATCGCAGAAGCTGGCATATACCTTGATACAAACTGTCATAACTTTTAAAATACTGAAATCGTACGGCTATCTTTAAAACAAGGAACGGGGAACGGGAGAATAGGAATGGGGAACAGGGAACGGGGAATCTTTAAAGTGGGGAATCTTTAAAAGCAGGAATCTTTAAAATCGGGAATCTTTAAAACGGGGAATCTTTAAAATGGGAAATCTTTAAAAGCGGGAATCTTCAAAACGGGGAATCTTTAAAAGCGGGAATCTTTTAAACGGGGAATCTTTAAAAGCGGGAATCTTTAAAACGGGGAATCCTTAAAAGCGGGAATCTTTAAAATGGGGGATCTTAAAAACGGGGAATCTTTAAAAGCGGGAATCTTTAAAACGGAGAATCTTTAAAATGGGGAATCTTTAAAACGGGGAATCTTTAAAAGCGGGAATCTTTAAAATGGGCAATCTTTAAAAGCGGGAATCTTTAAAATGGGGAATCTTTAAAAGCGGGAATCTTTAAAACGGGGAATCTTTAAAAGCGGGAATCTTTAAAACGGGTTCGTTGGCAAGTGGAAAAGGAGGCATGCATGGATAAGGGGATACAATAACATATTCTTTTGGTAACGATTCATAGGGTTTGTATGAAAGACGTAAAACTTTCGTTTTATTTATGATTGTATTCTTTGGTGATTCAAATGAAAACAGATTCCTTGGTTGCAGAGTCGACTTTTCGAACCGCGAGGGAAATTTGCTTCAACCAATCAGAAACACTACCTACTTGACTATGCAAAGTTTATCCAAAGACTGATTTTTGTTGACAACTTTCTAATTAGTTGTACATGTAGGAGGTGACCCTCAGTCTGCATTTCTAGAACTACTTTCTTAACCCGAAAATTAGCTAGGAGAAGACCTGGTAGGCGGTACTACATTACCCTGTTCATTCTCGCTCCTATGGCTGCGACCCTTCTCTCTACCCAGTAAGTTCTGACTTCAGCTGAGAGTTTTTATCATTTTATTGTTACCTTTACATTACTTCAGTTCTTGACATCATTAGATCATCCTTTTACTTGATGCTTTTTGTGAGAAAATTTGGAGCGATTTAACCTGCTGATTGTCTTAAAGTTAACGGCCACTACATTTTTCTGAGCACCGACCAAAACAGCCGAAAAAAGGCGCCCAAAACACGAGACTATACATCTCCAAATCAAGAAATATATGTAGAAGCCCCTGTGGTCGAGAGGTTTTGGCTTGTACTAGGAATAAGTAACTAACCCATCCACAGTTTGGTAAAACGTCACTATACAGACAGAGTCAGACTTCAGGTCCTCCATCACATCTGACTTCTGTTTCTCTGAAGGTCGTCATCCTGGCTTTCTCTGCAGGACATCCCCATCTTCATAAGAAATCTTTTCATAACTCACTTTTGCCTTCAATAGATAATTGTCTCCTTGGCAAGTGGCCGCTGTTGCACCAGAAAGTAAAGCTGCAATGTCAAAGGTTCACTCGCGTTACAATTTGTTTTCAGTTGGTCGTAACCACTTTTCACTTTTAGACGAACCATTTGAATATAGTGGTCAGGGTACGCTAACCTGAGGTTACGCGGCGGTATTGCCAGTACCTTTGAGCACAAACATATCGACCGAGCAGTGGTAGTCATTGACAACTACTTCGCCCTTGTTAGGATCGAGTCATAGGCATGGCATAGCCGTCCGACCCCTGTACCTCTGTAACGTGCGGTTATATAGTGTATACATCGCATTCAATGCATCAGTTTTCATTTTCATTCACCGAGTAATTTTTCACCGAAAAATCTAAAGCAAGTCATGGAGAGGAAGTAAATAAGGCGGATACAAAAGACCATAATCGGGAACGAGGGAGAGGAGCAAGCTTGGCGAAGTGGTGAGGACTCGCCTCCCACTAATGAGACTCGGGTTCATTTACTGGTGTCGACAACATATGTGCATGCATGGGTTGAGGTTGCTGTTGGTTCTTGCTCCTCTCGGAGCAAGGGAGGAGCAGGGTACTCCCGTTTTCCCCACTCTTCAAAAAACAACATTTTCAAATTCCAATTCGACCAGGAATGGCAGACGAAGTGGAACCCCCATGTGGATATGCTACCTTATTTTCGTTGTTTAAGAGGAACTTTCATGTACCAACGCCATTACGTTTTCACAGACTTAACGCTGGTGCCAGTGACGCATGACGTTGGATTCTAAAAATGGATACATCGCTACTCCCTGGTTGGATACATATATGCTTGAAACAGAAACTGTATTTTTTTTCCTCCATAAATGCCTTCCTCCAAGCCCGTTTTTGTCTTATACCGATCGCTGAAGGATCTTCTGCGGGTACCAGTATCCTCTTCATTGTCCTCGGGGATAAGGAATGCCTTGTCACTTCCTACCAAAGACGACTAAGCGAGGAGTCAAAAAATCAGTTTTCATTAGGTATAGTTTTATGAATAATATAACTCAAGACTCTTTTCAAACACCTTTTGTCGACTGATCCTTCCGGTAAGATACTCTGAAAAAGGATCAGTTGTGTCACCCATACACGAAATAAAAACCATTGTTCATAGTTACACATGACTTCACGTCCGCATTATTAGAGTTCTAAAATAATAAAACGGCGGCCATTTATACCTGCTGGCCTCGTGAGTGAAAAGGCTCTATATAGCTGAAAAAGTTTTCTCAACATTGCGAATTTTCATTGGTTACTTCACGGTAAAATGACACCTAAAAACAGAACTGTTTCCCACCAATGAGAGGAGTCAAGAAACGTTACTTATGATCTCTGATAAGTTTAATGTGATGACAACTTTTACTATTAATTCAAAATAGCTACCGTTGACCTAATTTTGAAGAGGTTTGCAGATAACCACAAATATGCAGTGAGGTAGTCACATTGCATCTATGTTGTCAGTTGATGTTAGGTATTTAAAGCTGCCTCGTTCCTAGGCGTCTCAACTGTGGAAAACGGAAAACGCGACTGAACTAGCCATCAAGGAGTATCGCGTATGGGACCATGGTAACGTTTAGCATGGACGCAAAGGACGCTGGGAAAGATGAAGGAGAAAAATGAGACGCCTCGCAGATTTGGTTCGATTTCTGGATTTGGGTTGTGACCGTTCCCCTTGCGCTATTTTGGGGAGAAATAATGTCGAGGTCTGTTATAAGAATTTTAATACGGTTTTTTCGTTGTTTTCGAGCACCCTCGCTTTTTGAGCACCTTCGACCTCGACTAGTGTAAATATGACGAGCATAGAGGAATCCTTACATGAACTTTCTTTAAAGGGTAAGTGCTTCTTATTGTATGGAAAGATATACTTCATACTTTGAAATGTTGTTCGTATTAGGCATTTGGATGTCGTTAAATAGGTGAACCCGGTACATACCAAGCATTTAACATTTGGAATCATTAATATTTTTAAGCTTAGTACTTAAAAAAAAAACCTTCAATAATTTTAGATGCTCCAGCGACCGTAAGAAAGCCTGAATCAAACGGGAGAGGAAAGCACCCCGGAATCTCGATCGGTGGACCGGGGATTTTGTCCATCAAGACGAGATGGTGAACTTTCCCTTCGCTGAAAAACACTCTAAATGACCCTATTTTCTTTCCCTCCATTTTTGCATAAATTACTTTCCGTCATTTTGAAATCGTAATCTGCCAGGCGCGTTTTTCTCTTCGCCTTTCCCATGACACCTAGGGCGGAACCAAAGTCCCACTCGCTCTCGAATCTGCTTGAACGCGCCTGGGTACGAGGCAGTATTTAATGGCTGTTTTTCTCTAGAGTCAGTTTTTTTTTTCCTAAGCTAATTCGAAGGAAGTAAAGAAAAACAGAAAAAAATGTTGGCGCGACTGTCGCCTTTATATATTTATTTCGGGTGAGTTCTTCGGTGTGCCCCGAACAACGGCTCGTACTCCAGCCAAGGAAAATGCAATCCAAGAGTTTCTCCCACCAAGTTGAAATATTGCAACAATCCCAGAATTATTTTTTATATGGCTAAACCAGCTGCCCCAGCTTTAATTCCCCCTAGGCCTTCTGGACCTGGCGATTGAGGAGCCTTTTCCCTTCTTTCCATTTAACTTCTTTTCATTTTAAATCGAGCTGAAAGTGCAGGTATTTGCTTGCTAGAAAAAAATTAACACCAAAGAAGTGAAGACATGAAAACGAGTAGTTCAAGTAGTAGTCGGCCACCCACAAAGAGGTGAATAAGGAAAGAGAGTGGTCGTGACTAATATACAGCTTTTTCGAGAAAGCTTGTCGGAAAAAGTGCAAGCGACAATCCCGAAAGGTAGTATTGTGGCTGGTTTTGAGTTCACTCTCAAGTTCTCCAAAGAAAATTGAAAGAATGACACGAGAGGCCAAGGAGATATGTTGGCGTTTGCTTAAGGAGAGTAACAAAAGTAGGTTCGACAGCTACAGTGTCAGGAACAGGGTATTGATCATATCCCATATAACTTTTTGGGATTTTTTCCGGTAACCTTTTATCGGAATAGCTGTATACTCCTTTCTCACCCACCACAGCAATGAATAAAGAGCCTTTCACTCACAGAGACAAGTGGACGGTGGAGTCGTGTTAGCTGGTGTGACTGTGGAATCAATCCTAATTTTGGCTATCTGAGGGTAGAAAGGATTAATCCGAGAATTATTGTTAAGAGGGAGGGTATAGCCTACCTCTCTGCTCAGATCTGTGTCTGCACTGCCTGGTCGAGGTTCCACAGGCGGTATTGGCTTCGGCAAGGGTTTGGAAGGTGCTTATTCAAACTTGGATCCCCTCTTTCCAGGGTCAAGAAAATGCCGCATTGCTTCCTCGTGGATCGGTCGGTGTATTTTATTCCAAAAGAAAATAAAGTTTTAATTGCCTTCCGTCCAGATACTCTTCCCCGAATTGCAAAGCCACCTTCCTTTTTATCCAGCGCGAGATGACAGACCGCGCTTCTTCGTCTTCATTTTTGTAGTAACTGTCTCCGCCTATCACGATCAACACATTGTTATCTGAAAAAAATAGGCACGGAAACATGTGTACAAACAGTTTTCAGTTTTTTTGATTCACCGTGAGGGAGGCTCGGCTGCTCCGTGGTTAGTGCTTCATCACTCCTGTGAAGAGGTGACAATGGACACTCCTGTAAACTGATATTTCTATGCCGAGTAACAAAAAACGGGGCTTAATAACACTGATTTCCATCGATCTACCAACCCCGATGATCTGTTGATCCATGGCGACCATCCATCTACCGATCAGAGATTTACCAGTTTTTTGATCGATCAAAGTTGCGAAAAGAAAGCCTGTATGGGATTCAAAACCTTGAACTCTGTGATACCGGGGCAGCGCTCTACCAATTAAGCTAACAAGACAACTGGGAGCAGGTCGTTGATTTGGTTCATTATAAACCCGTGAAAGGATAATGATGAAGCAAGAGAGAATGAGCTAGTTTGAATATATGAAAATCATGTTTGTAAACTGCGGAGTGAAGAATTATGTGAAGGAAGATCATTGCAGTTATAGACGGAACTGTAAAAGTTGCGTCTATAACTGCGATGACCTACTTTCATATAATGAAGGTGTGAATGGGGTTAACCGACTTACGACAAAGGGCGAAAATATTACTGACTACCGACAAAACGAGTAAAAAATTACCGACATTCGACAGGAAAAAATATTAACCGACTACCGACATGGGCTGACATTATCAATATTTGTTCTCAGAAAAAAAAAGAGCATTTTACTATTTTTTTTTTAGCCGTTAGGAAGTAACGTACCTCTTTAAATGACGCAATCATCAGATGGTCCAACGGAAAGAATTTCCTCTTTTGTTGATACAGGTACAATGCTACAACCAATATCAAAATCTCAGAAGTCACACCTCAAAGACGCTACCGACTTTATAAATTTTATTGAAAGACAAATTATAAGTGAAAAAACCAAACGTTTCTTGTTTCGGTCCGAGAAATGCTGAGATTAATCCTCGAAGAGAATTCTTTCCAGTTTAATCGCAGCACTATCAGTACAAACCCACGGCTAACCGCGATTAGCACAAAGACAGCAGTTTTCTTTTCAACATTTTCATCTCATATATTGAAACTCAGAGTTTATAAGCAAAACCGTCTTTACACCGACTGTTTTAAAACGCTACATAGATGACCTTTTTTCTCTATGGGACATAAGTAAACCAGAATGCGTAGCTTTCTTCGCGGCACGGGTAAACTTACATCACCCTACTATGAAATTCACGGCCGAAACATCTAACAATGAGACATTCTTTTTAGACACGGTTGTATACCAGGGCTGCACAACATTCAACGAAAAATGAGAAAAAGCTATCCTTGACGTAAAGACGACATTTTTAACGGAAACCTTCCATTATATACATTTTCACCTCTTATCACCCACCAATTGTTAAAATGGAATTGACAAATGGGGAGCCTTGAGAATCCCACGGACAAACTTCTCTAAGAAAGTATTTCAAATTTCAAAAAGCGCTTGATGGACAGAGGCTAGCCACACAATTTTGAAAGAAAAATTACTACTAGAAGTAAAACTCACACAAAGGAAGTCAGCTCTCCTGAAACAAAACAACAAGGAAGACCTGAAAAGAAATGTTGCCTTTCGTTACACAATACCAGCCCTTAGTGTCTGAGATGCTTTAATGAAAAAGTGGAACAGACAAAACCAACCAGTACCTTGCCAAATTTTTCAAGAACCACCTAAAGTGCTATTTCTTTGAGAAAGGAAAATTATGGCTAAGGTCATGCTTGTTAGAGCCAAAACATTAAAGGTATGGATGTGCAGCCTGTCACCCCTCGCAGTTTTACGCTAATAATTTATGTATACAAAAGGCTAAAGTCCATTGATTAATTAATTAATTACTTTTTACTGTGCCCTGCAGTCGACAGGGAAACCAAGTTCGCATTTGGTGATTTTATCAGTACTACTATTCATTTGGCAAACAATGGTGAAATAAACGATCGCGTTGCATAAACAAACAAGAATTAATTAACAATTAATGAACGAGGCTGAGTATCTTATGAAGAATTATGGAGATCGAGGAGGGTGTTATCCGTCGAGGCCGTGCCGAGGCGGATAACACCCTCCGAGATCTTCATAATTCTTCATACGATGTGAAAGCCGAATTCAATAAATGTTTTATTATTCATTCAAAATAATTCCCAGTTTAAAAACATAGCTAAAACAAGCTTACCTCCATCGATGTTAATTTTATCTTCGATAGTTTACGTTTAAGTTTTTCCAACTCCGCAAATATTCTCCAAATAGCAGATGTCGCCCTCCGAGTTGTCTTCGTGCTGTTTTTGCTATGTTTTTAGCCATTATTTCGCCTAGTTCCAGCTGCAGTTCTTACTCTTGAAACGAGTGAAGTGTCCGCCATTTTAGTTTTTACAACGAAAACAACTCAATCTCGTCCCCAGGTCTTCTCGGTTAACGGTGCGTTAACCTGTAGAACGCTGCATTTTTGACGTCAAATTTGGTCATCAGTAACTGGTTATGGTGAATTATGCCTGTGCTTTTTAAATAGCCAATCAGAATTGGGGAAATATTTTGAATGAATAATAATGAAGTTTAAGTGCAATCAAATGATGCATCCTTACAAGTTTTACTTTTTCCTTAGGGGAGAAAGTCTTGAAACTGGGGAAAATACATAAAAAATATTAATAATTAACAAGCGTTTTTACTTATTAACTGAGATTTTCCGACAACTGACAAAAGTCGAAAAGTTTAACCGACTACCGACAAAGATCGAAAATTTAAACCGACTACCGACAAAGTAACTGAATTTTAACCGACAAACGACAAGTGGAGCACCCACCCACCCCACCCCCCCCCCCCCCATTCAGACCCTCTATAATTATTCACTCCGCAGTTCACATATAACTTCATATTCATAACTCCATACAGAGTTTTGATGTGATACAAATTAACCTGGCTCACGGGGAGGTCAGGATTTCAACATATTCATTATCATGGTTCTACACTCTACCCACTATTTTATTACGATCAAAGTATCAATTTCGCTGGTGTGTGTTTACTAAATTTTCTACAGTTTATGTTGAATCCAATGTTACAAAATCTTTCAGAAAAACGTTTCCGATTTCAGTGGTCACCTTCCATGCCTGAGGTATTTCCAAGAAATACTTCCGCCCTTGTCACCTGATAGCTTTAGGTATCGAAAGTGTTGTAACACTTCCGCCTTTCTGAGAAACGCTTCCGGTTTCAGTGGTCACCTTCCATGCCTGTGTTATTTCCAAGAAATGCTTCCGTCCTTGTCACCTAATATCTTTCGGTATCGAAAGTGTTGTAACACTTCCGCCTTTCTGAGAAACGCTTCCGGTTTCAGTGGTCACCTGTCATGGCCGAGGCTTTCCAAGAAATGCTTCCGCTCTTGTCACCTAAATACTGTATCTTATGAAAAACATTGGACACTATTGCGAAATCTCTCCAAGATATGTTTCCGGTTTTCTAATGTCGCGCCAGACCATCATTTCTTTACGTGACCTAGAAGTTAGATATCGAAAATTGTTGTAGCACTTCCGCCGTGCCTTATGCATACGTGGCTCTATAAAACGTAAAATGATTTTCTGTTTTCATATCACCATTATCTATGCGTTAATTTTAATTTAAGACTCTTTACTGACGGGTATTAAATAGGGTCTGCGTTGAATTTGTGAGATATATACAATGCTACTGTTTAGCCGCAGAAACAATGGAAGTCAATGAGAGCTACATTAACACCAACCTGTTTTTTGAAGCAGAGCACGGTAAAGCCTCTGGTAACTAATCCCAGCGGTGTCTTCGTTGATCGAAAGACGAGATTCGTCTGCATAAAGAACAAAGATAGCATAATCCATTACCAGGTGAGGTAATGTCCTTTCGCACACCTCAGCCATTCGTTTCAGGCCAAAACAAAGACGATCAACCGAGATTTTGAAGCCATATTTGTCGCCTGCCTCAAGCAAAAGCTTCTCAACTGTCTCTAAACTATAAATGTTGTCACAGTTAAAAAGATAAAACCTTTTCTACTGGTACGACAGGTCGGATCGCCTGATAGCTGCAGGCTGACTGTGGTCATTTAATTGGACATTTCCCGGAAATGTTAAGGCGCCACCCGCGAATGCGCGCGCACCCACTACAAATATTACTTTGTTAGGTAGCTGAAGCAACCACGACCAAGATAACAGTGAAAACGTCACCAGAACACAAAGGGCGTTCTTTCAGACTTGATAATGGCATGATTATTCCTTTCCGCGTTTCTCAATAAACCGAAAGCTGAAGATTTTTTTTATTTACCCCTGGCAATCTTCCGTACACCTTTACAGTATGGCTCTTACGAGGTACACAGAAAATTTTTTAAAAGTGTTTCTCTAAAGTAAAGCCTTAGTTCCGAACAAGATTCTGTTGCCGGGCCCAGCGTGGGTTCGATTCATCTGTTTCGGTGTATCTCCAACTAATTCTTTTTTCCAGAACATCACTGAACCGGAAGTGGACGCGAATTGGTCATGTTATAGGTTGCTATGACAACCTTGGTGTGAGGCAGTTTCAACCAGTAATGAATAACCTCCTTACTTTCCTTAATTAACTGAATAAGACTTAATACTTAGTTTGCTCAGTGGACTAAACGCTTTGGAAATCTTGGGGTTTTTTAAATGATTGACAGTACACTGGTACAACCAACACAATAAAACACAAGCATAGCGAACAACTTAATTTTTATTCTGTTCTAGCCATTATGAAGAAGAAAAAAATTAAAATCACTTATGCACTTCTACATAATTGAATTACGTTGTAAAATTTTTCTTTTTTGTAATTTTTTTAAACGAAATTGTGTCTTATCCCCACCTCCTACTATTTTCCGGTGTGAGGAGGCTCACTTCCCGCTTTCCAGCCGGCTTAAACAGGAAATTCTGTTTTTCATCCGACACTCGACATAGTCAGTTTAACCTACACTATTTGAAGTTGGTTTATTGTTACAGTGTAAACAAATTTGCAGACGAGACTGAACTGCAGCCCTAGCTACACCCGCAATCACACCTATCCTTACTACCGTTACGCTAATCGTGCCCGAAAACAAAAGTTCACTTGCAAAATATTTAAAACGTTAAATCTTCGGGCCATGTAGCATATCTCGCACTGAAATACGCGGTCTTGATAGAAGACAGAAAACAACTGAAAAGTAGTAGAATTAAAAGAGGGTTTAGATACTTCCTAAATATGAGTACTACGTCATGAACAACAAATATGCTGACGAAACTGAACCGCACCTACAACTGCAGTCACATCTATATACAGCTATTTCGAGAAAGGATGTCGGATAATGTGCACGCGTCAATCCCGAAAGGTACTGTGGGTGGGTTTGAGTGCACTGTTCTTCAAAGAAATTTGAAAGAATGGTACGGGATGTTTGCGATGTTATGTTTGCGATTGCTAAAGGAAAGCAACCAAAGTAGGTTCGACAACTGCGGTCGTTAGGAAAAGTGTATTGATCATATCCCATATTACATTTCGGGATTGTCGCGCGCACATTTTTTTCCTACAACCTTTCTCGAAATAACTGTATATCACTGTTGCGCCAACGTGCCCGAAAGATTTTTCGGACCCTGAGAAAATATAAGTACTAAGCCATGAGGGCAGGTTGCACATAATGCTCATTGTTGGAATGTCGCTAGCCTTTGACAAAACAGACTCGCTGATCGACCTTAGTCTTCTCTTCATCGCCAGGGGCCAATAGGCCACTTTTGATATATTAAAATTCGGCATGATAGCGAGTCTCAAGGTCACAGACATGTCGTCTAAGAAGCGTGAATTGTAATATATCGAAATTGGCGGGCGCCTGGACTCGTATATTTTTTCGAACCTCACCCCGACGTTAGAATCTCTCTCTTCAAGGAATTAGAGACCAAGCTACCAAGAAGCCATAATCTAGGGACTATCTCTAATGTGTTCAGGAGATGTTTTTTTCCCAGTTTATCAGTTAAGTTGATAGGGTAGATTGGCCCCCACAGGAAGGTATGAGCAATTTAGTTGATTAAACCAAATCTTCATTTTTTATTTTCACTCCCCCTTACCGGAGCAACAACAAGCACTGTTCCTTTAGAAACTAACCCCTTCATTTATCGATTGCCTAGAGCTTTTTCTCACAACTTATTCAGCTCATCTTTAATCTCGTAGCCGGAATGTATGATACAGGACTTTCAACCCTCGTCAAAGGAACCAGTAATTCGAATACATAGATAAGTAAACAAACATAGCATCCAATAGAAAAGTCAAGGACCTTCAGATAAGGTGGGGCGGTCATCCAGATCCTGAGATAAGGGGGTGGCAGCCTCCCTTCGGGCCTCAGTTTGGTCTAAAAATAAGGGGGGACGGGCCCCCGGGCCCCTCCCTTAGATCCGTCACTGAAATGTACCTAAAATTTACGTTAATCATGGCAAGCTCTTGTAGTCAGGAGGCTCCGTATTTTCTACAGGGCATTTTTCAGCTCTGCCTCGAGGCTCGCACATGGATCTCTTGAAACTTTCCCTCTGCGCCTGCCGCATCTTGACCGACAGCTCTCCACACTTCAAAGCTCGCTCTAACATCTTCAACACTTCCTTCTTGTACGCCGGGTCAAACTCTTGATTAGGTATAGAGTTCGCGATCATAAAGACATCTCTCGGCTCACTTCCAGTAACTTCTCTCGCTGCTTCCTTTAACTTTTTTCTTCGTTCGCCAGGGTTTGGCATACTCTGTACTTCATCGTCAAAAGTGATGACCGTAATGATCGTGATAACTATAATAAAAGAAACAGAAAAACAAAGCAAAAACCAAACTAGACATTAGGCTGACATGTAGCTTGCGTGGCAGCCGTTTTGCGGGAAGGGAAAGGATGAATTAAGGCGTGACAGGAAGGCTTCCTGCATGTTTCGCGCACCCTAATTCCCACTGTCAATTTCTCTCTTTTCGAAGGTTCAAACTATGTGGCATGTACCACGGAGAGCCGGAGAATACTAGAACACGCGGAAAATGTGGTGTTATTGAGTCAACTGACGAGTTTTAAGCCGTCATTCCTCTGTCAGCCATTCGTAAGAGAAATACCTACTCCACCTCCACGGAATCATTTAGTATCCTTTTCGTGATCCGTTTTATCCCTCTATCTGCCACTGGGTCTTCAAAGATGAAGAAGTCTCGGTCCTTCAGCCTGTTTCAGGCGGTCAGATAATGGAGTGTGGCGCCGAGTCAAAGAGCGAGAAAAAATAAGAAGCCCGAGAGAGGACGGAAGAGAGTAAGAAACTGCGCCCTTGCTCCCTACCCGACCCCTCGCTGTTTTTCCAGCTCACGTCTCCTTGCGCTGTCCCCACAATCTTAACACCTGCAACAGGCTACGGTCCTCTGTATAGCCCTTTCTGAAAATTATATAGTGTTCTTGATCGGGATTTTCGATATTCGCGGGGATCATTGGGCAAAAATCTTTTTAGTCAATTTGTATGGGACACGTGCCTCAATTTAAGAAATATTAAGGACTCACTTTGTTCTCTCATCTGATGTTGAACAAACTTGATTATCTCCTGGTACTTTCCAGTTTCAAATCTAACATCGTTAGCTTTAATCACCCACAGTATCACATGCATTTGGTCAGCAATGGGCTTTTTTTTGAGCCTGTGAGCACCGACCCCACCTTCTATTGCTTTTGCAGCACTCGTGTAATCTCGCGTCAGATCATCTCCAGGTCTCTCAATTCCATAAATAATACGAAACAGCTCTCCTATACAACCGAAAGATAAGTATTTTAGACTTAAGTTTCCTCCAATATCACTTATCTAGTACTGAAAGCTGTATAGTTTAAATAGTCGAGAGGCAGAGTTAAGAGCCCAAGACCCCATTCAGTTCCCAGGAGGGTCAACACTCAAAGTCTTGGAATAACTAAGGGACCGGTCATTATTTAACGCCTGGGGGGGGGGGGGGGTCGGAGGATTTTGGGCTAAACACGATGAAATTTAGCCGATCCCCCCTTTAAATGTTATTTTATTGAAGTGATCCCCCCTTATAACTATATATAACTTTCGTGATCCCCCCCCCCCCATTTCTTTGTACCCATATTCACCTTTCGACGTGTATATTTAGTGTTTTAAACGTTCATATACAGGTAGTATTTCTAACTATGATGTACTTACAGCATAATAAAACCGTTATCGCGCAGTCTTTTTTTAAAAGTGTCTCTTGATCCGTGTCTTTTTCTAGTCTGGATCCAGACATCTGAATTCAGTTGACATACAAGCAATCTTGCTTAAAACTGAAAAGTGCTTGAAACTGCAAAGTTACTTTTTTTAGAGTGCCAAATAGCAGTCCGCCAAGTCCCTATCAGCAGGTCATATTTAGCAACAATTTTCAGAGGACCACACTCTAAAGTCATTTGCAGGCGATGAGTTGGCCTATTTTAATAGAAGAAGCACATAGGCGAATCATTACACTGCACGAGGAACTTCAGTCCGCATCCAACAAGTTGACAACAGCGCATATTAACCTGTCAAAGAAGTTTCCTTTGTGCGCGAGAAAATCAACAATGTCAAGAAGAAAGAAGGAAAATAAGAGGAAGGTCCGAAAAACCAAGGACAAGCGACTCAAGCAGAGGGCACGTCATCTCTTAGGAAACTTGACCTCAATCGAGGTCGCGGGGCAAATTTTCGGTTCAATCGAAGAGAATGATAGAGTTACTCCTGTAGATAGCATCAATGCTGACTTTGCTAAGAAATTAACAAGGCGTTTGCATCTAGACCCTTTGCTATGGCTACTAGAAAAGGGTATTTTTAGCAAGACCCTAGCAAAAAATCTAGAGCAAGTAGCGGCCATTTTAAGGGCGCAAAGTCCAGGGTCAACCTGCCGAAGGGGACTAAATGTTGCTGTTGAATCGGATGACGAGGCTCAAGAGGCAAATGAAGTTGTTGAATGGGATGATGAGGCTCAAGATGAGGCAGATGAAGCAGTTGAATCGAATTTAGTATAGAGCTGACACAGGACGCCCATTCCTGGAGAGGCGATAAATGGTTTATGTTTAAACAAACACGCTTTTTACAATGTTTCAGTTATCGGAAGTTTATATAGTTGACAATTTAGAATTCACCTGTCATGTTTAAAGATGAATATTAGCTAAGTCATGAGCACGTTATAAAAAGAAAAATATAAAAGCGTGAAAACAAAGCTTTCTCGATATAAATTGAAATGCACACATTCGCCAGTGTGACAGACTTCCGTTTTTTAAATAAAGTTGTGTTAGAACAAATTGAGATTGCAAATGCTATCATCTCCCAGCAGAATGGGCACATTTATGTTGTATGCTTTCAAACTGGCATTGTTCAAGCAGATTTGAGTGGTCCCCCCTCTGAATCCTTCCAAAATTTTCAGTGATCCCCCCCTTTTGGGCTCTCAGTTACGACTGATCCCCCCCTCTGTTCTCCTAAAAATCAAGTGATCCCCCCCAAAATCCTCCGACCCCCCCCCCCCCCCCCCCAGGTGATAAATAATGACCGGTCCCTAAGGAGAAGATTTTGCCTTCTTTTGTACAAATCGTATGAACGAATAACGGAAAGACCCCTCTGTGGCGACTGGCGAGCAATAAAACCACTAGGCGTTGTATCAGTGACCACCCCTTGACCTTGATTTTGTGTGGGTATATTGTGGGGAGATACCTTATATTTTATGAAGCTTTCCAACGGAATGGAATATACCTTTGGTTTCCTCACAAAAATGGTAAGCAACCCTAATGTTAATGCTTGCAACTTTCCTGGACCTTCGCAAGGCGTTTGACACTGTTGATCATCTGCTCCTCACCAAAATACTCAAGTCACTAGGAGTAGCAGGGAAAAGCTTGAAATGGTTCCGCTCATATCTCTCTCGTCGAGTTGAACAAACGATGTGTGTTAATGCATTGTCTCCCCTAGGGAGAGCACCACGGGGCAACATTTTGGGACCATTGCTATTCTTGGTGCATATTAATGGCATTCAATCTGAACTGCAGCACTCAAAGATGACGATGTTGATGACATGGCATTTAATTGTCATGAGAGCTCGCCAACCAATTTGCAATCAAAGCTCAATGCCGACTGGCAGCTATTACATCTTGGTTACATGACAATAAGCTGACACTAAACGTTACTAAGTCGAAGTTTATGGTCATTGGAGGACGTAACAAACTAAGTCAATTTAATGTCATAGCTCTTATAGCCAACAATGATCCATTGGAAAACGTTACCAAATTAAAGTATCTTGGAGTGACCATAAACCAGCATCTTACTTGGCATGACCACATTGAACAACTACAAAGTAAAATAGCAAAGAGACTAGGTGTGTTGAACGAATCAAGCATCTTCTCCCAGTTTATGCAAGGAGGATCTATGTGTCATTAATGGTCATTACTATTCTTGAATATGCAAGTATCGTATGCGGTGACAAAAATAACAAAGTTTTAATGGATTCTATCCAATTTCTTCAGAATAAAGCAGCCAAGCTAGTTCTGGATCGAGCGACGCATTCTTCTTCAACTCAAGCACTTCTAGATCTAAACTCGATGAATCTATCAAACAGAAGATTAATGCAACGATGTCTTTTTATGCATAATTTTATTAATGACAGTGAAAGAAACAGTATTACTTGAACATTTTAAATCTTAATAAGTTCGCTTGGTGTGACATTTCTTTAGTTCATCTATTTTAATATTTTCAGTACTGTAGTTTTTAGTTTTTGTTTTAAAATTTCATTACTTAAACATTTTAAATCTTAATAAGTTCGCTTAGTGTGACATTTCTTAGTTCATCAATTTTAATATTTCTAGTACTGTAGTTTTTAGTGTTTATGCAGTGCCCTATTGAAAACCACATTATGTGACATAGGACATCTGTAGAAAGAACTTTCTTCTTCTTGTTATTATTATAAATAATAATGCTTTGAAAAACGACTTGCTTCCGGGGTCCTTCCGGGAATCCAGACAACGAAACTCACCCACCCCATCTACTAGAACATCCCTCACCCTATGCCTCTCAACTTCCTTGTTTCATCCTCAAAATGGCAAAAACGATGGACAACATAAAATTTCGAGAAAAGTGAGGTTTTTACAGTTGTAGTCGTTATACGTATCGCTTAGTGAAACATCAACACTATCGGTTTCACTTTATGAATTTTTCCACTTAGTTAAGAAACAAAAATAATGGTTCTACACGCCGGATTAAAAAACACATACTGTCTTTTACAAAATAAAATGATTTAGGAGTGAAAGATTTTGTACCTTCCTCTATCCTGCCAAGATCAAAAAATCCTCTGGTGTCATAGATCGTGACAAAGTTCGGCAGATCACAAGCTTCTAAAATCTTCGTTCCTTCCCTTCCGGTCGTTTGGGTTACAGCAGGCCGTGTACCCGTCTCCAAGCATTCGAAGATGGTGTTAATCAAGGCTGATTTTCCAGACCCTGCCATTCCAAACAGTACGATATTCAAACGGAAGCCATCCATTTCCCCGTCCCGAGCATCATCAAACCGCTCGTACGCGCCAACTCTGTACTCTGTTAATCTCTCAACAAGCTCTTCTATTTCTCTCGCAGGAGGCTCGATCGGTGCCATGATCGTTTTTTTTAGGAATTAGATGATTATTTCTCTTAGCAAAGGCATTTCTTTGGGTGCTAAAACTAGGGATAATATGGTAGAGTGATGCTTTCACCAAAAGAAAAGCGTCCATTCATTCGGACTTTGAATACGGAACACTTTGACGTCACGAAAGGTTTTTCCGAGAAATACTCTTCTTACATTTGAGTGTTCGGACAGATGTTTTCCAAAATCCATTCACACCTATGGTCCAAAAATAAAATATTTAACTCTTTTATGTCTTTTATTCATCGTTTAGGAAAAATCCTCGTTAACAAACAGGCAAGTTTTGAACTATTTTCGTGACTTGCGTGACTTGTTCACAAACTGCTTCACGCATGTAACTGTCCAGTTTCGTCGAAACCACGACATCCGCTTTTTCGGGGAATACACCGAGTTGATAGATTGTCTGAGAACAACAAAATGGAGACGTCGGAGGGTAGTTCAAATGCTGACCATGAAATGAAAACTCCAGACAAAGAGGAAAATCAAGCAAATATCAAATGTGTTCATCTCTTTAATTGTGATCAAACCTACAAGCTTGATGTGGTGGAGAAGCTGTTTAAGGCCGTCGAACCAAAACTGAACTTTGCCTTTTCAGTCCAGTCGCATTACTTTGTCCTTCGAGATATGTCTCAGGTATGTGAAAACATAACTCGATTTCCAGACCAAATCAAGGTGGATGATGTTGCTGTCTTTGTGGTCCATGCACACGAATCGCGTCTCTCCATCAATGAAGAAAACGCTGGCATTGGATATGCAAAGATCTACAGAACCTTACTTCAAGCAACGGGTGAGAAATTCTGTTTAGAAAAATTAAAATCTGATGGCTCAATTAAAAAGTAAATGGTTTCAGAGAATTTTACAGATCATTCTTTCACGGGTTTAAAAAGAAAATCCTCCCAAACATGTTTCACAGAAGTATCCTATGGATTTACAAACAAGGAATAACAACAGAAGGCGGAAGTATGTTGTGATAGTGACGGACATGTTTTCGTCGCTTTCCATAATTCATTGGGCTTAACTCAGTGGTTTAATATACATTTTAAGAACCTCTTAATTTTATTTTACAGGAAGAAAATGTTAAAGAAAAAGTAGTTTAACTGTTGGAAAAGAGCTCGCCAAAAATATCAAATTATTTTAAAACTGCAGTGGACATGTTTCGCTTTCACTTTCCAAATACATGTATGAAGTGGCACTACACGTCATACACCCTATGTGACCACAAAGAAAAATAGACTAGGTAGCCTACGTGTAGCCGCACCCTCCCCCCGTCAAAAGGAAAAACGGAGAGAGGGAGGGTGCGGCTATACGTAGGCTATAGACTAGGGTGAGCATCAGTATTTTTACCCCCCACCTCCCCCTCATCCCCCTTCCAAAGGATTACATAAGCCGTGCTAGGTCCTCATGCCCCGTCCCATTTCCTCTCCCTAATACATCGTAAAGAATATGACGAACTTATGCAGGACCTCTATTTTCATGTCTCTTAAAATGATGCTCACTTTGCCAGCTTTACAGAAGGTGATAATCCTTTCCATACATCTCCAATCATAGCAAAGGATGGCCATCTAAATAAATAAATAAAACTTTAATGGCTTACACAATTACTGGTTAGTCCAGTAGTTTACATTGTGGGCCCAATCTAAAAATGAAAGTCAAATTTCACAGAATTACATCTTTCATATGAAATTTTCAGAATTTTTTCCTAGTGTGTTATCACAATTCTTGTGAAATTTGACATTCATTTTCTCTGACTTCCACAAAAAAATTCTCTTTGGTGTTACTACAGATTATTTATTACGCCTTAAACCCTTGAAAAATGTTAAAAAGAATCCAATATTCTTTAAATTATTCTGGTACAACGTTTTTGTCCAAAAATTAAAATTACTCAATTTCCTTTTGGATACCGTCTTAAAACCTTTATTGTAACTAGACCTATACCTCTCTTTGGAGGGTAAGGCGCAATAAAGTTATTCCACACAATGATTTCACTATTGACAAATGTATTCGAATAGAAGTAAAAATAATAGTAAAATCCGAGCTCAAGTTTCTTAGTTTCAAAACGAGGTTTCGTACTCGGTACCTTACTTGTGGTATTATAAAGGGATTGGAACTTCTTTCATCATCTTATAGGAGGAAAAGTACTTGTTGTTATCGGTGGTGATGATAGCTACAAGGACCCTGCTGAGGAACAAAGCTCCTTCTTGTCGCGCTGGGCACGGAGAAAAATTTCCTCTCAGTTTAGCGAGGAATACTTGGATGGAAGGAAAAGCTTCATATTTTCATGGGACAAAGAGCACAGATCAATTCACGAGGAAACACTATTGCATTACTTTAATCCTGAAAAAAAGGATGAGAAATTTGTTCCCGAAAAGAACGGAGTTGAAGTACCGGTTACTCAAGTGGTTCCCATACAGGTATACTGTGTTTTTGTACCTTGTTACAAGTGAAATTTTGGGACACGTTAATTAAACCTCTGCTACCCCTAGTTCGCTCACTCCAGTGTCGCGGTTGAACATTCCCAGCTTAGATTGAATGAAAAGGGGCGGTTACTCACTCATTCGTTTGCTCAGTGCTCACTTATTTACCATTTCTTTCTTTACTTTCTTCCTAGAAAGTCGAAACTCAAGAAAGAGCTGAGGCAGATGTAAAACGCAGTAGGACAGAGGGACATTCCTCGGACAAGGTTCAAACAGAAACAGAAGCCTTGCAGACGGGTGAAAAAGGACGCGAAGAAACTGATCTACAGCTGCAAGGGGACGAAAAAGCACTTCAGGATAGGGAAATTGTGCCACATTCTAGCGAGACGGAAGAAAAAGACGAAAATATGGAGGATGAAAACGACGACTATGTAATCTTACAAGGTAAGATGACATAGGTATAGGTAGGATTTTAAGTGTGAATGTTCCAAATGGTAAAAAAGGGGTAGCCAAACAATAATAATGATAATAATAATTTAATATTTCATTGATAAACGATTAATTTCGTTTAAAAAACTGTCAGGGTCAAAGCACTTTTTAAAATTCATTTCGATTAAAAAAAACCCTCTTCATTTCAATTAAAAAACTATTTTCAAACGCAGACGTATTCTAACTAAAAAAGGAAATATAAGAGTGATAATAATGAATAACTAGTTAAAGTTCACAGTACAGTTGCCCCCGTTCTGTATATTGTCGGTCAATAGTATTCTTCCTCGTTGTGTAGCTCTTTGAAATATACCGATTCACAATGAAGATTTTCACACATATTCCATACAATAGGTGAGATAAATACAGGAAACGCAAGGTTCTATGCAGAGTTTCAGCTCGATTTACACAGCTTTGATCAAAACATTCTCGGTTTCGAGAATAGTTTATTTTAAACCATAAGAAAAGATTTAATTAGAAGTTGAATATTTCGCTATTTCTCTTTCAATTTTTACATTCAGTTCATTTTATTTGCCGGAAAGTAAGCCTTAGAAATTAAAAGGACGTTTGATCGATTCACGCTCACGCATTCTAGTCTTATCCGAAACTTTATAACGGAAGGACATCTGTGAGCAGGGAATAAGTCAGCACAGATTTGATTGTCGGCGAATTTCTGTAATCGTCAATCGTTCTGCTAGTGATAAGCTAGCCGTAGTGATAAGCTAGCCGTTGCTCATTGGTCGTGCTTGTTTGGGGCTGAGTCTTATTCCGGTCAAAGAGGGAGAAAGAGTGTCTGGCAAGGTTTCCAATATAAATCAAAGATTTGTGACCTCGTGTCTGGCAAACTCTCCAAGTATTTATATATACACAGTCATACGCACCTTATAACCTCATCTGTCTTTTGGTCCACAACTTTCAAAACAACTGCTCCACAGAATGTCACTGCGTAACGTAAAAGAGTATCGAAGTGAATGACTGCACAATTAATGTCACAAAATCTACCTGAGTGGTCCCTTCGGGATTTTCTGTCTTTACGTCATCCTAACCATTTCGTACTTGCGGGCGCAAACAATAGAAACGTCATCATTACCTACCGATTCCTCGCGGCCCCTGTTCAAGCAAATCCAGATTTTTTCTATATTGAATCTAAGACTGTATATTTCAACTGTAAGTACTTTCCTTAATATAATTATGCGCGAGTTACAAGAGTGCTTCCTCGGGATTTCGCCTTCTGGGCGAAATCTGCGGGGGCAATACAATAACAAAGTCGATGAAAATGATGATTTTGGTGGTTAATTAACAGTATATTTAGTACAACATGGCTCTACATTTAAAATAAATAAGAAATAATAAAAGACCACGCACTAGATCACACTTTCTATGGGTTTAGCGGCGTGATCAGATAACCCACTGAGGATGTTAGGAGAACACGAGAAAAGCTTGTAAATCACGAGCCGAAGGCGAGTGATTTAAAAGCTTTTCGAATGTTCTCGCAACATCCCAAGTGGGTTATCACGCCGGTAAACCCATAGAAAGTGTGGTCTAATGCTTTTATAATATAACTTTACGTTTTGTATAAGTTTACCGGCACAGTAAAACCATAGGTTTTTAACCAATCAGAACGCGCGTACTATCTTAGTTATTTTATAAATTATTATAATACAAGTACTTGTGCTGTCCATGGTAAATTCAATTAGTATATACACACTCAGTGATCTTGGTGATTTAAGCAATCCGATTGGTTCGCTATCTCGGACTATTCACTTTCTAGCGAGGGGATAATGTATGAGCTCGGTGTTTTTCCCATTTTTTAGAAAAATGATCTTTTAAAAGTTGACAAAATGCTAGGGTTGACTTTTTTTTAAGGCTAGAAAAGACTTCGAAGGATCCAAAACGGCGTTTTTCCATTTACTGTGGCTTAGTTTTGTGCTCGATGGATTGTTTACAACTCCCGTTTATTCGCGTACAAGAGACAGTTTCGTGAACTCAGCGTTTCCTAAAAAGAAAAAATTTGGCCCACAAATTGAAGTATATTTATGACAACAAATTTGAAAGCAAATGTTTGCAGAAATTCTGAGAATGCTACGTCAGGAAGACGATGTCTTACCTCGAGCAACCGAGCCGCCATTTTTATCAGCACTTTACGCGAAGAACGACACAAAAAACCTTTTTGGGTATAAAGCTCTACTTTTCTGCTCAGGCAAGGAAACAATTCAAACTTTTAACGGTTCCATTTAAGCCATTACGTACGCTGTTGTTTGCGAAGTGATAAACTTGTGAATTATCATGTTTGAAAATTCTGCGAAGATCTATTTTTAAACTTTCGCGTGATTTGATTCGTACTTTTTAATGGTTTCCTCTCTGATTTTGTTGAGATCACTTCGTGTGTATATACTAAAACAATTTTTCTTTTCAATCTCGGTGAATAGTGGCTTTAGGAATATTTACCTCGCCGCTTCGCGTCTCCGCAAATTTTAGCCACTATTCACCTCGATTTCAAAGAATAATTGTTAAATAGGTACTATAATAAAAAATAGTCCTCTTGGGCCTAGGCCAAATGTTGAACTTTTCATGAGAGGAACCAAAGTTGGTGAGTTAAGATCATGAAAAGTTCGACGTCTGGCTCAGTTAAGTTCGTCTGAATGAGTTTAGCCTGCTAGCAAGCTCTCCATTTGGGGGAGTCGCAAATAGTCACTTTCACTCGCGTGTTCTCTCGCGGCTCGCTTCGCTCGCCACAAATGGAGAGCTTGCTAGTAGGCTAGAGTGAGTTTGGATCGTCCAACACGTTCTATCCGTCTGCTTCAGACGGATAGAACGTGTCTGAAGGTCGTCTCCGGGACAAATGTTGATCTTCACAAGCGACGAACTAAACCAAAAACTAAAATGAGTGAATGATCATGTACATTTTGCCTCGTTGGGGAGAAATTTCTTGAAATGGCTTTTTGGTCTGATTCAGTGAATTGGTTCGACGCGTCCTACGTTTGACGTCTGACCCAACAGGCGATCTTAACTTACTTTAGGCCGACCCAAATCCCTTGAAAAGTTCGACGCTTGGCCTAGGCCTAAAGAGAGCCATGAGCTTACTGACAGTGAATAGTCTCTACAAAAACCACGTGCTTGTTAAACAAGATCGTTCTTTAAGGCAGTCATGTTGTGTATAGCCTACGAACGGCGGACGTTTCTCCTCGCTCATCGCCGCTGAGGGACGAAACGTCCTTCAGCGGCGATGATCGAGGAGGAACGTCTGCCGTTCGCAGGCTAGGACCTTTGAGGCAAAATAACAAAACTTCCCTTCAACCATTTTAGACCCTTCCCGGTCCAAAAAAATCAATGAATACATAAACCCTTAATTTTTAACTTACTTTTTTTATTTTGTAGCAGAGGATTCTTTGCCAAAAACAGAACCTAAACGTGCACGTTTCGAAGGAATGGATACAAGTCCCCTACAGGAAAGCATAGCGATCCTTATCCGGGACGAGTCTGATATTAATACCATAAAGGAAGTCTTTGGTGATGTGTTACTGGGTATTAATCCTTTCACATCGAGAGATCCGCGCTCTATGAAGGAGTTACTCCTCGAGCAAAGTACGCCAATGAGATCCTGTTTTCTTATTGTTGAGTCTAACGAACTAAAAGAGGAACTGCTGACGAAATCAAGCAGTACTGCAGTGTATAAAGAGCTACTGAAAACTGCCAATGGGATTGTAGGTAAGAAAATTTCCTCACACTATTCCCTGCATACTTCGTTGTTATACCCAGAGATTCAGGAAAAGGGCAAGGTGCTCCTCGCTTCCCCTGTTTGAATTTGAAACCAATTTGCTTTAAACCCTTATTACTTGTCGTGCATGTAGAAATTTTACGCGTCATCTCCTTACAAAAACAATGAAATTAAACTTATAGCGAAATGTTCTGAAGCATTGTTTAAAAACGGTTCTAGTGTTCCTTCTTTGAAAGAAATGTGTATTAACTTTCATGACATCAACGAAAAAGGTGTTCTGTTTCACGGGAGCACTCTACGACTTTTTTTCTGTAAAATATGTCTTCGGAGAAGCAAATATTGCCTAGACTTTTCTGTTTCTTGAGGACGGCTAAAAACTTCTAGAGGACCGTTCGATTCGTGTTCAATTTTCGAAGTTCATCGAATAAATTTCCTACAATCTTATGAAGTTTAATTTTTCACATTTCACTGCTCAGGTTAGGCTATTTTTTGTACAAAAAAGGATACCTAAAATTTTCGAATTTAAAAATGTGATAAAGAAAGGAATCAGCGCCACTCAGAATACATTTCTAGAGATCTAAAAGTACTCTGGATAGCCAAAAATGTGTTTTCTAATTTAGAAGGAAACCGTCGTTGGGTGCCCCTGTGTTTCAGTATACTGCCGAACTCAAGGTGCTATGTGAGCAGAGTGCTAGACCTGTAATCCGGTAGTTTCAGGTTCTAGTCTCACTGTTGACCCCTGGCTGGACCCGTCACCAATTGGGATTCTTAACACTATAATGTTTTGATTCATGTTTGAATTATCGGTTTCAGTTATTTTAGTGCACTGCTTCACAACGTTTTGTATTATAAAAACATTCAATGGCAATGATGTTGAAACCAATTTCCAGTTTGTCTTTTCCTTTACAGAGAAGAAGATTCTTGTGATCATTTGCAGTGAAGGAAAAAGCCTTGCTCCTGGTGAAGAAGAAAGCATCACAGCTACAATTATGGGGCTTCTCGGCAAAAAAGGTTTAGTTTTTTGGTGCAGGGAAAACAACCAAACTAAACGACCAATTGTTAGTCGATCACACTCTCTTCCAGCTAGCAATCTTGCTCCCTCAACGCATGTAGAACGTCCCATAAACCCTAAAGAGTTTACTTTAGTTTTCAAGACCCGATTACGCCTTGGAAAGATTTCATACGATGAAAAAGACGTGAAAGTAAGGGCGGAAGGATGGACAGCTCCTCAGAAGATGGTCGAGAATTTGTTGAGAAAGTGGCACACTATCAGCAACGTTGAGTTGTCAGTATACCGAGAGAACAAGACTGGAAATGACCGCACAGTGGTGACTGAGGATTTGGAGAGCCGAGTGAGTGGACTGGGTGAAAGTTTTAAAGGTGCTTTAGGGCGCGTTGGGCTGCCGAGCTGTGTCGGGGAAAGAGTCGCTGAAGGGACAAACACCATTGGGGCCGGCGTCACGAGTTTTACAGAGGTCGGGACAGACGTAATTAACGTCGGGGTTAACGTCTTGGCTGCCATCACGCAGGTCGGGTCAAACCCAATGAGTGAGAGCGTGCCTGGTATCGAGCCCCCTGGGTCGACTGCAAGTGAAGAGGGTCCTCCCGATGGATGTAGTAATATCTCTTCTGCTGACAGTGATCCACTCTCTCCTAACTAGAATAAGAGGAACGTATATGGGAGTGACAGTAAATGAGCAATATCTTGTGAACAGCTTCACGTAGTCTACTTATTTGAAAGAAATTTGACAGAATAAAGGATTACTTACATTACTGTTTATATGGCTTCAGCGCAAGGGAAATTAAAGTGCAGACTCGCAAACATAATTTTTAAGTGTTGATTTTTTTAAATCAAAAGAAATGGTTATATTAATTAACGTAAAAACTGTGAAAGTGTATGTCTTTGGCTTAGGGCTGGCGCTGAGTAGAAAAAGAAGTTGAGTTGTTAAAACTTGAAATTTAAATTAAAATCTCCATCTTCAAGTTTGAGTGTTATTTAGGGGAATCAAAACAATTGCGATCAAAATGCCATGAAAATAAGAAGCTCTTTCGCCTTTTATCAGGTCGTTGAGGGTTTTCCTGACCAAAAAGCTAAAAATGTAGACAAAAATATGTATAATCGGTCTAATACTTTTTACAGTGAACAAAATTTAATGTAAATTTACATGCATTAAGTGCCAGTTAAAATTCATCAGGAGAGAATCAACACCAAAGTTAAAAAGAAGAGCTCCTTATTTACATCGTTTATAGTAATTTCACAAACACTATGAACCATCTAGTTCATAAACTTGAAAACGTTCGCCGAAGGCTCGCTCGTGTTAAGCATCTCTTACCTTACAAATAGTTCCGTTTATCAAAGATCCCACCTAATATCAACATGCTGGTGACAGGAAAAAGTTCGCAATTAATCATCAATAATTTACCGCGTTATGACGTCCTCTATCATAACCTAGATCGGATGTACAAACACGGAATCGTTTTGTTTCATAACAATGTAGTTTTGCAGCACTTGATCTTGTAATGATTTTTTCACTTTGGATTCTGGTGGGATCAGCTTAACAGTCTTGTTTTCAGTCAAATAAGTAAATCATAGTCCAAACCAGGTAATGAGCAAAAACCTCCGCTTACTAAGTAGGGCACTGGGAATACGCTCTAATAATGTAATCATATTTGGTTTGGAATTACTGGTAATCTAGCTATGAAGTAATAATTCGTTGAATTCTTCGCTCATTTTACAAAGAAGAGGCGGGAAAAACACGGGTCCCCGTCGAGGGGATTTTGAACGTGTGGTGTGGCTACTTAGCCAATCGGTAGTTCACCACGAAGAGGAACGGTTCAACGGAAGCGCTAAGTTCAAATTTTAAATTAAATTGAGGTTTTCAAGGAAGGAAAATCTTATGTGTTTGCTCAAGCGATGATTTGGGGCTATTGGAGTAGAAGAAAGGTAAGTTTTGCAGCTCAGTTTCTTCGAGCACCGTAATAAAGCCGAGTTTTCCCAGTTTTCCCTTATTTTCTTCTTAGTAGTCGAGAAACCAAAACATTGAAACTTGCTAAAACGGCGTTTATGAACTTTAGATGACAGGAAACAGTAAGAAAACAACACAGACACAACTCGTTATGAGGTATGTATACTTTCGATCTTACGGTAAATTCCCATACAAATCCTTATAATTTGGCTTCCAGTACTGGGCTGTTGTGATTCAAGGATCCCCGTGGTCTACTTTGTTGCTCGTCGTGTACCTATGACAGAAAAGCAAATTCCACCTTGTGTGTGAGACAGAAAACAACCAAGTTATTCTTTTCAGTGAAATCAGGGTTGGTCAATCAGTACGAGTGGATATAATTATTTTTTTTGCAGTGTTGTCAGTGACCCCGCTGACTAAGAAGAAAACAATTCACGTCAAAGGCTCTCTTAATATTTTAATATGGCAACGGAAGTGAAGAATCATACCGTCGCCACATTGTAATACGAAAGGACCCTGGGGACGAGGTTGAACGTTTCTTGGAAAGCGAACCAAGCTTAGACTCCAAAAGAAAACTCAGACATGCCTGATACAATGCAACGAATTCGGTTCGTCCAAAGGAATCGAACGCTAAAACTTTGCTACATTTTCAGTACCAATAATACTAGTAACTTGGACGTTGTGGGAAAATTACTTTCCTGCATAAAAGAAAAGCTGGGAATCAAAATGCTCGCTTTTAAGAATTATTTTAGCCTGTCCGACACAACAGAGATGTGTGAGAGTATTATTCCCGATTTGCCAATGGATTTTGCAATATTTGTCGTCCATGCGAACGAAGATCGATTTTTAATCAACGAAGACAGCACGAGGATTTACAGAGCTTTGTGGAAGGCCACAGGTAAGTTCTAATATTATGTAGTACTGGTTTGCCGTTTACCTATTTGTAAAACAACACGCCTAATATTCAATTCGATCGATGATAATCAGCCTAGCATCATATAAACAACCCAGAATGAACTTTTCAACCGGAAAGTCGCTATCAATCACTTTGTGAAAATCGTTGAACAAACAAACCCTTTTGTACAAATACCACCATGAATATCTTCCACGACATGATGGCATTGTTGATCCCTTCGGTTTTGTACAATAACTAAGTGATTTCTTAAATCAAACTAAAATCAGTGAGAAAAAGGGGAAGAAGCTATTTGATTTCGTTTTCAAATTTAACCCAAAAAAAGGAACTAGCGAGAAACACAGCAGAGTAAAGCAGGTGTTTACCATGTAGCATTGTAAAATATATCACCCCATATAAGGAAATCTGAAACATTCTTGGATTCTGGATTCCTTGCCATGGATTTCGGTCTCTTTGAAAGGGTCTTGATAGTGGAAAGTGGATTCTGAATTCTGGATTCCTTGAGCACGACACGTACGTGCAGTGCAAAAGTCTAAAGGTCCCGATTTAAAAAGGAATTTTAACTTCTTTTATTGAGTTATAGGAGGAAAAGTACTCGTTGTTATCGGTGGTGATGACAACTACAGGGACTCTGCTGAGGAACAAGGTTCCTTCCTGTCGCGCTGGGCTCGGAAAAAAGTTTCTTCTCAGTTCAGCGAAGAATACTTGGATGGAAAGCAGAGCTTTATCTTCTCTTGGAACAATGGTCACAGACCAATTCACGAAGAAGCACTGTTGCATTACTTTGATCCTCATAAAGAGGAAAAGAAATTTGTTCCCGAAAAGAAGACTGAAGTAGCGAACACTCAAGTGCTCCCCAAACAGGTTTGCTTGTGTGCATGTACCTTGTGAAATTTTGGCGACACTATTTTGAAAAAAAATCCATTCAGTGGTACTTCGAGAAACTCGGCGACTGATGGTTTTGCACACTTTTTGGAACAAACATATCGCCTCGTTTTCCCGAATTTAGGAACTGAAAATCAGAATGTTACTAACTCTGTAATAGTTATTGTTTAACCAGACAGCCGTTATATCTTATCAAGAACTCATAATTACAATCTCGTGTTGCAGGAAGAAGATGAGCACAGGGATGAGTCAAATGTACCGTTCGAGGACTTCGAGGAAATAACCCATGCTGATTTACCAGGTAAAGGGAACTCAATGCAAATGTTTCAAAAGAGAAATAGAGAAATAGCCGCAAAACGACATCTCAATGCCCTCAAAATATATAAAACAATTATTCACCACAGTGCCGGTGGCTAGCGGCATTATTTAGCGAGACACGATGCGGCAATGTAAATATCTTCCAATAGCCACCGACACTGTAGTGAATAGTTGATTTATTTTAGATATGTAATAAAACATTGACATATTTGAGCTTAAAAATGATAAATTTTAACTCGTTTATTGCTGCCAATGATTAAAATTTTGGCGCTCAAATAACCGAAGTTACTGCCGTCACGTTGCCTTGTCGACAAATAAACTTTCAACATAAAGGCAAGTTTTTAGCACATGTAGAGACATCTCTTCAAAAGGGGTTGTGAGTTATTCCTGTTTAGTATTTACCAAGTCAGTGAATAGCAATTTTCGCGCGTTTTGATTGGCTCCCGTAACTCGGAATATCCTTGGCTGTTTTGAGACCGAAGCCGAGATGGCGTCTCGTTTCGAGAAATTTCGGAAGACGAAATTTGAGCGATAAATGAAGCAGTCGTACAAACCAATACCAAGAAAGCGACGAACTTCAGCTTATCGGTGTTTACTGGTAGGTAGAAAATTATTTTCTTGCTGAATTTGCAACAAAACCGTAAAAACGCGCTTGACAAAGTCCCCGAAATGTTCGTAAATTGTAAAAAAACTTCCTACTCAGCGACGTTTTTAATTTACAAAAACTTTATTTTTTTCGTTTTTAGCTAACTGATTTGGTAAATACTAAAACAACTATCCCCCTCAAGGTCGGTGAACAGTGCTAGATATATACGTCGACGCTTCGCTTCTCGCTATACCACCACTATTAACCTCCCCATCGGGGGATAGTTGTATAATATGAAACCGTTCTGTACAAAAAAGCATTTAACTTAGTTTAATGTACATGTTAGCTAAATAAAGTAGCGCAAGCCTTAATGGTCTTAATGTGCGTTTTTAAACAAAAAACTTTTTCACCGGTTTCTTCGATAACATATATATCTAGTATACATCTGCG
The DNA here is from genome assembly GCA_964035705.1 of Porites rus. Taxonomy (NCBI): domain Eukaryota; kingdom Metazoa; phylum Cnidaria; class Anthozoa; order Scleractinia; family Poritidae; genus Porites; species Porites rus. The sequence goes on from OZ038000.1 coordinate 11,583,002, forward strand.
TATAGTAAGTAAAAGAAAATATGGTTGAAATCACATTACTACATTCAAATACTGAATGAAAACATGAATTGAATCATATTTTGAACTGCGGATAAAGATGTGAATGACCATCGTAGTAGAGATGAACAGACTAAGTTGTTGAAAATTCATTCAACTGCGATGATCACGTTAGCTTTCATATCTTTTCCCGCCGTTCAAAATATGATTCAGTTCATGTCATTACCACCATCGGGTATATAACGAACTCACAATGGCCTGCTCTCCAATTTGCTTGATTAGCTTAATGGATAGAGCGTTGCGTCCGGTTATCGCAAAGGGCAGGGTTCAATTCTCGGCCAACCCTGAAACTTTTCAGGTTCTTTTTTTCTACTCCTGTTCATTCTACTGCAATGATCATGTTCACTTTCATATACATAAAAGTACTGTTCAAGGAAATTCAAATAGATAGTATAATAAAAAAGTAAACAACAAGTAAACTCTAACTAAAATTCTACTGCGCTCCTTCAAAGTAAAAAAAATGTTTATGCGCGCATGACGAGGCCTAAAATTGGTGCAAGATTTCCGTTGAGAAGGTAACGAATTGAAAAGATTGATCAGCAGCGTCCTCAAAGGTATTCTGTGCCAGCAGTATTGTTATATGTTTTACTGTCTCACAAGAGCTTAGTAATCTACCGTGGCTAACAGTTTACGGTCTGAGATTTCTTGGCCAGTGCTCATTGCGCAAAACCTTATGGGCTGCCTTAAATAGATACAGTCCAGTTGCTCCCTCATTGGTAACCAACCTAATTTAAGTATATTATATACGGCCTTTACATTGAGACATGTAAGGTGGCAGCTGAAAACTGGATACACTGAAGCCTTTCGATTAAGAGAAATTTCCCCTGGTGGGTTGAAAAAATAGTCTTGGTATGACCGAACTAAGGATGAAACAAGTTGTTCCTTAAGGTACGGTAAAAAGGGCAACGAAAACGTGCCACTTGTTTTGTAACATGGCTGCGAATCGAGTTGAATAGCGATGTTGCACGTTTTACCACCCATCAACCTGTCTTGTAACAAATCAGGTTGTTGCACGTTGCGAAAAGTTGTTGTAGATAGCAGGGAGTAGGTCTACTTTTTGCAACAAAATCTGTACATGTTGCGCGCACCTTACGGGCCCAAGACAAACTTTTTTTGCAATAAATGACGTAACTCCCGTGACATGACTTCCGCGTAATTTTATCCAATTAGAAGTCAGTATTCACCGTCGCAACTTGCAACAAGCTCATTTGTTACAAGACAGGTAAAACACGCGCTTTCCAACTCGTTTTGCAGCAATATTGCAAAACAAGTTGCACTTGTTTGTTGCCCGTTTTATTATAGCTTAAATCATTGGCAAGGTACCGTAAATGGAAATGCCCCATTCGTTACCATGCTCTTCCCATTTGAGGTTATTGTTGATATGCACCTCGAGCACCCTGTTGAGCCAACACGCTCCAGAGGTTTTCTTGCGGAAGTGAAGTTAAGTGGGCGGTCGGCCAGCTTGTGGTAGGTTTACATATCTGCTGGGTGGGAAAAAGCATGCACTTGGTCTTAGCAGGATTCAAGGCAAGGTTGGAATCCTTAGATTATGGTCCATGCTTGGTGAGAGAACGGTTCAAATCTCTCACCCTTGAGGCAAAATGGCAAAACTTCCGTTCAACCATTTTTGACCCTTCCCGGCCTCCCCCCCGCCAAAAAAAAAAATGGTAGATGTGCACCCCAAACAACTTATTGAGCCGACACGCTTGAGCCTGTGTACAGACGCCCCCTATCGTAGATTTTCTTTTTAGGGGAGGCGGCGTCTGTACACATGCTAACACGCTCTAGAGGTTTTCCTTTAGCAGGGAAGTAAAATCACTCACCTTTTTTACTTTAGTTCCTTGACTGCACAGTGGATAAATGTATGAATTGCATTTTGGGAACAAACAGTGGATGGATCGAGGTTATCTGCAAATCTGTCACATACAAGTTGAAGATCATCTGCCTAAAGATGGACCTTTGAGGCAAAATAACAAAACTTCCCTTCAACCATTTGAGACCCTTCCCGGCCCAAAAAATCAATGAATACATAACCCCTTATTTTTTACCTATCTTTTTTTTTTTATTTTGAAACAGAACAACCTAAACGTGCAAGTGTCGAAGGAGTGGATACAAGTCCGCCAAAGGAAAGCATAGCGATCCTTATCCGGGACGAGTCTGATATTAATACCATAACGGAAATGTTTGGTGAGGCAGTCTTACTGAGTATTAATCCTGTCACATCGAGAGATCCGCACTCTATGAAGGAGTTACTCCTATTGGGAAATACGCCAGTGAGATGTTGTTTTATTATTGTTGAATCTACAAACCTAGAAGAGGAACTGCTGACGAAATCAAGCAGTACAGTATATCAAGAGCTATTGAAAAATGCCAACAGGATTGTAGGTAAGAACATTTCCTCACACTATTCCCTGCATACTTCGTCGTTATACCGAGAGATTCAGGAAAGGGGCAAAGCGCTTCCGCTTCCCTTGTTTGAATTTGAAACCAATTTGCTTTAAGCCCAAAAAATTCAAAATTTCACGCGTGATCTCTTGACAAAAACGATGAAATTAAACTTATAAGGAAGTGTTCTGAAGCATCGTTTGAAAACTGTTCTAGTGTTCTTTCTTTGAAAGAAATGTACATAAAATTTATGACATCAAAGAAAGAGGTGTTCTGTTTCCGATGAACTGAACACAAGGTCCACAAGGTGCTGTGTGACCAGAGTGCTCAACGTGCAATCCAGGTAGTTCCAGGTTCTGGTCTCACTGTGTGCCCTGGCTGGACTCGTTGCCAATTGGGTTTCGTAACACTTACTATAATGTTTGATTTGAATCATCGGTTTCAGTCATTTTATTGCTCTGCTTCACAAGGTTTTGTATTATAAAAACATCCGAGGGTAAATAGAGTTTATTTTGTTTAGCGTCAGAAATATAGAAACCAATTTCCAGTTTGTCTTTTCCTTTACAGAGAAGAAGATTCTTGTGATCATTTGCAGTAAAGGCAAAAGCCTTACTCCTGGTGAAGAAGAAAGCATCACAGCTACAATAATGAGGCTTCTCGGCCAAAAAGGCTTAGTTTTTTGGTGCAAGGAAAACAACAAAACTAAGCGATCAAGTTTTAGTCGATCACACTCTCTACCAGCGAGTGATCTTGCTCACTCGACGCATGAAGAAAGTCCCATAAACCCTGAAGAGTCTACTTTGGTTTTTAAGACCCGATTACGCCTTGGAAAAATTTCATACGATGAAAAAGACGTGAAAGTAAGACTGGAAGGATGGACGGCTCCTCAGAAGATGGCCGAAAATTTGTTGAGAGAGTGGCACACAATCAACAACGCTGAATTTTCAGTATACCGCGCGAACAAAACTGGAAATGAGCGCATAGTGGTGACTGAGGATTGGGAAAGCCGAGTAAGAGGACTGGGTGAAAGTGTTAAAGGTGCTTTAGAGCGCGTCCCGCTGCCGAGCTGTGTCAGGGAAAGAGTGGTTGAAGGGACAAACACCATTGGGGCCGGCGACACGCGTTTTACAGAGGTCGGGGCAGACGCAAATAGTGGGAACGATTCTGGGTGGATGAGCGTCGGGGCAAACGTTTTGGGTGCCATCGCGCAGGTCGGGTCAAACCTGATCGGGGGAAGCGGGCCTGGTATCGAGGCCACCGGGTCGTTCGTAACTGGTGATGGTCCTCCCGACGGAAGCGGCAGCATCCTCTCTGCTGACAGTGATAAAGATATCCCCCCTGACTAGAACAAGAGGAACGTGTATGGGAGTGACAGTAACTGAGCAATACCTTGTGAACAGCTTCACGTAGTCTACTTATTTGAAAGAAATTTGACAGAATAAAGGATACTTACATTGCTGTTTATATGGCTTAAGCGCAAGTGAAATTAAAGTGCAGACTCGCGAACATAATTTTTAAGTGCTGAATTTTTTAAAGTCCAAAGAAGTGGTTATATTATAACATAAAAAACTGTGAACTAAGTCCATGGCTTTGGCTTAGGCTGGCGCTGGGTAGAAAAAGAAGTTAAGTCGGTAAAGCCTGAAAATTAAAAGCTCCTTCTTCAAGTTTGAGTGTCATTTCGGGGAATCAGAAAAATTGCGATCAAAATGCCATGGAAATAAAAAGCTCTTTCACCTTTTATCAGGTCGTTGAGGATTTACTTGACCAAACAGCTAAAAATGTAGACAAAATATGTGTAATCGGTTTAATATTTCTTACCCTGAACAAGTGTAAATTTACATGCAGTGCCAGTTAAAATTCGTCAGAAGAGAATGAACACCAAAGTTAAAATAAAGAAGAGCTCTTAGTTCTTTATTTACATCGTTAGAGTAATTTCACAAACACTATGAACCATCGAGTTAATTAAAACGGTCGCAGAAGGATCGCTTGTGTCAGGCATCTCTTACCTTACAAATAGATCCCATTTATCAAAGATCCCACCTGATATCAACATGCTGGTGAGAGGAAAAAGGTCGCAATTAATCATCAATAATTTACCGCGGTAGGTCCCGCTCTATGACGTCCTCTATCATAACACAGATCGGATCTACAAACAAACACGGAATCGTTTTGTTTCATAACAATGTATAGTTTCGTAGCACTTGATCTTGTTCATAGTTGTGTAATGATTTCTTCACTTTGGATTCTGGTGGGATCTGCTTATCAGTCTTTTTATTTTCAGTCAAATAAGTAAATCATTGTCCAAATCAGGTAATGGGCAAAAACCTCCGCTTACTAAGTAGGGGACTGGGAATACGCTCTAATAATGTAATCATATTTGGTTTGGAACTACTGCTAATCTAGCTATGAAGTAATAATCCGTTGAATTCTTCGTTCATTTTACAAAGAAGTGGCGGGAAAAACACGGGTCCCCGACGAGGGGATTTTGAACGTGCAGTGTGGCTACTTAGCCAATCGGTAGTTCACCAGGAAGAAGAGCGGTTCAACGGAAGCGCTAAGTTCAAATTTTTTAGCTTCATTTTTCGTCCTCTTGTGGCCATGGCTCGATGTTTGGAATTAAATTGACGTTTTCGAGGAAAATCTTTGGTGTTTGCTCAAGCGATGATTTGGAGGTATTGGAGTAGAAGAAAGGTAACTTTTGCAGCTCAGTTTCTTCAGGCAGCGTAGTAAAGCCGAGTTTTCCCAGTTTTCCTTTGTCTTCTTCTTACATACATACATACATACATACATACATACTTTATTGACTTTCCCAAGGGGCTTTTCAAAGACAATACATGATCCTATTTACAATTAAGAAATGTTTTAAAATATATATAAAATTACAATTCTTTAAGTAGTTTAGTACGTAAACGAGTTTTAAAAACATCAATCGAGTTACACAGTTTAAAGGAATTGTCTAAGGAGTTCCATAAGTTCACAGTTCTATAGAAAAATGTTCTCTGACCGGCAGCTGTTCTAAAAAAGGGAATTTGTAAAAGCTGTGAATTTCTGGTGCTACGTCGGCTAACCTCTGCTCGCTTTATGAATTTTGATGTAAGGTATTCAGGGGCTTGACCGGTCATACATTTAAAAGCCATTGTAGCGTTCCGGTAATAAAGCTGACTGGGAACTGAAAGCCAATTTAGCTCCTTGCGAATTGGTGTAACATGGTCAAATTTACGCGCGCCGCTAACAATGCGGCATGCGAAGTTCTGCACTGCCTGTAACTTGTTGACATTACATTTTGAGGTATTTGACCAAACATTGGAGCAATAAAATAACCTGCTAAAAACTAAGGAATTAATAATCATCAAAAGTGTACGTTTGTCGAAGACATGCTTGACACGGTTTATCTGGCCAAGGCGGGACATGCACGAGGAAGCGGTTTTAATTATATGTTCATCGTAAGTTAAATTAGAATCCAAAGTCACACCAAGGTCTTTGGCGGTGTCTGTAGGGACAATGTCCTTACCCATAAAGGAAAGGTAACGAAATTGGAATTTTGCACGCATCTGCCTGCTGCCAAATATCATCAACTTGGTTTTGCCAGGGTTTAGTAACAATTGATTGTTGGAACACCATTCCCCTATTTTAAACAGGTCGTCTTCCAAATCAGCAATTGCATCCAGGTTGGCTTTAAGCTCGAAGGAAGTGATGAGTTTCGTATCATCTACATAACTCTGGGTGCTGCATTTCTGTGGAATCAATGGAAGATCGTTCGTATATATGCTAAAAAGAAGTGGGCCCAAGATGCTTCCTTGAGGAACGCCACTGGTCACAGACAAAGGCTCAGATAGCGTTGAATAGATTCGTACTACTTGTGACCTGTTGCTTAGGTAACTACGAAACCATTGGAGAGTGTCACTGGAAATTCCGACATCTTGCAATTTTAAAATTAACGTGTCATGATTGACACTATCAAAGGCTTTGCTCATATCTAATAGTACAACTGCCGTTAACTTCTTTTTATCGATGGCGTTAAGAATTGTGTCTGTTGTTTCAATGACAGATGTTTCACAAGAGTGCCATCTCTTGTTACCGCTTTGACTCTTTGATAGGGTGTCATTTGATTGCAGATACGAGGTGAGTTGATTATGTACTACCCTTTCGCAAACCTTCGATAAAACTGGTAGAAGTGAGATGGGTCTATTGTTGTTTGCCTGTTCATGGTCGCCCTCCTTTAGGATGGGTGTAACCTCGGCTGTTTTCCATTTTGATGGAAAAACACAGTTTTGAAAGGATGCATTAACGATAGACGTTATTGGGTGAACAATTGGATTAAGACAGTCTTTGATGACACGGATCGGAATTTTATCTATCCCGGGGGCCTTGTTTGAAGGCATCGCTGCTATTATACGCTCTACTTGTTTATAATCAACGGTACTAAGTGTGAACTGGTCAGAGAAAGCGTATTGTCTCGGCACGAAATAATTCTGATTAAGTGTTAAGTTGCATTCATTAGCCAGGGACGTAATTTTGTCAACAGTGCTCTGACCAACAGATACGAAGAACTGGTTAAATTCGTCTGCAACAGATTTGACGCTCTTACTAAATGTTCGCTGAGATGTAGATTTATTGGGGACACACTGGCGGATTGCTTTCCAGATATTATTGGTGTTATTTGGGTTCCTTTGGATTTGTTCAGCAACAAATTCTCGTTCAGCAATTCTAATTTCCCTCTTTACTTCCTGTCTGAAATATCTGTAGGCAGTCCAGGATAGCGGGTCATTTGTTTTCTTTGCTTTTTTACGCCAATCATCCCTGGTCTTCATCAATCCGCGGATGTTGTCGGTTACGCATGGGTTTGGCTTACAGCGTGCTTTAAAGGTTTTAACTGGAGCATGACGGTCGAGTATCTCAGTAAACAGCGAATCAAATGCATAAATTTTATCCTCGACATCGTCGAAAACATCGACTATGGACCACGGTGCCAATGATACGTTGTTGTTGAAATCAATAGGACTGTAGTGTTTAAAACTTCTGGTAGTAATATAAATGGGTTTGGAGCGCGCCTTCTTCAATCTTAAGGTGACATAAATTAGCTCATGGTCGCTGATCGAGCTTTCCATAACTGTAGCCGTTTGGACTTGACTTGTATCCGATGCAAGGATAACATCTAAAATTGATTTCGAAGTCTCTGTAACTCGTGTTGGTGTGTTGATCAATATTGACAAGTTATAGGAACGGCAAAAGTTAACAAGGGCTTTAGCTCCAGGATCGTCGCTATTCTCAAGTCTGCAGTTCAAATCACCTAATAGATAAATTGGAACATTAAACGACGAGGCATAAATAAAGTTCTCTGTAAGATCTGAATCGAAACAAGATAAAGAAGTGTCCGGTGGTCTATAGGTTGTACAGACAAGGAAGGACTTCATGTTTCTGACGTGGATTTTTAGCCACAGTTGATGGAAGCCAGAGGCCGTGATAAGAGAAATGTCACTCAAGTACTCCGTCCTGTAATTTCGTGAGACATAAGCACATACTCCACCGCCAACCCTCGCCTGTCGGTCGATTCGGTAGATAACATAGCCAGGGATTTCTATCTCCAAATCCGTAACTGAACTGTTGAGCCATGTTTCGGATACGGTAAATATATCAAACTTATTTTCCAGTACCGCATTCTTTACAAGAACGAAATGCTCACGGCATTTGAGCGAGCGAACATTAAGATGTGCGATTTTAACATTGCCATTTGACTTTTCTGACTTGTCTCCACTAGAGCAGTTTGCAGGTCCAGGGTTAAGTTCCACATCATGTAGCAGTTGTATAACAGGTCTAAAGGTGGAGGTTGAGTTGGCGTAGTAGGCTGTAGTAGCGCTTGCTCGTTTCACTCTCATACTGATAGTGACATGCACGTGTGTCCGCCATTTTGTACAGTGTCTCGTATCCCAGTTTACCTCTTTAACCGACGAGGAATGCGGGAAACATAGACCAAAGTACTCGCTGGCAAAAGAATAATCTTGTTTATCTTTCCTCAAGGTATGAACAAGACACAAAATAAGTACAAGTCCAATAACTCGCGAGCTCAGAATCGCACGTCTGCCTTCCTTCATGACGTCACGAAGTAGTAGTAGTAGTCCAGAAGCCAAAACATTAAAACTTGCTAAAACGACGTTTATGAACTTTAGATGACAGGAAACAGTAAGAAAACAACACAGACACAACTCGTTATGAGGTATGTATACCTTCGATCTTACGATAAATTCCCATACAAATCCTTATAATTTGGCTTCCAGTAGGCTGTTGTGACTCTAGGACCCCTGTGGTCTACTTTGTTGCTCGTCGTGTACCTATGACAGAAAAACAAATTCCACCTTGTGTGTGAGACAGAAAACAACCAAGTTATTCTTTTCAGTTTATCGGGGGTAGTCAATCAATATGACTGGATATAATTATTTTTTGTGCAGTGTTGTCTGTGACCCCGCTGACTAAGAAGAAAACAATTCACGTCATAAAGGCTCTTTTGATATTCCAATATGGCAACGGAAGTGAAGACTCATACCGTCTCCACATTGTGATACGAAAGGACCCTGGGGACGAGGTTGAACGTTTCTTGGAAAGCGAACCAAACTTAGACTCCAAAACAAAAACAGACATGCCTGATACAATGCAACGAATTCGGTTCGTCCAAAGGAATCGAACGCTAAAACTTTGCTACATTTTCAGTACCAATAATACTTGTAACTTGGACGTTGTGGGAAAATCACTTTCCTGCATAAAAGAAAAGCTGGGAATCAAACTGCTCGCTTTTAAGAATCATTTTAGCCTGTCCGACACAACGGAGATGTGTGAGAGTATTATTCCCGATTTGCCAATGGATTTTGCAATGTTTGTCGTCCATGCAAACGAAGATCGATTTTTAATCAACGAAGACAGCGCGAGGATTTACAGAGCTTTATTGAAGGCCACAGGTAAGTTCTAAAGTAGTACTGGTTTGCCGTCTATGTGTAAAACAACACGCCCAATATTCAGTTCGATCTAGCATCATATAAACCACCCGCAGAGTAAACTTTTCAACCGGAAAGTCGCGATCAATAACTATGTGAAAATCGTGGGACAAGCAAACCCTTTTATACCAATACTATGATGAACATCTTTCACGACATTATGGCATTGTTGATCAATTCAATTTGTGAAATAAGTAAGTGATTTCTTAAATTGAGTTTTAAAAAAATGAGAAAAAGGGGAAAAGGTCCTTTGATTTCGTTTTCAATTTTAACCAAAAACAAAGGAACTAGCGAGAAACACAGCAGAGTAAAGCAGGTGTTTACCATGTTCAGTTGCATTGTAAAATATATCACCCCATATAAGGAAATCTGAGACAGTTCTGGGTTCTGGATTCCTTGCCATGGATTTCGGTTTATTTGATAGGGTCTTGATAGTGGAACTTGGATTGTGAAATTCTGGATTCCTTGAGCTCGATACTTATTTGCAGTACAAAAATCTAAAGGTCACGATTAATAAAGGGATTTTAATTTCTTTTATTGAGTTATAGGAGGAAAAGTACTCGTTGTTATCGGTGGTGATGACAACTACAGGGACTCTGCTGAGGAACAAGGTTCCCTCCTGTCGCGCTGGGCTCGGAGAAAAGTTTCTTCTCAGTTCAGCGAAGAATACTTGGATGGAAGGCAGAGCTTTATCTTCTCTTGGGACGATGGTCACAGACCAATTCACGAAGAAGCACTGTTGCATTACTTTGATCCTCATAAAAAGGAAAAGAAATTTGTTCCCGAAAAGAAGACTGAAGTAGCGAACACTCAAGTGCTCCCCAAACAGGTTTGCTTGTGTGCATGTACCTTGTGAAATTTTGGCAACACTATTTTGAAAAAACCTCCGTTTAGTGGTACTTCGAGATACTCGGCGACTGATGGTTTTGCACACTTTTTAGAACAAACATATCGCCTCTTTTTCCCGAATTTAGGAATTGAAAATCAGAATGTTACTAACTCTGTAATAGTTATTGTTTAACCAGACAGCCGTTATATCTTGTCAAGAACTCATAATTACAATCTCTTGTTGCAGGAAGAAGATGAGCACAGGGATGAGTCAAATGTACCGTTCGAGGACTTCGAGGAAATAACCCATGCTGATGTACCAGGTAAAGGGAACTCAGTGCAAATGTTTCAAAAGAGAAATAGAAAAATAGCCGCAAAACGACATCTCAATGCCCTCAAAATATATAAAACAATTATTCACCACAGTGCCGGTGGCTAGTGGTGCTATTTAGCGAGACGCGATGCGGCAATGTAAATTTTCTTCCACGAGCCACCGACACTGTGGTGAATAGTTGATTTATTTTAGATATGTAATAAAACATTGACATATGTGAGCTTAAAAATGATAAATTTTAACTCGTTTATTGCTGCTAATGATTAAAATTTTGGCGCTCAAATAACCGAAGTTACTGCCGTCACGTTGCCTTGTCGACAAATAAACTTTCAACATAAAGGCAAGTTTTTAGCACATGTAGAGACATCTCTTCAAAAGGGGTTGTGAGTTATTCCTGTTTAGTATTTACCAAGTCAGTGAATAGCAATTTTCGCGCGTTTTGATTGGCTCCCGTAACTCGGAATATCCTTGGCTGTTTTGAAACCGAAGCCGAGATGGCGTCTCGTTTCGAGAAATTTCGGAAGACGAAATTTGAGCGATAAATGAAGCAGTCGTACAAACAAATACCAAGAAAGCGACGAACTTCAGCTTATCGGTGTTTACTGGTAGGTAGAAAATTATTTTCTTGCTGCATTTGCAACAAAACCGTAAAAACGCGCTTGACAAAGTCCCCGAAATGTTCATAAATTGTAAACAAACTTCCTACTCAGCGACGTTTTTAATTTACAAAAAAGTTATTTTTTTTCATTTTCAGCTAACTGATTTGGTAAATACTAAAACAAATATCCTCCTCAGGGTCGGTGAACAGTGCTAGATATATACGTCGACGCTTCGCTTCTCGCTATACCACCACTATTAACCTCCCCTTCGGGGGATAGTTGTATAATATGAAACCGTTCTGTACAAAAAAGCATTTAGCTTAGTTTAATGTACATGTTAGCTAAATAAAGTAGCGCAAGCCTTAATGGTCTTAATGTGCGTTTTTAAACAAAAAACTTTTTCACCGGTTTCTTCGATAACATATATATCTAGTATACATCTGCGTATAGTAAGTAAAAGAAAATATGGTTCAACTACTACATTCAAATACTGAATGAAAACATGAAATGAATCATATTTTGAACTGCGGATAAAGATATGAATGACCATCGTAGTAGAGATGAACAGACTAAGCGGTTGAAAATTCATTCGACTGCGATGATCACGTTAGCTTTCATATCTTTTCCCGCCGTTCAAAATATGATTCAGTTCATGTCATTACCACACCATCGGGTATATAACGAACTCACAATGGCCTGCTCTCTAATTTGCTTGATTAGCTTAATGGATAGAGCGTTGCGTCCGATTATCGTAAAGGGCAGGCAGGGTTCAATTCTCGGCCAACCCTGAAACTTTTCAGGTTCTTTTATTCAACTCCTGTTCATTCTACTGCAATGATCATGTTCACTTTCATATACATAAAAGTACTCTTCAAGGAAATTCAAATAGATAGTATAATAAAAAAGTAAACAACAAGTAAACCCTAACTAAAATTCTACTGCGCTCCTTCAAAATAAAAAAAAATGTTTATGCGCGCATGACGAGGTCTAAAATTGGTGCAAGATTTCCGTTGAGCAGGTAACGAATTGAAAAGATTGATCAGCAGCGTCCTCAAAGGTATTCGGTGCCAGCAGTATTGTTATATGTTTTACTGTCTCACAAGAGCTTAGTAATGTACCGTGGCTAACAGTTTACGATCTTAGATTTCTGGGCCAGTGCTCATTGTGCAAAACCTTATGGGCTGCCTTAAATAGATACAGTCCAGTTGCTCCCTCATTGGTAACCAACCTAATTTAAGTATATTATGTACGGCCTTTACATTGAGACATGTAAGATGGCAGCTGAAAACTGGATACACTCAAGCCTTTCGATTGAGAGAAATTTCCCCTGGTGGGTTGAAAAAATACGTCTTGGTATGACCGAACTAAGGTACGGTAAAAAGGGCAACGAAAACGTGCAACTTGTTTTGTAACATGGCTGCGAATCGAGTTGAATAGCGATGTTGCACGTTTTACCACCCATCAACCTGTCTTGTAACAAATCAGGTTGTTGCACGTTGCGAAAAGTTGTTGCAGATAGTAGAGAGTAGGTCAACTTTTTGCAACAAAATCTGTACATGTTGCACGCGCTTTACCAGCCCAAGGCAAACATTTTTTGCAATAAATGACGTAACTCCCGTGACATGACTTCCGCGTAATTTTATCCAATCAGAAGTCAGTATTCACCGTCGCAACTTGCAACAACCTCATTTGTTACAAGACGGGTAAAACGCGCGCTTTCCAACTCGTTTTGCAGCAATATTGCAAAACAAGTTGCACTTGTTTGTTGCCCGTTTTATCATAGCTTAAAGCATAGCCAAGGTACCGTAATGGAAGTACCCAAGTCGTTACCATGCTCTTCCCATTTGAGGTTATAGTTGATATGCACCCCGAGCAACTTGTTAAGCCGACACGCTCCAGAGGTTTTCCTACGGTAGTGAAGTTGAGTGAGCGGTCGGCCAGCTTGTGGTAGGTTGACATATCTGCTGGGTGGGAAAAAGTATGCACTTGGTCTTAAAAGGATTCAAGGAAAGATTGGAATCCTTAGATTATGGCCCATGCTTGGTGAGACAACGGTTCAAATCTCTCACCCTTGTGCTTGAATCTCAGAGTTCCTTGACTGCACAGTGGGTAATGGTAGCATCTGCATTTTGAGAACAAGCTGGGGATGGATCAAGGGAAGAGAGATTGATCGAGGTTATCTGCAGTTCTGGCGCATACAAGTTGAACATCATCGGCCCAAGGATGGGCCCATGAGGCTAAATAAGAAAACTTTCCTTCAACTTTTTACCTACCTTTTGCAATTTTTGTTCCAGAGGATTCCATGCAAACAACAGAACCTAAACGTGCACGTGAAGAAGAAATGGAAAGCATAGCGATCCTTATCCGGGACGAGTCTGATATTAATACCATTATGAAGGGCGTGTTTGGTGATGTCTTACCGGGTATTAATACTATCACATCGAGAGATCCGTGCGATATGAAGGTTTTATTGCAAAATACGCCAGTTAGATCCTGTTTTATTATTGTTGAATCTACGAAAATAAAAGAGGAATCGCTGACGAAATCAAGCAGTACCGTTTACCAAGACCTTCTGAAAACTGCCAAGAGGATTGTAGGTAAGAACATTTCCTCTCCCTTTTCCCTGCACACTTCGTTGTTATACCAAGAGATTCGCTCCTCGCTTCCTTTGTATGAATTTGTGACCAAAACGGTTTTTAATCATGTTATACTTATAATGCATTTAGAAGTTTTACTTGTTATCTCCAGACATAAACCATGAAATTAATCTTAAACTGAAGCGTTGTTAGGCATGTTCTGATCAGATGTCAGGGGCACCCAACGACAGATTCCTCTAATAAATACAATGAAAACACTTTTTAGGCTATCCAGAGTACTTTTAGATCTGTAGAAAAACATTCTAAATGGCGCTATAAAATTTGTATCTGTTCGGTCATCCCAGGGGAACTTGAGTCTTTTCGAAATTATAAGGGCTTGAGTATTATTTTCCCGAAAATTTTAGATGCAATTTAACGTATTACGAAAGTGAGACATTTTCTAATTCCTCTCTCCATCACATTTTTGAATCCGAAAATTTTAGGTTTCCTTTGTTCTAGGAAAAATAGCCTAACTTTGAAAGTGAAATGTCAAAATTAAACTTCAGAAAATCGTAGGGAATTTATTAGATAAGCTTCGAAAATTGTACATAAATAGAACGGTTATCTAGAAATTTTTGGCCGTCCTCAAGTGATAGAAAATTCTAGGCAATATTTGATTCTCCGAACAGATATCTTACAAAAAACAGTCGTTGGGTGCCCCTGAGATTTTCTTCTTTCTTTGATGGCATGTTCCAGGGGCACCCAAAGACTGTTTTTTGTAAAATATCTGTTCGAAGAAGGAAAGAATTTTCCAGTACTTGAGGACGGCTGAAAATTTCTAAATGACCGTTCCATTCATGTACAATTTTCGAGAGCTTATCTTAAAAATCCCCTACGATTTTCTGAAGTTTAATTTTCACATTTCACTTCCCAAATTAGGCTAACACAGTTTTGGGATTCAAAAGTGTGATGGACGGAGAAATCAGAATAGTATGTCTCACTTTCGTAATACGTCAAATTGCATCTAACATTTTCGGGAATATAATACTCAAACCCCTGAAATTTCGAAAAGAGTCAAGTTCCCCTAGGATGACCGAACAGATACAAATTTTATAGCGCCGCTTACAATACATTTCTAGAGATCTAAAAGTACCCAGGATAGATAGGCTAAAAAGTGTTTTCAATGTATGTAGGCCGGAAACCGTCGTTGGGTGCCCCTGACGTTCTGATGTTCATTTCTTTTTAAAAAATGAATGAATAAAAGCTTCCATGACATCAAAAAAAAAAGTATGCTGTTCCAGTCAGTTCTGAACACAACGTGCCGTGTTGTCAGAGTGCTGGACTTTCAATCTTGCAGTTTCAGCATCTAATCTCACTGTGACCCCTGGGTGGAGTCGTTTCTAGCAGCACCAGCCCCTTGCTAATTAGGATTCTTGACACTGTTATGTTTAATTTGAGTTTTTGGTTTTAGATATTTGCGGTGTCTCACAACGTTTTGTATAATAAAAACTTCAGAGGGTAAGTAAAGTAAACCAATTTCCGATTTGTCTTTTCGTTAACAGAGAAGAAGATTGTTGTAATCCTTTGCAGTGAAGGACAAAGCCTTACTCCTAGTGAAGAAGGAAGCATCACAGCCACAATTAAAGAGCTTCTCGGCGAAAAAGGCTTAGTTTTTTGGTGCAAGGGAAACAACAAAACTAAGCGATCAAGTTTTAGTCGATCACACTCTCTTCCAGCTAGCAATCGTGCTCCCTCAACGCATGTAGAACGTCCCATAAACCCTGACGAGTTTACCTTAGTTTTTAAGACCCGATTACGCCTTGGAAACATTTCATACGATGAAAAAGACGTCAAAGTAAAACAGGAAGGATGGACGGCTCCTCAGAAGATGATCAAAAATTTGTTGAGAGAGTGGCACACAATCAACAACGTCGAATTGTCAGTATACCGCGAGAACAAAACTGGAGATGAGCGCACAGTGGTGACTCCGGACTGGGAAAGCCGATTAAGTGGACTGGATGAAAGTTTTAAAGGTGCTTTTGGGTGCGTCGGGCTGCCGAGTGTCGGGGAAAGAGTCGCTGACGGAACAAACGCCATTGGGGCCGGCGTCACGAGTGTTACAGAGGTCGGGGCAGACGTAATTAAAGCGGGGGTTAACGTCTTGGGTACCATCACGCAGGTCGGGTCAAACCTGATGAGTGGGAGCGTGCCTGGTACCGAGGCCACTGGGTCGATTGCAAGTGAAGATGGTCCTCCCGATGGATGTACCAATATCTCTTCTTCTGACAGTGACCCATCTCTCCCCCTTGACTAGAATAAGAGGAACGTGTTTGGGAGTGACATTAAATGAGCAATACCTTTTGAACAGCTTCACGTAGTGTACTTTGAAAGAAATTTGACAGAACTTAAAGGATACTAAAACTGATTGCTATTTGTATGGCTTCAAGAGCATTGGGGAAATTAAAGTGCAGACTAGCCAACCGATAATTTATTTAAGAGCTATTTTTTAAAATTCAAAGAAGTGGTTATATTAATGAAAACGAGTTACCTAGAACATGAAAACTATGAAAATGTCTTTGGCTTAGGTCTGGGCGCCGGGTAGAAAAGGAAGTTGACTCGGTAAAACTTGCAAATTATAAGCTCCATTTTCGAGTTTGAGTGTTATTTGGGGAAAAGACGCTACGGCCTACCGCAATCAGAAAAATTGCGATCAAAATGCCATGAAAATATAGCTAACATAAAACGTAGCCTAAAGTAGTTTTGAAAAAGCTATTTCACCTTTTATCAGGTCGTTGAGGATTTACTTGAGCAAAAAGCTAAAAATGTGGACAAAAATATGTGTAATCGGTCGAATAGTTTTTGCACTGAACAAGTGTAATTATTTTACATGTGCCAGTTAACCTTCATTTGTATATGCCTTGATCATTTAGAAAATAAGGTAGGAGAGAGTCAAAACCTTAGTTACAAACCGTGCTCCTAGTTCTATATTTACATTGATATAGTAGTTACACAAACGCTATGAACTATCGAGTAAAGAGTACGGTCGCCGGAGGCTCGCTCGTGTCAAGCATCTGTTACCTTACAAATAGATTCCATTTATCAAAGATCCTACCTGATATTAACATGCTGGTGAGAAGAAATTAATCATCAATAATTTACCGCGTTATGACCGTCCTCTGTCATGGCATAGATCGGATAATTCTACACCCAAACACGGGATCGTTTTTTTCTTTCAAACAACGACTGGAATTAAAAGTAGTTTCGTAGCACTAATGATCTTGTTCATAGCTCTTTGATGATTTTTTCACTTTGTTTTCTGGTTTTTATTACTTAAGATCAGCTAATCAGTCTTTTTGTTGTCATCATGATGTAAAAATGATGGATAAAAGCTATTTCCATGACATCACACGCACGTCTGTCAGTCAAACATGTAATTAATCATACTGAAAAACTCCATGGTCTGGTGCTGCAACTGCATGTTGCACGTTCACCATTGACAAAAACAAGTGACTAGGAATACTCTCTAATAGACCTTATTCATAATGCCCGCCAACTTCCCACGCGCTTTAGGATTGATGGGATAAAAGCAATTTCACGTGGTATTTCAGGAGGCAAACAAAAGAAAAAATTTGTCAATGCGAGAAATCGCGGTCGACTTTGTTTATTCTCTCAAAACGAAGAGATGATTAAAAGGTCATGCAAAATGTACGGTTTGAGTTTCGACAAAATTAACGTCATTACTGCTTGTTGTGAGGACATCTAAGGCCGCTATTGCATCCAAAAAAGTAAAAATGATCACTTCCACCCATAAATTGCCATTATCGTCTTTAATATAAAAAGTTATTCATTTTCGGTTGTCAAGAATGAACAAACTCGACTGACCGCGATTTCTTGTATTGGAAAAATTTATCACTTGTTTGCCACCTGAGAAGCCACGTAACATCGGTTTTATTCCATCAGTCCTTAAGCGCGTGCAAAGATGGGGCATCGTGAATAAGGTCTATAATGTCATCTTATTAGGTTTGGAACTACCGGTAATCTATCAATTGTAAGAATTGAAAAAGTGACTTAAGGCTGATTATAGACGGAAAATTTTGGTTACAGGTAACTCACATCGAAACAGAGTACTTTGTTTGTCTCTTAGTTTCTCTTTTAAGAGACCAAAATGAATTATGATTTCCAGTTCCTTACTCGTTTCTAAAGTGTAGCAAATTGCAGCCATTCCCCCATCTTTACTGGGTAAATTACTTATATGGTGAGCCAATCCAAAAAAATGTTTAACTTCGAGAAACATGTTTTGCTTTCAATTTTTTTAGACTGTTCACAGTCACATATTTTCTCGTAAGATCATCGAGATCGAGTGCTTTGCGCCTCGGGCGGCCACCTTGGATGTAATGAGTGTCAAATCTACTTAGAGGACGGGGAACGGTGCGTTAGGAGACAAGGAAAATTTTCCTTCCTCTCCTTCCTCCCCCACCGCAATAAATCCCGACGCCTCCCGCCCCCCGTCCCCTTCGGTACATATGGTACATAAGAAACCAAGATTGCCACCCGTACCGGTAAGAGCTCGATCCTAACGATCCTACGAGAAAATAGGCGACTGTGAACAGTCTAATTTTTTTCTCCAGTCTACTTAATTCGTTGCTCGTCCCGTACCTTTGACAGAAAAACAAAACTTCACCTTTGTGCAAGAGTTATTCTTTTCAGTGAAAACCGGGGTAGTCAATTAGTACGACTGGACTTGACTATTTTTATGTGCAGTGTTGTCAGTGACGCCGCTGAATAGAGAAAAAACAATTTCAAACCTCGTCATAAAAGCTCTTTAAGTATTTTAATATGGCAGCGGAAGTGAAGACCTATACCGTCGCCACATTGGAGTACGAGAAGACCCTGGGGACGAGGTTGAACGTTTCTTGGAAAGCGAACCAAGCTTAGACTCCAAAACAAAACCAGACATGCCTGATACAATGCATCGAGTTCGGCTCGTTCAAAGGAATCGAACGTTCAAACTTTGCTACATTTTCAGTAGCAATGATACTTGTAACTTGGACGTTGTGGGAAAATTACTTTCCTGCATAAAAGAAAAGCTTGGAATCAAAATGCTCGCTTTTAAGAATCATTTTTGCCTGTCGGACTCAACAGAGATGTGTGAGAGTATTATTCCCGATTTGATAATGGATTTTGCAATTTTTGTAGTCCATGCGAACGAAGATCGATTTTTTATCAACGAAGACAGCGCGAGGATTTACAGAGCTTTATTGAAGGCCACAGGTAAGTTCTAATGAAGTACTGGTTTGCCGTCTACGTATTTGTAAATTAACACGTATAATATTCAATTCGATCAATGATAATCAGCCTTTAAGAAGCATCATATAAACCACCCAGAGTGAACTTTTCAACCGGAAAGTCGCGATCAATAACTACGTGAAAATCGTGGGACAAACAAACCCTTTTATACCAATACCACGATGATGATGATGATGATGATGATGATGATGATGATGATGATGATGATAATAATAATAATAATAAATCAAATTAAGATATTTACAAATTATGCAATATACAATTAAAAATAGAAGCAGGATTAACAGAATCGAAATTACAGTAAAACTAACTAATCACTCTGTACTCTGTTACATAAAAAATTCCTTGAAAGTCTCAGAAAGGTTCTGTAAGTTTACAGTTTCCAATAGTTTCTGGAAGATTGTTAAATGGTTTCGACGCATTATCTTGGAAAGTGCTGTTTTTGGTCGGGACCACTAAGTTCCTTGCGGCATTCCTGTTTTATTAGTTTAAGATAATCTGGCCAAGTAAAATTTCAGGAGATTCAAATCTCTTCCCTCATTGATTAATGGAAACCATCCGATTATAAGTACATCCCGAACGTTCTTAACATAGTGACCGAGTACAAAACTTGCAGCAGCAAACTGAACTCGTTGCAAGCGGCGAAGTACGAATTCATGGTGTGGTAGAGGGTAAAAAACCAGATCGGCATAATCTTGTTTTGACAAAATATGTTTCTGCTTGCATGCATCGATCGCAAATGGTTTAGACAAGTGCGTGGGCCGGCTGCAGGCCATGTTTCTGCTAGTTGCTTTCTAAGCTCATATTTGGCGAGATATTTCAGTTTTCTCAGCATTGATAGAGTGGCGTAGCATCCAGATACCGTGTGCTTGATGTGATCGTCCCACTTAAGATGTTCATCGATATGAACTCCAAGCAGTTTCCAAGATTTAATACGTTTTAGTTTATAACGACTGACTGCGATGTTAGGATCATACTCGGCAAGGTGATGTACTCTCGCCATTTGCGGGGTGGATAGGATCATAACCTTGGTTTTGTCGTAGTTAAAGGCGAGGGTACTCTCCTTATTGATTTGTAGTAGTGTTTCTACAGTTATTTAGGTCACATATTTTGGAATGATCGTAGATTGTTGTGTCGTCCGCATACTGGAAGCATTTGACATTTACGTTCTCCTGAAGATCAGCAACATAAATATTGAATAACACATAATGGCATTGTTGATCAATTCAATTTATACAATAACTAAGTGATTTCTGAAATTAAGCTAAAATCGATGAGAAAAAGGGAAAAGAGGCCTTTGATTTCGTTTTCAAATTTAACCAAAAACAGAGGAACTAGAGAGAAACAGCAGAGTAAAGCAGGTGCTTACCATGTTGCATTGTAAAATATATCACCCTCTATAAGGAAATCTGAGACAGTCTTGGTTTCTGGATTCCTTGCCATGGATTTCGGTTTCTTTGATAGGGTCTTGATAGTGGAACACTTTGATTCTGAATTCTGGATTCCTTGAGCTCAATACTTACTTGCAGTGCAAAAATCTAAAGGTCCCGATTAATAAAGGGATTTTAACTTCTTTCATTGAGTTATAGGAGGAAAAGTACTCGTTGTTATCGGTGGTGATGACAACTACAAGGACTGGTCTGAGGAACAAGGTTCCTACCTGTCGCGCTGGGCTCGGAGAAAAATTTCTTCTCAGTTCAACGAAGAATGCCTGGATGGAAGGAAAAGCTTCATATTTTCATGGGACAGGGAACACCGACCAATTCACGAAGACGCACTGTTGCATTACTTTGATCCTGACAAAAAGGACAAGAAATTTGTTCCGGAAAAGGAAGTTGAAGTACCGGTTACTCCATTGTTTCCCAAACAGGTATGCTGTGTGTTTGTACCTTATTACATGAGAAATTTTGGAACACATTTAATCTCTGCACCCCAGAGTTCGCTCACTCCTGTGTCGTGGTGAGAGCACTCATGTTTAGACTGAATCAAAAGGGGCGGCTGGCACTCTACTTGGTCACTTATTCACTCAATCGTTTGCTCGGCGCTGACTTTCTTACTATTTCTGTCTGTATTTTCTAGATGGAAGACAGAGCTTTATCTTCTCTTGCGACGATGGTCGCAGACCAATTCACGAGGGAGAACTGTTACATTACTTTGATCCTCATAAAAAGGAAATTAAAGAAATGTGTTGCCAAAAAGAAAACTGAAGTAGCGGTTACTTAAGTGGTCCCCAAACAGGTTTGCTTGTGTGCATGTGCCTTGTGAAATTTTGGCATCACGATATTGAAAAAACCTTTATTTAGTGATACTTTGAGATACTTCAAGCTTACGACTGATGATTTTACGCACATTTTAGAACAAACACGTCACCTCTTTTTCACGAATTTAGGAAATGAAAATCAGAATGTTACTAACTCTGTAAAAGTTATTGTTTTAACCAGATAGTCGTTTTATCTTATCAAGAACTCATAATTACAATCTCATGTTCTGATAACTTATTTGTCTAGTTTAGTATGAACTTATACATTCCCAATATTAGCGTGCTCCTCAGTACGCTAGAGGGATCTTTTGGGGATCAGCAAGAGACTGTGGCTCGTATGTGAAGTTTATACGCCGGCACTAACTGCATGAGTAGCCTGTTCTTTCTAGCCTTTACTACGACCTGTGGGATCAGTTCATAGGCTATTCCCGGCGCACTCACGCCAGCCTCTAACTCCGCAGTCCACTCCACTCTCGCGGTGACAGCTTGCCTTTTCGATCGACTGAAAAGGGAAAAACTACTGTTTAAGATTCGATGATTCTTTGATGATTTCCATAACAGTAAGTTGTAATTTTTGATGGTTTGTCCCAACGTTCTACGTAGGAAGTCGAGTGTCGAGAAAGAAGAGAAATCGGTGTGAAGCGCAGTGAGACAGAAGCAGCTGGAGTACAGAGGGATAAAGGTGTACTCGAGCAATTTCTGCAGGATTCTCCCCAAACGGATGACGCTAGGGCACCTCTCAGCGTGGAATTGGTGCCAGACCCTGGTGAAAAGCAGGAAGAAGATGAGCCCATGGATGAGTCAAATGAACCATTCGAGGACTTCGAGAAAATATCCTACGCTTATATACCAGGTAAAGGGAACTCAGTGTTGATGTTTAAAAAGTTAAATAGAGAAATAGCTGAAAAACGACATCCCGATGCCCTCAAAATATATAAAAAAAACAGTGTCGGTGGCTAGTGGTGGAATTTGCGAGATGCGAAGAGGCAAGGTAGATATCTACCATATAGCCACCCACACTGTGGTGAATAATTGATTTATTTTGGCATATATTAAAACAGTAAACTATTTGAGCTTAAAATGATAACTCGTTTATTGCTACCAATGTTACAATTTTGGCGCTCAAATAACCGAAGTTACTGCCGCCACGTTGCCTTGCCGACAAAGAAAACTTTCAACATGAAGGCAAGTTTTTAGCGCATGTAGAGATATTTCTTCAAAAGGGATTGTGAGTTATTCCTGTATATGGAACCATTCTTTACAAAAAATCATTTAAAAAGTCTGGACGCGCAGTCTTACAAGGTATTCGATACCGGCAGTATTGCAATGTTGAAGATCATCGGCCCAAGTATGGACCCTTGAGGCTAAATAACAAAACTTCCTTTCACCAATTTGAGACCCATCCCGGCCCAAAAATAAAATGTATACATGCCCTCTTACTTTTTTACTACCTTTTGTTACTTTTGTAAACGTGCACGTGCCAAAGGAATGGATACAAGTCCCCCACGGGAAAGCATAGCGATCCTTATCCAGGACGAGTCTGACATTAATACCATAAAGGAAGTGTTTGGTGATGTCTTACTGGGTATTAATCCTGTCACATCGAGAGATCCGCGTTCTATGAAGGATTTACTCCTCGAGCGAAGCACGCTAGTGAGATCCTGTTTTATTGTTGCTGAATCTGCGAAAATAAAAGAGGAATTGCTGACGAACTCCCGCAGTACAGTTTACCTAGAGCTCCTGAAAACTGCCAATAGGATTGTAGGTGAGAACATTTCCTCTCTCTTTTCCCTGCACACTTCGTTGTTATACCAAGAGATTCGCTCCTCGCTTCCTTTGTGCGAATTTGTAACCAATTTGGTTTAAAACCATGTTACTTATTTTGCATTTACAAATTTTAAGTTTTATCTCCTGACAAAAACTATGAAACTAAACTTAAACTGAGGCGTTGCGAGGCATGTTGTGATGTTCATTTATTTTTTTATTTAAAAAAATGAATAAATAAAAGCTTCCATGACATCAACAAGAAAAGTTTGCTGTTTCAGTCAGTTCTGAACGCAACGTGCCGCGTTGTCAGAGTGCTGGACTTTCGGTCCGGCAGTTGCAGAATCTAGTCTCACTTTGACTCCTGGGTAAGTCGTTTCTTTGTACCACCAACTCTTTGGCGACACTTGTAAAAAGCCAAAAGGTTTGCCGCCTGCTAATTAGGATCTTAACACCGTTATGTTTGATTTAAATTTTTGGTTTTAGTTATTTGCTGTGCCAAAAAAAAAATTTCGAGGGTAAATATAGTAAACCAATTTCCAATTTGTCTTTTTGTCAACAGAGAAGAAGATCGTTGTAATCCTTTGCACTGAAGAAAAAAGCCTTACTCCTGGTGAAGAAGAAAGCATCACAGCTACAATTGAAGAGCTGCTCGGCGAAAAAGGCTCACTTTTCTGGTGCAAGGGAAACAACAAAACAAAACGTTCCAGTTTTAGTCGATCACAATATTTTCTTGACGTTTTATTACAGCGGAAGTGGCAAGCAAAATAAAAACAGGTTAGCTCGGCTTTTATACCAAGGAATACCTCATGACTGGCTTAAATATTTTGCTCTACAGTTGAAGCTCCGTTAGCGGATACGTAAGCGGGTACCCTCCGAAATTGAAAAAAAGTGGTTTGGGGAAAAATTCCAAATGCGTCATAAGCGGCTGCTAGCAATATAACAGATAAGTAAACACTCACATTAATTAGTGCATATACAGGAAACAGTAGAGTGCTACAGTCTTACACGAATGTTTTTGTTCTTTCTTTTGTCTATTACAATATGAACTGTTCCTGTACCGAATGTTGATAGAGACCTTTAGATTTGAGGAAGAGGACGACTACGAGTCCGAGATTTTCTTAATTCTAAGTTGCGCACGCGCGTGAACCAGCGTCATTTTGTGGAAAAACGTGATAGCCGTCATCATTCTACAACGGGTCTTAGCGACAATGTCGTAGTGACAGGATCAAGTTATCAAATGTATCATAAAGTTTTATCATTTTGCTATCGGGAGAGGGCTTTTAAAACCTCCTTTAGTAACCGTACTAACCTTTTCGGTGAAAAAAAGTAAAATGAAGCTTTTTTTAGCACACGCAAAAAATTTTAAATCGTACTCCTCCTCGTCCTCAAATCTAATGCTCCCTACCACCGCACCGCATGAAGTGTTAGGACTGGCCGTGCAATGTTAGCTTACGACGGAATAAAGGGTTTAAGAAACAAAAACCAACAGTAACCAATGGATAGAAAGTGCGGGTGACTGTGCGTTTGCCTTTTTCAATAGAGATGGGATTGATCAAACTAAATGGTAGATGCGAACAATAGACCTCTTTAGCTTGTATGCTTTGTTTTCCCAGTACAGGTCATGTGATAATACACTTGAGAACTGTTTCTTTCAAATTTCGTCTTATTCACGTGCATATGAACGCATAATTTATGAAAAGACAAACGGTCAATTTCCCCTGGGACCTCTATTGGAAAAACAAAACATACAAACTAAAGAGGTATCGTAAAATTCCGAAAATAAGCCCCTCCAAATGTAAGCTCCCCACACTCCCAGCGCAAAAAAACCTTCCGTTAAATCGCCCCTCCAAACATAGGCCCCCAGGGGGCTTGTACTTGGAGATTGCCCTCAAATACAAGGTACAACAAAGAAAAACGGTAGAATAAGGCTAGCCCAATCGATTTTTAAACGCAAATTTCCCTCCGTACATAAGCCGCTCCGAAAATAAGCCACTCCAAAAATAAGCCCCCCCCAAAAAGGGCCTTTAAAAATATAAGCTCCGGGGCTTATTTTCGGAATTTTATGGTATATTGCTTAGATTACAATGAAACAGTATAAAACCCCCGCGATAGTGTACAATGTGCCGCTGACTACCCTCTCCAAGAATACATCTGCGAGCTCGCTTTTGCTCGCCTGCACTGAAGTCACTTTTTATTCTTTTATGATCGCTACAAGAAGAAGCAACCGCAACGTCGGCACGAGTAAGGAAGTAAGACTTTGTTGATCATTCTCTTTTTATTCATAAAGATTGAACCGAATAAATTTACCTAAGAATCTTAAACGACTAAAACACCGCAATCTCAACCTGCGGTGATTACAAAATACATTCATCTACACCGGTACTGAACAAAAACGTACAGCACCGAACTCTTTACAAAATTACAGGAAAGCAAAATTGGAGTCTGTATAGAGAGAAGAAGTGGTTACATCAGTTGCCATGGTAGCAAAATTTTTGGATGACAACAAACCGAAAAAGTCACATCAAAGTCTATTCGCACTATTTCAAACTTCACCGATCTTATTCAATATCATTTAATTTGGCAAATCTTGGCGAAATTTTCTTTGGGACAATATCTAACGTTAACTAAGTTCAGAAAATGAAAGGGACAATTTTTGTGTTGTGTTCACCTACTCCATAAAGCGGGCTCGTGAAATTAGTAAGTTTCACGTCGTAGTGGTGCAACGATGGCAACGAAATGTACAAAATAGCATGATGCACGTGCAAAGTTGTTGTTTGTTAATATAAACATATCATTTTTTGTCGTTCTCCTTGCCGTCGCCGTCGTCGTTGTCGTTGTCATCCAGAAATAGTGCTACCATGGTAACGTGACGTAACACTTCTCCTCTCTATTAGGACGCAGCCAACACAAGGCTGCTTAATTATTCAATACATTCTGTTCTATAGAGACCCACTCTATGTGATCGTCAAAGCGACTCTCATATTCGGTAAATTCTTCCAGAAGATGAGTGGAGAATTCGTATTTGTCAACAGGCGTAACATAAGAAAACAGCTTTCGAAGCACGGTAATGCTGCAAGTATGGAGCATGCCCACTCTGTTCAAAATGAACTCTTCCTCGCTTCTTTCAAAGTCCAGTAATAGCCCTCTCCATGCCAACTTGACAATCCATGTTTGGTGGAAAAAATAAGGAGATACAGTACGACGACAGATAAGCCAAAAGCGACTCGCAAAGGAATACACGATAGAAACATCACGGCGTTACAACAAGGCACAGCCTTGGAAACCCAACACAACGCCAGATAAAACGAATGAATATCATGTTGTACAATTCGTTGGCATTGTCCTGCCCATAATGGTTTCCAAAGGATAGACTCAATTCTCTCTGGTTCATGCCAAGTTTCTCCTCTGCTGGTCTCTTAGTCATCATAGTGAATTTCCGCGCAAGTTTCACAAACAAGGGTCAATGCAGTGAACATGTTGATAAAACAGCCCTGTGAGGGAAGGATGAGGTATCCTTTCCTTTCTCCCGCTTTGCAGATTTCACTTTAACTGGCTGCACTCTGTCGACGAACCTAAAAATATCTCTGACTCTTCTCACAACAGTAACCAGAAGCACTGCCAGAGACAAAGAATCCATTAAAATAAGAACCTGACGAGTTGAAGAAAAAGAAACAAAAGTAATGCATCGAGGCAAAAGAGGGCAGTGATTGGTCCGCACAATAATGACTTCATGAGCCGTTGTATCGCTTTCCAACTGTCAGGGTGGATGAGACGTGATGGCAAATCTTTCTTAAGCAACGTAGACATAAACTTTCCTGAAAGAGAAAGGAGAATTTAGAAAAGGTGTTTAAGTAAAAGAAAGGATTATAGAGAGAAAGAGAGAGATAGCGTGTAAACCCCACCCGGTTAGCTCAGTTGAGAGAGCGCCGGTCTGCTGAGCTGGAGGTCGCGGGTTCAAAGCCCGGCCGGACCAACACTCAGTGTCTTTAAATAACTGAGAAGAAAGTGCTGACTTGGTAATGACATCTGCAAACGGTTAGACTTTCTAGCCCTCTCGGACAAGGAAGAAAAACCGCAGTTCCCGTCTCACAAAACTTTCACTCGCCTGGTTCTTGTGAACGCAAACTGCTGTTCGAAAAGAGTAGGGGACGAAGACCCCGGTAGTGTGGGCAACCTTTCTTGGGCTGGGTGGGTTATCTGTAAGGAAAGATCTTAATAATTTTCATAAGGATAACCTCATGATTCTCCTTCTGGTGTCGTAGCAGGGAGGAGACGAGTTAACTTTCTCGCATCCCTCCCCACCGCTTTAAGCCCCGACGCCTGCCTCCTTCAAGGTGACCTCCCGTTACAACAAACGTTCGAACTCGACCATCTTACAGAAAAAGTGACCGTAAACAACACAATATTTCATCTCCGTATTCTACACTGGATTGCCTTACCTGTCTTCTGGTGTCCTGGCTAAGTATTCTCTCTCGATCAAACCTTCGATTCTCTTTTTAATCACTTGAGGACTAGGCATGAATCGGGCTTTCAACTGCGCGGTTACCTGTTTACAAAAGCAACAGCGCATTAGGTGGACAATGTCATGGAATTTTAAGCAATTTTAGCAAGTGAGAAACAATGCCGGATCCAGACCTTGAGATGGGGTGGGGGGTTCTCAAAAAAATGTTTTCGGCCCTTCGGGCCTCACTTTAGTCTAAAAATAAAGGGGGGACGCGGGCCCCCGGGCCCATCCCCTGGATCCGCCACTGAGATATCAAAGTGGATTCCGGCACTTATGGCCTACGATGGCGAGGTATCAGCCTTGCAGACTATGACAAAGAGAATGAAAAGTAGCAGGGTTAGGGTTCGCCCCATATAAGGGAATGTGCAAAATTTTTGCTTGTGGAATCCGGATTTCTGGGCTTTGGAATCCGGAATACAGCCCAGGGAATCCGGAATCCCACTAACGATTGGAATCCAGAATCCAAGTTCCACTGACAAAGACTGGAATCCAGAACCTGGAATCCGGAATCCACAGCGTGGAATCCAGCATCCCAGGATGTCTTGGATTCCCTTACATGGGGTGATAGGGTCGTCGTGCTATAGAGACGTTCGTTGAGAAAGCGTCGCCCGGACCGAAGAATATATATTTTTTTTTCATTTATACAGCCAGGCACCTATATAATACATATACCGTACTAACAGAACACACGAGTTAAACCCTGCATCTCTTCAGCCATTTTCTTTGAGTCTCTATAAGGAAGACGGATCATTACAAGTTTTTGGGAAATTACCCACCTACTCCTCTCCTAAGCCAACATTAACACTTCCTTCTCACTTAGGGCAAAATATTGGCTTAGGGGAGGGGTAGGTGGTTAGTTTTCCAGAAACGTATAATGAGGAAGACACCTCTCCAAGACAGACACTTAATGTGATGGTACACGGGACGATTCGCAACGACGATTTTTAGCGTAACACAGCGTCGCAATATTGTTGCGATATTGTTTCGAATCGTCACAACATTGTTCCAACATTGCAACGCTGTGTTGCGCTAAAAATCGTAGTTGCCAATCGGCCCGTATAAGTGGTGGTGCCAACTGTGCCCGTACTAAACAGAGATAAATGCGATATTTTAGCTGGTAATAATAAAAAATAAGCAAAACTTGTGATTGATTCAGTCACCTGGCCCCTTCACAGTCTAAAAAAACTGATCCTTTGACAGTTTGTCGTCAGTATGGATACTAACCTCGGCAACAAGCAGATTGTGAGGTCTCTTCTTACGCGCTTTCATTATTCTTACGATGGCTGCTTCAATTCTACAACTTGTTAAGAAGCACTTTCATTCACACTGATAGTAATATGTTGTGTTGTTATATTTCTCCAAGCCACACTTCCTCTGGAACGATCTACATAGTAGCTTAGTAGATGTCCTTCTGAGGGAGGTGTCCGGTTTTGGAGCGCCTAATTTTTCCTGATAATTTCACTGCTTGATCAAACAACCTCCCCAAGTGTTTCTCATAAACGTGATGGCAGGTTTGTGTGCCTTAGTTACCATTTGGGACCTTGGTCCCTGGAAGGTTTAACAGTGCTGGGCAGGTTTTGGGTGAAAGGCCAGATGAATTGCAACGCATGACCCCCCAGGTTGGCGGTTGGGCGACGGGTTAATGTCCCATCCCCGTGAAAAAATGTCATTATTGAAACCAGACACACTTTTCAAGATAGCAAGAAGGGAAGTGTGGAGGCCTTATGCGCAACGGAGCGCGAGGAGGCAAGGTAACGTAAGGTACGGTAAGGTAAGGTTAATCAAACACAAAGGTCATGAAATAGAAGCCACTATAGTCAAAGTCAAGTGGCCTTGATTGTGAAAAAAAAATTGCAAAGAGAATCCCTGGTGGCATCAGGGTTAATTACATGACGAAATACTCGGAAAAAATATCCTTGCCCAGAAGCAGCATAAGGATAGGACGTGGACGGTAAGGATACTCATGTTTTCTATCCTCGTCGACTTTTGTCCTCGTTTCCTTTCGCTCAGGTTCCATTTCACCTTTAGCGAGGACTGTAGAGAGAATAGAGGAATAAAACATCTTAGTAATCTGAGTGACCCAAAAAGTACCCACTCTTCCGCCCTGAAATGTTTCCATCATAAGTCGTTTTCCCTACAGACAATAAGCTTGATTACCAGCCGCTGTTCGGGAAATAAGCCCTTGCCCCTCCCCTGAACACCTTTTGGGGAGGACCGAGAGAACAATGGAAATCGAGCTGATAAAGAGAACTGCATAAAACTGTATGCCCCACTCCTAGTGGGGTCAGTCAGTCGACGTAAAACTACTTAGGAAGGTTTTGGGTGGCTATAACCTTCTGTGCCGCTTGGAACGTGTTAGGGAGCTTAAAGCGGGAATGCAACGAAAATATTGATGTTTCAGGTCAATTCTTTGCTTAAGTCATTACTTAGTACCTTTGCCCGAACATAATAGAGCGGTTTTCATTTGAGTGTCGAAAAGTAATTGGTTTTGCACTTTCTACACGATGCGATTGGCTTAAAAGATTCGCGCCACCTTTTCATCCAATCAGAAGTAAAACCAAAGCCAATTGTGACGCGCTCGCATGCATTTTCCCGCGCTTTGCGTCAGCCGCATGTAATTACTTCGAGTTTTGATTGGTTCAATGTATTGTCTGTGTCCTATGTGATTGGCCAGAGTAATTACTTTGGTTTTGGTTTTACGACACTCAAACGAAAACCACTCTAATGCTCTTGTATAAGGTAATACACAAATGTTACCAGGGAGCACTAACCATAATGATTTTGGGGGTGACTTCGAGAGAATAGTGAACTTACGCAATAGGACGGGAGAGGAAAGAAGACGACAAAACTTGTGTGACAAGCGTGACAATAATTTTGTTTGAAATAACTTGTTGTCAAACTTCACTTCCCTTTAAGCAGATCTCTTTGTAAAGGACGAGAAAACATTTTAAGTGAATATCACGACATAACACGCTAGTAATTTTTGTTTTTGTAAAGGACGAGAAAACATTTTAAGTGAATATCACGACATAACACGCAAGTAATAGCCCCGTCACGCCTCACGTTTGTCACACAAAAGCGTATTGCCGTCCTTTTCATCCCGGCGTAAACTCACAATAATTATCCACTCCACGAAAAGTCAAAAATGGAAACCCCGTTCCAGGCGGGGAGTCCGAAAATCGGCATTACGTTAGGAGGCACAGAACCCTACAAGTATTTACGCTTCAAGATTCCATGAAAGCATACAACCACAAATTTTGTACCTGTTTGTATTTTGACTCTGTGTAATTTGGATGTAAACTGCTCGTTCACTGAAAATGTATCTGTTGGAGCTAGAGATAATAAAATGATACTTGTAAATACCAGGATCAACCGTAAAAGATTCTACTCGTTTTTGAAAGTAAACAGTTATAGCTTTCCAAGATTGTTTTGTCAACATGACAGCATGACTAATGTAATACCATTGGGCACAAAATACTCCTTACTTCTTGAGCGAAGTTTCAGCGTTAATTCATGTTTTACATGGCAACTTTCCGTGTATCTCAATCCGGTTTTAAACATATGACGAATGATGATTTAGAAAACCCAAACACATGAGCGAGCAAAATTCTGAAACCGTCAGCATTGCTAACAGTTCGTATTCTGAGCACATACAGAGCAAGCATCTCATTATTACATCAGGGCACAGTGCGTTACAGCTCGTACGATCCGTATGATCCGTATGCTTGATTGATACGGATAGTATAAATTCCTCGTTATATAAGCTATACGATATAAGCCATAAAGCGAAACAAGCACCACAACTTGGTTACTTACACATACTAACAACAACATTAACGAGTTAAAACGGTAAGTGTTTTGACGACTACACTTACAAATATCTTTTCCTTTTGGATCTTTAGTAAGTACTCTCTGTGTCGCCTTTCCACAAGCTAGTGACTGTAACGCTCGATTTAAATCCCTTTCAGGAATTTCTGTATGCTGACTAATTTCCTGCAAAGTGAAAACCAAAACATAAGAAGGCAAGAATAAGACAGATTACTTTAGCAACAACACACCTATTTCATAACATACATGCAGGTACGAATGCGAACAGCAAGAGACGTACAAAGTTTTTCAGTCACTAGAGTAAATCTTATGGTGTTACCATTCAAATGAAACCTCTTCACAATTACTTTTACATGGTACTATTTATTTAGTACGTAGTTCTAATTTTTGAGTCTATGGATGACATCCTATGGCGTGACCATTTAAATAACACCTCTTCAGTAGGACTTTTACATGGTACTGTTTATTTAGTGTGCAATTCTAACTTTTGCATGAGAGTGAACATTCAAATGAAACATCTCTCATGGTACCATTTTACTCACAGGTGCGGAACTTTACAAAACGAAATTTACCCCATTTTTTCAGGAACCGACCTTGACCACTACTTGCAGAGCCAGAGTCAAGTCTAACACTCGTTACTTTCAATGCAGACATCATGAATTACAGACAGGCATCATGAATTTGGGTTAGGAAATACTATGGCAATTCTGTCCATAAATACCTCATACGTCCATCTCTCTTGACGGTTAAACAGCATCAGTACACACATCTGATATGAGGATACTTGAAAGATATGCCGGCGGATCTCTGTTGGACCACCCTCCTAAAAACAACCACCTCTGTTAGAATTGTGGACACCGATGAAAAGGTGGAGAACAGTTGTCGAAATTCCCCTACCAGTCATAGCGGGCCGCAAAGGATCGGACAATCCACCGGATAGCATATCGTGCACAAACGGATAGAAATACGGATTTGTGTGAATGGAATCGCTGCAGAAGCATTTCCAGGCGTTCAGATAATGGTGACGGCGCAATGAAAAGTGAGCAGGGAAAACAGAGAGGATCTACGGGTAGGGAGCCGAGAGCGGACAAGCGAGGGAGAGATGTTTCTCTCTTTGTTTTCCTTCGCTCTCCATTTCGCGCCTGGCAATACAATACCCCTTCCATAAAAAACGGTGTTGTACGGAAATCTATCTCATCCATGACTCCACTTTTGAGACGAATCAAGGCTACCCTGAAATGTAGGCGTATTGCTGTGGACGCCATCTTTGATTTAATAACATATCAAGATGGAGGAGACAGCATTGATCGATCGGCCGCAAACGCGAGTAAGAAAACTCCTGGAGGTTGAACAAAGTGACGAAAAAACTCTCAACAGCTTTAAACAATATCTTCGGCAATTCATGATCATTTTGCAACTTAGTAAGAGGTTAATAAACCAAAAGTACTTACTTTCTTGGACGGAGGAAACGTGGCATTCAGCTCCGCAGTTCCCTTGAAACAATGATACAAGAAGGTTTAGTTTTAAGGCAACAGTGCGATAGAGAGAGTCACTGTCACGACTAAAAGTGTAATTCGCGTTTTAGCAAAAGGAAAAATGCTAAATGAAATATTTTACAACTCTTTCGATTCAAGTTAAGGAATACAGGAACCCTAGCGATTCCAGCAGGAAAGTAAAAGTAGTTCTAACTTTTTAGAGAAAGTAAAAGGAATCCTATTATATGGTGGTAACGATTCCAATGAAATTTCTTCTGTAGTAAACTCATAAAACAATTTCTTTTGCAGTATTTGACAAAAAAAAGACAAGGTTTGCGATTGCTGTCAAAGTTTGCATTGGGATTTTCCTTGGAATATAAGGTGTAAACACTTTTATAAAGCGTTGCTTCTTACTAGCTGAGGTTGAAGAGTCAGTTGTCGTCCACTGTGACAACCTAGATAAAACCTACAGGAGAAACAAAAATTCAATAAAAAAGAAGCCAACAAAGTATGCAAGATCATTTCGGGAAAAAACTTCAGGCCCAAGTTGTTCAGAGGTTAGATAGCGCTGTCCACCGGATAAATCACTTTCCTGCAAATAAGTATTAGGGGGACCAATATTTTATTGGGCTATCCACTAGATAGAGATTTATCCAGTGGATAGTGTTATCCACCGTTTGAACCACTGGGGCCTGATTGACACGCCATACAGTGTTTATTGAGGAGCAGGAAAAAAAATGATCAGCGCGCGCTGAAGGTCAGGTTCGTGTAAACACGTAAAATAAATAAAATTGGACTCCTGTAAGTGCCATTGTCTCACAATTGTGCTCCGTAAACCGATGGAAACCTGTGCACAAAGTACTTCAATGCCTGGAAAAAACAAAAATCCGACGACACGTACGAATATCCTGAGCAAACAGTCCACATTAAACGACGCCCAACTGGTTTCCCCGTCTGAGGATTCCAAACTGATGAAGAATTTCTTCTCAAAAATGGGTAGTGCTTACGATTGGTCGTGCCGCAAGGGAAACTTGCTTCAAACAATCAGAAACATTACCCAGATCTAGGAAGTGATGCGTAATCAAAACGTAATTTCTGCGCCCGTTACTCAGAAGTTAATTTAAGGGGAAACCAGGGTTAGCGTCGCGAAATGTAGGTTTTCTCAGGTTGACGTACATTTGTATAAACTGAGTACCTTTTAAAGCAGTCGAAGGCATGCTGAGCTTGGGGCGGAATTGAGCATTTCGGCGAGGAGGACTGAGTTGGCCAGAAACCTGTTGTCAAAACTCTCACTACGAGATCCACGCCCATAAGATTGATCTGAAAAGTCAAGAAAATTCAACATTAATCCCATGAAGCACAAAGCCCTTTTGCAACAAACAAAAGCAACAACAGCACAAGACTGAAAATCCAAGTTGCAATGAGATGTACCTGATTATTGGAGATATGTTGTCTAAACTCGTCATTTGTTGATTGTGATAGCGACATATCTTTGAACATTCCTTCTAGTTTTGAGGTGAATTGGCAACCGCATTCAGTCTGTTAACGGAAAAAGAGTTTCAATTAAACACCTTGCAAAATCATGCCAACCGAAATCCAGGAACAACTGTATCAACAAATTTACGTAAAGGTCACCGTCTATAAGCACTTTTAAACAAGTGCAAGGGGCGAGGAGTGACCTTGTATGAGCAAAATAACGCTAAACGAAACCCCAGGTGTAACCTGTTTCTTGAATCAACACCCACCTCCTCCAACCAAAGTTAAATAGGCGTTCTTCTGATACAGTACGGATATCACCACGAGGAACCTTTCCTTTTTCAGCTTGTATAATTATTTAACTTTCGGCTGACAATATCTTTTGATCAACAACCAACCTTTAGTTTGGAGATCATATTTTTCTCTGAGTCATCTGAGATGCTTTTTCCCAGTAGCAGTCTCTTTGCCAGATGTTGTTTGTAGTACCGCTCAAATACATCCTGACAAAAAAAGAGATTTTGTTTTGACTGAGTTACAGAGCTTACAAGTTTGTTACTACTGGTCTTCGGGTGCCCAGCGTGGTCTCCCTGTGATTTTGAAGCATGCGTGGTAGGTGGCCTCTAAAAATTGGGTGCACGAGGCCACCGTGTACACCAGAAAACCAAAGAGGTACTAAATGTACAGTAATCCAGAGTACCAGACACTTAATTAACATACCTTTTCTTGAAGAAATCTGAAAAGCACCATACACTTATCCAACACAGTTTCTACTTCTTGTTCGGACAGCTGAAACAAATATTAATTTCCAGTTAGAAGACTTCGAACATTGTTCACTTACATGTAGGGTGCTCACCATTTGTCAGAACTGGCTGGCAAAACCAGTCCAGTTGTAAGGAGAATTCCACTTATAATCAGGACTGGGTTTTAGAAGCGTGCAAACAAAGTATTGTCCGATAGCCCGGGGCTAGTGGATTTTGCTATTGGGCTACTGAAACCTGTTTTTAACTTGCCCGACGGGCAAGTAATGTTTTTTGAGGAATTCAAATAACAGAAGAACTGTGAATTCAATTCTGCTAGGCAAAAAGTTTTTAGGGGCTAGTTGAAATGGCGTGTGGGCTAGTAAATGATAGCTTCAGCTTGCCCGAATGGTAAGCCGTAAATATGATTTTCCTTGCACCCTGCTTTTGGAAAGCGCCCTTAGATAATGGATAAAAGATCTAAAAAATAAAGAAAATTGATACTTATTAACAATGATTTACATGCCATAAAAAAGTCTCTCAAAACCTACCCCTTTTACACCTTTCTTGAGTTTGTCATCAATAAACAGTGACAAAAATTCAGGTGATTTGCTATTGAGGTTGAGAAAATGTTCAAATTCCTATAAGGAAAAAGATCAATACATAAAAATAAATAAATAACAAATCCAGGGTTCATACAAAAACTTGCAACCATTTTTTAAGGACTTTTCCAGGACTTTTCAAAGAAATTAGATTTTCAAGGACTCCCTACCAGGAATGTAATTTCACAGATTGTACAAACATGCACATTCCCAATCCATTCTAACAGGACTTTAAGGATTGCTCCACCAACTTCTCTTCATTTTTCAGTTCACTTGTCTTAAATAATTGATAGTTAATTCTTTCATAAACAAAAAGCGCTTAATGTAGTTCCCTGTAACTTCTCTTTGCAATGATTTATATTGTCTTGGACAACAGAAAAGCACTAACAAACCCTTTCCTGGCCACTACATTCAAAGTTGAAGAAAACTCAAGGACTTTCAAGGACTGGCAATACAATTTAAGAACTTTTCAAGGAAAAGTGGAATTCAAGTACCGGTAATACATTAAGCATGAGATGCAGTGTTTCATCACCAGATGAAACACCGAGAAGAGAGTTGAAAATACAATGCGCAGAGGAGTAGTTTTGACGAACTTTCAGGCGTTTCATCTGGTGATGAAACACGATCTCGAATGCTTGATATTACTTCTCAACCAAAATTATTTTAGGAGAAGAAATTAAGGATGCAAAAATGAGCAGTTTTTTATCTGATTTCCAAACACTCATTTAACTTCAATTTCCTTTGTACTTTCTTTAAGAATTATTAATGAGTTTGAGAACGCCTTTTCAAGGACTTCCCCTAAAATTCAAGGACTTCTCAACACTGTGCAAACCCTGAAATCACAACTACAACAGAGGCTGAATAACAGTAATTTTCAAGTTGCTCTTATTTGCAGGGGTGAGTAGTAAAAGTAAGGAGGAACAAGGAGGTTTGAAAAATAACTGACTGGCCTATTTTAAACACTTTTAGCAATTAAGATAAATGTGAAGTAATAACTTCTTGACCTACCCAAGAAATTGCTTGCTTGAATAATCTGTCATTACTGAAGGAATTATTCAAAAAGTGATCAAATCGATCCTTCAGGTCAAGAAGACTCTGAAGTAAAAAGACATGACTTGAGTGAGAAATCAACAACAGACAAAATCAATAATACCAGTATTTTCATTTATTTACTTATTTCCTTTGCCTCAGGAAACAAAATCCTTTTGTGTCACCATCCAAATGAAACTTTTTCAGCAAAACAAGTCCTAACCTGAATGTAAGTGATAGGATTTTTACAACTCTCCCCTTCTTCCTCTACAACAAGAGCTTTTCCTTGTTCACGTAGGTACCCCCTCATACAGTCACACACTGTCTTTAGCCCATCTTTGACTCTTGTGAAAAGACGGTGCATTCTGGCCAAATCTACACAAGAAGAACAAGAGGTATGTTAATACAAAGATTCACATTTACAACAAAAAAAGTTCTCCATTTATACATGACTTTGTATCTGGCCAACAATGTTGCCCAGGGATCATGCAACAAGTTTTAAAGTAAGAGATGGGGGATTGGCATCCTCCCCTGCCCTCCCCCCATCTCCTCCTCCAAATTTCTTACACTCCTCTAAACAATGTTACTTTTATTTGCCAGAAAAAAATAAAATGTAATTTCTTAAAAGAGCACAGGCCTCATTATTCTTCCTGTTACTACAGTCAATATTCTTCAAAGCGAATAAAAAGCCTTTCTACAAACCTTCTATTTTATTGTGCTTGAGCATGTGAATAACACCAGAATTCTCCATTTCAACCACTGTTTTCATGTGCTTGCGGATTAATTCCTCTTCAACAACCTGAGTAAAACAAACTGACTTACAGCACTGTACTACATTTCTGACAAAATTAATAATTATCTCATTACAGGTAAATTCTCTTGAAGTTAGTGGTTTGAGAGACTATTTTTTTTTCTATTTTGTGAAATATTGACAAAAATAGTCAGATGAATCCCTGGTTTGACATATGGTCTTTGTATCCTTTAAGTGGCTAAAAGCAACTTCACAGAAAGTGTGTTGCTAATTTAATTATTGTTACACACAACTGTAGCCTTACTCTACTACAGTCCCAGTCAAAATTGTTGGGATACTTAACTTTCTTCTTACCCTTCCAATGTTGGTGCAAAAGATTTAGTGAGTTATCTGTGACAAACAACATTGGGAGGACGAGGAGACAGGCCAGAAGTAAGAAAAAAAAACATTGCTCAGTGGAAGTGTCCCAACTATTTTTGTCTGAGACGATACTTAAAGTATGCTCAACATACTGAATGGTCTACATGTGTACTTTAGGACTATGAAGCGAAGAACATTACTGTCATGAAAGGCAATATTTGAGAGAATATTCTTTCACATATCAGTCGATCAACAGAAGTGCCACTGACATTTGGAAAGGCAATATTTCACTCTGTCCAGACACAAATTCTTTTTACCTTAACAATGGGCTCCTCAGTTGTAGGATCAAGATAATGCTTTGCCCTCTCGGACTCTTCATTAATTCTAGCTTCCACCTGATGGATAGTTATTGAAAGTTGAAACATAATTCTTGGTTTTCACAAGACATCACCAAAATTAAAACTAAGGAATTACATGTATCTATTATTCTGAGTTTCTACTTTCATGAGGTATTACAGCAGCTAAACACATTAATTTATACAAATCTTCAGTTTGAAGGGGTTCTTTGTTTTGCAATAGAGGACGCTTGAACTTCCAGGGTCTTGCGTGACACGGCATTTAGCTAACAGCCAGGAACACTCTTATGAGGCTTAAAAACACTACCATTTTTTTTCGATTTTGCTTTCTAAACATTCCTTGTCTCAAAATAACTATAACTTTAATCCTTATGAGTTCCTCAAACTATGAATTCACCCTTAAGTAAAACTCAAAGACATGTTGCTATTGATTTTCAGCCGCCATATTTGTGCCCCTCCAAGGGACACCAACATGGTGTCTCCATGTAAAGCTTTATAAATTTGGGTAAAACATTTTTCAGAATAACTTGCATATGAAATATTGCACAGACCTGATTCTTGGCAAGGCTTTTTGTTTATATTTGTCTTCTCTCATTTCCCAGATTTTTGACTTTCTGTATTTAATGGTTTGCACTTTAAATTAATTTTGTTTTTAAATTAAAACTGCCACTAAGATAAACAAGTCTTGCACATCTTATTTTTGTTGATTCAACCACTTGAGACCAACAAACCTTCTGTATATATACTGATGCACTGTTTTCTGCCAGAAACTTTTGACCCTCTAACTGTTAAGACAAAAAAAAACAGTGAAGTCAATAGACAACAATTGTAACAACAAAATAAGTTTATTTCATTGATTACAAGAAAACCGTCGGAACAGGAGGATCATGACTGTGTTGATCAACTAACTCCCTGTCACTTCAGCTTTTGATAAAGCAATACAACATGTACACTACGGAGTTAACATCCAATTTTGTCTTTTTATATGGTAATGAATGTTAATGAGTTTAAGACAAAGTAAAATAGAAGTTAAAAAACCCATGATAACATTGATCTGCTCCAGAACTCTTAAAATGAGTGGCAGGATAAAAATTTAATTTGAACAAAACATAACACCTACATACTTTATTGACATACTGCATCAAAAAAAATAAGAAAGGTACATGACTGACATTCTATTCACACATTTTTAGCATTCTTACTTTGTAAAATTCAGCTGATTCTTCCAAGAAAGGTTTCTCAAAGTCCTCTTCATAAACACTTCTTGTGTCAATTCCCAAGATCATCAACATCTGACAAGCATTCCTTATTGCCATCCTGAAGGGCAAGAAAACAAAATGAGTTCAACAAAATGAAAAACTACATGAAAAAAGAGATGCCAACAGTGAAATATAAGTGAAATGCAGAGAAGTGCAGTGTAATGGCTGGCACCATCAGTCACCAAAGGTTGTGTATTTTGTAACCTAATTTTCACTTTAAATACAGGTAAAAATACATACCAAAATTTACAAGACATAAAAGAACTACCGTAAAATTCCGAAAATAAGCCCCTCCATGTATAAGCCCCTCCAAATATAAGCCCCCCAAAATCGTAACGCAAAAAACCCTCTGCGAAATCACCCCTCCGAATATAAGCCCCCTGGGGGGCTTGTATTTGGAATTTGCCCTTGAACACAAAGTAAAACAAAGCAAAAATGGTAAATTTCCTTGCCACTACAAGCTAGCCTAATCGATTTTGAAACACAAATTTCCCTCCGTACATAAGCCCCTCCGAATATAGGCCCTTCCAAAAATAAGCCCCTCAAAAAGGGCCTTTGAAAAATATAAGCCCCAGGGCTTATTTTCGGAATTTTACGGTACAACATTTTAAAAGCTAAAGAACACTTAACCCATTCGCCCCTGAACCGCCCGTAACTGCCCGTGCGGATCCACGTTTTTTCTACCCTTTGTGACGTCATCAGTTTTAACGGTCAAGGACAACTTTGCCCGCTAACTTGTGTAGAGTGAAGAGATCTTTCAAACCATACCAGAATGAGCACAATTCAGTCAAGGACACCGCAGAAAGAGGCAAAAAACCATGTAACATTGACCTGAAAATCTCCATGAAAATCTTGTTCCATTGCCCACCTACCTTTCCTTTCACCTAATCCTAAGATCCTAAAAGCTTTCCTAAAAACTATTCCCACCAAAATGAAGCCTACTAAATGCCCAGCAAAATAAAAAAAATGAGGCAAGAAAAGCGAAAAAAGAGGGGAGGAGAGAAAGCGAGCAGTAAAAGTCAAGACTGCTGTGTCACTTTTAAAACCAAAAACTATGTCAAAATTTTGCTTTCTGCGCATGCCCCAACTCCGCAAGCTGATATTTTGCATCTGGATCAGAAGGCCATGAAGTGTACGACCTGTAAAGCGGTTTGTGGTAAGTTTTAGCTCTTCATAGCACGACAGTGACCAGAAAACTACTCGACTAGCTTCAAAACGCGTTTTTCAGCAAAATCTCCAGGAGCGAATGGGTTAAAATACTGTCTATTAACCTTTGAAATGTTTTTTCTATTCCTGTTGTAGGCCCTTACAGATATAAGTCCCTCCATTTATAGGCCCCCTCAGATACATGTATAAGTTCCTCCACTTATAGGCCCTCACACATATAAGTCCCTCCATTTATAGGCCCTCCCAGATATAAGCCCTTTCATTTATAGGCCCTCTTAAAACCCCTTATCAAGATGCACAAGCCCAGAGCTTATAAGCAGCAGTTTACAGCATTTTTGTATGAGGCTACCATACACCGGTAATATAATTATAGTGTACACTGTACCTATCCACAACTTCTCCTTTACGCTCTCTTCTCACCAGTGTTAGCAGTGTTTGACAAAGATGATCTCTTATATTACCATGCCGTACAACCTTTAATAGGAAACAAACAAGCAATTAAATAATGATACTTTTTCAAGCAGACAATTAAATTGGAAACAGAAACCACCACGAACTAACAAAATATTCTAAAAATCTGTCAGGAATTAGATCAAAAGGAAACTAACCAGGTCCCTGAAGAGGATTAAACCTAAGTTGTAAACATTATCAACACCATTTTGTTGAACATACACTCTATCCTGAAAAAAAAAGAGAGATAATACTGTAAGTGGGGAGATCAGCTCTTACTCCTTTTACTGTCAAAGCTATTTAGAAGACCAGAAACGTTTTTCTAACTTGCGAGTTTGCAGATACATTAATGTAAATCCTATAGTGTCACCATTCAAACTTGAGCACTTCAGCATTACAAAGGCAGTACTCTAAGACAAATTTCATCAAGCCCACTGTTCTGAACCCATGAAATCTAGGGCACACAGCATGAGATGAATGCAAAAACTAAGATATCCTAGTTACCCAAGGGCAAGAGTAAGTTGCCAGTGGCCACCATGCCAAGAGCTGCTAGAGTACATGTACTTTAACATGGTAGAGCCTGGTAAAGGATTTTGTTCATTGTTTGTTTCGCTATAGTCCCTTAGGTGGTTGTTAGTAAGTGGTGTATCACAAACCTTACTCGTGGTTGGTGGATTTGATCTGCAGTATTGTTGGCATTATTAGAGGAAAGAGTAAAATATCATGGCAGAACTAACAGCCTCACTCAATAAATGAAGACAATCGCCTAATGAAGACCTGTACTAGATGTACACAGTTGAAACATCATGATCAATAACTAAGTGACTATTGTTACACAAACAATTAACAAAACCCTTTCTCTAACACTGCAGAGTGAACAATTCCAGTGATCTGTATGAAGTATTTTCTTCAGAGCAATGACCTACCATGTACATAAGAATATCTCTGATCATCACCATAGATGTCTGGTGATCATTCCAAGCTGCATTCAATGTATCCAAGAAATTGTTATTGAGTGAAGCTACGACATCTTTGCGAATCTTAAAAGAGTAAAGCAAAAAGGAGAAAACATGACCAAAAGGAAAAATACCAAAATACAACACATTGTCACTATAAACTGAATCCCATTTGTCTGCCACACAACGAAGCAACAGCACTTACAAGAAATAGGTTCCATTTAGAGAAAAATTCATTTCATTCCTCTTTCACAATCTCAGCTGGCAAGAAAAACATTAACCGCAAAAGGAAGATACCATACCTTTTCTATGAGATGATCTGTAACAACCTGCTTGAGCCCAGAGTATAATCTTTCTCCGTGCTTATGTAGAACCATAGTGTAAGCATTCCTACCAAACAAATCAATAACTGGTGGGAAAAAAAGCCTGCCTTTGATTAGAACTTACATAACAGCACTTCCATGTACTTGCAGTATATTACAAGACAGTATCTAAAGATTTTCTAGTCACCCAAGAGCAAAAGTTAAGAGCCACGGGCCACCGGGTTCTGCTAGAGCACAGACTTGGTGTAAAGAAGCAAACTTAGCATAGAATGTACCGTATAAATTTTGAACATTTTCAAGTTGATGTATGTGTAATCATGGTAAGATTTCTGCACAGCCCCATACATATATGAATACATACAAAAACCTCCTACTATTTCACCCAAACAGAACAGATTCGAAACATGTACAACTGTATGCATAACAGTGTATTGATGTACAGGGTGTATGGGGCTTGCGGAAATCTCAGTGTACTGTTGCAACCTCCTTTAGGCCTTGGTACCAGTACTGATGGGTGATGATGATGAATAAACGTTATTGCAGTTAATTGACAAGTATTATAAAAGTGCTGATTAATAATAATAATATTATTAATTAAAAAATGATCATTATAAATAAAATTACTTATTATATTATTTACTGTTTAGCTAAGCTGCTGTTCTTTCTAAAAGCGAATTAAATGAATGACTCACAAAAAACACCATGCTTACTGTACACATGTGTAACTACAAGTAAAGTTGAGATAATTGTTTTACCTATACAGTTCTTCAAAACTCAGGCCACTGTTGTTCTTTTTCTGGATTTCCTGAATCGCATTCTTCAATAAATTCCAAATATCTTCTACATACTTGTCATCCATAGTCATCTGATTAAAAACCGAGAACAATGAAATGATTAAACCTTTATTTACCTTCTGCAGGATTTTAGCACAAAGGCTTGTAGGGCAATGCAAATCACTTAAAAAAATTCAAATTCAATGTACAAACAAGTCATAAGAAATTCCAAGTGGCATGAGGCAAGCCATTTGGTGTCAATGGAATCCCAATTTTTCATACTCTCTTAGGAACAAAAAATTGATTCAAATCTCAAATGTGGGGTAAAAAGGAGGAAATAGAGAAGGGAAGTGATGATGTCACAAAAACTAGATCTGTGAAATTATGTGATTGGTTGGCATATCCAAAAGAAAAGATGAAAAAAGTTCACTTGCCAGAAATCAGCCTGTTGTTATATATTTATC
This sequence comes from Porites rus, assembly GCA_964035705.1. NCBI lineage: Eukaryota > Metazoa > Cnidaria > Anthozoa > Scleractinia > Poritidae > Porites > Porites rus. The sequence goes on from OZ038000.1 coordinate 11,626,611, forward strand.
AAATATTAATCCACCCTCACCTAAACTATGGTCTTGCTGCCTGGGGTCAGGCATCCAAGACGTCCCTCAATAAAATTTTAATTCCCCAGAAGAAAGTGCTTCGCATGATGTATTTTACGGATATACGTGAACACGCAATTCCTCTATTTATTGACGCTGACATATTACCAGTGTTCCTATTTAATGTAATTAAAATAAAACTGTGATAGAACATTATTTATTGTAACTTAAAATTGTAGTTTTCCTTCCTTTTCCTTTCCTTTCGTTTCCTTTCAATTTATTTTCCTTTTAACTGGTCCTCCTAGATTAGCAATTGCTATTTTATGGGCCAGTCTAGTGTAACCAATAGTCTTATGAAATAAAGTTGAAGAAGTTGAAGAAGTTGTTGGTACAAATTGGCGAGGAGATATAAGCAGGGTTATCCTTTGATGACTCCACGTAAACCCTTCTAAAATAGGCCTAGAAAGATTTGTATGGAGTAATCAGAGCAAACTGGGGCTTATATCTATCCACCAATTTGCACTAACAGTCTAATTTTTGGCAATGGAGTTTTTTTATGTTGTTGTTTCTGAATATGCTAACCAATCTCATAACTTCACAAATATGATTATTTATGACATCGCACTTTTCCACTCTATTTGAGTGCCTGATTCGGGAAGAAAAGTCACTTACTGGGAGGTTTGATAAACTAAGGTTGCAAAAGCTGGGATTCTATTGCATTTACAAAAGTGGACGAAAAGTTGAACTTGGTGCTACTGTAAAGCAAATCAAGCCAAAGGAAGCAGCAGGACTAGAACTTGAGACTGTCAGATTGCAGGTCCAGCATTCTGACCACTGGGCCACACTTCCTCCATTGATATGTTTTCCTTTGGTAACATGATTAATGAAATAAAATATAGTGCCTTTATGTCTTATTGCGTCTTAATTGTGTAGTGAGAAATCAGCTGAGTTGCTGGTCACCACTGGAATAACCCTTAAAGCCAAAAAATAAATAACAAATAAATTCTCCATACTGGTCTCTACACATTTCCATGAAGAATAAGTTTAGAGAATTATTTTTGATAAAAGATCAAAGCGTTTTCCATTAGGTGATTATTTCATCAATTCTCATAACCTTTTCTCTTAATTGTGTATTGATATTGTTTGGAGAAAATTGATGTTGGTCACTCTTGGGACTTAAAGGGCTAAGGGAGGTTGAACCCTGCTTAATCAAACATAAATATCGGGGCATAAAGGAACGATCACCAAGGATGAAATGGCAAGATTGTTACATAAATTCTCCTCATCAATACAGCCAGTGTTTCAAACCCTAGCAAGTATCTTTATATTTTTAAAAGTACAATGTACTAATAAGTCAAAATTCAGGGATCCATATTCATTTTTTCTCAGAGTTGTCAGCTGGGCAAGTCAGCCTGATAGCATACATGTACTTGCCCATTTTCAATTTGGGTTGCCCAGAAAAAAGTGCAGAATTATATAAACAGTTTATATACTTAAAAGAATGGTGAAAAAATTGCGTGCAACTTGAATATTTCTGATTAGCATTTATTCCCGTTATAGTTATCACGAAAGGGTTTTAACTAAACTTTTAAGTACAACAGGCTACAGGCGTACGCTAAACATAGCTTATTTACGTGTTACAAGTAGCCACCACGTTTGTTGGTCAGTTTACCATGAAGGCAAGATGGTAAGCTTGCCTTTTCCCCCATATAAGGCAGCAGCTCCTGCATCACCTTTTTGCGAAACGTCTTCTAAAAAAGGTCACATCTTTTTTTTTTTTTCACCAAAGGCAACGAAACGCCCTCTACAAAATGCCAGATCTTTAAGATTGCTGACACATTTTCTACGAATGGTCTCTGAATGCAGTACTTCAAAAAAAGTGAGCCTTTCGTAGAAAATGCTGCACCATCAAAGATGACACCCAAACTCATGATTTCATTGCAGACAAAAGCAGCTTGTTATTCTTCATTTTCTAAAAGTTTTAACTAAATCAGAGAAGTAATAAGAACACAAGGAAAACGTATAAAAACATATAATAATTTTTTGAAAAGATTTTGTGGTTGAGAAAAACCTCACTCATCCGAAGGGCGACTTTTTAAGTTATCTTAATCATTTGTAGTCACCTGAGATGACCAGACGAATGGGAATATGGATCGCTGCAAAATTCGAGGAAAATTACAATTATTTCATTTTCTAAAATACTGAAAAATACAGTGCCATGTTAATGAGCTGCTGACTTAAAAGTTAGGAAACTGTTACGATTAAAGAGTTCCAGCGCCACATTTTTGATTTATGGTAAATGACAGTAGTAAAGTAAAGTTCTCTCACATTTGGTTGTGAACCTAAAAGCTACACCTGTAGCCACGAATGTAATAACAATAGTAAAATAGACTGTAAAATGTCTGTTTCTTCATGACTGAAAAAATAAATGAACAAATAAAAATCACTTTGATCAGTTTTTTGATGCCAAGAAAGGAATGAAAAAAGCACAAAAAATTTATGATAAAACATGAAACGTACCTTCACTAAAGAAAAACAAACACACAAGCCTTACTTCAGTTTCAAACACCAAACTCCTTGCAGCTTATCAGAATAGCAACATTGCATACATTAACACTGGATGCAAAGCTAATAAATAATTAATACAAAATTTCTAAAAATAGCTTCTCAGACTGTTAAAGGAAACTGTTCATGAATACTTTAGAGATACGATTTCTAAAAATAGCATGATTTAAGAATTTGCTTTCTTTCTTTCTGGCTGAAAATTAATGGACTTTTCTCAGTTAAATTTTGTTTAGTTTAAAAGGCTGATAGCAAACAAACAGAGGACAGCAAAATCTTTAAGTTCAAGTTTTGTTATACAACTATACATGTAACTATAGTTTATATCCCTTGACAGTTTCTAACACATAGTAGTAATTTAGAAAAAAAGGTATTTGCAAAAAAACAGTTAATAATAACTGTTGGAAGAATTTTGTTTTTTGAAAATAGTGAGTTCTGAAAAGAAAAGATAAAGATCAAAAGCAAAAACTACATCACTTTCAAAACTATAAAAGCATCATCCAGCTGTAGTATTTTGAATAAATTATTCAATCGCACCACTTAATTTATGCAGTAAAACCAAAAAGATTTCTTAAAACAAGTACCAACAAACACACAAACAAAAAGCTATATTACGGTCAATTATATGTATACTTTTGCAGATTGGTGACTGGGGATTTATTGTATCTGGTATGTGTTTGGGTGTTTTCATCAAGGTTTTAAAAAATTATTCCCCCCAGGGTCTATGAAACTTAATATTATTTTGTACTGAATACAATGTATAATCATGAACTCAGCTGACCTTGAGGTCAATACCATTACTTCAAAATATACCACACCAACTGTCTTAACTGCAATAATTCATGTTTTTACCTATCCTGCAACAGTATAAATAATTTTTCCTTTTTCTTTTGTTCCAAAAAAACCAAATTAGAACCACCACACATACACCCTTGAATGAGAACGTTTGGCCTTACATATATATTGCAAAGTTTAAAATAAGATGGCAACTGCCCATTTAGGGGGTCACTCTTACTCAAAAGTGGTGTCATTAAATGATTGAAAGTTAGCTGTGGTTACATTAACCATTCTGCCCCTGTAAGTGGCTCTTTCCTATGGGGAAGGAACTATTTGTGAGGGTAATCTTTCCAGAATAACAATGTCCTTGGATATGCATTTTAAAAAGCGATGAAAAGATGTTACAATTTTACTTTTAAACAGGTGTTGAACAATTTTTCTGCACTTTTATGCATACCTCTAAAATGTCATCTTTACCTTTCTTAAAAAAAGGATATGAATCATTTTCACAAAAATGCAGTGTGACCATTCAAAGGAAATCTTATTAGCATAATGTAATTATGAACAGTGGAATTTTTGCCATATGACCACCTTTTTCTGCCCACAACAAAAGTCCAGTCATTTCCTTATCCTACAACCTTGACAATTTAACCACCCACTTAAAGGCCTTTTTTCCCATAGAAACAATAGAAGATGTGTTTTCACAGGCCAATGAAAATGAAGTTTTCGAGATTTGCAGCTTCAGATAGACCTTTGCAGAGGAGCTAGGGTGTAGTCCGTGATCTCATATTTTGTCCATTAAAAAGTCACAAGATACCATATGACTGAGATCCAGGTAGCCTTTGTACAGTTTGACCTATCCTAAAAGACACTTTCTCTATGTTGACATCTAGTCATTGCACCAGAGACAAATCATTACCAATGATGCTTTATTAACCTCCCTTCAATAGACACTTTTTTTCCGATCCTAATCAGGACTGTCACTGACAGCCGGGGCCCAGGTACTTCCTCCAGCTACTTTCATAGGAAAATAGAAAAATAGAAGCTAGGTGGGGAATCAAATAGCTTGTAATTTCTTTACTTGTTGTATTTACCTACCAACTTGAAGTCTCAGTCACAGCCCTGCCCAAGGGTGTCTGAGAACAGAAGGCTACACTTAAGTATGTTTGACAGTCAGTAACCAGTCAGTTAACGTACATGATGTTTTGCTACTTTAGAGTTTGCTAATGTGTGCCATAAATTTGGATCTCATATACCTCTCAAATTCACACTTCTTCTTAAATTGTTAAATAAATTATTCCAACATCCTAGTGCAATATTGATGAGTATGGCAAAAACTGCATGAGTTCAAATTATCAGTCCAAGGTTGAAGAAAAAATGTCTTATCCTTGGTTGATTTTTATTGTTTGTCACCTCCAGTTCCATTGCACAGTGCCGGATGCAGGTGCTTACACTAATTGGCTTATGTGACGCGTGTGTATTCAAATTTATTTGTGTGTGTGCTTTGCTTGTTTTGTTGTCATATTCACCTAATTTGCACTCACATAGATTGCATTGTCCAGTTTAAATGGAAACCAGGTACCTGTTCCTCAAAATTTTAAGGGTTTCATAAGTTACCCAGTACGTCTCCAAGAACATTTTGGGTGTTTTGACAAAACTCCCATGATTTTTGCCTCTGTATTTTTCCCAGTAACTTGCTTGGCAATTTATGGCAAGAGTAATGTTACAGACAAATTGCCAACTGAGCAAAATAGCCACTGGAGGCAAAATTCTCGGCTTAGCAAGTTAAGTACTTTAGAAATCAAACTGTACAAAAGCCACATGTATCATTATCATTATTATTACTAGACTTCGGCTGATTAACATTTTGACTTGAAGTAAGTATGCATGCATCTTGTGCCACAAGATGCATGATCATACTCAAACTCTTGCCCACGTTCGTCCCTAACATGTTTACACTATGCAAGGAAACAAAGAATGTTAAATTACAAACTTATAGCATTACCATATCAATATTCTGATCATTACATGTTTGGACAACGTAACTTCCGTTAAGGTTTTTGAAATCTCGCATTAAAATTGAACAAAATTTTCCCTTAAAAATAAAAAACAAGCGTTTTTGGATAAATGGAACTTCCTCATCGTAAATAGACAAATCTGGGTGCAAATCGCGCCAAATTTGACTTCCTCGCCATGGCCCTAATCAATTGCATTTTTCCACTCTGTGATCCTCCAAAACGATTAGACGATAAATTTTAACTACTTTAACATTTAAACTAATAAAGAAACGCTTTGGGCTGCTTTAGATATTCATTCTTACCGGAAAAGCCCGAATTCTCATTTTTGTGTCTTTCTTCCCTGTTCGCAGGCTCGACATGTCGACGAATTCTTCAAGCAACTCCCAACCAACCAAATCCTTTGATTACTGCAGCAAATCGGCCAAAACGTCGAAGAGGCTGGTTAACTTAGTAAAGCGTATTCCCATGCATCGAAACTCTGAACCATCAGCGCATCACCGCCGCTTATCAATCGCAAACAGCTACAAGAATAACCTCCATTTTGCCAAGTGAAAACCGCGAAACAAACTCTGGAGCCATTAATATATCCCATAATGCATTTAGAACTGACGTCATATATTCAATTGCGCAAGCGCAACAAAAGGCCTGGCTGCCGATGAAAACAAGGCTTGGACACTGAGCCTTAAGTTGACCAGAGAAAAACGGTGAAACAGATGGTTTGATTGTAGGTAGTCTTCTGCTGATCTTGGATCAAGGGTATAGGTTTGGTCGTAGATAATGTGGGCGCTTCAGTGACTATTTCAAATTTCCCGAACCACATCAGAATGCAAGAGCTTAGCAGATGGCCAATATTCAGCCTTCTGGACGAAGAATTTTTAACTTCTCTTAAAATAGCGTACGTGTTTGGAAATGCAGGGAACGAAGCCATCGTTGTTACAAGAGATGATGATGTTTATGCTTTAGGATCAAACGGGAGCAGTTGTCTAGGTGTCGGTGATGCCCAAAGTTGCCTTCACCCAAGGAAGGTGGAGGCATTGTGTAAGAAAAATATAGTGTCCTTGGCTTGCGGCAGTGGTCCTCATGTGCTTGCAGTTTCAGGTACGTATGACCCAGATTGCTTTTCCTGACCATCTATAAAGGAAAAGTAGCAAGTCTTCTACCCATCCTTATACATTTATTATGCAACCATACGTGCTTCAACTATTTGTGTAGGTAGTTAGGTAGCAACTTTTAATGAGGGTAACACGTGACAGTAAACAGTGATGAACTAGTGGCCCTCAAAAGTGTCAGTGACAAAAGCTTGAGATAATGTATGCATCATATTGCTGGTTTGCACGTGATGTCACAACAGCCATGTTGGTAGTCAAGAACAAAAGCTTCCCTCTCCTCTGGGAACTTAACTCTATTTTCATGTAAATTCTTTGAGAAAAAATTATGTTGTTTTGACCCCCAATGTGGCTGCCTTGTCACGTGGTTGCAAACCAAGAATAGGCATGAGTCTGTACAGACCTACAGTGTACCCTTATTTTGCTCTCATCAGTTAGAGATCAAAAGCTAGGTGAACGTGTAACTCAATATCTGGATGCAACCAGTTACCTGCTGTGCAGCCATTATTTAGCCTGCCACTTCTCGCTGAAATATGTCAAATAATATGATAGCTTTATGCCTTTGTCATATCACAGAGGAGTGTAGTGTGACCTGATCTCCTTTGCAGCCACTCAGGTCAGAGTCATGCAGTGTTTCCCCTCCCAAAACAATGAGAGATAAATGTATGTTGGTTCAAAGCAGCTGTGTGGCCAGTAAGTTCCGACAAATGTAAAACACCCAAAATACTTTTTTTTATGTTTAAAAGGATCAGGTGAAGTGTACACATGGGGTCATAATGGCTACAGTCAGCTTGGAAATGGGAATTCAAATCAAGGGTTAATACCCTCACCTCTAACATCAGCATTACAATTGAAGCAGGTTGTTCAAGTGGCTTGTGGCAGTCATCACTCATTATCCCTGACAGGTGATGGCGAGGTAATTTCATTTTTTATGGTAATCTTAAAATATTTCACTGCGGCAGGATTACATAACCATGGCAGGATTAACTGACTGCGCCAGGATTAGCTCAGTCAGTAATTCAGTAGAGTGCTTGACTGCAGAACAGTAGGTTGTGGGTTCAATTCCCAGGGGCCAGAACAATACTCAGGGTCTAAATGTAACTGAGAAATAAAGGTACTGTCTTTGCACCGCAAGCGGCTAGACCTTCGCGTGACACAGATGACCACATAAAGTGGTAGTACCATCTCCAGACCCTTGGAGACCTAAAAATAGTGTCCCCAATATATTAGTACTTTTGTGCAAAATATGTTGGTACTCAAATAGAAAAGTGCATTTTTTAAGGACCTTTCTGGAGCTTACTCAGTTATGCCAACTTTCCCAGATATAGCACCGATCTCCCGTTTCTCCTGACTTTTGAGTATTTCTGTACTTTAGTTTGAAATTTAGCCCATTTTTTCCAAAATAGTACATTTTCTAGGCCATTTTTGCACATATTTAGTCACTGACAAAGACTATTTTCATCATTACAATGATGAATGCAAATTCTGATTGTATGCACCTCACGTAAGACTTCATATAATATCCTAAGCCATTCCATGACCGTCATAATTTGGGGGCTGGGTCGATTTGTTGGGAAGGCTGTGGTGAGGTTTGTTGAAATTCGGGGGGGGGGGGTGGGGGGAGGTTGCAGTGCAAGAGATAGAGACTGTCTCTTCATTCAGGGGGGCGGGGGTAGTGCAAGAGATAGAGTCTCTAGATTTAAGATCTCCAGAGATTCTGACTGTCTTGAATATTCTGGCTGATTCGCACACTATTGAGGAATTTTTGACCCCTCATGTTTTTCATAGGTTTATGCTTGGGGTTACAACAACTGTGGACAAATTGGTCTTGGAACTACAAACAATCAGACTGTACCCAGAAGAATCAACTCAGCAATAATAGGTGTGATAAAAGAAAGTATATTGTTTACAAGTTCACATGTTTATTCTCAAGATCATGATATGTACAATTAACAAGAACAATTTGCACTACATGTATATGTTGCGATCATCAATAGTCAAGCCTTTTGTAGGTCAATAAAGATGCCACATTCATGAGAAAAGGTTTTTATCCATGTATCAGTTTATTTAGTTTATTTAGTTAAGGTAGGATTGAGAATTAAACCGTCTTATTTTAACAAAAATTAACACTGTTCTTGATAATTATACAAACATGTGACAAACAAATACAAATGTACGGGTAGTTTTAAGTGTCGTTCTCTTGAAGATAACCAGTTTTTAAGTTTTCTTCTTCTCTGGATCATTTGATTTTAATGCTAAACTGCCACGCTAATGTTTTCCTTTGAGCATTTCATTAAGATATCTGCTCATTAAATCTTTTTTTATTATTTTTCTAAAGGAAGCAAAAAGATAAGCATGATTGCTTGCGGTCAGACATCGTCCATGGCTTTGTCAGATGCAGGGGAGGTAAGAACTGCAAACAAAAATACAGTTGAACCTCCACATCTGACCACCTACTATAAGTGAGCACCTGTTCAAAACACCTAAATTTTTCCAGTCAAAGCCCCATGATAAGCGACTGCAACTACATTTTGGATAGACTGCAAGTAGTCCGCCTTTTCTATTAAGATCCGTCGGGTTCTCAGACAAAATGAGTATGTTGGCTCTGAAAACGCTTTACCCCAGTGACTTTGAAGAAAATAAAAGTTCTTCCTCTCCCAGCTTATGCCCTCGTTTCTCATGGTTCACGGCTTCGCTGCTCACGCGTCTTACCGTAGCAACTTTGAAGACAGTAAGAGGCTGCTTGAGTCTACATTTTGGACTGATCGCGATGGTTTTATAAAATTTCCATTGCTTTTAACCTTTCGTAAGAGACCAATTGACGTATGGTGTGATCTTTTTGTTCACTGTAGTATGTTTTGCGTCACTCAGAGTATATGACGAACTTTCCATGACAAAAAGTAGATGCGTCGGAACCTTTTGTCGGAAGAGACCACCTGTGGGTTGATTCTTGTAAGCGACCACCTCCTGTTAGCAGACACTAAATCTTCGCATTGTGTGTAGTCGCGTATGGGAGGTTGAGCTGTATGTATGAGTGTGAATGAGTAATTGTGTATTTGTACGTTTTTGTGGATCACAAGTTGAAGTAAAAGGGCTATGAATTTAACTTTTACAGGGTTACAACAACTCCTAATGCAAAAGCATTATTGTAACTTTTATTAAATAAGGTGGGAAAAGGAGGTCTGGTAAGTCTGAAAACCTAAAGTGAAAGAAAATTGGCCGGCAACCATGTACATGTAACTATTTTTTGGAAATGGTGCGGTTATATCTAACTCTCGGCTTAAATTTCATGTTCTTGTTCGGTTTTAGGTATGGCGATGGTAATGTAATCTATTGATATTAAAGTGGTCCTTTGGACCGTGGGAACTTTGTAGTATGAGGCAACTAATGTTAATGCTACCCCACCCCTCACTGCGCAGATCGGTTTAGTGACACGTCATCGGCATAGAATTTCTGCGCTCATTCCTCAGACGTCAATTCACAAGAAAACCAGAGGCATCGTGAAATGTTGGGTGTTTTCAGAGGCTGCCTTCGACCTGAACAAATTCTTAACTTGCTAAGATTAGCAACGATAGTGGTTTTTTGTTTTTCAGCTTTTTGCGTGGGGCTACAATGGAAATGGACAGTTAGGAGTTGGAAACAATGCAAATCAGCTGACACCTTGTAAAGTCATTGGACTTGTTGGAACAATCACCACACAAGTAAGAACATCCTAAAAAATATTCGTGTAAGGGAAAATGAAATGAAAAACATTCATACACGCCAAGTAACCCTAAAAAATATTCATGCACTTGTCTAAAAAATTTATAAAAGGGAAATATTAACGGAAAAAAAATTCGTGCGGCTAGAAACTTCCCCACCCCCATAACTTTTTTTTTTGTTAAAGCAACGTTAAGATTAGCTAAAAACAAATTTGCAGGTGCATCACGCTTTTTTATACATTTCTTTACCGACCGTGACGTGCAAAGTCTAATTTCACGGTTTACCGAGGACGTGAACACAAGACAACGACTTTCTTTTTCTTTTTCTACACCTAAAGTCCTTTAGAATTTATCTCCAGAGAAACCCGCCAAAATGTGACACCTTGAACGAGACGGAACAAGAGTGATGAAGTTTGAACCGCGCGAATTCACGGTTTTTAAAACCCCATTTACACGCGCTAAAAAAATCGGCACGGCACGCCAAATTTTTGGCACAGTGCCTCGTTTACCCGTGCAGAGACTTCCTCCGGGAGGGAGTTTCGGCACCCCTAAAATTTTGAGCACTGGTGCCACATTACATTTGAGACCGATACGTTTACACGTCGAAAATTGGGAGTGCCGTGCCTTAAAATCGTCAGCGCGATGCCAAAAATTTGGCGTGCCGTGCCGAATTTTTTAGCGCGTGTAAATGGGGTTTAAGTAACGTTTTCGGCACCGCCACCTTACTGAGTCTCAATTCGACTATTATTTTATCGTTAAGTTGTAAAGTAACGACCCTCGTTGCTTTCGGATTTAGCACCGTTCTGGTATCGCTACTCTCGGAGGGTTGTTACTTTCGGATGGCCAAAACATGTACTCCACATAGGAACTTCAAAAAATAAAATGGCAAAAAATGTGAAAGGAATACTTTTTGAAAAAAGGTAATATGTATCCAGTACTTAAAAGAGTTATAAATAAGAATGTCAAAATAATCATTATTGAGTAGTAAACCTCGGATCAGTGTTCAGGGTATTTATCATACCCGTTATTTTTTACAAAAAGGGAAATTAGTTTTGAGGTCTCTACTTTCGGAGGGTCGTTATTTTCGGGGGGAATCGCTACTTTCGGGATTTGCTAACACCTGTAATATTTTATGGCGCTTAACTTTCGAAGGGTCGTTACTTTTAGAACTTTACGGTATAAAGGTCACCCTTTTTCCCGTTAATGTCTGTAGATTGTTTGTGGTTATGCACACTCGCTAGCGTTATCAGATGCAGGATGTCTCTATGCTTGGGGCGCAAACTCATATGGACAGTTAGGGACTGGAAATAAAGCACATCTGGTGACACCAACTAAAATTGGTCTGGACAAAGGGAGGTAAGAAAATTGTTGTTCCCTGTGGTGGCATGCACTTGCTTTTTAACTCTATGAAGACCCAATCTCGTTGCTCATATGAAAAAAAAATCAATAAATTGGTTTTATTAGAATGGTCTCACTTGAAAGTTTCCCTAATCCACAGACTCAAGCCTTAGAAGTATGTACTAAATAATTATAGCATCAATTGAAAATATCGCAAAGAGGTTTCATTTGAATGGTCACAACATAGGATGACGTCCACGGACACCAAAGTCAGAACTACATACTAAATGAATAGTACCATGTGAAAGTGCAGCTGAAAAGTTTCATTTCAATGGTAACACCATACTGATAGACACGAAAGTTAGAACTAAATACTAAATAAATAGTACCATGTGAAAGTACTGCTGAAGAGGTTTCATCTGAATGGTAATATCATAGAATTTCATTCACAGACTCAAAAGTTAGAACTACATACTAAATAAATAGTACCATGGTAAAGTACTGCTGAAGAGGTTTCATTTGAATGGTAACACCATAGAATTTCATTCATAGACTCAAAAGTTAGAACTACATACTAAACAAATAGTATCATGTGAAAGTACTAGCTGAAGAGGTGCGTACGTCCATAACACCGTGACAACAGCGCATAGCCAACAAATAAAGTAACAGAATCTCCAAATAAACAAATCTTTAAACAACTAAGGAGTATCTCCAAAAGATCATTAAGCGAATCAGTTCAAAGTACAGCGGTAGGTTGAATTCAGAGAGCGTTCTTTGTTGTTGTTGTTGATATTGTTGTTTCTGAAGTGCACTAGTGCTCCAGAGCTAGCTGGTGCATGTGCTAGTGCTCACTGTTTTGAGTGAAAAGCAAATCCTTGCAATACCTTCTTTTTCTTGTTGGCTGTTCTAGAGTGCATTCCTTTCCTCAACAGAACCAGCAAATAGCACAAGAATAGCATATTCAGCTCAAATGTACATTTATTTTCCAGATTTGTTGAAATTGCTGCCTGTCATTACAGTCATTTGTCAGCCGCCATGACTGCTACTGGAAAGGTCTGTATTCAGTGAGAAAATCAAATTAGAGGGTGAAAATGTCAGGTAACTTTGTATATTGCCAGTCTGTTTTTTTAGCTTACTGGCTTATAGCCAGTAACGCTTTGTGCTATCGTCTGCGTAAGAATGAATGAATGAATGAGAATGATCGTAAGTTCATTTCTATTGTTTTTGTACGTGCAGTAACGCATAACCCTCGGAGCCGAATGGACTGGGTTGGATACCTGTTGTATCCCATTTGCCTTTAATCTGTATTATAAAGCGTTGTTTTGACAAGGAGGAATTTGATGAGGTTAAATAGTATATTATCCACCGTTATTTTAAAAACGCAAAGTGTTTGCGTTCGTTAAAAAAAATAGCGGTCTCCTCAATTAGTACTAGCTTCGTGTTAAATAGATTGTCACTCAAATAAAGAGTTTTTAAATTATATTTTTCTATATACGTTCTCTTTTACTTGTTCAAGTAAACAGATGTTATTATCGTAGGTTTTTTTACCGTCCTGTAGGTTTACATGTGGGGCCAGTGTCGTGGTCAAGCCGTAACAAGTCCAATGGAAACAAAGTTCACTAAAGTTGATAGCATATTCGCTTGTTTTGCCTCTCCTCCGTCAATGTTCAGACCTCTCATAGTAGGTTAGTTGCTTATCAACTGTCCTGATTTCAGCACTTGGGAACTTAATTAAGCAAAGGCGATTTTGACCCACGCACGTCAACCGGAAGTGACTTTTTACATTCCTGGGCAGTAGTTTTGCAAGAATTTTCAGTTTAATCGTCTCTACAAGTGTAAAGAAACTAAGCAATACAAATTTTATAACGTCAAGACATATCAAAAGGGAACATTCCTCACTTCCGGTTGACGTGCGTCTCTCAAAAACGCCTTTGCTTAAATGCCCAGTGACCTATCTTTAGCGCCATCTCGTGCAATTTCACTTCCGGTAGATGGAGTCATCACTTTTAGTCAACCCCACACGCAGCTAATAAGTGGCGTTTGTACTAAGTTAGTAAATCAACTTTCTAGAGTAAGTCGTTGAAGTAATCTGTAGAATACGTAATACGACTGTTT
>OZ038000.1:11645227-11662727 GCA_964035705.1 Porites rus
TTCCCGTGGTCCGTGCAATCTGTTGATCTCGCGTTTTCCCCACGTCTCCGAGGCAAGAGAGAGTGCCAACGGTAAAAACGATTAAAGAGGCCTGTACGTTTTGTATATGCACACCTCCGAGAGAAGAGTAGTAATGAAAACGCGCTTTTGTATATGCTTTGCACTAGAGGACGTTTTTTAAAGATTCTTTCAGCTACTTCATTTTCTTGCAGGATTACTCGACTTGGCTAACTCCTACTGTGAGACACAGCTCAAACGCCTCTGCGAACGAATTATAAAACAAGGCATCACCGTGGACAATGCCGCCATGTTGCTTGCGGCGGCGCTCAAATACGAGGCTGTGGTAAGAAGTGAACCAAGAATCTGCTTTCTCAAGTGTCATGTAATTTCTCCTTTAGTACTGAAGCTGTTCTGAACCTGGGTTTGGGGGTGGGGGTGGCCGGGGGTTACTCAACCAATTGTATACGGGGTGGCTCCTCCCCGAGGTCCAACCCCCTACCCTGTTATATACCATTTTGGACAGAAAAGTTACCCACGCTCGCTGATTCCGCAGTAGCTAAGTGTTTAGTCTTTCTTTTCTTTCTAGGATCTGGAAGAATTCTGCTTCAAGTTCTGTGTCAATCACCTGACGGCAGTCACGCAAACTGAAGCCTTTAATCAACTGGATGAGACAACGGTCAAGGAATTTATTCAAAAAGCTGCTAAGTGGGGTGCCTTTAAATACTAAACCTGAACCATTCTCAACCAACTGTACCTTTAAAGTAGGCTTTCTAAAAGTCCTTTATTTTTCATGGTTCGGTTCGCTCACTTTTAAGAACTTATGAGAGGTCGACTTGTAGCAAGTCTATCTTAAAAGTAATGGATTTCACTCAATTAAAAGGGGACAGCTCTAGACTATAAGAGATTATAACAGTTCATCAGTTTATTTGGCATTCATAAATCTGATTTCCAGGGTTTTAATGAAAAACACTCTTATAATGTGAGGACTTTCTAGACCCATGATATCCGCGTAAAAAATTTGAACATAAACACTGGGGCTGAAACTTTTCACGGCCCTTCTTCAACTGGCTTAGTTACAATTTCACATTATGAGGAAAACCTGGCTGAGCTCATCATAGGTAGCCCAAGCCCGAAATATTATCGGAAAAAAGGATTTTTAACCGTTAAATGTTCTAATTGCTGCCCCCTCTCAAATAAACGCCTCATGTCTAATAAATGACCCCTTCTATGAAGAAAAGTTTGTATTAGACGCCCCTCTCTAATTGACGCCCCCTGTCTGATAGACGCGACCTCCCATGACAGTTTCTCTAAAACACTAAGAATGAACTAAAAGGTGCAAAATCGATCATTCGATTTATTCAGTTTCTTGCTTGATTATGGAGGGCGCTATTTTCAGAATTTTTTGGTAAAGTAATATTTTGAGGTAATTAAGTTTCAATAGGAACGTACTGAACAGGATTCCTTTGGAAAGATGTAATATATTATGATTTTTAGTTCAAAACCAGCTATGTAATATATTACTAATTTATTGTCATAGTTCTAAAGTAACTGAAATAATTTGATTTATTTCAATGAAAAATTTTCTGTCATATCTATTTATCTGTTCGTAAAAATTAAATTAATATTATATGATCAAAAAATAATTCAATATAGCGTCATCAGCTTGTGCATATAAAAAGAGGTGGAAACTGTTCTATTTATTAATAGCGAAACAAGTTTGCCGCAATAAATGGTCCAACTAGGCACAGATTTGCGACTATTGATAATCATCTCGGTCATAGCTTTGGTGTGGGTGGCAACATTTTCAAGACTGAAATTTCTTTGAAAAACGGCCAACATGCTCTGAAGGATTTTTTTCCATTGTCTTTATCATGAATAATTTTGAATATATACCATTTTTGATGAATGTAACTCTAGTCTCTAATCAAAGCTAAGAATTCCAAAATGCCCCCTTAGAAGCAGGGAAACATCTTTTTGACATAACTTAAGGCGCAAAATTAAGGCCACTGATATCTTGCTCACTCTGCATATGATATAAAAAGTTTCAACACAATTCCGTTAAAAAATTAAATTATAGAATAAATAATTTCTTTTTAAGTTTTATGAAAATTATGAATTGAAATTTCAGTATTTTAGATTCCACTTCACGTGACTTCACATGATAAAAGTAAAACAAATCTTTTGACAGCTGTAGGCAAATCTGGAAAAATTCGATACCAACTCTTATTACACATGGAGATTGCAGTGGCTCTAATCCACAGGTCAATGGCCGTTTTTATACTAAGGGAGAACTTGGGCAAACATTTTGTAGTTCGTCTGGTTATGCGTCTCTAGTATAAAGACGGGCATAAGACGCATTATGCTTCCAGACGAACTACGCACCTTCCGTAGTGCGTCGTTTAAAAGACGTATTTCGAACGGCGTCTTGTACCCGTCTTTATACTTGCATTGAGACGCATAACCAGATGAACTACAAATGTTTTCCCAAGTTCGTCCAGACGGATAATGCGTCCTTAGTATAAAAACGGTCATAGATATATACTCCCCTGACCGTTAGATAGAATGGACCCAATAGATAAGAACTTGACGGGGCCTACCGGGCCTGAAAATAACTGAAAGAGACATGTTGCCCGACTCTCCTGAAAAGAGACTGCACTAAACCAAGTTATTGCGGGGGAGGAACTCTTCCACTAAAGGTTTTTAGGTAATAGTCCAGCCTAAATTAGCCCCCCTCCTCACGCCCCAACGAGTCAACGGGTTTATTTATCAAATAAAGGTTTTTTAGACTTTATTCTTTTAAGAAAAAAACGACCCCCTGTTGTCCCATGCTAGTGCTGATCACTCGTCTTAAGTTTTCAGAAGAGAGCTCTTGTGAAAATACATCAAACGCTCCATTCTTGCCAAAAGTATTATTTTTATCCAAGACTGCTTTAGCTATGCGTTCTATTTCTGGTCGTCTTTACCACGGACAAAGAAGCAAAAAAAAAACGCCTGATCTCAGGTTACCGTTCCCGTTTCGTTTTATCCAAGCGGGACAGACGCTCGAAATTTCGTTTCCCTTCCCGCCACTAATTTTCCTTCTCTCCCTTGCTTGAACATCGGGTCCCGCGAGATGGAGCATTAATGAACGTCTCCTGTGCCTGTTGTTCGCTTTGTCTTCATTTAGAATTAAGCTTTTGCCGTCTGCAAATAGTTCGAACGCTGTCAGCCAACGCTTCCATCGCAAACCAAGCGTGTTTTGGTCCCCATGACAGTCGAATGTTTTGACATGGTTGCTCTCATTATCATCCATGTTTCTCGCGAACTTTTTGTCTCGCTGACTTCTTGGGGTCTCTTTTTACCCTCGTCGCCGATGTTGTGACCGATCTCGTCGCGGGTAAAATAACGAAGGATTACAACGGGTTGAACCTCAAACGATTAGCTTTATTCCGCCTTCACGACTCGTGGTCCTCTACAACTACAGTCAGGCGTTACATGCACTACTGCGGGGGAATCTGGGTCCTAATACACTACAATCAGCCTAGTCCCTAGGCGTTCTCGGTGCGGTCAATCCTGGACTCCACCGTGAGCTGTGACGTCACCGAGAGCTAGGCTGCACTGCAATATTTACATCCAAAAATCTCAAATGAAGCTGCCTTCGTGCACAGGTAACCCAGGCTGGTCACGTACGCGACCTGAATTAGTCTGCTGCGAAGCCTGGTGGCTTCGCAGCAACAAGTTCAGTAGAAGTAACTTGAAATAAGGTTTACATTTTTCCTTAGTTTCAATATTTGCTTCAAGTAGTAAACAAATCAAATGTGGAAAAAGGCGGTCTTTCCTCAAAGTAAGACAGCTGAACGGATCACTATACCAATACGAAACTTGTAATCTCAACGAAGAATGCACAAGATATATTTTTGATTAAACAACTTAACGAACTGACACTCTCTTATTAAACAGGACAGACTCAAAAATGGGTTTCTTTCCGAAAGAAGGTGTTGACGAGACTTTGTCAATAGAACTTCAGTTGTGAAGGTGTAAGCGGGTTTCTTTACACAAAGAGGAAAAGAAAAACGATAGGAAAAATAAAAAAACTGAATATTCTATATAAAATGAACAAAAAATCTACGTATATAGCTTGACTTATCCTAGGAGTGCTCAATGCATAAAAATATGCAGAGCGAAATACAAATGAAAAGGATAGAAGTTAATGGAGTTGTTTACTTCTATCCTTTTCATTTGAATATTCTATATAAATATTTTAGCCATAAAATTTAAGTCAAGCCGTAACTGAAAACTGAAAACTGAAAACTTTATTTATACTCGAGGGTCTGGAGCTTATTAGGCTCCTAGCTTAAAAAGCTAATGAGTCGAGGTTTAAAACAAAACAAAGAAGAAATTAACTTGAATTAAACTATTTACATCATGATGCGATATTATTTACAGATAGTGATTCTCAAAGGTACAATAGTAACAATAGTCTAACAGTTACATAAAGAGCAGTTACATGCGTCAAAGGTGATCTTTCTGATGCGTGTTACAAATTTTTCCAGGGTCGGAGAAGTTCTGAGTTCATCATTTAGAGAGTTCCAGATTTTTGATCCATAGAACCTAAAGGTGTTTAGTCCATACTTGGTGGTGATAACTCTAGGTTGTACAAGAATCAATTCGCCCCGTAAATTACGTGATTTACTTCTAAGCGTCAGTGGATTACGAAGTGGAGTAGGTGTTATTCCATAAATGACTTTATAGATAAGAATACACATGTCCTGGACTCTCCTGTTGTGCAGAGAAGGCATGTTTGCTGTTTCCAGTAGAGTAGCATAAGTATTAGCATTGTCATTAAAAATTAATCTTAGAGCCCGCTTGTTCAGTTTTTCAAGTTTATCTGATGCCGTTTTTCCACAGCGCATCCACACTGTGGAACAATAGGTGAAATGAGGTAAAATATAAGCCTTATATAGCGTGAGTTTAGTTTGGATGCTTAACAACTTTCTAAAGCGACTAATAACTGCGATCTGCTTGCTTACCTTTTTGCATATTGAAGCTACATGGTTGTTGAAATTTAGCCGTTCGTCTATGTGCACCCCCAGTAATTTGCAGGTGGTGGAGGGCTCTATTAATGGGCTCTAACTGTCCGTACCTGTCCGGTTACGGGAACACAAAAAGTCTCGCAATATCTTCCTTCGTTAAAATTATCCCCGAGAAATACACTTTTTAATAAACACTAAAATATTAAAACATACTATAGTCACTGACTTAACACCTTTTTAGCTAGTACAATTTCAGAAATGAACATACTTTATCGAGAATATTTTGAATTAGCATTTCAACGTTCGAAACTGTCTTTTTGAGTACTATTACACTTTAGAGCGTAGATATGCTTGAGTTGCACTGACAGGGACATGCTAAAAAGGCAAGTAACGCGGAAAATTGTCGAACGAGCATTTCTAGCCGGATTTTTGATAACGTTATCGCCAATTGGACCTTTTGTGTCGAACAGTTTTTTTTTTATCTCTAAAGTAGCTATTATAAAAACTAAGAGCGTAACCATTGCTTTTTTTCGTCTCTTCGCTCTTTCTTTTTCTCCTTTCCTTTTCCTTCGTTACTGTGATTTTGGAGCTTCTCGCGCTTAAGAAACTTGCCTTTTGACGCCTTTTCACTCAAATGACTGCAAATTTCGTTAGGTTGGTTTTCAAAAAATCGGCTAGATTTTTTTAAATACATGACAAGGAACTGCGAAAAATCGCAACTAACTAATTTTCGCCAATTTTGTTAAATCGACAACTGGCTCTGGACTACAATGATCATTAACATGACAAAGAACTGCAAAAAATCGCAACTAACGCGAAAAATCGTCTGACTTGCGATTTTTCGTAATTTTCGCTGTTTGCGAAAAATTGCAATTTTTGCAGCTGCGTGCAAACCTGGACTTAAGTGTCAGACAAGCACCTTCCCAATAGCTAGCCACGATTTGATTTGTTCCACTTAAACAGTGTAAATGTATTGAACAATTCTCTGAAAGCAATGATTATCTGCAGATTGCACAATGCAAGAGCAAAAGTCCGCACAATGATTCTAATACCTCAATGAGTTTCTCACTAATACCGTTTATAAAATAAATTTTCAAGGGTTGCCTCTAGTTCCAGTATTAAATTAGTCCCCTTCTCTAAATAGCTCCGCCTCAACATTGCTGGGGAAAAATTACTACAAATAGGTAAATAAGAAATAAGCCCTGCTAGGTAGCTTATAGACAGGGGGAGAGGGAGGATCTTGCAAACGCGATTTCGAACCTGAATGTGTGGAATAAGATTATTCAGAGCATCCCGACCGAAAAGGCCGAATGATGACGAATAAGATTAAGAATCCCAACTAGCGAAATCCAAACCGGTTGGCTGCTTTGAAATGTTAACTGTCAGCGGGGCCTCCTGATTTCAAGTCCAACACTCTGTCCGGTTCGGTCACGCTTACTTCTCTTTAAATGAACATAACGACACTTACTGCCTTGTGCAATTTCCCGCTTTCATAACAAAATAGACTTTGGTGAAAATATTAGAGAGATTAAGGGTCACGTCTACGGAAAACGACAAACGTCAGATTGAGAAATTCTCAGAATAGGAAATAAGCAGATAAAAACAGTTCAGAGCAATTCTTATGGATAAAACTGGCGTGAAACTACTTATTTTTGAGTAAAAGTAATAAACAGTAAACAACAACTAAGGGAAAAACTTGATCACGTGGTACAAATTCACGTTTGCCGTTTGGAATAATCTTTGTCGTACCTCCACGTTCACCCCTCTGTTGTGCTTTCTTCTTAGTCTGTGGATTAACTAATGCAATACTTTACTGCTAAATCCTTGCATCGAACATATCCATGACACAAGGCGTTGTACAAGACTAAGTAAGTTGCTGACGAGCCCTCTATTCTTTTCCACGTATACAGCATGCGGTAACATTTGTCACGGAGTTCTTTATTATCGTGGTCGAATCCTTCTATTTCTGCTTCGCCGAATTCCAGGCGCCTCGCAAGGGCTTTCCACGATTTCCCAAGCTCTGTTGACAACCCTTTCAAATCATAGTCCACAACCATTTCATCTTTGATTTCTTTAAAAAGAAGCAAACAAAAATTAAAATTCTACATCAACAAAAACAGAAAGACGTTTTTCTTTGGAAAGTACAAATTAAGCTCCGTATTCGCTGTTTCCTCTGTCTCCAGCTTAAGGTGGCTGAACACAGTTTCTGTGACAGGATTGCGTGCGCTGAGAAATTTCACTGAAGCAATTCTTTCCGCGCGCACCAAGGACTGACGAAATCTCTGCATTTTGGGGTTTCTTCTACAAGAACAAAAAGCAACGAAATATCAGTTTCTAAGAACCGCTTGATATGCCACCATTATGAAGTCTCTACCTGGGTTTTAAAAAACAAATAGGTTCTGTGACAAGGTTCGTACCTTCTTCCAACTCCGGCGATATCTGCTTTTTTTCCCTTCCTTTTTCTTTCAGAGTTTCTTCTACGAGAACAAGAAGCAGTATAAAAAGGTCAATTTCTAAGAACCACTTTGTATGGCAGCATTATAAAGCCCCTTTACCTTCGTACAAATTGTTAATAAACCAATAATCAACAACAGGGAACAGACGAGACGTAACGTGAACAAAAGTTGCAACGCGATAAGATTGAAATACTGCCGCGGCTGCTGCTGCTACTACTAATAGTGATAGAAATGTGATGGTGAATACATGAGAATCAAGAGACTATAAAGGGGACAGAGAGGGCATCCCCCATATACACCCTATTCCATAGGTAATTCGTCTCGAGTTATTTTTAGAATCGGGATAAAGTTACCTCGCGCGAGGCGTGGATGTTTCGTGGAGGTTTCGCATGACCAAACGCCGTGCAAAACATGTCGGTCGAGAGGCAAAGAAAGCGTAAAAAGATCGAGAGCATTTCTGAATATTGAAGCGAAATGAGTCGGCGCTCACCTGGGAAAAACGAATCGCTGGACTCTTTGACAACCCGTGAAATCAGTTTAACTCGAAGTTGTCGTAACCTCAGTGCTTTAATAAAATGAGAAATTTCGCCGGTCTATTGAAACCGGTCGTTTGTACAATTTAGGGAGTTTAAGATCCAATGACGCGGACGACAACAAGAACGTCAAAAAACAATAGGTTTAATTAGCAAAACAACAACTTCGCACGTGCAACACACTTTTTTGTTTATTTCTTTCCCGTTTTTGCACGACTACGACGTGAGAATGCCTAATTTCGCGTTTTATGGAGGACGTAAATAAGCAACTACGAAATTTTACTTCTCTTTCTGAGCTTGAATATGGGCCCTTGAAATTCAACTTTAGGAGGGTTCGCCTACAATTGACAAAGTAAGTGGGTAGGAATAATCGCTATAAAGACTGAAAAAAATAAACATCAAACCAGAAATTGCTCTCTTCAAACTGTAAATTATAAATGATCCTGAGAGAATATTCAGTGTGTAAAGGATTTCCCTGCTCTACTGTTAGCTTTATACAAGAGAGGAAGGGCGATTCTTTTTTAATTTCGGTTTCGCTGACACAGCTTTCGCAGAAATCTCGCTGTAGTCGTTTTCGTCGACAAAAGGAATAGCAAAATCGCTCTCCGCGTCTTCTCCCATTTTGTTCTGCGTCCTTTCGTGAAGGACGCGTGGCTCTCAGCGTGGATCATCCACGCGGAACACATTCGCGCTATGTGATTGGCTGTTGTCTAATCCCCCTTTAGATCTGTGGTGTTAAAAATAACTCGAGACGAATTACCTATGGAATAGGGTGTATATGGGGGATGCCCTCTCTGTCCCCTTTATAGTCTCTTGATGAGAATACAAAAACGCTAATTAAGGACGCGACTTTGAAGATTTACTTTATTAAGTGAGAGAACTGAGCGGTCAAGTTAGCTCTTAGCTCCCAACAAGTTTGTTCCTCAACGCAATCGACACTCAGCCACACCACATTTCTAGGGTACTGTAGGCAGTTTACGTTAGAGTAAAAAGGGTGAGTAGTAAGGGTTTATATAATGCCTGCATTGAGCAACGGTACAAAATACTGCTGTGTTCAAACACTAAGATATGTAAGTGTATTGCTCTTAACGTTTTAGAAGCTAAAGTCTCTTCGATTACTAGTACCATCTATTAACTATACCATCTTCAAGCTCAAAAAAACTCAACAGCTACTGGCTTCAAGCACGCAGCCTAAGAAAGTTTGCTGCGAAGCCTTGTATCCTCGCAGCAATCAAGACTTCTCGATTAATTGTTAAAGCTGGGCATCAACAATACCTGAATCGGATCGGATCAACTGCTGTAACTCACTGAATGACAAAAGGTTAAGGACAGAGTTACAAGGGTTGATCTGCTACTGTTTGATCCACGTTTTGTCAACGAACGTTGAAGCCTACCTTGTAAAGACCACGATTCATCGTGCGACTTTGGATATGAGCTGGATAGATAAATTCTGCAAAGAAAAAAATGCCACCCCTTTTTTAATGCTAGGTCGATAAACCTAAAGGTGTAGGCCTCTGTTCACCCCGTTTTGAGAAGCCGTTTACATATCTGACTGGGTACTATAGAATTTGTTAAAGGCTCTTGACTTGGAATTGTATGTAGCGGCAGGCGCAGATCCAACCGGTTTCCATCGGTTTACGAAAATAGGTCAGATTTTTCATAATAAACATACTGTTGATAAGAATAAGAATAAGAATTTGAATTTGAATAAGCTTAAGACGAAGAAGAAGAAGAGGGGAAATAATAATAATAACAATAATAATAATAATAATTAAGCGATAGAAAACGTTTTCCGTGTTTGCATAGCCTGATATAAACACGAGAGGGGTTGGGAGAATTCGAGACAGTTTTGTAAATAACTTTCCTGAGAAAAAACGCAAACCTCTTTGTTATGTCCCTGATTAAAAGAGAAATTCTTACCAGTCGCAAAGTCTTGTATACGAAGTCTTGCACGCGTAATCAGTTCTTGTTTTGCGAAAAGATGCTTTCCAAAATACGGATTTTTCTTGCTTAAAATGTCAGCTTAAGCGAAAAAAAGTTGACACGGCTTATTTGTAAAGATTTTCCAAGTTTCAGCCGACGAAGGAAAGGCTAAATAAAAGTAAACTTGTCGAGTTTTGATCACTAAAACTTTTTCGAATTCGTGCTTGCGTGATTAGAGGGCGAAAAGCAAAACATCCGCGTCACAACCATGTTTACATACTCTCATGAAAACACTCCTCTCAACCAATCAGAGCGCGCGTACTATCTTAGTTATATAACAACAAAATCTTGACTGCCTGGAAAATGGTTTGGACAAATGTTTGTTTTTTTGTCTAAATTTCCGGGCATTAGATACCAGCAATGAATCACAAACCCACAAAAGAGGACTTAAGGGAGAACATCCAAAAATTTTTCCTTGGGGAGCATGTCCCCAGACCCCCTTTAAAAGCTTGCGCCTTCCTCCCTCGCTTAGGAAATCGGTTAGTATTTATCCTAGATCCGTAACTGAGCGGCCATGTATAAAGCGGTCAGTTTTCTAAGTCCCGATTTTTCGCTCATACATCTGGATATTTCTACCCCGTTTAAGCACATTGAAGACATGCTCTTTTCTTCTTTTCTTTAAAGAAAATTTAAATCTTTTCTGCAAACCAATCAGCTCCTAAAAGAGCTTTCCGGGGCCGAACGGTGTCAGAACTTTTGGGAGAACCTCTCGAGCTCAAGGATTCTTTTGAAATAATTATCCCTGAGAGGAAACATAAATTAAAAGAAAATGTTTTGGGCGCTTACTAGCTTCAACAAAAAACTGATCTGTTTTGTTAGACGCTTCAGTTCTTGGTCCTTCCTTTGCTGGCTGCTCCGAACGTTTGCTTAATAAATCTTCAGCAGTCTTTGCAGCAACCTTATGATCAAATACTGTTGTGTGTTCGAGAAAAGATGGATTTCTCCACGCCTCTGTTCCAGCATTTTTGATGGCAGGGATCATTTGCACTCCCTTAGTACTGAGTTCGGCTTCATCAAAAGGTTCACCTCTTAGAGGTTTGCCGAGGCTCGTTTTACCCACACGGTCTTGCCCTACGAGCAAAACCTTGACACGTTTATCATATGTGCTACCACCAGACTCAATTGCCCTGTGATAAGCAGCAAGTGCCTTTTCTCCTCTAGCTCGCACAAAAGCTGGAATCAAATCTGAAAGTAACAAAAGAATCGGTTTATTGTTGCGCGCCTTTCCCCCACTTTTCCAGTCGCGCGCGCGTCTGGTGCTTGTAAGCTATATAGCTTTGTGCTTGGCCTTCGCAGGCCTGAAAAACGCGAAAAATAACGCCTGTTATGCAGGCTAAAGGTAATCCTTTTGAGAAAACGGCGAATTTTTTTCGAGAACGTCTGTGTATCTTGTTTTAGTTAGCAATTCGTAGGAAGCTTGTTTAAGTCAGATATTGACTATAGACTTTCTGAAAAGTGTGTTTTGGAATGTTATCGACTTGTGGACAATTTTTGTCTCGTCAAGTAACGGTCCTCTTCAGTCCTACGTTGTCTATGTTGAGTGACGAGTCAAAACATGCCTTTCTGGCATTGATACGGTACGCCGCGAACTACGGGACTCTTCCTCAACACCCGGGAGGTACTGCCATATATGGGCTACATAGCTATGTGTCGCTGTGAAGGGCATGGTTTTCAAGCAGTTACATTGAGAAAGGGTATATAAACAAGGGAGTTTGGGTCTAGAATAGGGTATTATTTTCCAGGAAACTGATCAGTTGGTTAAAGATCTTATTCTAGACTTAGGAAACCGGTAATTGTCACTCAAAAATATAAAAATGTCAAATTGTTTTTTTTTTTTGGCTGGACTGCGCTAGTGATCTCAGTGGTTTTTGGAAAACAGCTACTCTAGGGTGGGGGGGATTTTAGGAGTTCAGTCTAGTATAGGGTAGTCAAATTCAGCTCAACTAGCTGTGGTATAAGCTAAAGGTTTCAGGGTGTTAGGGGTACATCCCCAACCAAAAATCAAGTGACACGTCACACGAAATATTACATTTATTTTCAGGCCTGGTTTAGAAGGTTGCGAATAACTACTCCTGAAAATGATTAACCACCACCGTATAACGCACCAGGAAGTTACGATAAAGCTGGACAGTGCATGGCTTTTAGTTTACCAGTAGACAATTATTTTTATAGCGGAGCTCCACGCGCGGCAAGGAAATGTGGTAATCTACCCATCCGAGAAAATTTGGTAATCACGTGACCGTACACCGAGCGATCGAGCGACCGTCCGTCCGCACCACAGGAATACCAATGTAAAATAGCTCAATTAACAGGTATGGCAACCCAAATGCGACTCAAGGTTTTATTTAGAAGAAAAAACAACGAAGTCGTGTCTTTTTCGGCGTTATTTTTTATGTTTACATTAACGTGGACAACAGAGAAAGAGCTAGAGCGAGTTATTGAAAACAGTAGAGACGAATTTCGTGGGAGGAAAAACATGGAAATTGAAAGCGGCCGTGAGAAAATGAGAAATGCTAGCGACCAGCAAGGTGAAAATGAGCGGCAATGAAAAATAAAAGCGAACATGAACACAGGAGACAAAATATTGGGTAAGCACATACGACAATTTCTCCATAAAAATAATGTGTAACCAAGAAAATTGACGTTTTAGTCGTACAAAACAGCGTTGTAGTCGTGCAAAACAACAACAACAAGGAAAAGACAAAAAAGCGTGCTACACGTGCCAATTTTTTTTGCTGATTAGAAGAAAAAGTGTGCTACACGTGCAATTTGTTTTTTTGCTAATTAGATCTATTAGTCTTGAAGCCATATTCATTGTCGTCCCCGTTTAGCATTACACAATTTAATTTTTCCTGTTTACACGTATTATTAACCAGAGCTTCGCTTTTAGCCCTGGCCAAATCTATCAATACTTAGGAATGAAAGCTTTTGAACTTAAGGCATCGCATAAATAACACCTAGTTACAAAGGTCTCAGTGGTTACATTTCCAGTAGGAATGACACTTAATATTGGAAAAATCACGGTTTACAAGTTGTATAAATTATGTAGGACACGTGTCACATGTACACACATGGTGGTATGGTTTCAAAAGGATATGTTCAAATAATTGTCCGACGTAGGGAAGGCCAAAACTCTACCCTTTGCACTCTTTGCTTTTTTCTTTGCTTTGCTTTGAATAATGCATCTTAAGCTCCCTTTCTCGTCAGAAACAATAAATAGCTTCCCAGTAGACGCATTGCGTTTTAAGTCCTTAAGTATGTACTAAGGAACATTCCAGCCCGAGTATCGAGACTTGAGGTCATCTTCATGGAAAGATACTATACTTTTGCGTACACGAGTTGTTAACAAGAGTAAGTCATTGTCTGCCATCTCTATCCCTTGATCACCAGCATAAACAAGAAGTTCATTTTCGATTGATATGACCCTCAGTTGAACCTCATCAGTGTGTCTGTACGTTTCCAGAAGACTTTGTGTCACGACACCCGTGATTTTTAGAAATTCGGGGCTTAAAAGTACGACATCGTCTGAGTCAAATAATATCTTGCCATTACGTAGTTTGCTCTTTAGCACCAATTTCGCCTTCAAATGGTGTAGCATCTTCCACAGCTGAGGAATGGACAACGGAACTTCCTATTTCATCTATCGAAAGGGAAAGGGAAGGTCCATGTTAGACTGCGTTTATAACAGACACACAGCTTAGTTAATTAAAGTATGTGTTATAGCGGTGCTTTCCCCCACAACATTCCACTCTCTATGAACATTCAATAAACCAGTTTCCATTGATACCGGCCGATGTTTGAAGTCAAAGAAATTTATGTGCATCCTGATGAAAATATCGTAACCAAGCCTACAAGAGGAGCTTCTGTTAAATTTTTACCATTGTAATCCGAATAAATTAATACCTAAATAACAAAAATAAGAACTTATGCCCACGACCTAAAGAAAATTATCAACTGGTCTCTCGCTCAAATAAGTCGAGCATATTAATATTTGTTTTGCTGAAGTCATGATTTTTCTGGAATGTGATTATCTTGTACTAAGCTATTTAATGGAAATTGTTAAACCATAAATCTGCTGGTAACTCATCATCATGGAAAGTCCGAAAAGGATCTTTGAAGATCTTTGACGATAATCAAATATCTTCAAGGATCTTGAGAGGAAGTTGAGGATCTTTGCAAGGATCTCCGAGGATTCTTAAGATCTTCGCAAAAAATTTTTGAGGATCCCTGATAAGATCATTAGAAGCAGACTAATTAGCCTATTGAAAAGGGTATTTCAAGGGGAAAAAAGTAAACGTCCCTCAGCCAATATCCAATACTCACCTGTACTTTGATAGTGAGGCCAGTCTTTGAAAGCAATAGGATTACTAAGAATGTGAGCAGTTAATGAAGCTGCCATTAAACTCGCGAACTTTTTCCAAGGATTTGGCTCAAACAATCCTCCATCTGCGTAGTTCGAGACGCCTTTAATTATAGTCCACGGAATATCCAGCTCTTGAGCCGCTGCATAAAGACCTAAAAAAATTGTGAGGACAAGTGTGCTTTCTAGCAAAAATCTAGACTTATGAGAAGCACAAGGAAAACGCAGATATGTTGTTAAATCGCTACCAGCATCCGTGGGTAGATTTAGGACAAGTCCTGGTTAAAGTTCAAGGAAAGTCAGGGTGAAAATGACTTAGGCCCAGGCCAAACGTCGAACTTTCATGAGACGAACCAAACTCTAATTTGGGTCGACCTAAATGAAGTTAAGATCGCCTGTTGGCTCAGACGTCGAACTTAGGACGCCGTCGTTATATCCGTCTGAAGCAGACGGATATAACGTGTTGGACGATCCAAACTCATTCAGACGAACTTACCTGAGCCGGACGTTGAACTTTTCATAAACGTAAGTCACTAACCCATGAAAAGTTCGACGTTATTCAAAAGCTGAATAGCGCTATCCAACGAATAAATCACTATCCAGCGGATAGGTATAAGGGAAACCAATTGCGTTATCCACTGGATACAGATTTATTCAGAGGATGACACTACCCACCTTTTGAAACCTTTACAAACTCGATTGATTAAGGATGCCTGCTCTACTTTCTCTGCCCAGAAATGCATGTATGCATTTAATTCAAAGAATAGATTGTGCTCAATCCAAACAACACGAACGAGAAACTATTAAGGCGTGTGACAGGCAGTCAGAAGCAGACTACCGAGATTTACAGTCACCGTCATTCTAATTTGATTTCTACTATTTTATGCACTTGTACAGATACACCCCCTGATATACATGCAAACTTAAAACCTCAGTCTTATGAATTTGGCTAAGACAACCATTTTCACACCCTGCCAGTTGAGACTTCAAGCATTATTACTTTTAGAAGATAATAGTCTTGTCATGCCTTTATTTGGTTATGCAGACCTTGTTTGGGGAGACAAGCATAATGTAACCTTAATGACCAGTTTGCAAGTCTTGCAGAATAAGGCTGCTAAAATAATTTTAGACGTACCTCTTTATTCATCTGCTACGCATGCGCTTGCCACTCTTAAGTGGGTTCCATTAGAAAAAGGCGTTTTCAGAGAAGATGTATTTAAATGTATAAGTGTTTAAATGGACTTGTTGAGCACGATATGAACTTCATAAGACAGCAAGAACAACATAATTATAATACCAGAACTAAGCTGAATCTCAGGCTTCCAAGTGTCAAGAGGAATTGGGGCAAGCAACGGACTGCATTTCATGCCATCAAGGATTTTAACTCCCTTAGCCAGGCAATCAGACACTCCGTGAATCTGAATTTTTTTCAAACGTAATCTTTTTAAATTTGTAATTTAAATGAATTTCATTCCATCAAGGATTTTGACTCCCTTAGCCAGGCAATCAGTCAATCCGTGATTCTGAATATTTTTAAACGTAATCTTTTTAAATTTGTAATTTAAATGAATTTGAGTTAATATCTTGTACTTTTTAATAGTTTTTACATATTTTAGATTTTTAATGTCTTTGCGAATTGTATGTATTTTGTATTTTTTTTTTTTAATTTTATGAGATCCTTTTTGAAAACCATATTTTATATGAAAAAGTCATCTCACTAGAGATTATTATTAGAGGTAGCTGGAATTTGTTTAACTTACCTTCGCCCTCCATTTCAATAACATCGGCTTCTGAGAAGCGTTGGTTGAGTGCCTCTCGCCGCGTACTACTATCAACACTTTCTGGGCCACTCAGAAACACTCCCCGGTGCATCTTGACCTCAAATTCTTTTGGACTCTTCAGTGGGGCTTTCCAACCATCAGCAGCACTTAGCATCAGTTTTGAAATATTGGCTTTCAATGGAACTCTCACACCACGTTCTGTAATCCCTTTGTCCGTGACTTTGGAGGAGGAATATGTTATCAGTTTCACTGACACTACCACGTCCCCAAGTTTGACTTTTGCGGGGTCTAAGCCACCACAGCAACCCACACTGAATACCGCTTTGGGCTTCAAGACTTCGACTGCTTTCATTACGGCACCATAAGATCCTTGTGGAACGGTGGATCCTGTGTAACACTTCACCACAGCGATCTTTAGCATCATGTCAACGTCCGCAATTTCGCCTAGGTACACGTCTTGACAAAGCTCTTTGCAGTAACTTCTACAGAAGTCGCGATTGAAATACGAAATACAAGCTAGAAATTCCCAATCCTTCACCGTCAAAAGCAAAATGTCGATTGGCAATTGACGCTTATCCAAAAGTACTGATTTTCCCGGAAGATCCTCATTCCGTAGAAGAGTAACAGTTACCTCTGGTGGATTACTCGTGGTTTTCAGTGATTCAGTGACTATGGAGAAAAAAATATAATAAAAAAAGAAAATAATAATTAAGCTCCGTATTTTCTGTTTCCTGTCTCCAGCTTAAGGTAGCTGAACACAGTTTCTCTGACAGAATTGCGCGCGCTAAGAAATTTCACTGACGCAATTGTTTCCGTGCGCACAATAGACTGACGTGATGTGAAGAAAATAAAAAGCTAAATGAAAAGGTTTCGCCCCTAGAAATGCTTTATCTCTCTACTGTTAACAACTTAATTATGAGAAGATATGCAGCCAATAGAATTTTCTGGAAAAAAATCTGAGGAACAGCTGAGAAGAATGGACAGAAGATGGCTGTTTATTCTGTTTCCGTCGGTCACTTTTGCCATATCACATGACCCAGCGCGCGCACAAGTGTTGAGGATGCGTACTTAGGAAAAATATGAGAGCGCTTATTTTGTTGACTTTCATAGACAATGTAAAGAAACGAACATAAAAAATTTGACGAAATTTGACAAAATTCTTGTCAATATCGCACTTGAATGGGTACCGTGTCGGAAGCATTTTGTGGAAACGACCGAAATTGAAATTGCTGAAAACAATGGCGAATTGGTGCAGTTGGATGCGGGTAAAACCATCGTGAATCTCGTGCTTAGAAAAGTTTAAATAGAAGGACTATCCACAACCAACACCTCATTTGCTACAAACATGCAACGTGTCGTGAGTGATAAGACGCCT
>OZ038000.1:11670227-11680761 GCA_964035705.1 Porites rus
TATGTTAAGTAAACTGGTCCTAACTGAATTGAACTGAAAAGAAAGCTCCTTCATCTAAGGGATCTTTCACAGTACTATTATTGTGATCACTAAAGGGGGATTCAACACTGGACTTAACAGGAGATACATACCTCGTGTACACAAAGCTACCAGGAATTGATTTATCATTTAGTCACGAGTGCTTACCTCAAAACAAGATCATAAAGCCCTTGTGGAGGAGTACTGCCTTGATCTGCAAAAATTTGCAGCTTAATAACTGCCTTGTAGCACAACAATTGAAGAACATGGTTTTCATTGTCCAAGGCAATTTTGGCTTCATTAGCGCAAAGGCTGCGCATATTTTTAAAGTGAGGAGTTTTCCCAAAAAGGACAACCAGTCGGCAGAAAAGTCCACTTGGAACATATTTAGTTTGAAATGTGAGGTATATCGCTGAAGCGTAATCTGTTTCATTTTTTCCCTCTTCTTTATAATAAGTAGTCAGCATACAAGGGACCAGGATTTGCGATTCTCCTGTTTTAGTTTCTTTTGTTTTTTCTGGCCACTTGCAAATGAGGTTGAACTTATCCATTAAAGATATAAAAGAGTCTTTAATAGGACAAACATGTTTTTTCTTGCAGGTATAATTAATCAACCGCTCACGAAGAACTCCTTCTTTTGCTAATTTCTTGCGATCTTGTCTTAAAAACAAAGGTTCGTTCTGACCCGGTTCCACTTTGATAATCTCACAGAGTACATTGATTAACCACTGGGGATCTAAGACAATCAGACCAAATTTCTGTTTATCCTGTTCATGTTCATGGTACACTATTGTTCCACGGCCATGCAAAAAATACACAAGCTCATCAAAGTCGTCATCACTCTCAAAAGTACAGTGGTGTGAAACAATATCTTTTCGAAAAGATTCCTTTTGGAGGTACTTTTTTTTTTGCCAGACAGGTTGTCTAATTTCTTTCTCGACACGATGCCATTGCAAAGGGATTTCCCTCTTGGTATGAGGCATTTTATCAGCCAACTCCAAGATCTTTTTTCGCAACTCACTGATTTGCTCCTGGTCGACTGATTTTCCAGATTTTGTGTTATCAATCGGAAGACAATCTGCGATGTGTGGTAAATAAGTGTATTCGTCGAACACACTTGAACACTTCTCTTTTACTACAGATTCAATTGCTTGACGTGGATCGTCTACACAGTCAGCATGGGTACCGACAAGTATGACTGGAGGATACGAAAGACCATCGCTCTGAAAATCCGTCTTTAAAGAGTGAACCAAGTCCATCCACCTAAATAAGTGATCCAAATTGGTGTCCTCGCTATCGCGGGCTGTTGCGGTGAGCTCTTTGTGTCCCACATTGACTCGACATTCTGCTTTTTCGCTCAATTTCTTTGTAAGATCAAACACGAGAAGATAAATGTCATATGATGACATAAAGATTGGATGTATAGCACGATAGATGTCCTGTCCAGCAAAATCCCAAATGATGGGCCAAATTTTTTCATCAGCGTCAGCTTCATTTTTCTCGAGGTGTTCTTCTAATACTCTGGCAATTTCATCTGGAACGCCAAATGACTTCTTTTGATTTTCCAGGTCTTGGTCTTCTGAAACAAAAAAGAATAATTTTCTGTGTTATTAGTGAAACTCTTCTGGTATTCACTCTAATGCAAATCCAGCATTTCGATTGTCTGACAAAAACATGGGACTCCACCAAAAAATACTTGTTGAAATCACTAGTAAGTGCTTCCTATATTTGTGATAAAACACAGAGGAGCAAAAGTTTACTCGTTTTTCTATCCCGTACCCGCTGATAAAATCTCGAGTTCGCCAACTTTAGGCCTGAAGATCGGAAGCCGAGTCAGAGGGGTGCATTTCCTTAGCCTGCGTCGCAGACACTCTAAACCTTTTGTATAGAACTATACAAATGGTTTTAATAGACGATGCGTGGGGAGGCTGCAACTCAGGCTAGAATTTCCTCTGCATGATGGCCAATGAATCTACTACCTTGTTCTCTCCACGGTTCCGTCTTATTTTACTTACGATTTTTCTGGGCCTCGTTTTCCTTGACCTCCCTAGAAGCTTCTTCCTGTTGGAGGACTTGAGTTTTTCCTTCATCTGCTTTTTCCTTGACCTCTCTAGAAGCTTCTTCCTGTTGGAGGACTTGAGGTTTCCCTTCATCTGTTTTTGACGAAATCGGGTTTTCTGTGTGGTTACAGAAAAACAAAAGCGTGGAATGTAAGAAATTAGTGTTGAAATACATAGCCTGTACAACGCTCACAGATTATCCACCTTCAGGGCTTCAAAGATCGGAAGTCAGAGAGAACGATTTCCTCTGATGGCCTATGAGTCTACTACCTTGTTCTCTTTACACGTTCTACTTTTTTAGTACCCCGTTGCGGGACTAAATGATACCTTATAAAAAACATCCATCAACTTAAAAGTCCATCCGTGTTTAATTGGCCTATCCCTGGGGAGAGCAAGGGGAAGGGTTAAAGGCACAAACCCAAAGGTTGTTCAGTTTTGATTTTCAGAACCATTTAATTGCCAGAAAATTTTTCCCTTCAGTTACTATTTATACATTCCTTAGAAAATTGTATATAACGGCAGGCGCGGATCCCTGCCGGTTTCCACCGTTTTACAAAAATAAGTCAGATTTTTCATAACAAACATATTGGTAATGATAATAATTGCCCCCGCAGGGATTTCGCCCAGAGGCGAAATCCCGAGGAGGCACCATAGTAACTCGCGCGTATATTAAGGACAGTACTTACAGTTCAAATATACAGTCAGTATACTAGAAAAAATCTCGATTTGCTCGAACTGGGGCCGCGAGGAATCGGTAGGTAATGATGACGTTTCTATTGTTTGCGCCCGCAAGTACGAAATGGTTAGGATGACGTAAAGACAGAAAATCCCGAAGGGACCGCTCAGGTAGATCTTGTGACTCGACATTTATTGTGCAGTCACACTTCGATACTCTTTTACGTTACGCACTGACATTCTGTGGAGCAGTTGTTTTGAAAGTTATGGACCAAAATACACTCGTTAAGCGCAGGGGAGGTTATAAGGTGCGTTTAACTGTGTATATATAAACACTTGGAGAGTTTGCCAGACACGAGTTCACAAATCTTTGTTTTATATTGGAAACCTTGCCAGACACTCTTTCTCTCTCTTTGACCGGAATAAGACTCAGCCCCAAACAAGCAAGACGGGTGAACAACGGCTAGCTTATCACTAGCAGACTGTGATGGACATTTACAGAAATTCGCCGACAATCAAATTCTGTGCTGACTTATTCCCTGCTCACAGATGTCCTTCCGTTATAAAGTTTCAAATAAGACTAGAATGCGCTAGCGTGAATCGATCAAACGTCCTTTTAATTTCGAAGGCTTACTTTCCGGCAAATAAAATGAACTGAATGTAAAAAGAGAAAGAGAAATAGCCAAAAATTCAACTTCTAATAAAATCTTTTCTTATGGTTTAGAATAAACTATTCTCGAAACTGGGAATGTTTTGATCAAAGCTGTGTAAATCGAGCTGAAACTGTGCTTGGAGCCTTGCGTTTCCTGTATTTATCTCACCTATTGTATGGAATATGTGTGAGAATCTTCATTATGAATCGGTATATTTCAAAGAGCTACACAACAAGCAAGAATACTATTGACCGACAATATACAGAACGGGGGCAGCTGTAGTGTCAACTATTACTACTACTAATAATAATAACAATAATAATAATAACAATAAGAAGAAGAAGAAGAAGAAGAAGAAGCTTAAGAAGAAAAAGAGGAAGAATGATAATAATAATAATAATAATAATAATAATAATAATAATAATAATAATAATAATAATAATAATAATAATAATAATAATAATAATAATAATAATAAAATCTTTCCCAGTTGACTGGCTGGAAAATGGTTTCGACAAATTTTTTTTTTTTTCAATTTCCGGGCATTAGATACCACCAAAGAATCGCAAACCCACAAAAGAGGACTTTGGCGAGAAAATCCAAAAATTTCCTTGGGGAGCATGTCCCCAGACCCCCTTAAAAGCTTGCGCCTTCCTCTCTCGCTTAGGAAATCGGTTAGTATTTATCCTACATCCGTTTTGATGTTTTGCCCACGATTGCCTAATTTTGTGTCGTAGAAAAAGTGTGTTTTCTGAATATCTCTACCCCGTTTAAGCAAATTGAAGACATGTTCTTAAAAGTTCTTTTCTTCTTTTCTTCAAAGATAAATCATTCTCGCAAACTAATGAGTTCCTAACAGAGCTTTCCGGGGCCGAACGCCGTCAGAACTTTTGAGAAAGAGCCTCTCGAGCTCAAGAGGATTCTTTTGAAATAATTTTCACTGAGAGGAAAAATCAATTAAAAGAAAATGTTTGGGACGCTTACCATCTTGAACAAATAACTGATCTGTTTTGTTAGACGCTTCAATTCTTGGTCGATTCTCTGCTGGCTGCTCTGAATGTTTGTTTAATAAATCCTCAGCAGTCTTTGCAGCAACCTTATGATCAAACACTGTTGTGTGTTCAAGAAAAGATGGATTTTTCCACGCGCCTGTCCCAGCATTTTTGATAGCAGGGATCATTTGTACTCCCTCGGTACTGAGTTCGGCTTCATTAAAAGGTTCACCTCTAAGAGCTTTACCGAGGCTCGTTTTGCCCACACGGTCTTGCCCTACGAGCAAAACCTTGACACGTTTATCATATGTGCTACCACCAGTCTCAATTGCCCTGTAGTAAGCAGCAACTGCCTTGTCTCCTCTTGCTCGCACAAAGGCTGGAATCTGGTCTGAAAGTTAAAAGAATCGGTTTAACAGATTATTAGAGGTGACATCAGGTTTCAAACTGATGATAAATAAGCTAGTCTCTAGACGCGATCATGTATCATTCTTGCAGCTTCAGAATGATTACTGCACAGTGATTGTTTCTTTAGAGATTAAGAGTTTATATAATTACTTAGAAGTATAGAAAATTCAAGATTTATGCCACGATCCGGCCAGGACCGTAGCCAAACATTTAACGCAGAAAATTGCAAAATCTAGAGGTTTTGAACCACATTGTATTTTAGGCAGTTTTAGAAAATTCAATCTTGTTTAAATCCAGTTCAGACGAGGCGCTTGTCTCGTCTTGCCTTATGCCAGCTACGACCCAGCGATTAAGCTGGTACTTTGTTTATTGCTACATTCCCCTGGTAAAGACAACGTACCTGTCAATATTTTTTTTTTTAACTGAATAAGACAGAAATAAAACACTTTCAATAAAGTATATGTAGGAAGGGGTATACCTTACCTTCAACGTCCTTTATCGTCTTCTTTTTCAATTTTTCTTTGGGAGACAAAAAAATTTTTATGATGTGGTTGAAACTGAGGCGGAAGCATAAATAAACACATATTTGCACTTTATTAACGTGATTTTAAAAAAGTCGCGTTAATTTAATGCATATCTTAATTTAGGTAGATGTTAATTTAAATTACACTATTTTACATCATTGCTGTTTTACAGCACCTTTATTTGAATAATAAAACCTCGTCTCCTCATAGTTCCTCTATTAATGCCTCAAAGTCACTATCTGACAGTTCTTCTTTACGTTTATTTATGTTTTTTTCCTTTAGATATGTATGTTGAGAAGTTTGTATTGCAGCAAATTCGCGTAAATAAAGTTAGGCACACATTGTTTTGGAAAATTTCACGTTAATTTGATGTTTGTAAAAGTAACTTTTGGAAAACTCGCGTTAAATTTGTGTAACGTAAATTTTCTTCGCATTGTCAACGTGCATCGTTAATTTCCTATAATAATTATAAGGTAATCCCACTGAGTTATCGATGGTTTCTCCTGACTTCAGAATGTGGAATACTACACTGAATATGAATGTAAAGGAAAATCATTTCCCACAAAGCATTAAAATTAACGTTTTTTTGCACAAGATTACAAAAACATCTTAAGATTTATCCAAACGGTCTAGATAGCGGCAACAATACAGATAGCCGCATAAACATAACAACTTTCCTTAATTTACCAGATATGTTTCGACGGTACCTCCGTCATCTTGAGTGTCACATATTTTTTAAGTTCGTTACATTGCGTTGGCAATATTTTGTCCAGTGTCGATACAAACTCAATTTGTTTACTTGAAAACGGCCGAACTGTTCCTGACACTAGTACGTCTCTTAATGAATATTTTACGTCTCCAACAATTAATGAGTCCGTCCTAACCTTTTCCGTGGATGAACTTTCTGGCCTCGCCAGTGTTGTCAATATAAAGACGAAGGCACCCAGAATTAATTTTTATTTTCATCCAGTTAGTATGACCCGAGTTTCTGAAATCCTCTCTAATCTAAACGTTAGGAAGCCTGCTGGTCCCGACGGAATACCACCCAAACTGCTTAAAATTGCCGCTCCAGTCATAGCTGGACCTATGGCTAAACTTTTTAATTATTGTATTGATGTAGGCGAGTGGCCATGTCAATGGAAACTTAGTAACGTCACCCCTGTTCATTAGAAAGACGACGAAACATCTAAGACGAATTATCGCCCTATTAGTGTCTTACCAGTTATACCCAAGGTGTTTGAGAAACTACAATTTGATCAGTTATAGAGCGTATTCACACCAGTCTTTTCGGATAATACGTCAGGGTTCCTGCGTGGGCATTCTTGCTGTTCCGCTTTATCAAAGCTAACTGATGATTGGCGCCAGGCTCTTGACAATAAAAAGTATGTGGCGGTGATCGCTATTGATCTATCCAAAGCATTTGACTCGATTTGTCATAATTTATCACTAGCAAAACTGAAAGCTTACGGCGTTTACAATTCAGCTATAAAACTGATTCAGTCATATCTATCAGGCCGCTTTCAACAAGAAATGTAACGGGAAGGTGTCAGACTGGCTGCCTCTTCGCTGTGGAGTGCCGCAAGGGAGCCTTCTAGGTCCGCTTTTTTTAAATATCTCTGTGAATGATGTCAATTACTTAGACTACGAGTAGTCCCCCGTTTTTCCTCAGAATAGTAGAGCGAGCGAAACGCGAGCGCGCGTGAAAATCACCCCACGCGAGAAAAGGCGACACGCGGCGGGGAGAGAGAAAACCTCATTTTTCTCTCTCCCCGCCGCGTGTCGCCTTTTCTCGCGTGGGGTGATTTTCACGCGCGTTCACGTTAACCTCGCTCTACTGTCCCTGAGGAAAAATGGGGGACTACTCGTAGTCTATCAATTACTCAGCTGGATCGTCCTCCCTACGTCTGTATGCTGATGACACAAAGCAATATATAGCCCATGAGAGCCCCTGCACACTATAATCTACACTGAATCAAGATATAGAGAGATTAACCCTCTGGTTCACTGCGAGTTACCTGCAAGTAAACGCTACTAAAACTCAGGCAAAGACACTGGGGAAATCTCAGTACCCATATAATCTTTTTATCGGTGATGGAACGTTATGGAACCAACTCTCAAGATTCTTGGCGTTACATTGGATCGGGATTTGTCTTTCAAGCTCCACGTGGCAATCATGCTGAAAATAACGTATGCTGAGATAGCCGCACTACGGAGGATTAAGCGCCTAGTTCCTTCGGACGTTATGATTTCCCTTTATAAAGCCTACATGTTACCGCATTTATAATACTGTTGCCCACTACTTCTGGGCATATCTAAAGTCTTGAAAAATAACATCGAACGTACCAATCATTATGCGATCAAGACATCACTGAATTTAGGTAATTCGGCTACCTATGACTTTTGCCTAGCAATGGCTGATATGGACAAGCTTGAGCAAAGACGTACCCTGCAATCGCTTATCTTATTTTTTAAATGTTTTAAACTAGATGGCCCAAATTATATTTCCAAATTTTTTACACCTCGACTAACTAAATACAATCTACGAGACAGTGGATTAAATGTTGTGCAGCCCCCATATAACAGCCTTGTCATGGACAACTCTTGTTTATACATGATTGCCCACATATGGAATCAATTACCAACTGTAACCAAATCCTCGAGCACTTTAGCGCAATTTCGTGCCCGCCTTAATAATGTCAATTTCACAGGGTGCCAGTGTATAAACTGTATATAACTTTATCTATTTTTACATTTTTACATACTCTTGGGCTAGTTTATATACATATATAAATATACTGATACAAGAGAGGATAAAGGGGACAGAGAGGGCATCCTCCATACACACCCTATTCCATAGGTAATTCGTCTCGAGTTATTTTTAAAACCACAGATCCCAAGGGGGATTACACAACAGCCAATCACATAGCGGAATGTGTTCCACGTGGATGACCCACGACCAGAGCCACGCGTCCTTCACGAATTGAGACAGAAAAAAATCGCGGAAGACGCGGAGAGCAATATTGCTATTCGTTTTGTCGACGAAAACGACTAAAGAGAGATTTCTGCTAAAGCTGTGTCAGCGAAACGGAAATTAAAAAAGAATCGCCCTTCCTCTCTTGTATAGAGCTAACAGTACAGCAGGGAAATCCTTAACACAGTGAATATTCTCTCAGGATCATTTATAATTTACAGTTTGAAGAGAGCAATTTCTGGTTTGATATTTATTCTTTTATTAGTCTTTTATTATTCAACAAAAATAACACTTGGTGTCCTATAATAATAATAATCTAATAACT
This sequence comes from Porites rus, assembly GCA_964035705.1. NCBI lineage: Eukaryota > Metazoa > Cnidaria > Anthozoa > Scleractinia > Poritidae > Porites > Porites rus. The sequence goes on from OZ038000.1 coordinate 11,678,854, forward strand.
TCTAGAACGCTATTTACATTCACTGATCAACAGCGCTTAACAGCTTAAAAAAACTACAATAAAATTCAAACTTGTAAAACTAATTACTTGTACATGAATATTACTTGCTACTTGCTTTATTGTACAAACCACAGGCGGCCCAGACGTAGTATGTGTCACTGAATGAATATATTAATATCCACATGGACAAATTAATGCGATAAGTCGTCGAAACTCCCATGGACTAAAATAGTCTAAAAGTCAAAATATAACAAAACAAAGCTAAGATACCTTCAAGTGAACGTATCCTTGTCTTTCCTGGCCGGTTTAAGTGGCATTTTGTTGAGTTTTGAAATTGTAGGTACTATCCACTAAAGAAGAATTAAAGGCTGGCTACAAAACAAACAAACCATCTCCACGCGCCTTCACACGAAGCGCTATAAATTCGAGAATAATCGACGAATCCGCTCCAAATAACCATCGGCTAATCTGCAGGTAACGTGTGCTCCTGCTTCTGGCTCGCTTGCTCAACAAAACCCATCGCAACTGCACAATAATTGCTCGCTCATCAACAACCATTGTTGACCTTTACGATTCGATATGACCGCAAACGACCAGGTTTAATACGCGACGTGAATATTCAAGCTTAGCGACCGCGTTCGCGCAACAATGCAGCACTTGCTATGGAAGGGATGGTACTATTACTTCCAGGCCAATCAATCGGGAAAATAACATTGAAGCCCTTGTAATTTTTAAAAAGATCCAATTTGCCCAAGGAGCACCGAACAGATACGAATCTTATAGCGGAGCTAAAAAAAATGAGCGGCAGTGAAAAAAGTGAACAAGAACATGTACCACATTTTCTCCATAAAAAGTGAAAACCAGGAAGTTTTCTGGACGTTTCACGTTGCAGTCATGCAAATCAACGGCAAGGAAATGTACAAGAAAGTGTGCTGCAATTAGACCTATTGTTTTTTTTCACAGTTCTGGTCAAGGGCATCTAACTTTTAATTTTTCACATTTCACTCACCGGGTTAGGCTATTTTTCGTAGAGAGTAAAATGGAATCCTAAAATTTTCGGATTCAAAAATGTGATGAAAGAAGGTATCTGAAAAATTATCTCCTTCGTAATACGTTAAATTGCATCTAAAATTTTCGGGAAAATAATTCTGAATTCCTCGTAATTTCGAAAAGACTCAAGTTCCTCTAGAATGGCCGAACACTGAGATGCAAATTTTATAGCGCCACTTAGAATGCATTTCTATAGAGCTAAAAGTACTTTATGAATAGCTACAGAAGTGTTTTCAATTGAAAGTATTTGAGGAAACAGTTGTTGGGTGGCCCTGTCTCGTTGCCTTCTCCGCTTAGCATTACACGATATATTTTATATTTAGTATGAGCAAACTATAAATCATTAGCTTCGCTTTTAGCCCTCCTGACTAGATTTATGTAAGCGCTGTTTAGAATGCATTTTTCGATCAAAAGTACTCTGGACAGCCTTAAATGTGTTTTCAATGCATTTAGGGGGACATCATCGTTGGGTGCCCCTGAGTTTTGAGAATAATAATAATAATAAAAAAAGATATCGCGCACATAAATTTTACTTCACGATATCTTCAGCTGTATCTTCTATTCAGCTGCATAGCGGGGGCCAGATTTTGCCTTTTTCCTGGGCGGAAAATTCTCGTCCTCCTTCACCAGTTTGGACAGCATATTATCGAGTAAGACTAAGCAAATAAGTCTGGTAGAGTTAAGAACCTATGCAAGCGGCTGGACGAACAATGTGACAGCAGCTGAGACAGCGAACGTTAGAAGAATTCGAACTTGAAAACCAGGGCTGCAATGTTGAAAACTTACGGACGGTCCCGCGATCGCCTTTTGTTTTCTGGTCAAAATTAACGCAGCGAACCTTCGGTCAGTCGATTGACC